>CM075977.1:31870524-31997411 GCA_038087875.1 Malacoraja senta | reverse complement strand
AAACAGAAATAGCCTTCGTGCAAGAAACTTATATCCGTTGCTCAGACCAATGGCCGTCTCTTGTCAGGTTGGGTGGGGCAGGGGTTCCACTTCCTTTCAGGCTAAAGCCAGAGGAGTTTCAATCCTTATCAGCCAGAACATTTCTTTTGAGCCACATAATGTGATCTCTGACAAGTTTGGTCGGTATGTAATTGTGACTGGAAAATTATATAATACACTGGTAGTATTTGTCAACGTGTATGCCCCTAATGTAGACGATGTAGGTATTTTCGAGCGGCTATTTTCATTACTTCCAGACCTGAACACATACTCTCTTATACTCGGTGGTGATTTCAATTGTTGTTTAGATCCTCTTTTAGACCGATCCTCTACTAACCCCAGTACAGTAAGTAAATCAGCTTGTTTCATCCAAACCTTTCTCTCCCAGTACGGTGTCTGCGATGTGTGGCGCTCTTTTCATCCACAAGATAAGGAATACTCAATTTTCTCACATGTCCATCATACGTATTCTAGAATTGACTATTTCTTTCTTGATAACCAACATGTACCCCTGGTTCATTCCTGTGACTATGAGAGTATTGTAATTTCTGACCATGCCCCTATTGCTCTGGCCTTGTCCCTTCCAGATCTCCCTCAAAAGAGTAGGCAGTGGCGATTCAATTCAACTTTGCTCTCGGATGATAAGTTTGTAGAGTTTATGGAAAGAGAGATAACTTTTTTTCCCCCACTAATATATCCCCTGAAATCTCTAGCCTGATCATATGGGATGCCCTTAAGGCTTACCTTAGGGGGCAGATCATATCTTACACTGCTCAAATGAAGTGGAAATCTAATAAAGAGCGCTTAGATCTTGCTCATCAAATTAGAGAAATTGACAAGCAATATGCGCATACTCAAAATCCAACTCTTTATAAAAGACGATTGGAACTCAAAACCAAATTTGACCTACTCACTACTCACTCCTCACTCAATTGAACACATACTTTAAAAAAAAAAGCCATGTTTTATACATATGGAGATAAAACTGACAAATTACTTGCAAATCAACTTAAAGGTGCTAAAGCGAGACAGAATATTTCTAAAATTCGCAAGCTTAATGGCCAGTTCACTTTGGATCACTTGCAAATTAATGATGCTTTCAGAGACTTTTATTCCCAGCTTTATACTTCAGAATCTCAACCGGATCATAAGGTAATGCATGACTTTCTGAGCAGTCTAAATATTCCCAAACACACATTAGATTTTGGGGAAAGATTGGATGAACCCATATCACGGGCAGAAATAGCTTCAGCCATTTCCTCAATGCAATCAGGCAAATGTCCGGGCCCTGACAGCTTCCCGGCAGAGTTTTAAAAAAGTTCTCTCTACTTCTTTCCCCACAGTTGTGTTCCGTTCTATCTGAATCCTACAGACAAGGTTCTCTTCCTCCATCCTTTGCCGAAGCCTGTATTACTTTTATCACCAAAAAAGGTAAAGATCCAACCGAATGCGCCTCCTACAGACCCGTCTCCCTTCTAAACACGGATGCTAACATTTTAGCTAAGGTTCTAGCTCGTAGACTAGAGAATGCCCTCCCTACTGTTATATCTGAGGACCAAACCGGCTTTGTTAAGAGCAGACATTCCTTCTCTAACATACGTTGATTATTAGATATTGTCTACTCGGCTTCTGAGGATGTCCCTGAGTGGGTCGTATCTATTGATGCAGAAAAAGCATTTGATCGCGTTGAGTGGGTCTATCTATGGGCTGTTCTGGACAAATTTGGTTTTGGAAGGAACTTTATTTCATGGATCATGTTACTATACTCTCATCCCACAGCCTCAGTTCGGACTAATTCCCAGTTGTTCAAGTCGTTCGACTTGCATCGTGGAACCCGCCAGGGGTGTCCTCTGAGCCCCAGGCTTTTTGACTTGGCCATCGAACCACTTGCCATGGCCTTTCGCAGCTGTGAGGACATAGCCGGTATTTGGAGGGGCAGTACACAGCATAAGGTCTCACTATATGCTGACGACCTTTTGCTTTTTGTCTCAAACCCAGGAAATTCTCTGCATTCTGCTATGTCACTGCTCAATAATTTTGGTCAATTTTCAGGTTATAAGATAAATCTTGGAAAAAGCAAACTGTTTCCCATTAACTATGTACAACCCTCGGATCTTACCAACTTGCCATTCAAAATTGAAAAAAACAAGCTCTCATACTTGGGCATTTCAGTTACGAGGAAACACAAGGATCTTTTCAAAGAGAATTTTATCATTCTGTTAAACCAGATCAAACAGACGCTAACACAGTGGTCACCCCTGTCAATGTCCTTTGTCGGCTGGATAAATTCAATCAAAATGACCATTTAATCAACATTTTTGTACCGTTTTCAGGCCTTACCGGTTTTTATCCCCAGGTCCTTCTTTGACCATCTTGACTCAGTTATTTCCTCCTATATATGGAGAGGTAAGCGGCCTCGTCTTAATAAGGCCCACTTTCAAAAAACCAAGGCTGCTGGTGGCCTGGCTCTCCCAAACTTTCGCTTTTATTATTGGGCTGCTAATCTGCGCTGCCTTGCATTTTGGTCTTTCTTTCACAGCCAGCCCGATTGCCCTGACTGGGTAGCCATGGATTTACACACAGATGATAATATGTCCATACCTGCACTACTTGGTTCCTCACTTCCATTCCCCTCAATTTTAAACCATCAACTCAGGACCTTGTCTTTAAAGAATGGCATAGGAAGGGTATTGTGCGCTTCAAGGACCTGCTTATGGGTAACACTGTAGCATCATTTGAACAATTAAGCAACAAATCCAATCTTCCAAAGTCAGATTTTTTCCGATACCTGCAAACAAGACATTATGTGTTCTATAAACTGCCCAGCTCTTCTATACCAACAGACACAACCCTTGTTGATACAGTTCTTTTTTTAAACCCATCTCAGAATAGACTTGTCAGCTTTATATGGCAGGATGTTGGACCTAAGGCGCGGACAAGCTCAAGGCAGCATGGGAGGAAGACTTGGGCTCCTCTCTCTCGGAAGATACATGGAGTTCCATTCTTAAACTGGTTACTTCCACCTCTCTATGTGCTCGTCACTGTCTGATCCAATTCAAAGTGGTACATAGGGCTCATATCTCAAAAGCCAAATTATCTACTTTTTATCCTGAGGTTAGTCCATTCTGTGTTAAATGTAAAATTTCTGAAGCCTCTCTTATCCATATGTATTGGTCATGCCCCAGCCTTAACAAGTTCTGGCTAGAGGTCTTTCATACATTATCCCAGGTGTTAAACATCAAATTGGAACCAAAGCCTCTAATCGCTCTTTTTGGGGTCACTGGTGAGGAGGTTAGATTAACTGCAGATAAACGCTGCACTATATCTTTTGCTTCTCTTCTGGCTCGGCAAACAATCCTGCTCAGCTGAACGGAACCTACCCCGCCCACTCATACACAATGGCTGACAGATATTATGTCCTGCCTAAAGCTCGAGAAAATCAGGTACTCACTTCAACATTCAAATGGAAGGTTTCAGAAAGCGTGGGGACCTTTTTTAAATGCAATCCGGACTTTGTAAATGCTTGATCATCAAGCACAGTTTAACAGCTTAACAGTCTACCCATTCATTTATCGTGGATTATTGTTGTGACAGGCTGATATTTGTATATGCTCACTGGCAGTGACGGGGGAGGGATTATTTTTGGTATCTCGTTTTTCTTTTATTGTTGTTGTCTTGTTATATGTTGGCATAAGTTGTTTTTTATTTATTCTTTTCGTACACTCTGTCTGTAACAAATGGACAACTTTGCACTTTGTTATGTCATGACAAACTAAATAAAAAAGAATTTGATTAAAACAAAAACTGTGACACACCAGCATCGGTACAGATGGAAAAGGAGGTGAACTAATTTTAAAAGAGGTGCATGTATTGGGACAAAGAAAAAAATGAATGCAAGGTTTCCTGGAGAGGAGAAAAGAAGGACAAGACCAGTTTTTTGCTGAGAACTGTAATATCAAGCAGAATGTGCAAATGGAAAATAGCAAGCATCATGAAAAAGTTAATAAATGACTACAAACACATTTTTGATACAGGGAAATTTTGGACATAGTGCATAATTGCAATTACTGAAATAGTTAATTGACAACAGGAATATTTTACATTTAGGAGTTACTACTGATGCTGATAATTGCATAGAATATACTGTATTCATTATGTATAGCTAATGCAGTTCATTAGGTTGAAGAAATTAAATTTGCCATATGTGGAGCCTAATGGAGAAGTCATTCATTGTGTTTTATAGTATCAGGGGTTCATATTGTTGATTAGTTCATGCTGTTGTGTTACAGTTGAGAGGATTATTGTTAGTTACATAACTTTAATATTGTATGTAAACTGTTAATTAATAATTTAAAATGTAACCAAATTGTGGGCTGGTTACTTTCGAGGAAAGAATGTAGTATATATTGAGTGTGTGTATACCTTTAAGAACTGTGTGTAGTGTGCAGTATGACTTCTGCTGCATCGTATCAGCTACTGGTATTTGAGTATTGTTAGCCCTCATTAAAGGATATTTTGCTAGCATCTGTACCCTGTTTATTTGCATTCCTAAATAGCATAATGGGAAAAAGTAATATTTGTAATTTGGATGTTGCATATGATATCAAAAGAAAGATGAATGCAAACTTTGAGAGTACTGTGGAGTAAACTGATAGATGGCTTGTGTATAGTTGCGTCATAAAGTTTATCATTCTAATCACCAACTGGCTCTGCAATAGCAATGAAGTTCTCTAAAGTAACAACAATGTTCAAACTTCCAATAATCAAAATTTGAAAAGTAGCAGGTTGAAAAATTTCACAAGTTAATAAATGTATAAAAATGAAATCAATGCTAACAATCAGCAAACCAAGTATCTAACCAATGATGAACAGTGCAATTTGATTAATTGATAAACATATCAGGTTTCACAGTTACTTTACTATAGTATTTTCATGCAAAAAAATACATTGGAGAATCTTTTAACTGAAAATGGTTCCATAAATAATTTTACTTAGACTAACATGTCTAGTTTCCCACATGATCTATTGTTAAGATAAATTAATACTCTGTGTTAATACTGACGCATGGAGAAAGACCCTTATGTTCTCGCTGCCTTTCTGCTTGACCCATTCCCCAACACTGCAAACTCAAGAATGGAATGGAATGAATTAGGATCAAAGCTGCAGATGTCAAATATTACTTCTAAAATTGGGAAATGCGCCCTATCTTTAAAACAGACCATGTGGGAAACTACATTTTCTCACATCTATGCATAACTCTCATCTAAATGCTGAAAATGGTAAAAAGGCAGAACTACTATTTTAATATTACATAGGTAATAATACCAAGAAAAACGATTAAATTGATTTGCATTTCTTTGCTTTAAATATTATGCGTCCTCATTATCGTGGGTGGACCTGAAAATAAAAGCACATGTGTAGGTAAGAGATTTACTGAGAATTTGAAGTTTTACGAGATCTCACATTGTTACCTATGCCAATACAATATTTATTTTACACATGGTGATAAGACAATAAAACACAGGCTAAGATGTACTAGACCCAAAAGTCTAATCCAAGTCTATGCAAGGTCTCAACTGGAAATGTCAGCATATATTTTTTGCCTCCACAGATGCTGCTCAACTCTCTGTTCTTCCAGTGTCCTGGTTTTGTTCCAAAGTCCAGCATCTGCAATCATGTCCCCAACAGTTCCAACTTGTACTGTAGCCCCTGTGCTATGCTCTTGTCAAAGTAGAGCTTTGCTGAAATTCGAATGCCATTTAAGGGCTTAAATTTAACAGAAACATGTAATCACAGAAACAGGTCTTTTGGTCCACCATGTCCATACTGACTTTTTTGCAATTCTATGCTAATCTAATTTCCCCAAAGTCAGTGCCTTGCCTATTTAGATGTCTGTCTAAATGCCTCCTAATAGTAGTGATTGTATCTGAATCCACCGTCTTCTCTGGCAGTGAATCCAGATTTCATCCACTCTGTAAACTACTTCCTTCTTTAAAACTCTTTTCTTTCACCTTAACCTTACATCCTCTTGTGTTGATAATCCTACCATATGAAAACAATTCTGACTACCCTATCTCGTTCGTTCGTAGGCCCCCCTCGGTCATGACTGACCATGGGTGATGCATCCTAGTTGTTGGCTGCTGGCTCCAAACCTCGGCTGGAGCAGCGTCGCTTGTGGCTGAAGAGACCAATGCGGGAGTGACAGTCTCTGTGGCAAAGGTCACATTTGTGTGTGGTCTCTGGTTTGTTGAAGTTGCTGCGCTCCTTTCTTCGTGCCCGCTTGTCTGCCGCTGCGTTCAACAGTTTCACTTCCCTTGTTTTGAGATGTTGGTTCAGGGTACCTCTCTACCTCGTGCGGTCAGCTGCAAGGCTCTCCCAGGACTCCACATCAATGTCTAGCGCCTTCATATCTCTCTTGCAGCCATCCTTGTAACGTACCATGTAACATCCTTGTAACGTAACGTACAAAGCCTGTGTCATCAGCTCGCTGCTGTACGGCAGTGAGACATGCACTACATATGCCAGGCAGGAGAGAAGACTCAACACCTTCCACCTGAGAAGCATCCACCGTATCCTGGGCATATCCTGGCAAGACAGAGTGTCCAACGCCGAGATCCTGTCTCGCGCTGGTCTTCCCAGTATGTACACTCTACTCAGGCAGCACAGACTGCGGTGGCTGGGCCATGTCCACCCGCATGGAGGATGGCCGTATTCCAAAAGACATCCTCTAATGATGTAGCCTTGGCCAACTTTCCTTGCTATCCACACACATCATCAAAAAAACACTCAGAATATCTCCCACCTTCATATTCAAGTTGTTAATGTACGTCTCAAACAACAAGGCTCCAAGCACTATGGTCCCAAAGCACTGGTCACAAACCAAATCAGAAAAGTATCCTACTACTATCACCATCTATCACCAAGGCAATTTTGAATCTAATTAGCCAGCATCCCTTGGATCAGGCTATTGCTCACACAAAACCATGCTGACTATCCCTGATCAACATCTGCATAAATCATATCTCTTAGGATTTTCTCCAATATTTTTCCTATCACTGACTTAAGGCTCATCTGAATTTGAGGACAAACCTTATCCCTTTTCATAATAACCTAAACATGTACAGAATTGTGGTCACTGTTCCCAAGGACATTTCCACCAACTACCCAGTATCATTTCCTAAAAGAAGATTGAGTACTGCCCTGCATTTATTAGGACTTTCTAAACATTATCTCGCACCTAAAAAATGTTAAAATTCCCCCCCACCCCACCCTCCCAATTTATGTAACCCCATTGCTCTTAGTCCCTCTAAATCCTGCTGACTATAGGGAATCCTAAAGTATATTCACAGCAAAGTGATTGCCTTCCTGGATTCTACCCATAATAACATCATAATCCTAAATTTCAATCTATGCTCCTAGGTTATCCTCTGAGGTTCCTTGCAGTCGAGCCTGTCAGCCCTCCCACCCCACTAATCTAACTCAATTTGCTTGCTTGACATCCTCAACACTTTTCTTTCCACCTGCTGCGCTGCCACTACGATTCGAACACCATGCCGCATTATTTTAAACCCTCTGAGCAGCATGAACAAACCTGGCTGCATGGACATTGTCCAATTTAGGCTAAACTCATCTTTTTTGTACAGGTAGGACTTGAATGAATGAATGAATAAGTTTATTGGCCAAGTACTCACATACAAGGGATTTGCCTTGATGCTCCACCAGCAAGTGACAACATGACATTCAGTGACAGTTAGGAATGACACATTAAACATTAAACATCAATAATAAAACATTATCAATTAAACATGTGAATTAAATAAAATACCAGAGCAAAAGGAGGCTACAGATTTTTGGTTATTGAGTAGAGCTACTACTCGTGGAAAAAAGCTGTTATTATGTCTGGCTGTGGCAGCTTTGACAATCCGGAGTCGCCTTCCAGAGGGAAGTGATTCAAAGAGTTTGTGGCCAGGGTGAGAGGGGACAGAGATGATCTTACCCGCTCACTTCCTGGCCCTTGCAGTGTACAGTTCGTCAATGGAGGGAAGGTTGCAGCCAATAACCTTCTCAGATGATCGGACGATTCGTTGCAGCCTCCGGATGTCATGCTTGGTGGCTGAACGAAACCAGACCATGATGGAGAAGGTGAGGACAGACTCTACGAAGGCCGTATAGAATTGGACCATCATTGCCTGTGGAAAATTGCGCTTCCTCAGGTGCAGCAGGAAGTACATCCTCTGCTGTGCCTTTTTGACTGTGGAGTCGATGGTGGCCCCCCATTTAAGGTCCTTGGAGGTGATGGTTCCCAGGATCTTAAAAGACCCCACAGATGTGACTGTGGTGTTGTTGATGGTGAGTGGGATGAGGGGAGGGGTAGCTCTCCTAAGGTCTACAGTCAATTCCACTGTCTTAAGAGCATTGAGCTCCAGGTTATTGCGATGGCACCAGGACGCCAGTTGTGTCACTTCCTGTCTGTAGGCAGATTTACACTAAGACTTACACTTAAAGTTGGCAGATCTGTTCTGATTTACCAGCTATTAATAGAGGCAGGACCTTCACAGTGAACAGTAGGGTGCTGGGAGTTTTGTAGAGCAGAATGTTAAAATCCATTATTAAAATTGCAGTGACAATGCACTCAGATAATCACTTTATGATTAAACATTTTATTTTGCTTGGGGGCCATGGTGTGTAAGGCTGTGAGAGGACAGAGATGAGTGGAAATTTGTTTATACTAGAGGTTGTAGATCTTTGGAATTCTCCAACAGAAGCTTATGCATGTTCTGTCAATGAGATTATCCAAGGTACTGGATTCAGACATCGCAAAATCTTTCTGAGCTCGGAAAGAGTTCCACACAACTAATAAAGGGATGCCTAATTTGGGTTTGCCGCCCAGAGACTGGATATGTCGCCACTATCAAATGTGTAGCATAGTGCTAATGTACAGGGTAATTGCTGGTCTGCATGATTCATGAAACATCTCCAAGTTTGCAGATAATACAAAGCTGGGAGGTAGTGTAAGCTGCGAAGAGGATGCTGACGCTGCAGGGTGACTTGGATAGTTTGGGTGAGTGGCAGATGCAGGATAATGTGGTTAAATGTGATCTTATCCACTTTAGTGGCAAGAACAAGAAGGCAGATTATTATCTGAATGGTGTCAGATTAGAAAAAGGGGAGGTGCAATGAGACCTGGGTGTCCTCGTACATCAATCAGCAAGCAGTGAAGAAAGCAAATGGCATTTTAGTCAATAGACAATAGGCGCAGGAGTAGCCCAATTGGCCCTTCGAGCCAGCATCGCCATTCACTGTGATCATGGCTGATCATCCACATTCAGTACCCCGTTCCTGCCTTCTCACCATATCCGCTATCTGTCTAACTATCTCTTGAAAGCATTCAGAGAATTGGCCTCCACTGCCTTCTGAGGCAGAGAATTCCACAGATTCACAACTCTTTGGGTAAAAAAGTTTTTCCTCATCTCGGTTCTAAATTGCCTACTCCTTATTCTTAAACTGTGGCCCTGGTTCTGGACCCCCAACATCAGGAACATGTTTCCTGCCTCTAGCTTGTCCAATCTCTTAATAAACTTATACATTTAAATAGGATTCCCTCTCATCCTAAATTCCAGAGTATACAAGCCCAGACGCTCCATTCTATCAACATATGACAGTCCCGCCAACCCGGGAATTAACCTCGTGAACCTACGCTGCACTCCCTCAATAGCAAGAATGCCCTTCCTCAAATTTGGTGACCAAAACTGCACACACTACTCCAGGTGTGGTCTCACTAGTGCCCTGTACAACTGCAGAAGGACCTCTTTGCTCCTATACTCAACTCCTCTTGTTATGAAGGCCAACATGCCATTAGCTTTCTTCACTGCCTGCTGTACCCACATGCTTACTTTCAGTGATTGTTGAACAAGGACCCCCAGATTCCGTTGTACTTCTCCTTGTCCCAACTTGATATAATTCAGATAATAATCTGCCTTCCTGTTTTTGCCACCAAAGTGGATAGTCTCACATTTATCCACATTAAACTGCATCTGCCATGCATCCCCCACTCACCCAACCTGTCCAAGTCACCCTGCACCCTCATAGCATCCTCCTCATAGTTCACACTGCCACCCGGCTTTGTGTCATCTGCAAATTTGCTGATGTTACATTGAATCCCTTCATCTAAATCATTGATGTATATTGTAAATAGCTGCGATCCCAGCACCGAGCTTTGCGGTACCCCACTGGTCACTGCCTGCCATTCTGAAAGGGACCCGTTAATCCCTACTCTTTGTTTCCTGTCTGACAACCAGTATTCTATCCATGTCAGTACCCTACCCCCAATACCATGTGCTCTAATTTTGCCCACTAATCTCCTATGTGGGACCTTATCAAATGCTTTCTGAAAGTCCAGGTACACTACATCCACTGGCTCTCCCTTGTCCATTTTCCTAGTTACATCCTCAAAAAATTCCAGAAGATTAGTCAAGCATGATTTCCCCTTTGTAAATCCATGCTGACTCAGACCGATCCTGTTATTGCTTTCCAAATGTACCGCTATTTGATATTTTATTAATGACTCCAGCATATTCCCCACCACCGATGTCAGGCTAACTGGTCTATAATTCCCTGGTTTCTCTCTCCCGCCTTTCTTGAAAAGTGGGATAACATTAGCTACCCTCCAGTCCACAGGAACTGATCCTGAATCTATAGAACATTGATCACCAATGCGTCCATGATTTCTAGAGCCACTTCCTTAAGTACCATGGAATGCAGACCATCAGGCCCTGGGGATTTATCAGCCTTCAGTCCCATCAGTCTATGCAACACCATTTCCTGCCTAATGCAAATTTCCTTCAGTTCCTCTATCACCCTAGATCCTCTGGCCACTAGTACATCAGGGAAATTATTTGTGTCTTCCTTCATGAAGACGGATCCAAAGTACCTGTTCAACTCGTCTGCCATTTCCTTGTTCCCCATAATAAATTCATCTGTTTCAGTCTTCAAGGGTCCAACTTTGGACTTAACTAATTTTTCCCTCTTCACACACCTAAAGAAGCTTCTATGTTAAAGAAGGAACTGCAGATGCTGGAAAATCGAAGGTACACAAAAATGCTGGAGAAACTCAGCGGTCTGAAGAAGGGTTTCGGCCCGAAACGTTACCTATTTCCTTCGCTCCATAGATGCTGCTGCACCCGCTGAGTTTCTCCAGCATTTTTGTGTACCTAAAGAAGCTTCTATCCTCCTTTATATTCTTGGCTAGCTTACCTTCATACCTCATAATTTCTCCCTGTCTCCGGTTGCGACATGCTCTGCTAGCAGTCGCAAACTTTTTAGCTCCGCTGAAAAAATCGCGATTTTTCGCGTTAAAATCGGGTCTGGAGGTCGGGACCGTTTTTAAAAACTTACCGGAGCTTCATGTCGCGGTGCTGATGACGTCATCAGTAAGCGCCGCGATTTTAACGGAGAGAAAGTCATTTTAAATGAAAAGTACATCTCCAGGTCAGAGCCCACAGAGGAAAATCTCAAAACATCTGCTGAAGACTCTGGAACAGCAAGAAACTTCAGAACTGACCTCTGGAGAGGTCTCTGCAATGGCTACTCGATCTGCAAAAGAGAAAACCGAAATGGAGGACTTAAGAAACTCGGTAAGAGATATCAAAAAGGATATGGAAGCTGGGAACAGTAAATTGATAGCCGGTAATGATAAAATACTTGAGGGTATTGAGGCTCTCCAAAAAAGAATTGAAGGTGTGGAAAAAGGACTATCGATAAAAATTGAAAAGGTGGTAGAAGAGACCACAAAGATGTTTGAGGCTGTGCACGAAACTGTGGCTGCAAATGCATCTGCAGTGAAAGATTTGGAAGCTGCTGTGGAAGTGATGGCTGGAGAGATGCAGACTATGAAGTCAGAAATAGATAGTCTCAAGAACCAAGTCACAAAGGTTTCGAATAAATGTGTTGACCTAGAAGCTCGCTCAAGACGTCAAAATATAAGAATACGTGGTGTAAAAGAGGGAGCTGAGGGGGACAATGTTTGTGAGTTCGCTGCCAACCTAATTAAACACGTACTGAAGCTACCAGAAGTACCTGTAATTGAAGTAGCACATCGACTCCCCAGATTTAAATCAAGATCTCAAGGAGAACGTGCCTACCCACGACAGATAATAATTAAACTTCGGGATATCTCAACAATGGAAGCGCTGATGAAAAAAATCAACCACGGAGAGAAGATGATGTACAGAGGTGATACTATTAAACTCCTACGGGACTACCCTTATGAGATTGAGCAAAAGAGAAGAAAGTTCTCACAGACCAGAGAAGTTCTTTATGGTGTTAAGGGAGTTTTGTGTGGAGTGTTTTACCCGGCTAGAATGCGTATCACCTTTGAGGGAGTGTCAAAAACATTCACTAATTCGGATGAATCTCTCAAATACGCTCAAGAAATCGCGACTAAGGCTGCATCAACTGGAGACTGAAAACCAAGACGACATGAACAAATGAACTTGCTTATTCTTCCAACAAGAATATTACAAGGAAAGTGAATTAACTGAACACTGATTTTTTATTTTTTATTTGACTTCAAGCAACAGATTCTTAGTGAGACGTGGCTAGACATTATTATCTTCGCTGGAACATTGTGCTATGTAATTCAAGGACACTACGTGCTCAAACGAGGAAAACCTGATAACGGGACGAACTGCTGGGCTGAGAGTGAAAAACATCACATGGCTTATATTGTTTATAAAAAACTGAAAAAACTGAGAACTAATAATAATTAACAATTAACAATACTAATATAGAAATAGCAATTGAAATAGATAAAAAATGTGCAGTCTGCTCTGTTTAGCAGATAATAGCAAGTGCTATGCAGCTCGAGAGTGGAGGGAGGGGGAGACCGGGTACCTGGCATAACTCCAGGAGCCAGACTCCCGTTAACCCTTCCAGCGAACAGCTCATTTTTAACAATATTAAAATCAATTTAAAATAGTTAAGAGATAATATACACTCGAGGTTGATATGAAAAATATATACGGCTTATATAGTTTTACAAAATGCTGAGAATTAATCATAATTAATAATTAACAATACTAATATAGAAATAATATTTGAAACTGATAAAACTGTGGTGCCTGCGTCATAACGCAGACAGCAGTTATCATCTATGTTCGCAGCTCGTGGAGAGGAGAAGAGATCAGGCACCTGGCACAATTCCAGGAACCTGACTCCGGTTAATTCACTCAGTAAACCGCTCACTTTAACAATACTAAATTCATTTTAAAATAGTTAAGAGATAAAGAGTGAGTAGGATATGGAATCGAATACATTTGACATATATATAAATTGTAACTGGGTGAAATAGAACTGAATTGGAAACGGTAATGACCCCATAGATTTTGGGTAAGAAATACAGCGGGGCTAACTTTATACCAACTACGCCGGAAGCGTTATGGATGTCGTACCCCACAGACGAGTGGGCCACTCACTACGGTGTTGAAATTTTAGACACCGTAAATTTATTTGATTTATATATATATTTTTTTTTAATCACATTATGTCACATCTGTGTGTTTTTTCTTCAAGGACAATCGCGCAGGAGAACTACCAAGGAAGTCTATAATAGAAATACTCCCAAAATAACCAGAGTCCGGAGGTATGAACGCACCACAATAATTAAGGTCATTAAAATTGGTAAAAATGCATGACGACAATCAAAAGAAAATAGGAGGAATCACATTATGTAGTTGGAATATAAGGGGGATTAATGAACCTATTAAAAGGGGCAAGATACTAGCTCAGTTGAAATCATACAACACGGACATAGCGTTTCTACAGGAAACACATCTTAAACAGCAAGATCAGACAAGACTGAGGGCGAACTGGATAGGCCAAACATTTCACTCTTCATTTACCTCTAAATCTAGAGGTACTGCAATTATTATTCGTAAAGGAATTCCATTTAAATCAAAGAACACTATTTTAGATAAGGAAGGGAGATATCTTATAGTAGCAGGGGAGATCAATAATATGCCAATCACGCTGGTAAACATATATGCGCCCAACTTTGATAACCCTCAATTTTTTAATAAAATTCTGAATATAATTGCAGAATCTAATTATCAAAATGTTATAATCGGAGGAGATTTTAATTGTGTTTTAGATCCTTATTTAGATAAATCGATGCAAAAACAAAAAGGTCAGACGAAATCTAAAACCAGTGAACTCTTACACACATATATGGAAAACACAAATATAACAGATGTATGGAGGATTGCAAACCCGACGGGAAGGGATTACTCGTTTTATTCAATGGTGCATAAAACATATTCACGGATAGACTATTTTCTAGTGGATACAAAATTAATCTCACAATCTTTGAATCCTAAATATCATATTAATGCGATCTCAGATCACTCTCCGTTAACTTTTGTTCTAAAACTAGAAGGAATGTCTATGAATAAACCGTTCTGGAGGTTTAACTCACAAATTTTAAAAGACCCTCAAGGGAGTATCTATCTAAAAAAACAGATGGATCTATTTTTTGAGTTAAATGATACACCAGAGATATCCCCCACGTTATTATGGGAATCCTTCAAAGCATTTATAAGAGGAGTCATTATTTCATTTCAAGCTTATCAAAATAAAAAGAATAAGAATGAACAAAGACACTTAGAAGATCAAATAAAACAGTTAGATATAGATAATGCTAAAGACCCAACTATGGATAAACATAATAAAATACTACTACTGAAATTTCAGTTAAATAAATTACTGTCAGAGAAAGTTATAACATTATTTCAAATCACAAAACAAGAACACTTCGAATTCGGGGACAAACCCCACAAACTTCTAGCACGACAACTTAAAAAACGGGAAAAAGAGAATGCAATATTAAAGATTAAATCAGATAGAGGGGAAGTATTAACACTACCCAAGGATATTAATAAAAGATTTGCTCAATTTTACCAGAATCTATACACATCTAAAACGTCAATAGACAATAATAAAATCTCAGAATTTTTAGATAATTGTAATCTACCACAATTAGAACGCAGGGAACAAGAGGAACTGGGAGCACAAATTACTTCTAAGGAGATAGAAGACACAATAAAAACACTAAAAAATGGAAAAACACCAGGACCAGACGGATTCAGTAATGAATTTTATAAATCTTTTTATGATATAGTTACTCCACGATTACAAAAAATGTATACATATGCTTATAAAGAGCAAAACCTACCTGAAACACTAGCGGAATCAACGATCATATTAATACTTAAAAAAGATAAAAATATAGAAGAACCAGGATCATATAGAGCTATTGCTTTGTTAAATACGGATCAGAAAATAATAGCAAAAACATTAGCCAATAGATTAAGCAAGTATGTTAGTAGACTAATACATGAGGATCAAACAGGATTTATACCTAAGAGACACTCATTTAATAATTTGAGACGTTTGCTTAACTTAATGCATTCACATAAATCTTATGACCAAGAGTTAGCTATCATCTCACTGGACGCAGAAAAAGCGTTTGATCAAGTAGAATGGGACTATATGATCAAAGTATTGCAAAAATTCCAATTGGGAGAAAACTTTATTGCATGGATAAAACTACTATATAACAAACCTACGGCTAGAATACTAACTAATAATATATTATCTTCAAAATTCGAATTATCTAGGGGCAACAGACAAGGATGTTCACTATCACCGCTGTTATTTGCTTTGGTAATTGAACCCCTGGCTGAAAAAATAAGAACACACTCGAATATTCACGGTTATAACACAAAATATTCAAACAACAAACTATCCCTATATGCTGATGATGTACTACTGTACATCACAAAACCACAAATTAGTATACCAAATATATTAAACTTAATTGAGGACTTTGGATCCTTTTCAGGATATAGAATAAATTGGAACAAAAGTGAAATTATGTCGATTAAACCAAAAGATTCAACACATCTCAGGAAATTCCCTTTTAAAATAGCTATGGAAAAATTCAAATATTTAGGAATTGAGATTACTAGAAATTACCATGATATGTTTAAAGCTAATTATAATCCCCTACTTAAGAAATTAAATAATCTGATTAAATTTTGGAAAACACTTCCGATGTCCTTAATAGGTAGGATAAATGCTATAAAAATGATTTTCTTACCACAAATCCTTTACCTATTTCAATCAATACCTATATATCTCCCAAAAAAGTTTTTCAAAAAACTGGACTCAGACATTACAAATTTTATATGGGATTACAAATCCCACAGAATACAAAGAACACACCTTAACAAACGAAAAGAGTTGGGGGGTCTAGCGCTCCCTAACTTTATGTATTATAACTGGGCAGTAAATATTAAAAATATGATTCACCTGCTGGACAATTCTGCCCAGCAGGTGGACTGGATTATAATGGAAAAAGGGGATTGCTCCCCGAATAATATAGGAGCGATTATTCTCTCTCCAATAAACTTGAATAATAAAAATTATAATAAAAATCCAATTATATATAGCACTATTAGAACATGGAAGCAAATAAAACAGAATCTAAAATTAAGAAACCTATCTCTCTTAATACCAATAGTCAATAACCCATCGTTTAAACCTTCAATCATAGATAAAGCATTTATACAATGGGAAAGAATGGGAATTAAAACGCTCGAAGATCTGTATGAATTAGAAAAATTACTATCATTCCAACAACTACAACTGAAATATAATTTGAAAAATAATCAATATTTTAAATATATACAAATCTGTGACTATTTGAAAACACACACAAAAGATTATTATAATATGCCTTCCGACTTACTAGATGAAGCAATGAAGACAAAGGCGGAATCAGCTAATTTAATATCATACTTATATAATATCATTTTAAATATAGAAATACCCACAACAGATGGAATTAGAAGAGATTGGGAACAAGATCTAGGTATAAAAATTTCAAAAGAGAGTTGGGATAATCATTTATTACAGGTGCATAAATGCTCGATCAACGTACGACATACGCTTATCCAATTTAAAACATTACATAGATTATATTATTCAAAAACCAAACTAAATAAAATCTTTCCTAACGTCTCACCAATCTGTGATAAATGTATATGTCAAGAAGCTACCATAGCACATTCTTTTGTTTTTTGTACAAAAATCCAAAAATTCTGGTTTGAAATATTTGATATTTTTTCAAAATTAATCAAAATAAAACTGGTACCAAAACCAGAATGGATTATTTTTGGAATATCGGAAGGTATTCCTGAATTAAACGTGTATCAGAAGAATTTACTCAATTATGGGCTAATAATGGGAAAAAAGCTTATACTTAAATTCTGGAAAAATGCGCCCACACCAACAATAAAAATGTGGACATCAAATATGTTGGAAACATTACATCTGGAAGAGATGAGATTCCTCCTAGTAGGCAAAGCAGATCAATTTCAAAAGACGTGGTCTACGTTTTTGGACCTATTACAAGCATGAGGTGCAATAGTAATTTAGAAAAACAAATAAATAAATAAAAGGTATCTGGACCTGGTAATGGGAGGTAAAATAAAAATAGACTTGGTTGGTAGTTCCTTCTCTATGAAATATGGTATAAGAGTCATAATAGAGCGATTGTTCCTTCTTTCTTTCTCTTTTTTTTCTAGGGTCTATTTTCTAACTTTACTTCCTTCTCTAACCTCTTTTCTAAGGGGCTTTCTTTTCCCAACACTCTTTTGCACTTCACAACCTTTGCGCACTTTCTTCACTTTTCTTACTTCTTCCTTTTTCTTTTTTAAAGTTTAAAAAAGTGAAGCGGTACAAAAAATGTATTAATATATACGTGTTGTACATTACTGTAATCTACCGTACTTCTAAAAAATAAAAAATTAAAAAAAAAAAAAAAAAAAATAATTTCTCCCTGTATTGCCTTTTTAGTTATCTTCTGTTGCTCTTTAAAAGTTACCCAATCCTCTGGCTTCCCGCTCATCTTTGTTATCTTGTACCTCTTCTCTTTTATTTTTATACTGTCCTTGACTTCTTTGTCAGCCACGGTTGCCCCTTACTTCCCTTGGGATCTTGCTTCCTCTTTGGAATGAACTGATCCTGCACTTTCTGTATTATTCTCAGAAAAGACATTGTTGTTCCTCTGTCATCCCTGCTAGGATATCTCTCCAGTCAACTTTGGCCAGCTCCTCCCTCTTGGCTCCATAGTCCCCTTTGTTCAACTGTAATACTGACACTTCCGATTTTCCCTTCCCCCTCTCAAATTGTAGATTAAAACTTATCATATTATGGCCACTACCTCCTAGTGGTTCCTTTACCTCGAGTTCCCTTATCAAATCTGGTTCATTACACAACACTAAATCCAGAATTGCCTTCTCCCTAGTTGACTCCAGTACAAGCTGCTCCAAGAATCCATCATGGAGGTACTCCAAGAAACTCCCTTTCTTGGGGTCCAACACCAACCTGATTCTCCCAGTCTACCTGCATGATGAAATCTCCCATAACAACCGTAGTATTACCTTTGCCTTCATAGCAAGAGGATTTCAGTATGGGAACAAGGAGGTCCTACTGCAGTTATACAGAGTCCTGGTGAGACCATACCTGGAGTATAGTGTGCAGTTTTGGTCTCCTAACTTGAGGAATGACATTCTTAATTTTGAGGGAGTGCAGCCTAGGTTCACCAGGTTAATTCCCGGGATGGCGGGACTGACATATAATGAAAGAATGGATCCAACTGGGCTGATATTCACTGGAAGGTAGACAATAATGCTGGAGAAACTCAGCAGGTGAGGCAGCATCTATGGAGCGAAGGAAATATGCAACTTTTCTGGAATTTGGAAGGATGAAAGGGATCATAGAAACATATAGAATTCTTGAGGGATTGGACAGGCTAGATGCAGGAAAAATGTTCCCGATATTGGGGGAGTCTCGAACCAGGGGTCACAGTTTAAGTATAAGGGGTAGGCCATTTAGGACTGAGATGAGGACAAACTTTTTCACCCATAGTTATGAATCTGTGGAACTATCTGCCACAGACGACAGTGGAGGACAATTCACTGGATGTTTTCAAGAGAGAGTTAGATATAGCTCTTGGGTCTAATGAAATCAAGGCATATGGGGGGAATAGCAGGAATGGGGCACTGATTTTGGATGATCAGCCATGATCATATTGAATGGCGGTGCTGGCTCGAAGGGCCGAATCGCCTATTCCTGCATCTATTTTCTATGTTTCTATGATTCGGTGGGCCGAAGGGCCTGTTTACATGATGCATCTCCAAAGTCTAAAGGCTTGGATTGACTGGATCCAGTCTGCTGCCTGAATTTATCACCCATAATATCTGCTCAGCCATTCCAGCTGAAATTTACACAATATGCTAACGTATTTGTTCATGCAACCAAGAAAAAACTATTAGTTTTTGTTTACAACTTATTTCATTTCAAGTACCTGTGAGTCCACTTCTTCTTTATAAACTTCAAGAATGCCATTGGTCGATGTTCAACATTGATAGAAACGACATCATCTGAAATACATTTGCTTTCATTTATTACTTTGTAGTATTGATTATCCATTTAATGTACATTTTCTTAACAATTTAGATTATCAGGATACATAGCATTTCTTGATCATAAGAATAGACAGACTTTGCAGCCACCTATTCCTCAGGTCTTTGATCCCGAAGTCTTCAAATGGCAAAGGGACATGTATGGCAAAAGTAATTTTTTGTTTTCATTGACTTGCTGAGTATACATTTGAAAACACAGCCAAAACAAAGAAATTAAATACATTTATACTTCTGGCATTTGTATTAACTTCTAGACTGCATATCATGACCTATTATACTGTGTAGAAAGCTGTTCTTATGGGGGTGTTGGGGGTGGGGGGGCTTGGAATATTCCACTTAAAGAAACTATAAATCTACTAATTGTAATTTAATGGAGGGGACATTATAGACCGACAGAAAATTCTGTATTTCTTTGACAGTGTGGATCATGGAGTCATCCCAATCAAAAAATTGAATGCATATTCCCCATCTTCTTCTTATCGAGTCCACATACAAGATTAAAAGATTAGAACACACTTCTCGACATCTGCATACAATGGTGTCTGTCTTACGCTTCTTGTGCTACTTGTGCGTGGTGGTGGAAAGATTGGTAAAACAGGGCTGCGACGTGGACGCTCTTTCCTTGACCCCATATTTCCCTGTGATTTTCCAGTATTTCCAGTAAGGGTATCCAGCACATACAGCAAAGAATGAAATGGAGAATAATCTTTTTAAACACCTTATGAGAAAAAAATGATTTGACTTGCACAAGATTATGTTAGCATAATTATTTAGAGCCTTTCCAGCATCTGCAAGTCACAAGTCAAGAGTGTGATATACTCTGTTGTTGCACGAATGAGTATAGCCACAACTGTCAAGAAGCTTGACAATATCTAGGAGTTACAGTAATCCAGCCAAGTGGAGAATATTGGCACCATATCATCCACATATATGTACCCCCAACCATCTAAAAATGCACTGCATTTATTTTTCCATTTCTCCAGCAGCATCATACAATCCCACATTTGGGGGCGGGGGGGGGGGGGGGGTGAGGCCAGCAGCCACATGCAAACACCACCTGCGGAATCCATTCCCAGTTTCACATCATTCTGATTTGGAAATAAATTTCAGGTCCTCCTTCATTTTTTGGTCTGGACCCTGGGAATCTACCCAATAGCACCATGGGGGGGGGGGGGGGGGGGAGTTTCCCCAGAACAATTGCAGTAATTCAAGAAGGTGACTCACAACCAGCTTCTCATGGATAATTATGAAAAGATAAAATAAAATTATGGCCATGACAGTGATGTCTAGATCACAGAAATGAATAAGTAAGATCGCAAAATTGGAATGGAGAGTTCTGTACATGATCTACAATAGCACAACTGATGTTGTAGAAACAGGAGCACAGCTAATGGCTTGATTCATCATGCATTTTCACCCATACAGGCGTAAACTGGAGCTCAACTATGATCATAGAATGGTCTCAGTACAACTGAGAGCACACTGCCTATTTTCTTGCTTTTTCACTATTTGAAAGAACATTCTCCTGGTATCAGAAGACCTGGCTCAGGAACATCAGAACTGAATGCAGGTAGTTCAAAGTCATTGAGCTGCTGAGCCAGTCAGTCAGTAGATGGCTAAGTGATGGCATTGCTGCAGTACTCTCCCTCTCTCCATCGGATAGATGCACAGAGCCTCTTACCCAGAGTAGGTGAATCGAGGCCCAGAAGACATAGGTTTAAGGTGAAAGTTAATAGGAATCTGAGCGGTAACTTTTTCACACAAAGGGTGTATGGAACGAGCTGCCAGAGGAGGTAGTTGAGGCAGGGACTATCCCAACATTTAAGAAACAGTTATACATGAATAGGACAGCTTTGGAGGGATAAGGACCAAACACAGGCAGGTGGGACTAGTGTAGCTGGGACATGTTAGCCGGTGTGGGCAAGTTGTGCATAGGGCCCGTTTCCACACTGTATCACTCTACAACACCATATCTGGCTCTGGGATTGGTGTGGTACACTAATCAGGGAGTTATTCTTTTAGGGCAAGAGGAAAAGAGCAGAAACAAGGAGCTTAATCCCAGAGAGTCTTAAGAGAAGCCACATCCCATCTGGGGTTGATTTTCTGATTTTCAAAGTCTGCCATCATAGAGAAATCCTGTGGGTCCATTTTTGGCCATGCTCTTGCATCTGGACTGCTATTTGCATGAAGACTGATTACTGATGAGTGAGTCTCAAAGTCTTCGTCACTGGATTATTCCAGGCAGCCATAATAGAACAATGTTATATTTCTCAATTCATTGTACACGGCTCCATCATAGAGGTCACATTGTTCTCCATTGGTAAAGGAATACATTTATCTTTTTTGATTTTAGTAAGAAAGAAAGTGGCATTCCAGCATGTGGTAATGTTAGCAACATGTGCTCCCAAAAGACCTGGACATTATTGAGTGCACCCCTGTCCATCTGGGATCAGTTTAATAATCTGGACCTTTTCAGCAACAGAAAGGGTTTCCACTCCCAAAATATACAGGTGATTGTGGATTAGGTGAAAAAAAATAGTTGATGAATGAATGCCATGTTTTCTTGCAGCTCCAGACTCCACCATCTGCAGGATGGCCGCACTGCCTGAAGTTTTTAGCAGACAGTATTGTGCTGAGGGGTGGATCTGGAGAAAAAGGGTTATCATCTCTTTCCTTAGCTGCTCACACCAACTTGTTCAAACCATACAAGCTGACCACAGATAAACCAAGAGTCTTCAAAGTACCTGAATCATAGTAGAGAACTCCCTTCGCCTTCTCAAGGTGAGATTCATCTGCCTACATCAGGCCAGAGACACCATGCAACATACACCAAGCACATGTGAAGATTTAATTGTAGTGCGCTGAATTCTTAGGTAGCACAACTTTGCAAATCCTACAGACTTGCAAACCCGCTTAGGTGGAGCATTTGGACCATGAGGCAAAATCTGAAAACTAGTGGATGCAAGACGAGGAGGAGGATGAAGGTCATCAAGAAAATGTCCCAGCTCAACACCCCAATGGAGGGTGGCATAGACTGCTGGTGCCCATATACATCTCCCTGACACCCACTTCTCTAACCTACTTCTATCATTCCCTGCATTGCCAATGTCTGGAGGTGATGCAGCAGGTTGTCAGGTGCAATGACACCCTTTGGTATTCATGATTATTATTATCACGACCCTCTATGCAGCATGACTCATGGTAATGAAGATGCCTACTGTAAATCAATTCTACAGGGACGTAATTGCACACTTGCTTTTGACCTATTTCACAATTTGGTTTGAGTGGGATTCAATTTGAGAATTTTAGCACATCATAAAATAGATGCAATCCAATTTTTATACAGAGATATATTTAGATCCATAAAATAACCTTTTGCTTTGTATATTAGTACAACAGTTCTACAGTAATGAAAGCAATGATTTAAATATTTTATGTACCCGTCCTCGGTTTGTCATTTAATTCAATTTCTAGAAGATCACTCAGTTTTTCGATATTGTTCTTTAGGTGCATGTAACTGTCATCCTGTTGTCTGTGAAGCATTGTGACACATTTCTGCAAGTTTGTAACTGTTTGCATGATTGTTAAAACCTTTTGCTCACTGAAAGAAAGCAAAACAATTCCAGTATATTTGCATAATAACCAATGACTGGTTTTAATGTTCTATGACACAGTAAAACTACTTTCCCTTAGTGTTACTAAATTTGGTGCATGCTACGTTAGGATTTACTTAAAACAATGTCACAAATTTTCATGAATGTGACCACAACAAAATGTAAGAGGCTATGAATCCAGTCCTAACTAACCCAGTTTTCTTTATATATATATATATATATATATTTTTTTTTTTAAATAGTTCTGCTCATTTATCATTATTGCAATTGTATTCATTGTTTTGCCCACCAACGGACTAGTCCTACCTGAACGTCAAAACACTTGGATTACAAAGCTGATTTATATTTTAATCAGGAAACCAATCTGAATAAACAAGCAAGAGTAAGAGCATTGTTAAGGATCAAACAGTAAAAGATGAAATAAACCCATAAATATTACATGAGTGGCATCAAGCCTGGGTTTTGAAAGCCTGGAATTTAATGAGGGAATGGATTTGGGAGGGATAAATACATTCATCACTTGAGGTAGCAAAGAATATGTTTGGATAGAAAATAATTTGAAGTCGGGGAATAAGAATGTTTGAGAAACTAAAGGTGAAATTACATATCAAATATAAGCACCTTTTTAATCTGTTCAGGTATGAGACAGCAGTGCAAAGAACCTGCCCAACTTTGAGGGCTGTATTCATGTCTTACATGAAATGGAACTTTACAAAACAAATAGTTATGTTGGAGTTCCATTTGCAATCAGAAGCAATTGTGAAAGTAAAAATATTGAACAATGGAGGATAAATCATAAAGATATAAATAAATAAATCATAAGAGGCAGCATCTGCTCATTTCACATGTGAAATGTGAAAGTTGCTCCGAGATCTGAGAAATAACCATCTAGGAAGATTGTCTGTGAGCTGTCTAAGGCTGAAACAATTGCCTTAACTTCAGCCAACTTAAGGGCCTGTCCCACTTAGTTGACTTTTTAGGCGACTCATGATCGCCACATGGTCGTTACATGTTCGCTGGTGGTCGCTGGTGAGTCTCCTTCATGGTCGAGAGGAGTTCCCGCATTCTGGGAACAAGTCGCGGTCTCAGTATCTTCGCAGCAAATTGTTCGCCAAGGAGAAAATCAATACTTTTGTAGTCGTAGGTGCAGCGGTCGTGGGGTCACCGTGTCGTTGTAGGTATTGGAGGCAGCCGTAGGTAGTTTTAGTTAATCTCCTTTGCTGTCCGGGCATTTTTATTTTCTCATTGGGGGGGAAAAAACGTAAGCACGAGTTTTCAGAACCAAGGTAATGTTAAATGCCCACTAAACTTCACAGCTGTGTATCTCTGGCTTATTAAAAGTTGTCTGACTTCTTAAAAGTGTCTCCACTCCTTCTCCTCCCCCTTCCCCCCTCCCCGCCCTTTTAAAGGACTTACCGTACACTGTGCTAGCCGTCTTCAACCTTCCTGTTCATCGCGGTGTGTGTCTGTATCACCTTGGCTTAGCACCGTGTGAATTTCAGACAGCGCTCCCTCGCTTTCCCTGGACCCCGCCTTTGTGCGGTGTGTGTGTGTGTGTGTCTGTGTCTGTGTCTGTGTCTGTGTCTGTGTCTGTGTCTGTGTCTGTGTCTGTGTCTGTGTCTGTCTGTGTCTGTGTCTGTGTGTGTGTTCCGCTCTGACGGTCGGCGTTCTAGTTCGCGTTTTTTCAGGCGAGTTCATCAAGATTGAAGGTCGCAGGCAGTCCGCTGAAAAGTCGCCTAAGTGGGACAGGCCCTTTAATAATCCATTTTGCTCCCTCAAGAGGTTCTTAAAACAATTTAAATCACATGGGATATTCAGAAATGACTGAAAACATTAGATAGGGCAAATGTTATGGGCTTTGAGAACACCCTAGTTGGGATGATGAAGGAGTGTGTTAGCACAATTTCACAATGTGGAAAATTGTCCAGATTTGTCTTAATTACAAAATGCAGGATCCCTAATATGCCCAGCCTGATTTCAAATCATCAGCAGAAAGCATCAGCAATCGATTATTAAAGATGTAATAGCAGCGCATTTGGAAAGCAGTGACAGGATCGGTCAAAGTCAGCATGGATTTATGAAGGCGAAATCATGCTTGACTAATCTTCTGGAATTTTTTGAGGATGTAACAAGCAGAATGGATAAGCGAAAGCCAGTGGATGTGGTGAATCTGGACCTTCAAAAAGCCTTTGACAAAGTCCAACACAAGAGATTAGTGTGCAAAATTAGAGCACATGGTATTGGGGGTAGGGTTTTGACATGGATAGAGAACTGGTCGGCAGACAGGAAGCAAAGAGTAGGAGTAACGCGTCCTTTTCAGAATGGCAGGTAGTGACTAGTGCGGTGCCGCTAGGCTCAATGCTGGGACCCCAGTTATTTACAATTTATATTAATGATTTAGATGAATGAATTTAATGTAACATCTCTAAATTTGCGGATGACACAAAGCTGGGTGGCAGTGTGAGCTGCGAGGAGGATGCTATGAGGATGCAGGGTGACTTGGATAGGTTGGGTGAGTGGGCAGATGCATGGCAGATGATCAGCCATGATCATATTGAATGGCGGTGCAGGCTCGAAGGGCCGAATGGCCTACTCCTGCACCTATTGTCTATGTTTCTATGTTCTATAATGTGGATAAATATCCACTTTTGTGGCAAGAATGCAGATTATTATCTGAATGCTGTCAGATTAGGAAAAGGAGGTGCAACAAGACCTGGGTGTCCTTGTACATCAGTCACCAAAAGTAAGCATGCAGGTACAGCAGACACTGAAGCGAGAGGATTGGAGTATAGGAGCAAGGAGGTCAAGTAAAGTCAAGTTCATTTGTCACATACACATACAAGATGTGCAGTGAAATTAAAGTGGCAATGCCTGTGGATTGTGCAATAACAACAAAGCAGAATAGAACCAGTATTTACATTTGAGATTTTTTTTTTTTAAAGACACAACACAACAATAAATTAGTCCCTGGTGAGATAAGAGTTTACAGTCCTGATGGCCTGTGGGAAGAAACTCCATCACACCCTCTCTGTTTTCACAGCATGACAGCGGAGGCGCTTGCCTGACCGTAGCAGCTGGAACAGTCCATTGCTGGGGTGGTAGGGGTCCCTCATTATGTTGCTGGACAATATGGATCTGCACCTCCTGGTGTATAGGTCCTGCAGGGGGGTGAGTGTTGTTTCCATAGTGTGTTCGGCTGAACGCACTACTCTCTGCAGAGCCTTCCTGTCCTGGGCAGAGCTGTTCCCAAACCAGATTGAGATGTTGCCGGACAATATGCTTTCTATAGCCCCAGAGAAGAAGCACTGAAGGATCCTCAGAGGGACTCTGAATTTCCTCAGCTGCCTGAGGTGGTAAAGGCGCTGCCTTGCCTTACTCACCAGTGCGGCAGTGTGTATTGTCCATGTCAGATCCTCTGTGATGTGGACTCCCAGGTACTTAAAGCTGCTCACCCTATCCAGGTCCTACTGCAGTTATACAGGGCCCTGGTGAGATCACACCTGAAGTGTGTGCAGTTTCAGTCTCCTAATTTGAGGGAGGACATTCTTGTTATTGAGGGAGTGCAGCGTAGGTTCACCAGGTTAATTCCCGGGATGGCGGGATTAAAGACATACGATGAAAGGATGGGTCGACTGGGCTTGTATTCACTAGTATTTAGAAGGATGAGAGAGAATCTTATAGAAACATATAAAATTCTTAGAGGATTGGACATGGTAGATGCAGGAGAAATGTTCCCGATGTTGGGGGAGTCCAGAACCTGGGGTCGCAGTTTAAGAATAAGGCCATTTAGGACTGAGATGAGGAAAAACTTTTTCACCCAGAGAGTTGTGATTCTGTGGAATTCTATGCCACAGGAGGCAGTGGAGGCCAATTCACTGGATGTTTTCAAGTGATAGTTAGATTTAGCTCTTAGGGCTAATGGAATCAAGGGATATGGGAAAAAAAGCAGGAACGGGGTGCTGATTTTGGATGATCAGTCATGATCATATTGAATGGCAGTGCTGGCTCGAAGGGCCGAATGGCCGAATGGCCTACTTCTGCACCTATTTTCTACGTTTCTGTTCTATGTTTCAATGACATGTCACTTACTCAGAAAACATCTGTTCACCAATGCCCAACTTCAGATCAGAGCTCCAGACATCATTACTCTTTAGTATAAGCAAGGAAAAATACAGCTTGATTCAACGTGAGCTAACTGTCACTTACCTTCTCAAAAAGATAGCATTTGACTAAGATAGTGTTTAATAACCCGAATAAATGTCAGTGAAAATTATATGAAAATTCTCCACCAGATGAGCACAAACAAGGAAGTCAGTTGTGTTGTTGGAGACCAGATATCTCAGCTCCTGGACACCACTGCAAAAATCACTTGCGGAAGTGCCCTTTGCCTTACTACCTTGAGCTGTTTAATCTATGAAATACCCTCCATCATGTCAGAAAGTAGAATGCTTACTGACGAGTACAGAGTATTTAATTGCACATGCAACTCTTTGCATAAAGTCTGTGCTTGCATGCAGCAAAACTTAAAGAACTTTCAGCACTTAAAGAACTTTCAGTACCTTCAGACTTGATCTGATATGTGCAAAGTAAAATTTGTGTAATGCATGTAGTAATAACTTCTCCAACTAGAAAGGGTCGCCTTTCCATGATGGTAGTCATTCAAAATAATGACCATTGTGGAATTTCCAACGATTAACATTCTCGAGTCATCATTTTCAATATTCATATCCTTATGACAGAAGGAAGCTATTCAACTCATTGATTATCTGTTGGCTCTTAGAGGATACCTATTGCTGCAATTATATTCCTGGAACACATTCTTCCTAACATGCCAATCGATTTAACCCTGATTCTTCTACCATTCACTTGCACCAGGGATAATTTACAGTACAAGAACATAGAACAGTATAGCACAGGAATAGATCTTTCGGCTCATGATGTCTGTGTCAAACATAATGCCTACTTAAACTAATCCTTCCTGTCTGTATGTGCTCCGTATCCCTCCATGCTTATTCATGTGACTAAAACCCTTAAGCGCCTCTATTATATCTGCTTCTGCCACCATCCCAACAGCGCATTTTAGGCACCCACCACTCTGTGTAAAAAATACTTTCTCACTCAAACCTTGTGACTTCTTGTATTTGATATTTCCACCTTGGGAAAGATTCTGACTGTCTACCCTATCTATGCCTCTCATATTTGGTAAAGTTTGATCAGGTGTCTTCTCAGCCTCCGACGTGCCAGATAAAACAATCCAAGTTCATTCAACCTCACGTTTTCTCTAATGCTCAAATACCCTCTAATCTAAATCACTTCTGCACCCTCGTCAAACCCTCCACATCTTTCCTGTAATGGAGTGACCAGTACTGCACAAAATACTCCAAATGCGGCCTAACCAACATTTTGGGAAGTTGCAATATGCCTTCTTGAATCTTGTACTCAAAGCCTCAATTGATGAAGGCAAGCATAAGATACAATTCTTTATCATCACTCACTCTGCTCGTGTTGCCACTTTCAGGGAGCTATTGTCATGGACCCCAAGATCCCTTTGTATATCAAAAGACAAAATGCTAGAGTAATTCAGCGGGTCATGCAGCATCTCTGGAGAACATGGATAGGTAATGTTTCGGTTGGGACTGACGGGTCCTGACCCAAAACATTACCTAACCTTGTTCTCCAGGGATGCTGCCTGACCCGCTGAGTTACTCCAGCATTTTGCGCATTTTGTTATAAAACAGCATCTGCAGTTCCCTGTTTCCAGATTCCTTCTGTACACCAATGCTTTTCTTGCAGACGTCATGTAGTTCTGAATTAAATAATCTAAAAGGACAAACATTATTTGTGAAAGTGATATTAATGAATAAACATAATGCATTTGTGCAATTTCTCTGCTCTTTTAATGCAAAGTTAATTAATTTGTTTTTAATAGTTAAAGATACACGGTAATATTAAGAAGGGGAACATAATAGTCTGTTGTGTATCAATGCAACTATCAATATTAGTGTATTAACATTACTGCATGTTGTTGGGATATGTTTTTGAAATTTATGGAGCAAATGATGAGTCTCTAAGGTAATCTGAAATGTATTTCTGTACTATATATTACCTAAGTGCTGTTGACATTCTTCCCATTACTTCCTCGTCTCCATACATCTTTAGTAATCCTTGCAAAAAGTAGTGGTGTTCATCTTTTTCAATTGTCTGCATGAGTTGGTCTAATTGTATCTACAAGAGAAATCGTAATAAAGTACATGCATGATATAACAAATTAACATGAATCGCAGTGCAAAATACTCATGGACATTCTTTCCTTCAAAGAATATTTATTGTCTCAAAACACTTAAAGTGGAATCTCTTTCACATGCCCATTATTCTTCATTCACAAACATCCAGAATCGAAATTGCATATGAGAAATTGCAATGGTAAAGCTATATTTGACATCAGGATATCAGATACTTTCACGTATTTCTATCTACAAATAGAAAAGTAATTTTACTAAATCATGTTCACAGAAATGAAATGAGCTATTTTGGAAATTTGGCATGAATTTGTATGATTTTATATCCATTATGGCCTCCTGGCAAGTTCCGCACAAGTTCATGAAACATTCTTCAGTGTACTCACTGTGAACATTTATTTCCATGGAGGATTCAATATTTTTGATATTTTCACCTTTGTGAAAAGTACCTGCACCTGGTTCCACCTGAGATCAGGTATTACAGGTATTGGTCCCGAGGGGGACCAATATCCTGGCGGGGAGATTTGCAAAGGTACTGGGGAGACTTTAAACTAGAACGGTTGGGGGGAGGAACTCAAATAGACAGTGTGTGAGGCAGGAGGCAGAGAAGGGAAGCACTCAGACCCAACATGTAGGGGGGGAAGAAGAAAAAAATAATGAACAGAGAATAAGAGGTGGTGGGTTTCTTAAATGTGTGAGCAGAGAGACAGAGGGGTGTAAAATGAGGGTAGAAGCAATAGGTAGCAAGGTGAAAAGTAAAAGTGGCAGGCAGACAAATCCAGGGCAAAAATCAAAAAGGGCCACTTTTCAACATAATTGTATAGGGTAAGAGTGTTGTAAAAACAAACCTTACGGCTTTGTGTCTCAATGCAAGGAGCATTCGTAATAAGGTGGATGAGTTGTATGTGCAGATAGCTATTAATGACTATGATATAGTTGGGATCACAGAGACATGGCTCCAGGGTGACCAAGGCTGGGAGATGAACATCCATGGATATTCAATATTCAGGAGGGATAGACAGAAAGGAAAAGGAGGTGGGATAGCGTTGCTGGTTAGAGAGGAGATTAACGCAATAGAAAGGAAGGACATTAGCTTGGAGGATGTGGAATCGATATGGGTAGAGCTGCAAAACACTAAGGGGCAGAAAACGCTAGTGGGAGTTGTGTACAGGCCACCTAACAGTAGTAGTGGAGTTGGGGATGGCATCACACAGGAAATTAGAAATGCGTGCAACAAAGGTAAAACAGTTATAATGGGTGACTTCAATCTACATATAGATTGGGTGAATCAAATTGGCAGGGGTGCTGAGGAAGAGGATTTCTTGGAATGTATGCGGGATAGTTTTCTAAACCAACATGTAGAGGAACCAACGAGAGAGCAGGCTATTCTAGACTGGGTATTGAGTAATGAGGAAGGGTTAGTTAGCAGTCTTGTTGTGCGTGGCTCCTTGGGCAAGAGTGACCATAATATGTTTGAGTTCTTCATTAGGATGGAGAGTGACATAATTAATTCATAAACAAGGGTTCTGAACTTAAAGAAAGGTAACTTTGAGGGTATGAGACGTAAATTGGCCAAGATAGACTGGCAATTGATTCTTAAAGGGTTGACGGTGGATGTGCAATGGAAGGCATTTAGTGGATGAACTACAACAATTGTTCATCCCAATTTGGCAAAAGAATAAATCAGGGAAGGTAGTGCATCCATGGATAGGGAAATCAGGGATAGTATCAAAACAAAAGATGAAGCATATAAATTAGCCAGAAAAAGCAGCCCACCAGAGGACTGGGAGAAATTCAGAGTCCAGCAGAGGAGGACAAAGGGCTTCATTAGGAAAGGGAAAATAGATTATGAAAGATAACTGGCAGGGTACATAAAAACTGACTGCAAAAGTTTTTATAGATATGTGAAAAGAAAAAGATTAGTTAAAACAAATGTAGGTCCCTTGCAGTCAGAAACAGGTGAATTGATCATGGGGAACAAGGACATGGCAGACCAATTGAATAACTACTTTGGTTCTGTCTTCACTGTGGAAGACATAAATAATCTGCCGGAAATAGCAGGGGACCGGGGGTCAAATGAGATGGAGGAACTGAGTGAAATCCAAGTTAGCCGGGAAGTGGTGTTAGGTAAATTGAATGGATTAAAAGCTGATAAATCCCCAGGGCCAGATAAGCTGCATCCCAGAGTACTTAAGGAAGTAGCCCCAGAAATAGTGGATGCATTAGTGATAATTTTTCAAGACTCTTTAGATTCTGGAGTAGTTCCTGAGGATTGGAGGGTAGCTAATGTAACCCCACTTTTTAAAAAGGGAGGGAGAGAGAAAATGGGGAATTACAGACCAGTTAGTCTAACATCGGTAGTGGGGAAACTGCTAGTCAGTTATTAAAGATGGGATAGCAGCACATTTGGAAAGTGGTGAAATCATTGGACAAAGTCAGCATGGATTTACGAAAGGTAAATCATGTCTGACGAATCTTAAGGAATTTTTCGAGGATGTAACTAGTAGAGTGGATAAGGGAGAACCAGTGGATGTGTTATATCTGGACTTTCAGAAGGCTTTCGACAAGGTCCCACATAAGAGATTAGTATACAAACTTAAAGCACACGGTATTGGGGGTTCAGTATTGAAGTGGATAGAGATCTGACTGGCAGCAGGCAGTGAAGAAAGCGAATGGTATGTTAGCATTCATAGCAAAAGGATTTGAGTATAGGAGCAGGGAGGTTCTACTGCAGTTGTACAGGGTCTTTGTGAGACCACACCTGGAGTATTGCGTATAGTTTTGGTCTCCAAATCTGAGGAAATACATTCTTGCCATAGAGGGAGTACAGAGAAGGTTCACCAGACTGATTCCAGAGATGTTAGGACTTTCATATGAAGAAAGACTGGATAGACTCGGCTTGTACTCGCTAGAATTTAGAAGATTGAGGTGGGATCTTATAGAAACTTACAAAATTCTTAAGGGGTTGGACAGGCTAGATGCAGGAAGATTGTTCCTGATGTTGGGGAAGTCCAGAACAAGGGGTCACAGTTTAAGGATAAAGGGGAAATCTTTTAGGACTGAGATGAGAAAAACATTTTTTACACAGAGAGTGGTGAATCTCTGGAATTCTCTGCCACAGAATGTTGTTGAGGCCAGTTCATTGACTATATTTAAGAGGGAGTTAGATGTGGCCCTTGTGGCTAAAGGGATCAGGGGGTATGGAGAGAAAGCAGGTACAGGATACTGAGTTGGATGATCGGCCATGATCATATTGAATGGCGGTGCAGGCTCGAAGGGCCGAATGGCCTACTCGTGCACCTATTTTCTATGTTTCTATGTTACAATCTTGCAACTCACAAGTTTGCACCACAAATTTCAACGGACTACTGATTCCTGCTCAAAGCAACCAGGCATTTGAGATATTCACATATTGCAAATGGTTCAGATAGGAGGAAGCTAGGATATTGTATGAAGACTGCAACGACTAGGTTCAGGAACAGCTACTTCCCCACAGCCATCAGGCTATTAAACCTGGCTCGGACAAAACACTGAACTTTATTAGCCAATTAACTGTTATTTGCACTTCATCAGTATATTGATTCATGTGTGTATATATTTATAGAATGGTATATGGACAAACTGATCTGTTTTGTAGTCAATGCCTACTATGTTCTGTTGTGCTGAAGCAAAGCAAGAATTTCATTGTCCTATCAGGGACACATGACAATAAACTCACTTGAAGTTGAATAAAAACTATATCTCATTCTACTCCAAATATGCCCAAGTCATTGAATAAATTACAAGGGAAGGCCAATAGAATAAATAATGTAAATATTTGTAATAAGTACATCTGATTACAAAGAGAAAATAATAATGGGGTAGGAAAAAAACAGATTGGGGAAGTTTGTTTATTTAATACAGGTGGAAGGTTCATTGTCAGGTTGTGTATAAAATAGTTGATCAGCTACACAACAGAGATGTAATGCTGAGGCTTTATAAGGCGCTGGTCAGATTTTGAGTACTATGAGCAAATTTGGGCCCCATATCTGAGGATGTGCTGGCTCTGGAGAGGGTCCAAGGGAGGTTTACAAGAATGTTACAGTTCTTGTTCCAGGCATACCACTGGCACCATCGCTGCTATATCGATGATTGCACCGGGTCTGCCTCCTGCACTTGTGCAGAACTCATCGATCTCATTAACTTCACCACTAACTTACACCCTGCCCTTAAATTCACCCTGACTATCATTGGCACCTCTTTCCCCTTTCTTGATCTTTCGATCTCCATCAAAGGGGACAGAATATAGGCTGACATCTACTACAAACCTACTGAATCCAAGTTATCTGGAGCACACTTCCTCCCACCCTGCCTTTTCCAAAGACGGTATTCCCTATTCTCAATTCCTCTGTCTTTGCCGCATCTGTTCACAAGATGAGGCTATCCATTCTATTCCATCTGCTGTTCCTTGTTTCTACCTGTTCATATGTACATAGGATATATAACCCTATGGCCTAGAGCTGAGGCGGTATCAGGCGCTGGTCAGGCTGCATTTGGAGTACTGTGAGCAAATTTGGGTCAAATGTCTGAGGAAGGATGAACTGGCTCTGGAGAGGGTCCAGAGGAGGTTTACAAGAATGATTCCAGGAATGAGTGAGTTAGCATATGATGAGCATTGACAGCACTGGGCCTCGACCCGCTGGAGTTTAGAAGATTGAAACTGACAGAATAATGAAAGGCATAGATAGAGTGGATGTGGGAAGGATGTTTCCACTGGTGGGAGAGTCTAGGACCAGAGGTCATAGCCTCGGAATTAAAGGGCGCTCTTAGAAAGGAGTTGAGGAGGAACTTCTTTAGTCAGAGGGCAGTTAATCTGTGGAACTCATTGCCACAGAGGGCTGTGGAGGCCAAGTCAGTAGATATTTTTAAGGCAGAGAGAGACAAATTCTTGATTAGAACAGGTGTCAAATGTTGTGGGGAGAAGGCAGGTAAATGGGATTAGGAGGCAGAGATCAGCCATGATTGAATGGCTTAGTAAACTCAATGGGCCGAATGACTTAATTCTACTCCTATAACTTGTGAACGTATTGCACACTGCACAATTTGTTTTTCTATTGTCTTCATTCATGGATATTTAAAATGTCATATTTTATGTGTTTGAAAGATGCTTAACTCAAATTGGGATATGTATGTCTTTATTTTATATCTTTTTAACTAGGTCTAAAATGGAAATTGTTATTAATTTACAAAAAGGTAGACATTCCAATCTAGAATGGTCCAAATTATGTCTCCAGTTGAAGCTTTGCACACTTATTACAACTTTCATTCTAGTTGGAATTTCTTCCATTTTGTACAATAATAACAATTTCCAGTTTAAATCTATTTATAAAGTTATCAAATAAACATATTTCCCAATGAGTTAAGCATCTTTCATTAGAGTAATTAAATGAAGCACTACTGCCAATATTTTACATAGTAAATTTTGTTAAATTGGGATTCTAATTGAACAGCTATGCCAAAGTTGAAATACATATTAAAAAACTGAAAAATACACATTTAAATAAATCAGTACTGAGGTCACTGACTTTTAAGGAAGCATTTCTTTGCTAATAAGTTGATTGGATATAATTCTTAAATTATTGCTTATGCTATAGATAGCAAATGCCTACGAGTAAAGAAAGTACAAGGACTCTTTTCCAGTATACAACTTGCTGTTGATAAATTGGTTAACTTTAGGTCTCTAGATCAGTATTTCAATTTATTGTGCGAATTAACTCCTTTTGCTTCCTTAGGGAAGGGTTTGGAAAGAAATGTTGAGAATGGGAATAATGACAGTATTTCCTATGTTCTCAACAATTACCTTTCATGGGAAACACAGTAGGTTCATCCTTTAAGCAAATCAGAACGATTTAGCATTTCTCAATTTTGGAACTTAAAAAAATTACCATATTATATATTACAAAAGTCCAATCAAGATGCAGGTTTGACATGCAATGGTGGGAAGAATCTTCAGAAATAAATCAAAACAACTTAAAAGATGAGACTAAAATAAGCATATTTAAAATATATTTTTAGAATCAATTCATTCAGGATCCAGAATTTACTCAAGCTACTATCAACCTACATACAATGGAAACAGTCTCTTTCAAACTTGTGAATCATGTTGAGAGACAACAACAAGGGGAGCAAGTCTAAAAAAGGCAAAATGTATTGCTCATGATCTGCAATACTACATAGGATAAAATGTGAAATGACGTGAAATGAAATTCTTTGAATTATTTTTTCACATTAATGTAAACAAAAAAAACAAAATTTGATGCATAAAACATCCACTTCAGGGAAACTGACGAGTTCATTTTCCAGATGAGAGTATTCATCCCACAACCCCCACAAAGCAGATTGCAACATACTTCTTTAATGTCCTGAGTTTTATGAACATCAGAAATGAATTATACATTAGCAACAACTTCACACAATTGTTGAAAACTGTAAAAACTGAAAATAACTGAAAAACTGGGTTGTAAGCAGTAATAATAGTTTCAAATGAAACTTCAATTATATAGGCACTGCTTTTGAAAACAAATAGTTCATTCCCCAAATGGCTTTGAAGGCATTGTGGCGCCACCTGGTGGTTAGGCCACTTACTGGGCGAACCCTCGACCCTAGGATTGGCAGGGTCATGTGACTGCATTAAGTGGGAAGAATTCATCACATGGTTTAGGGATGTGCCCTGATATCTATCTATATACTTTTAAAAGTGTGTGTGTGTGGGTGTGTGTGTGTGGGTGTATGTCATTTTGATTTTGCCTTTGATTCGTTACTCCGTGAAAACCAGATGCAAAAACGCCGAGATCTTTACCATTTCGCTAGCGATTTTACTTTTACATTCGCATATCCACTCCTTGGTCAATTATTTCCCCAGATTTTGAGTAAAATTGATCATAAAACTCAAACAAAACTCAAATTTTTAAATCTAAACGGCTCTTACCAGCTGCTGACATCACAATGCCCACATGCCGACCAATCCAAGCCGCTTCTCTCTCTCTTCATTTTGCAGCCCGGCTCTCCTCCACTCCCCCCCCCCCGCTCCACGTACGCTCGCGCCACGCCTCCCGCATCTGGACTCCTACGCCCGCCCGCCCACCTGCTCCAACCCCCCGCTCGCTCAGAGCTGCCCATGCACTCAGAGCCGCCGCTCGCTCAGAGCCGCCGCTCGCTCAGAGCTGCAAACCGAACTCACTGCCAGTCGCGCCGCTCACAAGTCCTTTGAAAAAAATCTTACGAGCAGGCAAGCGAGCTTTGAAATAAACCTTGCGACCCCCCCTCCTCTCTGTCTCTCTCTATCCCCCTCTCTCTCTCTCCCCCCTCCTCTTTCCCCATCTCTCTCCCTCCCCTCTCTCTCCCTCCCCCTCCCTCTCTATCCCCTCTCTCTCCCTCCCCCTTCCCTACCCCCCCTGCCCTCCCCTAAACCCCCTTCGCCCTCCCCCTCCACCCCCTCCCCCTCCCTTCCCCCCACCTCTCCCCCTCCCTTCCCCCCACCTCCCTTCTCACCCCATCTCCCCCCTCTCCCCCTCTCTCTCCTCCCCTCTCTCTCCTCCCATCTCTCTCTCCCCTCCTCCTCCACCCTCCCTCTCCTCCACCCCACCTATCCCTCTGTCTCTTGCCCTACTGTCTCTGCCTCTCTCACTGTCTCTTCCCATTCTCTCTCTGCCCTCACTCGCTACCCTCCCCCCCTCCCTCTCTAGACGGGCCTGCGAGTTGGGGGCTATGCGTCAGTGGGTAGGGCGGTTATGGGGTAAAAGGAGCTAATTAATAATATTAATATAATATCCAGGGGTAGTTAGTGTGGGGGTGGTTAGTGTGTGTGACGACGCATGCCACCCCACCCCCCCCCCGCAAACACGCATTGGGGGAACAGACCCAATGGGTCTGCACTCGGTCTAGTATACTTATAAAACTCTCATCTTGTCCTCTTCCGGTTTGCGTTGTTTTTTAATTTGCGTAAAAACGGTACCCGATAGCATTACGAATTTCATCACCTTACTCGCCATTTTGTTCCAATCGGTGAAATATTACAAAAGTTATTGGTCTTCTCTCCTCTCATTCGTTGGGACGGCGACATCCCTTCCCCCAATCGCTGTCAATCACTGGCGGTGAGATTAAAGCTGAAGGAGCAGAGTGAGCAGAGTGTGGGCGGGGGCTGTGTTCGCGGCAGGGTGTGGCAGGCGGCGCCAGCGGTGGCGGGCGGGGGCACAGCAGGCAGTTGGGCGGACGAGGGCTGGATCTGGATGTGGGTCCGGATGTAGTACGCTGAAAAGCTCTACGTAGAGCATCACTCAGCACTGGAAGTTGGACAATTTTATACTGGACACCTTTTACATTTTATCAAGCCAATTAATCAAGCCAATTAACCTACAAACCTGTATGTCTTTGGAGTGTGGGAGGAAACCGAATATCTCAGAAACCCGCGCAGATCACGGGGAGAACGTACAAACTCCATACAGACAGCACCCGTAGTCAGGATCGAACCTGGTCTCTGGCACTGCATTTTATTCTAAGGCAGCAACTTATTCGCTGTGCCACCATGACTGCCCTGAGTTCGTGGACGGGCGGCAGCGGTTGGGCGGGGGCTGTGTTCGTGGGCGGGCGGGCGGGAGCTGTGTTCGCGGGCGGGCGGGGGCTGTGTTCATGAGCGAGCGGTGGCGACCACCACCACGTGCCAGGAGCCGGTGAGTGCAGCCGGGACTGGGTCCTGGCGCCAGTGAGTGCGGTGGGAGCCAGGAGCCGCTGAGCCCACACACCCCTCCCCCCCGCCCACAAACCCCCTCCCACCCAAATACCCATCCCCTCCCCTCCACACCCCCTCCCCCACACCCCCCCTCCCCCACCCTCCCTCCCCGACACCCCCCCTCCCCCACACCCCCCTCACCCACACTCCCCCTCCCCTACACCTTCCCGCTCCCACACTACCCCGACCTGCATGTTCTACGTCACAATGGGAACCCAATGGGCAGGAATGGCTGCGCCACCAGAGAGCCATTAAAAGTGGATGGGGGGGGGGGTTGAGGTGAGTGCGTGGGGGGATAAGAGCAAGGGGTGGAGAGGGGGAGGTGAGGGGAGGAGGGGGGATCAGGGGTGTCACAACAGGAACCCGTCAGCTGCGCCTGCACAGTTGGGGGCTATGCGTGAGTGGTGGAATATTGCGTTGGGGACCTGGCCTCTCGTGTGAGAATGGGACCCAACGGTACCACTTAGTCTAGTATATATATATAGAACTCTGGGAGAACCTTCCCCAGTCGCATGTGAGCTGTTCTCTGTATCACAATAAAGATCACTTTGTTTCACAACACGTATCTCGCTATATTGGTGACCCCGACGATCTAAAACGGTTATTTTGGATTTGAATAATGGATGCAGCCAACGCTCAACCCAAAGTTGCCACCAATCCAGCCCAGCAGAACGTTGTCACTCTTAAACTGCTCGTGTTCTGGACATAGCAGCCCCAAGTGTGGTTTCAGCAGGCCGAGGCCTGTAGATTAACCCTTATTAATTCATGCCATTTATAACCTTCACCACACATATGTGCATGCCACCCTTTACATGGTATTACGTACTACGCAAGGTCAGCTAACTGCTCTCACTCTCTCTCAATCACACAAGCCAGCGGAGCTAGACGCGAGCAGCTGGCTGTTTGAATGTTCCTGTTTGCCTATGGAATAAAGATTGATTATTACCATGTGCGTGCTGCTGTGGATCATTCATAAACAAGGCCCAGTTCCACATTCGCTGCATCACGGCTGATGACACTAGGTATTATTATGTAGTTGGCGCGCTGGATCAGGAGACGGCCGGTCGCCTGGTCCCTTACCTACGCGCGCCGCAGACTGAGGACAAGCACGAGGGCCTCCAAGCGCTTCTCCTGCATACTTTCGGGCTCAGCCGCCGTGATCGAACAGCACGGCTCATGCACATGGGCGGTCTCGGCGATCGCAAGCCGTCAGTGCTCATGAGCGAAATGCTTATTCTAGTGGACAGTCATAAGCCCTGTCTCCTGTTTGAACTCGCCTTTCTTGAGCAGATGCCGGACGACATTCGCCTGCTCCTCGCGGGTGAGAATTTTGAAGACCCCCTGCAGTTAGCAGAGTGTGCAGACGAGCTGTGGCAGTCTAAGCAGCAGGCCGACAGTTTGTTCGATCGGGTGTCGGCAGTGCCTTGGAAGGCCCAGAGACCAGGCCCTGTATCCACCGAGAGTTTGGCTGCGCCCGCCGGTCCCAGGAGAAGCCGGTAAAGGGAAATGGTGTTACTATCATCAACGCTGGGGTTCCGTGGCCCATCAGTGCCGCCCGCCCTGCTCGTATCCGTGAAACACCAGGGCTGGCCGCCAGTAATCGCTGCGGCGGTTGGCCAGATACACCACCTCTACGATTGGGACCGACATTCGGGATGATGGTTCCTCATTGATACGGTGGTGGAGGTTATCATTTTGCCCCCCATCGGGGGTCAACACTCATTCCGGAAAGCGGGGGCCCTCTTTAACCGCAGAAAATGGCAGCTCCATACGGACGTATGGGGTTCGCACGGTCCCGCTCATCTTTGGATCCTGCCATTTTACCTGGCCGTTCACGGATGCCAACGTCTCCCAGCCTTTGCTAGGTGCCGATTTCCTCCGGGCTCAATCCCTGATGGTGGATTTGAGGGGGCTGCGCCTCATTCGTCTGCCATTTCGTTTTCGTGCCTCTGGTTTGGGGGGCATCCTGTTCCGCCACCTGGTGGTTAGGCCACTTACTGGGCGAACTCTCGGCCCTAGGACTGGCAGGGTCACGTGACTGCGTTTCTGGGGAGGATTCTATATGATACAATACAATGATACAATAATGATACAATGATACAATTTATTTGTTGTCATTTGAACCTCATTGAGGTTCAAACGAAATTTGGTTTCTGCAGTCATACAAACAAGTAGAAGAACCAAGACACAACACAATTTACACAACCTTCCTTCACAGCGAATCTCCTCCTCGCTGTGATGGAAGGCAAAGTCTTATCTCTCTCTCCCCTGCACTCCACATTCTCCTCCCGATGTCAGAGTCAAAGCCCCCGGCGGGCGATGGTAAATAAGTCCCGCGGCCATTAAAGCCACGGCGGGCGATGCAAGGCCGCGCTCCGGTTCTTGATGTTGGTGCCCCAGGCGGGCGCTAGCAAGTCCCGCGGCCATTAAAGCCGCGCCGGGCGATGTTAGGCCCCGCTCCAGGTCATTTTCAACGCTGCAACTCGGGCGGGAGAAGTTGCCGTTGCGGGAGCTCCGAAAAGCGGTCTCCCACCAGGGACCCGCGAGCTCCCGATGTTACCGTCCACCAGACCTGCGGCTGGAGCCTCCGAATCTCCGGGGTCGGGTCGCAGCCGCGCGCCACCACAGCTCCTCCCGTTCCGAACTCGGCCAGCTCCGCGATGGTGAGTAGTCCGCAGGCTCCGCGACTGGAGCCCCAGGTCGTTCCGGTTGGAGGCCGCTCCACGGTGCAAGGCCCCAACGACAACGGAGACCCGACAGGGAAAAGGTCGGGTCCTCCGTACAGGGAAAAGATTTAAAAAGTGTCCCCACCCCCCGCCCCCCACGCACATACCCAGTTAAAAAAACCCACTATAACTACACTCAAACGAGACCACAAAAAAAAAAGACAGACGGACGGACTGCAGAGGCTGCTGCGACGTGAGTCGCGCTCCCACCCACTGATATATATATAACTCTGGGAGAACCCTCCCCAGTCACGTGTGAGCTGTTCTCTGTATAACACAATAAAGATCACTTTGTTTCACAACATGTGTCTCGCTACAGCATTACCTTGTAATGATGTGTGTTAGCAATCAGGTGAAGCATAAACAGGACTCTAGCAAATGCTTAGGCCTGATGAGTGGAGCTGGTCAACTGTTTTACTTTATATTATGGACAGCTACAAAAAGCCTGCAGAGTAATCTCTGGAGAATAATAGGCCAATAAACTACCAATCATAATTGCCAGGAAATTAAAGTCGTTTAAATGCCAATATGCATATTATGACAACTGCGTAAGATTATAACCAGCAAATTATTTGAAAATGCATGATCCAATTGTTAGCCATAATAATATTATAGGTAGACAAACATGCTGGAGAAACTCGGCGGGTGAGGCAGCATCTATGGAGTGAAGGAACAGGCGACGTTTTGGGTCGAGACCCTTCTTCAGTCTGATGTTGGGGGGGGGGGGAGGGGCGGGAAAAAGGAAGGAAGAGGCGGTGAGAGTAGGCTTGTGGGAGAAGGAGGAGAAAGTAAGACTACTTGAAATTGGAGAAGTCAATGTTCATACCGCTGGGGTGTAAACTACCCAAGCGAAATATGAGGTGCTGTTCCTCCAATTTGTACTGGGCTCAATCTTGCAATGCAGGAGGCCCAGGACAGAAAGGTCAGATTTGGAATAGGAGGGGGAGTTGAAGTGCTGAGCCACCGCAGATTAGGTCAGTTATTGCGAACTGAGCGGAGGTGTTGGGCGAAGCGATCTCCAAGCCTGTGCTTGGTCTCACCAATGTAGTGAAGTTGACACCTGGAACAGCGGATGCAGTAGATGAGGTTGGAGGAGGTGCAGGTGAACCGCTGCCTCACCTGGAAAGACTGCTTGGGTCCCTGGATGGAGTCGAGGGGGGCTGTAAAGCGACAAGTGTTGCATTTCCCGCGGTTGCAAGGGAAAGTACCAGGAGAGGGGGTGGTTTGGGTGGGAAGGGATGAATTGACGAGGGAGTTACAGAGGGAACGGTCTCTGCGGAAAGCAGAAAGGGGAGGAGATGGGAAGATGTGGCCAGTGGTGGGATCCCGTTGGAAGTGACTAAAATGTTGGAGGATTATATGTTGTATGCGACGGTTGATGGGGTGGAAGGCGAAGGACAAGAGGGACTCTGTCCTTGTTACAAGTAGGGGGATGGGGAGTAATAGTGGAGCTGCGGGGAGACCCTGGTGAGAGCCTCATCTATAATAGAAGAGGGGAACCCCATTCCCTAAAGAATGAGGACACCTCCTATGCCCTGGTCTGGAACACCTCATTCTGGGTGCAGTTACGGCATGGACAGAGGAATTGGGAGTAGGGGTTAGAGTCCTTACAGGAAGCAGGGTGGGAAGAAGTGTAGTCCAGATAGCCATGGGAGTCAGTGGGTTTGTAAAGATGTCGGTCAGTTGTCTGTTACCTGCGATGGAGAAGGTGAGGTCTAGAAACGGTAGGAAGATGTAGAAATGGTCCAGGTGAAATAATAATAATAATAATATTATAGTAAGTAACAATAAAAATTGAAAAGGGATCCTATGTTGGAACTGTGGGGAAGAGTATTTGATGTTAATATTCTCTTTATCCAATAAAGTGTACAAAATTTTACACCATCCTGTTGCAATTGCAAAGGTATTAGAAAATTCATCACATAGGCATAAAATTAATTCGAGCTACATTTTCATTCACTGAAAGACAAATTCAATGAAATGCCAGCTGTAATGATCCAATGAACATTGGGAAAATAAGATAAATATTGTAGAGACACAAGAATCTGCAGAACTGGAATCTTGAGCATGACACAAAGTGCTGGAGGAACTCAGCAGGTGAAGCAGCTTTTGGAGAGTTGACGATTAGGGTCAGGACTGTTCAGACTGATTGGAGGTATAGGGGAGAGAACCGAAAAAGAGAAGTGGGAGCACTGTACAAGATTTACATTGCATTATTTTATGACATACATTAATTGCACTACTTACTTTAATTTCAAATATGGTAATTTTTAAGTAATTCTCTTCTTCAAATGTTTTTTCCTCAGTATAGAAAGTTTCCACAACTGGGCCAGTTATATCATGGATATAATTGTGGAATTCAGCAGCACATGTTGAAAAATATGGCAGCGTCTCTAAGTATAGCAGGGTTCTTGCTTTTTGCATATAGGCATTCTCTTGCAAATCATATGAATTACTGGATAGATTTAAAAAAAAATCAAACTTCTGTTAAGCAGTGCATTCAATATTGAAGAAAGGAAACATATTTCTTTATATACAAATTTACTGCGAAATAACGCTTTTTGCACTGGGTAATTTTGCCATGACATTTTTTCAATATCTACATAATATTTTTCAAACAATTTTAATTCACATTAAATACGTTTAATTAACACAATTTATTAAACACGTTTGTCAGGGCAGCTTACTGGTAGAGGGAAACAATGTTACCACTTCAAGTGATCTTTTGCTTTGAAGGTGCAAAGAAGATTTGTAGTAGTTTGGAATGGGTAGTGTTAAAAGACAAATGAATTATTGCATATCGCAAAAGGGAGAATATCAAGAAGACTGGATTGTGGCAAATTTGTCCGAAAATTTGAGAACTTTACTAGACCCAATAGTCAAATAACCTTCAGTAGTGATTCTACACAACCTTTTATGTCTGCTGTTTTTCACTGCTGTTTTCTTTGGTATCCACCATCTTCCCATTTTAATAGTCCAGATAGCCCAGCGTAAACTTTTGTCCCAACCCAAAAAATGACCAAACAGTTTTCTCCACAGATGATGATCAACCCATTGATTTCCTCCAGTATTTTGTTTAGTGCTCCAGATTCCAGCATCTAGTCTTTTGTCTTATTTTTATTTATTTTTATTTTTTATCTCTATACCTTTCCACCCATCAGGGATCCTTGTCTGCACCTTAAAGATGGTTTTCTCTAACTATTCATTGTGCAAATGAAAGCCCGTTAACTTGAAACATCAAAGTTGATTCTCTTTCCAAAGACGCCTGATTTGCTGAGTAAATTCAGCTTCTTGAGCTTTTATTTTAGATTTCAGGCAATCACACTATTTTCTGTACATTACATTAGCATTATCTCTGTTCAATTTAAAAGGAATGAAAAATGGAGTAAGTTCAAAATATATGAAGATGAATCCAGTCTGGCATTGTTACTTAGATAATGAAGAGGAAGATGCAGAAATAAGCAACTGCATGTACTGGTTTACACACAAAGGACACAAAGTGCCAGTGACTCAGTGGGTCTGGAACATTTCTGGAGTACATGGATAACATTGAACATGTACATTTCTGGCTGGGACCCTCTTCTGACTGATTTTTTAAGGGAGGTGAGGATGGGGTGTGGAAAGAAAGCTGGAAGAGAGATGGAGCAGGACAAAACCTGGCAATTAAAGGTGGTATGACTGAGGGAGTTTTGATAGGCAGATGGTTGGAACAAAAGTCAGCTATGAAAAGACAGAAGGTGCAAGACAAAAGGATTGAAGAGTTGAAATTGCAAAGCTGGAGAAAGGGTGGCACAACGATACGGTTGCTGCCTTTTAGCGCCAGGAACCCAGGTTTGATCCTGACTGCGGCTGATATCTGTACGGAGTTTGAACGTTCTCCCTGTGACTGCAGGGTTTTCTCCAGGTGCTCCGATTTCCACCCACACAACAAAGGTGTATAAGTTAATTGGCTTTGGTAAGTCGTAAAATTGTCCCTAGTGTGTGTAGGTTCGTGTACGGGGTGATAGCTGGTCAGCGTAGACATGGTGGCCGAAAAGGGCCTGTTTCTGCGCTGTATATCTAAAGTCTTAAGAAGGTAGGTGGAAAGGGAGGGGGAGGGAGAGATAGGTGTGAATCCATGGGGCACAGGGAAAGTGTGCGGGGGGGGGGGGGGGTTGGGAACAGATGATGGTTTGGAAGTTACCCTAAATTGGACAATTCAATGTTCATACCGTTGGGTTGTAAGGTCCCACAGTTAGTTGAAATACATCTCCGTCACATCTGTAACCAATCTGAGGCTTTCCATTTTAGGGCATCCGAGATGTCCTCTTTCTTTAGTTTCCACACTGCCTGTCATGGATGGATCTCTCAACCCCGTCTCCTCTATATCCGTAGTTCTGCTCTCGGTCCCCCTCCTTCCAGAAGGCACAAGTATAGAGTTCCTCAGCTTTCACCCCATCAGCATCCACATCATACACATCATTCTCCACCATTTTCGTCACCTCCAACTTGATTCCACCACCAGTCACATTTTCCCATCCTCACCCCTTTGCGCCTTCCAGAGACTGTTCCATCTTCAACTCCTCGGTTCACTCATCCCTTCCCCACCCAAACAACCCCTTTCCCAGGTACTTTATTTGCAACTGCAAGAGATGTCCATATACATCCTCCAAAACCTCCATCTAGGGACTGCAGCAGTCTTTCCAGGTGAGACAGATTCGCATGCACCTCCTCTAATTTCATCTACAGCATCCAATGTTTCCGATCTGGCCTCCTGTGCATTGGCGAGCCAAATATAGACTAAAGGGCCTGTCCCCACTTACGTGTCCTTGGCACGCTAATTACGTGACCGCATGGTCGCGTTGAGGCGCGACGGTCCCGCGAAGGTCGCGCATGACTTCATTCGACCGCACAGCCGTCTGGAGCGCGTGACGTCATTTGAAGATGGATGCAAAATGCAGGAGTAACTCAGCGGGACCGGCAGCATCTCTGGAGAGAAGCAATGGGTGATGTTTCGTGTCGAGACTCTTCTTCAGTCTGAAAGAAGGGTCTTGACCCGAAACGTCACCCATTGCTTCTCTCCAGAGATGCTGCCGGTCCCGCTGAGTTACTCCAGCATTTTGTGTCTATCTTCAATTTTCTTGGCCCTGCTCTGGGAGTAAATGTGGGGGCGGATCCGGACCGCAACGGCCGTGAGTCCCAGGCCGAGCTCGGCGATCGTTTGCCTGCTTCTGCTGGCTGTTGAAGGCGAGACGTTGCATCGTGCCAGGGTCTTGGCCTGTCCCACATTGGCCATCAGTACCACGACAGGCCGTTGGCGCGCGAAGATTTTGTTCGTTTCAAACGGAGCCCCGCGCGATGCGCGCACACTACATACCCCTCCGTGCTTCTCAGTGGGACCAGCCCCGCACGGCCATACGATGCCCGGGCGTCTCAACGCGACCACGAGGTCGCATAATTTGCGTGCCAAGGACACGTACGTGGGGACAGGCCCTTGCCGACATTTCACCGAATGCTTGCGCTTAGTCCACAAAGCCTGCAAGATTTCTAGGTTGCTAACCATTTTAACTCCTATTCCCAGTCCCATATTAACCTTTCTATCCTGGACTTCTTCCATTGCTGTAGTGAGGCCACACGCAAACTGGAGGATTACACTCATATTCTGCTTGGGTATCTTAAAGCCCACCGAGTGAACATCAAATTCTCCAATTTTATGTAACTATACAAAACACCGCTCCCTCTCTCCCCCCTACCCTGTACCTCTTTTCACTGTATCCCAACCAGACTCACACCTATTTTTCCTCTCCCCTTTCACCTACATTCCTTCCTCTATCTTCATAATTGACAATTCTTCAACCCATTTCTCACACCTTGTCTTTTGATCTCTGACCTTTGTCCACCTATTTGCCTATCAAAATTCCCCTCGCCTGCATCAACCTATTACCTGCAAGGCTTTGCCCTGCCCCATCTCACTTCCAGCTGCCACACCCCCCCCCCCCCTCCAAAGTCAGTCTGAAGAGACACCCAGCCAAAAATGTCACCTATCCACGCTTTCACATCACTGGCTTACTCCAGCAATGTGAACGAGCATCTGCAGTTCTTAGTATCCAGAAGAATCTAACAAGCAGCCACCATGTTGGTTAGTGATTCATTTAAATAGTGTTATATTAGGCCTCATGTTAAGTTAGCATGTAAAAAACCGTGGGAACTCAAACAAAGAGCTTTAAAATGGCAGGAAGGGGAGTCAAAGCAGGATTAATTGAAATCATGATATTGACTATTCACTTCTAGAAAATTTGAAACCATTCACCCCCACAAATTTGAAACCTAATGGAATTGGTAATGCTCAAAATGTGAACTAACAAAGAATTAACCTTTAAGAAAGAACTGCAGATGCTGGAAAAATCGAAGGTAGACAAAACTGCTGGAGAAACTTTTCACCCACTGAGTTTCTCCAGCATTTTTGTCTACAAACAATTAATCTTTATGTTTTCTACATGATCTGAAGTAGTAGGTGGATTTGGATAAAGAAACTCAGATTGTGAAAGAACTGGAGAAATTATTGAAAATGACCTCATTAGTCTTAGGCACCAAGATTGCTGGTACAAAAAAAATCAATGGCAAACCAGTTTAAAAATTAATTTGTGCTGAAAAACAAGCTTGAAAGATGACTGGTACTTTTGAACACATGTAACACACTGGCAAAATTGAATTGATGGCTATCATGGTTGTGGATTGCTATTTCAGAGTTCAGTGAACATGCAGCCCTGATGTTAATCAGCATGTAAAAGCATGTTTGATCCTGCTGCTGAAAAAAGTGAAGCAAGTATGTACAAAGAAAGAGCATAAGCTGCACCCAAGAAGGCAGGCCTGAACAGAGGAATGAAACCTTACTTAGGCATTAATGAACCGGCATTTGCTGTGACACCTCTTGACGCTGCACCATAAAAGACAGCCACTTCTCATTTTGGGAGGGCTCTGAGCACTTCAACATTTGCCCTGCAGCTTAAATAAACAATTATATATCAGAGAAGCTGTATACCTCCACCTTTGGTTAAGTACCTGTCAATCTTAACTGAGATATAGCCCACTACTCATAGCATGATTCCCTTAAGAGATTGTGCCATGGCAAGATACCATACAAGTAAGTTATTACTTTTCATGCTACTCCTGAATTCTCATGTAGTTATGAAGGCATAATTCTTCTTGCACCATGAATGCAAATTCCACCCTCATGGTCTCAGAAAAAAAGTTGTGCAGTGCCATATTTCTATGTACCTCAAGCCAAATGTTCAATTACAGTTACAACACTGTCATCGACCCAGCAAGTATGCCCTTGTTCGCAAAAAGCAGGATAAATCCATGCAGAAACAAAGAACTGCAAATGCTGGTTTGTACCAAATCTCACTAATTATTACCCAATCAGTCTATTCTCAATCATGAAAGTGATGGAAGCTGTTCTTGATACTGCCAGCAAGTAGCACATGACTCACCAATAACCTACACACTATTGCCCGGTTTGGGTGCACATCTCTTGAAAGCCTTGGCCCTGATTAGGTGCCATTTTCCTCTGCAGGAGAGGATGAAGTGATTAGTACAGGTTATGGGAGAAGGCAGGAGAATGGGGTTAGGAGGGAGATAGATCAGCCATGATTGAATGGCAGAGTAGACTTGATGGGCCAAATGGCATAATTTTACTCCTATCACTCATGAAGTGTGATAGTGAGAGTCTGTAAACAGATGATGCCATGGATCACATGTAGAGGCAAAACCTGCATGGCTTTGAAACAATTGTTGGAAAGGGGGATTAACCTGGTCTATTTTTGTCTGCATGGTTATAATGGATCAAATGGCCTACATCTTTGTCATAAATTTCTGAGTAGTTGGTAGTGTTTTGAAGTTATAAGATATTGGTGTGATTGGTGTGGTGATAGTGATAAAAAGATTGAGTGCAAGTTAATGTGCTAATTGAACAAAATAGTGGTATATGTGATGAAAATGTACTACATATATCAGAATGTGAGGTTATTGATCAGCTAGTAGGTGAGATGAACTAATGAATTTACATGTAGCAGTCATTAAACTTTTCACAACACAGCACCATGGTTTGGCTCCTCTCATGTTACCTCATGTTACTGTCTTGTGGCATCCATCATGACACCAGATCAGCAATGAACATACCAGCACACACAAGGTGAACTCACCCAATGGGCTTTATTGCCAATGACAAATACAAGCTTTGAGAATCATCCCAGTAGCTTCCTCTGACTGGAATCCTAGGTTTATAGGGACAAGGATGAGATTAATTGGTCCAATAACCATTAATCTGATCCATCTGTGGCTTGTTTGCCTGTTGTCAGGAACAGAGCTGACCTTAAAGGGGACGTGTCATCACAATCATAACCCCCCGCCCCCAAGGGCATAATCTCATGTTGCACTTCCGCCGTTGACATGCATTTTCACTCTTCTGTCCAACACTGCTCTCTAGCAAGCTCTGAATTCAGAGTTTCTTCATACTCTTTTGGAGCCGATCATTGAGGAACTCCACGTTGCTATGTTCTCCCTCAAGCTCTTCCTCTAATTGAATAGTACGAGCCCCCAGGCGACATTTCTCTTCCAGAAGCTCTCAGCTTCTTTCTTGTGGCGACCACTTGGGCACGCTACTTCCATTCATCCGCCAGCTCTGACTAACATTCTCGCATTACTTTGCATAACTAACATTCTGGCTAACAGTTCTGACCTATCTAACATTCTGTTCTCTTCATTCTGCTCATCTATGGCCTGCAGGTCATCTTCAGCCAGGTACACTGGATGCGATCGAGGCTCTCGGGCTTTCTTGAGTCTTCTCCAAGGATTTGGGGTTCAGACCTTGGTTGGCGAATAGGTCTTGAAACCCTGGACATCACGTCCAATGAGGCGTGGAACTGGGAGTTTTTGTCAATATCATAAATTTGGGTACTTGGGAAAATGGAAGATGTCTGTGAAAAGATCAGTGAATCCTGACTGACATCATTTGCAGGGAGTTGCAGAACATGTGACATAGATGGCTCCAGGGAGTCTGAAGCTTGGGAAAGGGTCGCAGAGAGGTTTCTGTCCAGATGGCCTGCAAGTTGCCAATATGTCTTGGATTCTGCAGATGGAGCTATGCCCAGATGCTAAGGCATGCTTGGGATTGGTTGGGGAAATGTTATGTCTCGATTATGTTACAGTACCTTACTGCCGTTACTTGTGATTGGTCCAGAAAAGTGGCTTCATCAAAGATGTTTCTTTATCTAGTGATAATGTTTCTTTACTTAATGGAAGTGTTTCCCCCTAAGTGCTGCGTGTTGAAACTATGTTATGTACTATTGTATAATTGGGCCAAAGAGTTGTCATTCTATGTATTCTGCAGCCTGTATCGGTAATTGACATAGGGGTTGCCACCCCAAAGCACTTTTGCACCTAGTTCGGAGGGTATAAAGGGGTGGGGAGCACATTGGGCGGTGCCGATTGTCTTGGGTCTGTTCTATTTGCGCGAGGCTGTGTTGGGCTCGAGTAAGTGGGAACGAGGATCAGTCCCGCAGTATTGTATACAATAAAATAGAGTTGGAATAGTAAGATTAAACGAGAACTTACCTAAGTTTGAAGTTTGATCTTTATTTTATGAGGAGTTACGTAGCTGATTACGTGAAGAACCCCGCCAGTTCGCCTGCGCGTCAATCTTCAAAGCAGTGGTGTGAAATCACAAAAAACAACAACCGAAGTAATATAGTCTCATAATAAAACGAGTAATACAAGAACTTCCATCTGACCTTTATGATAGAGGGTAGGGTCGTGGTGGGCACGTAATCACCTACGTAACTCCTCATAAAGTAAAGATCAAACTTCAAACTTAGGTAAGTTCTCGTTTAATCTTACTATTTTACTTCGGAGTCACGTGAGTGACTACGTGAAGATTTTAAAGCTTTGTGATTTCATGCCGTGGATCAATCCCGGCTTCTCACTGCATAGATTGACTCGGAACGAGAATAATCAATCATGCATTCATAATAACATTTGTACCACAAATGCAGTAATTCATTTCAATAATGAAATTAATCAGATCCCCTTTAAACCAGAGGAATTTACACAGAACTTAAAATAGTTTCTGCAAACAACCCCGCATTAACAATAGGCCGATGGTAAAAATGTTGAAACATCAACTCATTGGACCAACCGGCGGCTGCGAGGATATGGTCGACGGGGACGTCTTTTGCCCTGGCCGCCGACGTTTCTGCTGCCCTAGTCGAGTGAGACGTAAAAACATAAGTGTTAATACCAGCAGCTGTTAAGACTTCTTTTATCCATCTGGAAATAGTCTGTATTGAAACTCTCTTGTGTGGTTTCTTGTGTGTGATCAACAACCCAGTTTCCGTATTCTCAAATTCTTTGTGACCTCAATGTATTGTAATAAATATGTCTTAATACAGAGACATGGATCATTTGGATATGCTGCTAGCATAATTTTAAATCGTCACACCTGGCCTAATTTACTTTAGTAGGTCATAGATATAGAATGTAACCTTGTCTTCAGTTACTTCCATACTGTCTATTTGTAATTTTCCAAGTGTTTGCACTCGTTGTGCTGTCACTCATGCCATGAGCATGAATACTTTCATACTGAGCTTGACCAAAGTTAAAGACACACTTGATGACCATTCACGAAGTAGTTTGAGTATCACACTTACATCCCAGATTGTCACGTACCTAGGTTTCGGTGGTTTGGAATCAAAGATTCCTTTCATTAGTCTGGAAACAATTGGGTGTGACCCAATTGGGTTTCTTTCTGAATCCAGAACCAAATATGAGGACAATGCACTTCTGGCTGAATTAATTGCACTACAACTCAGACCTTCATCATAATAAAGTTTTGACAGAAATTCTAAACATTTGAAATATCTGCAGTACTTTATTGCACATTCTTTTGTACACAGAACTCTTCCCATTTCTTAATATAAGAAAGGTACTGTTTTTGAGTGCTCTTCCTCCAGGCTGCCGTAAGCATGTCCACAGTATGCTCAGACAGTCCTCGTCCCAGAAAAGGCATTCTTAAAACCTGCAAATCAACAAATCCAAACGATCATATAATGGATGTTGTTCCCCTGTACAGGGTGCAGCAATAAATTACTCGTTTTTGGGACTTTCATCAACATTTGTGTTGTTAAGTCTAATATCAACGGATACCATGGCTGTGTAGGCCAATCTGGTACTACCAATACCCTTGAAGCAGCATCTTGCCTGATTTTAAGCAAACATTGGCTTATGAGGCAGAAAGGTGGAAATATATATGAAAACATACCACCCCAATGTAGCGAGAAAGCATCAATCGCCACTGCTCCTGGATCTGGTTTCCATGAGACATATCTCGATAGCTGATGATTCAAGTCGATGTCGGTCATTCCAAATCTGATTACTATATCATTGAATACCTCTTGATTCAACATCCATTCTTTATTATCATGGAACTTTCGTGACCTGGTGTCTGCTATCGTGTTCATTCTACCTGGTAGATAGATAGCTGAAATCCAAATGTTCTTTTCAATACACCAAGACCAAAGTTGATTTAACCATTTTGTCACATGACACCGACTTAATTCCACCCATATCATTAATATAGGCAACTACTGTTGTGTTTATTAATTTGAACTTGAACCTTCCTTTTAGTTGTTTTAGAACCATAAACTTGGAGTCCATAGAAACCTCCTAAAAGCTCCAAATAGGTAATTCCCCATGTCTGCAGTAACACTAACTTTTCCTGATTCCATCTGCCTCCGCAGCTCGATGTTAAGTCAGTTGCACCCCATCCTAGGGCACTGGCATCAGTTTGTAATATCATGGAAGGTTGTTCAATCAGCACTTTGCCTGAACTGCTTGAGACATGTAGAATCCACCACTGCAGATTAAAAACAGCATTTGTTGTTACTTGCATGGTTCTATCAAAATGACCAGCATTTACTCTCAGTGCCTGTTCTTTGATTCTCTGCAGCTGTTGATAATGTAATGGTCCATACTGGACTGCTGGGAATCTACTAATTTTCCCAGTACTCGAGCCACCATTAGAGGTTTTTGATCGTTTAACAGATTACTGCAATCTTTAATCAACTCCACCCTTTTTTCACTGGGCAAAGTAATTTGCATTTGGGCTAAATCAATTGTGAACCCCAAATAATCAATCGAGGTACATGTTTTTAACCTTGATTTCTTTGGATGAATTTAGAAACCCCCAAACTTTCAAAAGTTTGATTTTATTACTGCAACCGATGCTTCTGTTGACCGTTTTGTCCTTCCTATAATCAGGACATCATCCAGGTATGCCATTAGTACATGCCCCTGGCTCTCAGCAACCCCAGAATTGATTTTAACAATTTAATGAATATTCTGGGAGGGAACGTTAACCCATTAGGCAGAGCTTTGAACTGCCCTAATTGGTTCATCCATGTAAATTTAAGATACTTCATATCTTGCAAGTGAACAGACACTGAACAAAAGGATTCAGACTTGTCAAGTCTATAATAATCCTACATCCTCCATCCTTTTTTGATCGAGGGAATATATTTGACCCAAATTGGTGAATTTGGTAGACTGATTCTTCAATAACACCTTTTATATATAGGGTTTTGAAGCGCAACTTGAACCTCCATTACTTCGCAAAGTGGAGAGTTCTGCTAGGAACATGCTGGACAGGCAAATCATAATTTGGATTGAATTCAATTCAAAATCCTTGTATATTATTCAGAATTACCACATCTGAAGTAATCTTCTTCCAATGTTTATAGAAGAGACGTAATCTGCCTCCAACTTTTGGACTTAATCCAGTTAGTATGTTCCCCTGAGAACCAGGTCCACCTACCTCTTGAGTCATTTGAGTATTCTGAGATCCCTGGATTCTCCCGGAAGCACCACCACTGGTCCTTACTCCCGCTGCAGGCCACCAGCTACGTCCCTGCGTTGATGAGCGACTTGGTCCTGGTCTAGGATCCGTATGACGTCTGAAAGGATACTTCCTCTTTACAGACTTTGCAACCATTGATGTTTTTATCAATCCTGTTTTCGCTTCATCTTCCAACTCTTTAATACGTCTCCCGAGATCCTCTCCAAAGAGTAAGTTGGGTAATTGTATATTACTTGGATTGTAGAGTGCTGCGAATTTCGGATTCATAGTAGGCCGTATAGCACTTTCCTCAGATAATTGATCTCGAAGTGGGTGCTGCATAGCAACCCCAGTGCTTCCTGATGCAACTTCGACATCTCTTGGCTGTTACCTGCTATTCTGGTAAAAGCAGTTATTCCAGAACCCAGCAGCTTTAATATTCTCTGCAACTGACTCCAGATAATTTGGTTTACTGCTGCTGCTTTCAGCAACCCACAGTTACTTGGGGTCACCTGCTTTCTTGCAGTCTCATCCATCTGCTGCTGTTCCAGCTGATGGTAAACCAAGTAATTTATTAAGGAGGCCAGTTCTTCTCCTAATGGCTCTCCTGACCCTGACGGGGCAGCGAATCCTACTGCCAGGGGTGGAACATCTGGCAGCTGCCGTTCATCGCCTTGTACAGCCTCACCGTCAGAGTCGGGGTCTGAAATCTCATGACCTGCAGCACGCTCCTCATCCCTGAGGGTGCATTCCATCAGCCCTGAGCCAGGTGCTGTTAAGCTGCTTCCTGCAGCTTGGATTACAGTACACTCCTTCCTGAGTGAACTTTGCTCCAACAGCCTATGGAAAAGGCTTTCTATTTGGGCAATACGCTCGAAAGCAGTATCTAGCCCTGTACCAGGAGCTGTTTGAGCTGCTTCCAGCAGCTTGGCTTTCAGTACACTGCTCCCTGAGTGAACTTTGCTCCAACAGCCTATGTAAAAGGCTTTCTATTTGGGCAATACGCTCGAAAGCAGTATCTAGCCCTGGGACTCCCTCCGTGGGCCGTTGGGATTTAAACTTTGTCTTTTGCCCGACAGGCGCTGACTGTGTTTTCACCAGCCCCAGGTCCACAGTCGCTATGCTCACCGCTGGCGACTGTACCGGGGTTTAGAGGCGGTTGGTCTCTAACCGCAGACTCCCGACTTTCCCGACTTCTGTCGGCTGTGTCGCTCGCCTCTTCCCCCTGCCCGTTTTTTCCATGGCGTCTGTGGAAAAAATCCCCATAGACCCACAGTAAACGGACCTGGAAAACATGAAAAAAGTTTCTACTTACCTTGCAGTTGAAAAACTACAAACCACTGGAGGAGCTCTGCTCCTCACGTCCGTTCACGTGACTCCGAAGTAAAATTCCAGTGCTCGTATTCGGTGTTTGACTGAACCAGACTAGGGGGTAAGTTTAGATCCGGAATTCACATTGGGGGCTCATCCGGGATCTCAACAGATTGCCAACATAAGTTTGCGGTCGAAGGAATCGAGTTGTGTCGGATCGCGGAAGGTGAAATCGGTGCCATGGTGTGACTTTTCACATCGGTTTTCCCGCTCCGTTAATCTGATAATGAATCGGTCATTCGCTTACTTGTGCTTGGATTCCTGACGAGATTGATCGAAGGTTAGTGGCCTGGCGAGCACTGAGAGCGAGGGTTTGAGTTCCTGGAGGGTTAAAGACCCCGCCTAGGTGGGTTCGAGGCCCAAGGTGGTGAGGGTTCATGCTCACAAGGTTCGTCTCTATTGGGTTAAAATCCCCACCCAGGGAAGTCAACAGCTGTTGCAGGACAGGACCATTGGATTGGTACCTGACGATTTGTGGGTTTGTAGACCGTGGGGTTTGAGGCCCCACTCAGTGTTGGGATATCGATTGGCGAGATACCTTCAAAGACAAGACTGTGTTAAGTGCTGAATCGGTGCTGAGAGTGCGATTGGAAAGATCACACTTTAAAGATCGGTACCGAGAGACATCACGAGGCGGTAGGTGCTGAGGACCAGTATTTAGCAGGTAGGAGGGTTCAAGGCCTAGGGTGTTTGAGACTGTGCCTGTGCGGGTTCAAGTCCCAAACAGTACTGGGTATTATCAGTTATGGTAAATTGGCTGGAATACTTTAAAAATGAACACTGAGTTGATAAGACGCATCTGTGATAAATCTAGATCTGTAATCTAAATTCTTTGATCGAAATTTTACAATATTGAATGATTCTGGTTATTGTATAGTTGTTAATTTCTGATCTTGTAATATAGCGATTTACTCCGTAATTGTAATACAGCGACTTGCTTAAAATGGTGTCATTTAGGTTGCTGACGTAATCGTAATTTGAATCGTGGCTGTAATTTAAAATTGTGTGATCTAGTGTAATTTCTAATAGTGTGATTTACCTTAGAATTGTATTGTAATTGAATGCTTATATTTTATATTGCAGTGTGTTTATGCATTATAATTATTAGCTGTATTATTTTTTGTTTGAGTGTGATTTTGCTCCTGTGTTACAACTGTATTTGTTTTTGTTTGAATCCAAGTGTTTAAGTGCAGGTAATTTGCTGCCGTATTTTGTTTGCTTGTTCTTGTGAGAAGGTGGTCCCGCCTTGAGTCGCAGTTTATTTACTGCTTTAATTTACTGTTTTAAAAAGCTTGTGTGGATCTCTGTGTATGTAAGATTTGTGTGACTGGTTCTTGGGTACCCATTTGAAAGAAGATGGATTTGTGTGGGAGACTTGCTAGGTGTTAGGAATTTTGCCTTTGTTTTGTTAGAGACTTATCAGTGTTTTGTGAGAGACTTATCAGTGTGTTAGAAAACTTTTGCCATTGTTTTGTGAGTAGACTTATTAAGTGCTAGGAATTTTGTCATTGCAGTGTGAATAGCATGATCTATTGTCTCTATTGTTAGTTGATAATGGAAAATCATCTTGATACTGAGAGATCCAGAAAGTCTGCTTCAGATCCTTTGTAGTAAGTTCCCTAAGGAGGAAGAAATATTAAAACATTTTTCCAGGACTTTGAACAAAAAGTTAGGTGGTGAGTTATGGCCCGAGGAAGGGGTTGGAACCCTGGAGGGCGTGAGATATATCGAGAAAATAATTTTGGAATATAGTGATACTGCTAAGTAACTTATTGGTCTTTGGAGACAGCATTATGAAGAATTAAGGGAACGGAGAGAGGCTGCGATAATGGCGAGTTGACAAGAGGCGGCTTCTTCTTCTTGCGTATGGCGTGCACAGCCTAAAGTTGTTGGACAACTTGTTCTATTTGATCTTATTTGATTGTGCACGGCAGGTTGATTGCATTCGTCGAATGTGAAGGTTGAAATCTCCCAACTCAGAGGCAGCTTTGAAATATGGGATAGAATTAAAAGATGATGGAGTGAATAAACTATTAGACACATTGAAAAAATAATGTGGATGTGCCTATAGAGAATATAAAGAACGGGAGACTAAGCAGACTCCTGATGGAAAGAGCATTTGCAGAATTAGAGTTTAGAGACTCGTTGGTTGGCTTTGGTTTGGATGGGGGAGACGAGGAATACCTGGAGGATTGGGAAAGTGTCCGTTGCAACCCCCACCTTATGCGCCTTGTGCACCCTACATGCCACCTCCACCTCCTGCGCCTTATGTGCCTCACAGACCTTGTGCCTGCAGCACCACCCACACCTCTTGCCTATAGTGAACCTGTAGCACCACCTGCTTCCCCTACAACAGCACCCGCTCAGAGTCCCTTGACCCCAACAGCCCTGACACTAACAGACACCCCAGTTGTGCTAAGTACAAGGAGCAAAACTAAGAAATTAGCACCCGTATTCCAAGAGCAAGAACAAGTGCAGGGACCAGTTTCTGAACCACCCAAACCTGGGAGAATAAAACGGCCACCAAGAGAAAGGCGACAGGCCTTTGAGAATTATCGTCTTCCCCCTAAAGAGGGTGAAACATCGGAGAGTGATCTAATCTCCAGGGACACTGAAAGTGAGCCTGAGACAGGAGCAGGCAAGAAAGCTGAGCGACAATCCCGCCGCCAATTCCCAGTTAGGGAGATGCCTAACCCAGCCTTTGATCCGACTAATGCAGTTGGTGCCAATAATCCTCGAACTATTGAAGTATACACCCCGTGGAAACCAAATAGAAGAATAGAATAGAATAGAATAACGTTTATTGTCATTTGAACCTAAGTTCAAACGAAATTACGTTTCTGCAGTCATACAAACGAGAAAAAAAAACCAAGACACACAATTAACACAATTTACATAAACATCCATCACAGTGAATCTCCAAACACCTCCTCACTGTGATGGAAGGCAAAGTCTTGTCTCTCCCCCGTACTTTATTCTTCTCCCGATGTTAAAGCCCCCGCCGGGCGATGTAAGGCCCTGCTCCGGGTCCCGATGTTGGAGCCCCGACGGGCGAGCGATGGCAAGTCCCGCGGCCGTTAAAGCCGTGCCGGGCGATGTAAGGCCCCGCTCCAGGTCATCTTCAATCCCGCAATTCAGGCAGGAGAAGTTGCCATTGCAGGAGCTCCAAAAAGCGGTCTCCCACCAGGGACCCGCGAGCTCCCGATGTTACCGTCTACCGGGCCTGCGGCTGGAGCCTCCGAAGCTCCGAAGTCGGGTCACAGCCGCGTGCCACCACAGCTCTCCACGCTCCGAAGCTGGCCAGCTCCACGATGATGAGTCCGCAGGCTCCGCGACTGGAGCCCCCAGGTCGTTCCGGCTGGAGGCCGCTCCACGGTGCTAGGCCCCAACGACAACGGAGATCCGACAGGGAAAAGGTCGGGTCCCCCGTGCAGGGAAGAGATTTAAAAGTCCCCCCACCTCCCCCCCCCCCACATATACACAGCTAAAAATAATATATAAACTAAATGAAATGATGGCCAAACTGAGTAAAATAGCCGACAGGAAAAAAAAAATCACCTGCTTCTTTTGTGGACTATCTCCAGACCACCATGCATGTGTACCATGCAGATTCGAGAGATTTGTGGGCTATAATTCAGCAGAATATAACTCCAACAGAACATGCTAGGTTCTTGGCTAATTTAGGACTCCCAACTCACGAGGCACTGACTAATGTAATTGCCAATAACAATGTACGAGAAGATGCAATTTTAACTGCCTTTGTCACTACCCTCCAAAAGCCAAAAGACATTGCTAAAATTCTGGATGTCATACCCAAGAGAGGAGAGGGAGCAGATGGATTTTTAGAGAGATTCTCAGAAAGGTATATAAATCAGTCGGGAGATTTGAATTTTCGAAATGGTGCGAACTCTCCCCAGTACTGCGCAATTTTATTAAATTACTTACCAACCAATGTTGCAGATGCAATCAAGACAAATAATATGGATGGGTCAGAGAATAGTGCAAGTCAAATGTCCCATGCAGTTAGGTATCTTTAGAAAGACATTAAAAAGCAAGAAAACCAGCACCGAATACGTAATAAAAAAGGAAATGCCAAGAGCCAGTCCAGACTAATGGTGTAGTCCCCAAACAAGACCACAGCATAATGTGCCAGAATGGGCGAGAGTACAAGAAACAGAATATCCAGGTTACCCTGATGAATCACCTCCCTTAGAACAAATTTCCCCAAGACATTGGAGAGGGAATAGAGTATTGGGACCAGACCACTGTTATACCTATGGCGGACAGGGTCATTGGAGTAGAGAATGCCCGACAAGAAAACACCAGGAAGGAGGGGGCCAACAGAGAGAGCAAAGAGGAAACTGGCAAGGGAATTAGGGAGAGAGGAGACGAACACCCTTCTCTCATAATAATTCATTCTCACGTTCCTGATTAGCTAACTTGGTGGTGAACAGATACAAATCTGACGAAGAACCTGTACTATCATTGCGAGTAGAGGGAAGAATATGTACCTTTTGGGTAGATACAGGGGCATCCATGTCATCAATCAACCTATAACCTTCCCAAGTCTAGCGAAGTTCAGAGTCTGTCTGGATTCCAGGGACAAGTTTGCCAGTACCCAATCTCCATGCCAGTCGAAGTAGTAGATCAGAGCAAGGCAATACAACATAGATTTGTGATTACAACAGGATTGGATTGCAATTTGATGGCCAGAGATTTGCTGTGTGCATTTCAGTTAAAAATTGAATGCAGTGATAGTGGAATATCAGTAACTCCATGGGTTCCTGAAAGACAATGCTACTCGTCAGTAACACCCCAATGGTGGTCCCTAGATTTGGAAGATGAGCCCCTGCTTCATATCACATCGGCCTATGATAGAAATGGCAAAAATAAAGAATTAGAAACCTTTTACAAACCTCAAGGAACAAAATGGGATGTGAATATCTTAGCACTGGTAACAGGACCACAAGGAACTGTAGAGTACGTTAAAATATCCCTAGACTTATGGAAACGAGCTTCAAAGGTTGCCCCACACATAACAAGGAAGGTGAATTTTCCAGCACATGCGAAACACTTGGGAACAATGGTTAAAAAGCAATTGATCTGGCAGATCCGAGTACATACCAGGAACAGAACTTACCTAACGAATGTACTGTTTAGTTTTATCAGATCCCACGGATAGTTGTTGCCCAGCTACGCCAGCATCTGGGGAGTGAGGTATGCGAGTATGTGGACCCGCAAGTGTGGGCAGAAGACGCTACTCAGGTAGGATGCGTTCATATTGATCCCATCCAGGTAACTCTCCAGAAAGGGGTAACACTGCCCTCAATACAGCAGTACCCATTAAAACAACAGGCAATCCCAAGTATAGACAAACTGATTCGGGGATTGCTGGAGCAAGGCATCCTGGTAGAGTGCCAATCTATTTCTAATACACCAATCCTTGCAGTGCCCAAGGCAGGGAAAGAGGGCCAGTACAGACTGGTCCAGGACTTAAGATCTATCAACGCAATAGTGGAACCGCTCCATGCCTTGGTGCCAAACCCGGCTCATATTTTAGCCTTGATTCCAGCAGAGGCGAAGATTTTTTCAATTGTAGATCTACAGCATGCCTTCTTTTCATTACCTCTGCACCAAAACAGCCAATACTTATTTGCATTCACTTACAGAGGACAACAAAATACGTGGACAAGACTACCCCAGGGATTTATTAATTCATCCACTTTATTCTCTCAATGTCTTCAAGGACAGTTAAAGACTTTAAATTTTAAATGTGGATCTACTTTGGTTCAATATGTGGACGATTTGCTCGTGGCTAGTTTGGATGAGCAGAGCAACCGTGAGGATACCACTCAATTATTAAACCATTTGGCAACATTGAGATATGTGGTCTCTCAGTCGAAAGTATTAATGGCTCAACAAAAAGTAAAATTCCTGGGAGTAATAATTTCAGCCACAGAAAGGAGTCTAGAGAGTAGTAGAATTGGACCAATTGTGAATTTCCCTTACCAAAATTAGCAAAACAGATGAGACAGTGGCTTGGCATGGTGAACTACTGCCTACCATGGATCCCTAATATTGCACTGGACACTAAGGAGTTAGATACATAGATACATAGAAAATAGGTGCAGGAGTAGGCCATTCGGCCCTTCGAGCCTGCACCGCCATTCAATACGATCATGGCTGATCATCCAACTCAGTATCCCGTACCTGCCTTCTCTCCATACCCCCTGATCCCTTTAGCCACAAGGGCCACATCTAATTCCCTCTTAAATATAGCCAATGAACTGACCTCAACTACCCTCTGTGGCAGAGAGTTCCAGAGATTCACCACTCTCTGTGTGAAAAAGTTTTTCCTCATCTCGGTCTTAAAGGATTTCCCCCTTATCCTTAAGCTGTGACCCCTTGTCCTGGACTTCCCCAACATCGGGAACAATCTTCCTGCATCTAGCCTGTCCAACCCCATAAGAATTTTGTACGTTTCTATAAGATCCCCTCTCAATCTCCTAAATTCTAGCGAGTATAAGCCAAGTCTATCCAGTCTTTCTTCATATGAAAGTCCTGACATCCCAGGAATCAGTCTGGTGAACCTTCTCTGCACTCCCTCTATGGCTATAATGTCCTTCCTCAGATTTGGAGACCAAAACTGTACGCAATACTCCAGGTGTGGTCTCACCAAGACCCTGTACAACTGCAGTAGAACCTCCCTGCTCCTATACTCAAATCCTCTTGCTATGAAGGCCAACATACCATTCGCTTTCTTCACTGCCTGCTGCACCTGCATGCCTACTTTCAATGACTGGTGTACCATGACACCCAGGTCTCGCTGCATCTCCCCATTTCCTAATCGGCCACCATTTAGATAATAGTCTGCCTTCCCGTCTTTGCTACCAAAGTGGATAACCTCACATTTATCCACATTATACTGCATCTGCCAAACATTTGCCCACTCACCCAGCCTATCCAAGTCACCTTGCACTCTCCTAGCATCCTCCTCACAGCTAACACTGCCCCCCAGCTTAGTGTCATCCGCAAACTTGGAGATGTTGCTTTCAATTCCCTCGTCCAGATCATTAATATAAATTGTAAATAGCTGGGGTCCCAGCACTGAGCCTTGCGGTACCCCACTAGTCACTGCCTGCCATTGTGAAAAGGACCCGTTTACTCCTACTCTTTGCTTCCTGTTTGCCAGCCAGTTCTCTATCCACATCAAAGTTGACTCCTTATACCACCATGGAGGGCGAATTCCAATTATCAGAAAAAGCCCAGGAAGCGTTCAAAAATCTAAAGAAATCTTTAATGCAAGCTCCAGCATGAGGAAGGCCACTCTGTGGCAGGCCCTTCCAACTGTGCTGTATCATCCTTTGCGAATGTTCAACCGCAGTCCTCACCCAAAAACATGGGGATAAGCACAGACCAGTGGCTTATTATTCTTCAAAAGTCGACCCAGTGGGAAGAGGACAACCAATTTGTACCTAAATATTGACTGCAATATGCAATAGTTCAGGTACGAAGTATACTTATTAAACAATCCTAAATTACAGTTTAAACATTGCACCAATATTAATCTGGCCTCATTCCTCACTGAACCACCTGAAGAACAATTAGAATTAGAACATGACTGTCTGCTTATTATCAGGGAAGATAATTCTGTCAGAGAAGATTTAAAGGATGTCCCTATGGCAGACCCTCATAACTCTATATGTGGATGGGAGTGCATCAAGCGGACCCCTAGGAGAAAGGCTTTCTGGATGCCGTGGCAGATCAAACTGGAAGTAGCATAGAGGCGCTGCCTTCGAAACACAATTCTCTGCCCAGCAAGCAGAACTGTTTGCCCTAATAAGAACTTGTATTATAGGAAAGAAATTTATAGTAAATATATATACCGATTCAAGATATGCATTTGGAGTAGTTCACGACTTTGGCCAATTATGGAAGAACAGAGGGTTCTTAACTTCGACAGGAACACCAATACCACATCAGCAATTAGTGTCCGATTTGCTGCAAGCTTTGCTATTACCCAAACAAATCTCAGCAATAAAATGTAGTGCTCATACAAGGGCCCAGACCCCAATAGACATAGGGAATCATTGTGCTGACCAAACAGTTAAGGTGGTATCCCGGGAATGCAAGGTGGTTGTGCCTAAGATGATGAGGCAGATTAAAAGTAAAGACAGGTCTCCCTCGGAAAAGCCAATGCCAACCATCCAGGAAATTATTCAGTTACAGGAGGAGGCTCGTGATAGAGATATAAGATTATGGAAACAGCTTGGTTGCACAATTGTTTGTATGTCAGGATTGTGGGTCACTCCAGCAGGACCGACATGTATGCCAGATATACTTGCAGTATGGGTTATAGAATGCATGCATTTTGCAACTCACTGTGGTGCTAGAGCAATTGGTGATGCTCTTTCAGCTACTTGATGGCATCCAAAATTAGACTTTGGCTCAGAAAGTTGGTAGCTGTTGTCTTATTTGCCAGCAACATAATCCTGTGAAAGGAGTGAGTTGTGAGAATGGAAAAATACCTTTACCCATGGGTCCCTTTGAGACTCTTCAAATGGATTACATTGAATTAGAAAGGTGCCAAGGATATAGGTATGTACTTGTGATTGTCGATGTATTCAGTAAACGGATTGAGGCCTACCCAACACTTGATAACAAGGCCTCTACTGTTGTCAAAGTGCTTATGCGAGAAATGATCCCCAGATTCGGCACCCCAATTCAGCTTAGCGCTGACAATGGTCCTCATTTCATTGGGCAAATTAGCAAAGAATTTTGTGAACAACTGGGCATCCAGCAGCAGTTACACTGTGCTTATCGGCCACAGGCTGCTGGACTTGTCGAAAGAGCGAACTAGACCCTAAAACGAAATTGGCTAAATTAAAGGCTGAGACAAGAATTAATTGGATTAAATTGCTCCAATAGGGCCTTGTTTCAGATGCGTACTACACCTGCAGGAAAATCGAGATTGAGCCCAGCCGAAATTATATATGGACGTCCATTTAGAAATCCATGGAACCAAAATACCCCAAAGGTTGTCAATTTCCATCATATGACTACAGAGATGACCAATTATGTTCTGACCTTGACTAGAGCACTAAGAGATTTACATTCCAGGGTGCGAGCGGCATACATTGAATTACCTCCCTTGGTTTCTTCTCTTAAGGTCAAGCCTGGTGATTTTGTGATGGTGAAGAATTGGGTGAGGAAAGGTTTGGAGGCTCAGTGGGAAGGACCTTATCAGGTTCCCCTGACAACCCCAACTGCTGCTAAGGTGGAAGGAAGGAATGCATGGGTCCATCTTCACCATTGCAAAATTGTTAGTGGAAAAATTCGCCCATGAAAAGTCGGGAAGGGACTTACAGTTCTGACACAACTACATCACTATCATTGTCGGATTGTATAATGTGAACTGTTGTCATTTTACCCTGTTTTATTTATCATAGAATGATAAAAGGGGGGAATGTGAATATCAGAAATGTGGCTACTTGGGAAAATGGAAGATGTCTGTGAAAAGATCTGTGAAACCTGCTTGACATCATTTGCAGGGAGTTGCAGAACCATGTGACATAGATGGCTCCAGGGAGTCTGAAGCCTGGGAAGGGGTTGCAGAGAGGTTTCTGTCCAGATGGCCTGCAAGTTGCCAATATGTCTGGGATTCTGCAGTTGGAGCTATGCCCTGAAGCTAAGGCATGCTTGGGATTGGTTGGGGAAATGTTATGTCTCGATTATGTTGCAGTGCTTTACTGCCATTACTCGTGATTGGCCCAAAAGAGTGGCTTCACCAAAGATGTTTCTTTATCTAGTGATAATGTTTCTTTACTTAATGAAAGTGTGTTCCCCCTGTGCTATGCTTTGAAACTATGTTATGTACTATTGTATGATTGGGTCAAAAATCATTGTCATCTCTGTATTTTGCAGCCTATATCGGTAATTGACGTAGGGGTTGCCTCCCCCAAGTGCTTTCGCGCCCTTAGTTCGCAGGGGTATAAAGGGGTGAGGAGCACATTAGGCTGTGCCGATTGCCTTGGGTCTGTTCTATTTGCGTGAGGCTGTGTTGGGCTCGAGTCAGTGGTAACGAGGATCGGTCTCGCGGTATTGTATAGAGTTGGAATTCCAGTGCTCGTATTCGGTGTTTGACTGAACCAGACTAGGGGGGTAAGTTTAGATCGGAATTAACACTTTAACAGTGTGACCAGCTGCGTTGCTTGATGGCAATAGAGATACGGACAGCTGGAACTTGGCGTACATCACTATTCATACATGTCAGTGGTAGAGTCTCAGAAAGCTGCTGGCCTGTAACTATTCTGGTTGGACCAGAGTAATGTAGCTGCCAGAGTCTAATAAAGCTGAAGTAGACTGGCCATTAATATAAAGGGTGCACGTTTGGGGTGGTTGTCCTACTTCTGGCCCTTTTGAATGCTGCAGCCTGTCAGTCAAGGTTTGAACTGGGTCGAAGGGGGTTCTGGGTCTAAAGACACGGGCTTATCCTTATGTTCTGGCATGAGGGGTGCTCATGCCATTCCGTCCTGCCTGCTGGCTGAGACAGTGGGGCTCCACCTCCCTCCAGTATCGAGTGGGATTTCTGCCCATGCGAGGCCCACAAGCCATGGCTCGTATGCCTTGGGCTCCTTCAGCACAGTCAATATCTCTTTTTAAGTTTGTTGGGGGGAGGGGGGGGGGCTGCTGTACCTCTGCATGCTGGTACTCAGCTGGCAAGATAATGTTCCATTTAGATAATGTTCTTAGATAATGTTCCATTATCATGCGATCCACAACATCCTCCAGGGTATGCTGGAGAGGGGCTGGAGCCAACGTGCGGCAAGCCGCCTTATTTGGGCCAGCTCATCTCAGGGAGGTTTATTGGGGTAATACACCCGGTCATGGAATTGCTGTGCCGCAAACACAGGGAAGAGCGTTTTGACGGTACACGGAGTAGCAAAAAATAAGCTTGCTGGGCCACACCGTTTGGCTATGGAGCTAAGATGTGCATCCAACTCTACACTACCATCCTTCTCTCTCAGTTCAAATGTGTAAAAAAAATGCTTCTTCATCATCCTGCTCGGTCAGCTTGATGAGAAGCCCATGGGCTGCAGGTATGCTTCCGTGTGCATTCCTGGGCAGTGTGCCTTTACTGGCACAAAGCAGCAGTGATTCTGTTACCCGAGCAAAGTAATGGGTTAACTCTTAGTTGTATTTCTCTGTATAACTGTAGTTGTATAACTCTGTGCTGTATTTCTGAGGCGTCATGCCGTTGTTTGATGCTGGTCTCAAATAAATGCCGGATCAGTCTTCCTCTTTCTCATTCTCTCTCTCTCACACGACTTGTCATTACAGTCTCTTTAATATTTGTCTGGTCTCCTATAGGTCGATCCCATCCCCCATCCCCACCATTCATCTAGCAAAGCCTCTTTTCTAGCACGATGGGCTATTTGATTAACTTCTGTCTGTATGTCTTAGTTTCTTAAATATGAAATAATACTTAACATACTCTCCATTATTCATTCTATAAAAACAAGGTGATAGGTTATTGTAACTTACATGTTTAAAGCATAATTTATCATTGCTATAAAAAGGTTTACAGCTAGAATTACTTCTAATCCAATGAATGATCCCAAAAGTATGTATGTCATAACTTTATCTTCTTCATACATTCCTCGGTAATTGTAACTGTCAAGGATACTTATACGAAACATGGTGAATAGACAATTTGACAAGGTACCGAACTCTGGTAGCTCTTTGTAACCTACAATTTAAAAAAAGCATTAGAACTAAATTAGAATTCTTGTGAACAAGAGTAAATTTAATTAAATTCAATAAATGGATCAATGAAAGTATTTAATGAAGCACAGACTATTTCAAATACAAAATGAAATGCTGGTAATTCAACAGATGGTTAAGTTATAATTATAGGCAGAGGTGATTAAATGAACATTGGAGTTGCTGCTGTATTATTGGATTGCAAGAGTGACAGCTAAAATAATTTTAATGATTGAGCTACAGACAGACACTGGATTGAGGAAGGAAAATAATGAAATCCTAAAGTGCAATAGAAGAGTTGAAAGTGCAAGGTTTGAAATTGTACAATGCACTATAACAAGCCTGTACACTTAAATGCAAATGGAATTGGGGAAACCACAGGTTGGAAGCAACTGCATAGCCACGCACAGCATTCCAGCTTCACCTGGCATATTTGAGTATAGTAAGCCCTCGTTATAATGGACCATAGGAGGGCGATGGTGTCCCTTATTGCCGATTGTTCACTATAACCATGTGAGGTATTATCATTGCATGTATGCAGATGCTGGTTAATATACAAAAGGACACAAAGTGCTGGAGTAACTTAGCAGGTCAGGCCGTATCTCTGGTGAATATTGATTGGTGATGTTTTGGGTCGGGACACTTCTTCAGACTGAAGCAGATAAAACAGTGGGAGAAGGAGGAGGAGGCGGTGGTGGAAGGTGGAAGAGGCCGAGGGGACAAAGTGACAACCGACAGGAAGAAGTGGCAGCGGGTAAGAGGGGAGGGAGCAGCACGGTGCTAAATACGTCATATTGGTTGGGTCGGCAGGTCCGCTATTACCAAAATCTGTTGTAAAGGGGTCCGTTAAAACGAGGATTTATTGTGATTGAGTACAAGGACCATTTTCAAACATTTTCATATAGAATAACAATTTTATTATTCTTTGCAGTCAAAGTGCATGTTTTTTTGCATGGTTAGACAAATTGATTCCTCTTTAAAACAGACAATATAAAAGAATAATTATTAAGACTGTCAATTACATGAATCTGGCGCGTAATTTCGACATGCTTTTAGCATTATTGAGCATGCAGGAGAAATAGGATATCCTTTTTAGTCCTTGAATGATACCTCGCGGAGAGTCAGCGGCTCGCGGAGAGTCAGCAGCTTCTGCGGTGACCAGCGCAAACAGCCGGAAGCTGCTGAGTTGAACCAGAAGCCTCTGAGTGAAGCCAGAGTGGGGCCGGGATCTGCTTGAGGCCAAAAGCTGAAAGTGCGGGGTGAGCAGTGCGAGCCCCCCCACAACCCCCTTCCCCCTACCCCCCTCTTCCCCACCCCCCTTTCCCCACACCCCTCCTTTCCCCACCCCCCTTCCCCCACCCCCTTCCCCAAACCCCTCCCTTTCCACACACACCCCCTTTCCCCACACCGCCCTCTCCCCACACACACCCCCACACACCCCACCTCCCCCACACCCCCCTCTCCCCCCTCCCCCAGACCCCCTCACCCACACCCCTTCCCCAGACCCCCCTCCCCCACATCCCCCTCCCCCAGACCCCACACCCCCTCCCCACAACCCCCCTCCCTCACACCCCCTCCCCCACACCCCCTCCCCACACCCTCTCCTCCCCCACACCCTCTCCTCCCCCACACCCTCTCCTCCCCCACACCCTCTCCTCCCCCACACCCTCCTATTCCCCCACCCCACACCTCCCCTCCCCACACCCCCCACCTCCACCCCCCCTCCCACACCCCCTCCCCCACACCTCCCCTCCCCCCACACCCCCCTCCCCCACACCCCCTCCCCTGAGTGGTGGAATATTGCTTTGGAGGAACGGGTTGCGTTGGGGGAACAGGTGAGTGGTGGAATATTGCGTTGGGGAATAGGTTGCGTTGGGGGGACCAGGCCTCCCGTGTGAGTGGGACCCAACATAATTAATACTCAGCATGGGTTATGCACAGAAATGCAAATCTGCACAGCAGGGACTCGTCCTGCTCCTGTACTATTTAATGGGATAGTCAATTACCTCCAAGATTATTGGAAGTCATTTCTGGCTTGTGTTGAAGGTGTCTGAAGAATATTGCTGGGTGACGTACTATATTTTTCCACGGCTTGAAGTGAAAGTTGCCTTTTGTAAATTGGTATACGGATGTTTTGGTAATGGTCATTTTGTGATTCCAATATAATCAAGTGGAGAAGAGCAAAGTCCTTTATAGAGTTAGCCATAGGAGGCAGAAAGACTCTGGATGGGAGGGCCTAACTGCTGAGAGTCAGCCAGGGGTCTCTTGTCATCTATATCAACGACTTGGATGAGAATGTACAGGCATGATTGGTAAGTTTGTAGATGACACTAAAATACATGGTAACATAAATAGTGAAGATGATTATCAAGAATTACAGCGAAATCTTGATCAATTGGTTGAATGGGCTGAAAAATAGGATGAGAATTCGCATTTCATCATTCTCTGTGATTTCCAAACTACCAATTAGCTGTTGACTGTGGTCACGGAGCCCTTGATCGACAGCACCTTCATCTCCAAATGACTGTACCTGAGGGCAAGGGCCTTCATCCACCATATCTGAAGTCTACAGTTTCATGTAACCTTCCCCAACAATGCAATAAGGTATGTGTATCAAAGTTAAAAGTGTGCGTTTCTGTGCATTTCCATTTCCTCTCATTGGTGCATCATTCTGGTTCTTAAGAACTCCCTATGTCCCCTGCCAGTCTGGATTTTTTTCAGTGTCCAGCTTTCACCTCATCCATTAGGATCTTAGTGCCACTCTCAGTGAAATATGTACCCAGTTCCTTGCCAATATTGCCATTTTTGGAGTCAGTATACCAGAAGCTGCAACCAGAGATATCAGCAAGATATCAATTAAATGAAGATAATTTAAGTTGGTGCCTGTGATACTGAAATAATTTGGACTTATTGGAAGGGAAAAAGGAAGACATTGTGAGAGTGCAAGTACTTGCGTAAGATGTGTATACTGAAGTGCACTCCTGGAACAGGGACAAACTGGTAGGGGTCTTCCTGAAGAATCTTTTTCAGTACCCATTTTCAAGAATGAACAAATTTCCGGTTCTTTGCATCAGTATATTTTGTATATAAATAGGCAATGCCACATACAGTGATTTAGAAAAAGCGTGCCTTACAAATATTCGGAAGAATTATCATTTTCTATCTGTAATGATAAAACTCTCATGTCATATGCAACACTGTTTAAACTCTCATGCCATATGCAACAGCATTTAAACAACAACAAAATGAAATTATGTTTAACACATAGTTATAGTTAATTAGATACATCATACCTCCAAAGGTCAGGTAGAAGGCAAATCCAAATGGTATAAATATCTGTACATAGAGGAAAAGGAACTTAAAGACGACTGGGAACATTTTTCCAATCATGATTACAAATGGCCCAATAAACCTACAGAAAAACAATAAGTACACCATTCCTAAAATTAACCACATATATAACAAAATAAAACACATCCATTTTTTTTAAATATTAAAGATCTTAAATAAACCAATACATATGTTATCAACTTCCACAGCATCTTATTTGAACACTAAAAAATACTCACTTGAAAGGTCTGAAGTCTTCATATTCCAAAGCCACAACGGTGGAAGTGTTATAACTACCAGCTGCACATGAAGCCACTCTATTATGATATTCTCCTGCCATATCATATCAATCACATGTGTAAGTAAGACAGCCAGTAGCAAAACAACTACTAACCAGCCATGAAGGTACCTACATAAAAATACAACTGAAAAATAATAGTTACTAGACCGTTGGGTCCCGTCCCCTCAACGCGCAGTTGCGGGAGGGGGCTGCGGCGTCACACTCACACTAACCACTCCCCACACACACGGGGGTGAGAGGGGGAGTGAAAGGGGGGGGTGAAAGGGGGGGGGTGAGAGGGGGAGGGGGGGAGGAGAGGGGGGGAGGAGAGGGGGGAGGGAGAGAGGGGGGGGTGGAGAGAGGGGGGGAGGAGAGGGGGGGGAGGAGAGGGGGGAGAGGAGGGGAGAGAGGGAGAGGGGAGGAGAGGGGGGAGGAGAGGGGGGGAGGGGGAGACGGGGGGAGAGTGGGGGAGAGGGGAGGGGGGGGAGTTATAATAGTTAAAATCCAAATATCTTGCAAGTCTATTGTGCAAATTAGTTATGCCTCCCAAATTTTCTTTGATTTCTTCTCTACTGTATGTTACCAACTTGGGTGTGCATAAGCATACATTGCTCTCCCGGTGGTCATTTTTCAGGCAGCAGCCAAAACAAGAAGAATCAATTGACTGTGGAGAATATCACTTTAGTTTAGTTTAGTTTAGAGATACAGTGCAGAAACAGACCCTTCGGCCCACCGAGTCCGCACCGACCAGCGGTCCCCGCACATTAACACTATCCTACATACACTAAGGATAATTTACATTTATACCAAGCCAATTAACCTATAAACCTGTACATCTTTGGAGTGTGGGAGAAAACCGAAGTTCTCGAAGAAAACCCACGCAGATCACAGGGGGATCGTCAAGCAGACAAGTACCCATAGTCAGGATCGAACCAGGGTCTCTGGCATTGTAAGGCAGCAACTGTACCGATCCGCCCACCGTTCCATTTGACATCTATGCATATGTGATTATGAGCAGGAGTCCCAACTGATTTCCCACTTCCTATTTCAGAAAGTGTATCTCAATTGCAATAGCCCACTGCCATCTAACTGAAATCTAATAACATGTCAAAGGATTTGGAATCATTTCAGTTGTATTGGTTCGTACTAAACCTCTGTGTTTTTAATAACACAGCCATCTGGGAACCTCTCTGAAATTGATCTAATTGGACAATCATAAAAACATAGAAAATAGGTGCAGGAGGAGGCCATTCGGCCCTTCGAGCCAGCACCGCATTCATTGTGATCATGGCTGATCGTCCCAAATCAATAACCCGTGACTGCCTTCTCCCCATATCCCTTGATTCCACTAGCCCCTAGATCTCTATCTAACTCTAAATCCATCCAGTGATCCGGCCTCCACTGCCCTCCGTGGCAGGGAATTCCACAATTCACAACTCTCTGGTTGAAAACGTTTTTTCTCACCTCAGTCTCAAACGGCCACCACTTTATTCTAAAACCCCTGTCTCACGGTGCGAGTCCACCCACGAGTGATCCCGAGTTAAAAACAAATCAAACTCGTGGTAATCACGTAGATTTAACGTAGCGGGAATGTCGGAACTCGTGGACTTAGCGACTCGTAACTTAGCGGCTCGTAACGCTAACGGCAGGTACTCGGGAAACTTGTTAACCCGTGAAAAATTTTCAACATGTTGAAAGATTTCCACGAGTCAAATTTACTCTTGAAGGAAAAATGTGAAACTTTTAAGCTCGTTGTAATACCGTAGTAGCCCATGAGTTTACCGTAGTGACTTGTGAGTAACTCGTGGATTTGGCCTGAGTGCCATAAGTGAAATGTTGAAGATTAGTCAGATCTTAATGGAAAATTTTACAGTGATCTAACAATTCACTGTTAAGGAGCAAAAAGCACTCACAGGGATCTGAGAAACAGTGGCAAAAAGAATGAACCATGCAGTGTGGGGAAAGCCGCATTGCGAGAGTTAATTAGTTCCCTTCAGAACTTTAACATTTCACATTGAAACTGTGCCATGAATCCTTGTTAGGTTAATGCACTTTTTATGGAGAAGCAGATATATGGGACAGGTGTCCCGTCTCAGGATTTATATCCGACAAATTAACATCAGTTATTGAAGGCTGATGCGATTATACAGGGGATTTTCTCAGGCATCACTTTCCGCCCAGTCTGTCCACGTTAGAGAGCAATTGGTCAAAACAATGTTGTAAATGGGACGTTTTATTTTATAATTTTATAAATGGGAATTTTATAAATGTTATAAATTATAAATGGAAGGAACTGCAGATGCAGATTTAATCCAAAGAATGGTCTCGACCCGAAACGTCACCTATTCCTTCTCTCCAGAGATGCCGTCTGTCCCGCTGAGTTACTCTAGCTTCTTGATAAATGAATCGTTGGAAGCTCCTTTGTGGCGTGTTGCTATTCAGAGTTTTAAGTGTATTTGTACTAACCCGTGCAATATGCATGCCAAAGATAGGAGGCGTTCAGTGGGGAAGTTCACAAAATAAGTTCACAAGTTCAAGAAGGAACTGCAGATGCTGGAAAATCGAAGGTAGACAAAAGTGCTGGAGAAACTCAGCGGGTGTGGCAGCATCTATGGAGCGAAGGAAATAGGCAAAGTTTCGGGCCGAAATCCTTCTTCAGTCTGAAGAAGGGTTTCGGCCCGAAACGTTGCCTATTTCCTACACTCCATAGATGCTGCCGCACCCGCAAATAAGTTAACAAGCTGCATTGGTAATTAAGACCAGAGTTATTTTTGTGTGTTATGTAAAATAAATTAATTTCATGTTCTTTACATCACAAGTATCCTCCTAAAAAGTTACCCACAACTTTACGTTGTAAATTGGGTTGGTTTCAGTCCAGCAAAAACACATAACATAAGTCCTTAATGACATTTCTTAGAAACACAGCGAGAGATTGTGAGATGTAGATGGGATATGACTCCAATTTTTAACTAACCACTGTGTTCGTGTATTCATATTTTTCCAATAAATTATGGTATCTACACCAGATGATAGTCTACCGTACAATATAGGAAAACATTCTCATATTTACAATTAAGGGGCAAATGTATTCGGGTTTTTAATAAAACTCAGTTTACCTGAGTTTAAATTGAATCTTGGGCCAGGCGTGAGAAACTCTGGGATGCCACTGCTGAAGAGAACATCTGAGCTTTGTCTTTCATTCAGAGGTTCGCGGGAGGGCTGGGTGACTGTAAGGGCTCTGAAAACTTTGTTTCCCAGGGCTGGGGTGAGTGTGAAAGGGGTGGTTTCTGGGCAGATCTGCCCAATCAGCAATGTTTTGAGCCGCTGCTTTTTGTACAGTTTAAGTCGTGACGGTGGGACGGCTGCTCTGACGGACATACTAGGTGAGTAGAGAGACACACACTACTATCCCTCTGGTCTACGGACCTTGCTGTCGGGGGAAAAATAACGTTAATGTTCAATTTACCTAATCTTATTGTTAGAAGTTTACCAACGTTTTGATGAGACAAATTAAGGGAATAAAACAATCTTACCAGACACAGAAAGCTGGAGTAACTCAGCCAAGCCGGCAGCATCTCTCGAGAGAAGGGTCGAAACGTTTTTTCAATCTGAAGAAGGGACTCGACCAGAAACGTCACCCATTCCTTCTCTCTAGAAATGCTGCATGTCCCGCTGAGTTACTCCAGCATTTTGTGTCTATCTTCGGTCTAAACCAGCATCTGCAGTTCCTCCCGACACAAAACAGCCTATGCCTTTCAATGATTGATGCCAGACCTTGAACAAATGCAGTTCAAATGGACTTTTGAATGCAATTTTGGAAGGATTGTTTCTTGAAACAAACTGTTCTAAAAGTTTGAAGGAAGGAATTGCAGATACTAGTTTAAACCAAAGATAGACACAAAATGATGGACTAACTCAGCTGGTCAGGCAGCATCTCTGGAGAAAAGAAATAGGTGATGTTTCGGGTCGAGATCGTTCTTCAGGCTGGGTCTTTTTATAGTGAAAAAAAAACTGCATGACGTCATTTTTACCATGTGATGATTTTTCACATGTCGGTAGTCGTTGGCTCAAGAGTAACTCAGGAGATGAACTTGGTAACTCGGGAGTGGAACTTGGTACATCGCAGAAATGAGAAGTAAACGGCAAACTTAGACATACACGTGGGAATTCGTTTAAACTCGTGAACATAAATTTGGAATCTCGTAGACAACCACGAGTTTGATTTTTTCTTTCACCCGGGATCACTCGTGGGTGGACTCGCACCGTGAGACGGGGCCATTAGACTGTGGCCCCTGGTTCTGGACTCGCCCAACATTGGGAACATTTTTCCTGCATCTAGCTTGTCCAGTCCTTTTATAATTTATAGGTTTCTATAAGAACCCCCTCATCCTTCTAAATTCCAGCGAATACAAGCCTAGTCTTTTCAATCTTTCCTCATATGACAGTCCCGCCACCCAGGAATCAATCTCGTGAACCTACGCTGCACTGCCTTAATCACAAGGATGTCCTTCCTCAAATTAGGAGACCAAAACTGTCCACAATACTCCAGATGTGGTCTCACCAGAGCCCTATACAACTGCAGAAGAACCTCTTTACTCCTATACTGAAATCCTCTTGTTATGAAGGCCAATATTCCATTAGCTTTCTTCACTGCCTGCTGTACCTGCATGCCAACTTTCAGTGACTGGTGTACAAGGACACCAAGGTTCACTGCACCTCCCCCTTACCTAACCTAACCCCATTGAAATAATAATCTGCCACCTTGATTTTGCCGCCAAAGTGGTTAACCTCACATTTATCTATATTATACTGCATCTGCTAAGCATCTGCCCACTCACTCAAACTGTCCAGGTCACCCTGCAACCTCCTAACATCCTCTTCACAGTTCACACTGCCACCCAGCTTTGTGTCATCCGCAAACTTGCTAGTGTTGCTCCTAATTCCCTCTTCCAAATCATTAATATATATGGTAAACAGTTGCGGCCCCAACACCGAGCGTGCGGCACTCCACTCGCCACTGCCTGCCATTCTGAAAAGACAATAGACAATAGACAATAGGTGCAGTAGGCCATTCGGCCTTTCAAGTCAGCACCGCCATTTAATATAATCATGGCTGATCATCCCCAATCAGTACCCCGTGCCTGCCTTCTCCCCATATCCCCTGACTCCGCTATTTTTAAGAGCCCTATCTAGCTCTCTCTTGAAAGCATCCAGAGAACCTGCCTCCACCGCCCTCTGAGGCAGAGAATTCCACAGACTCACAACTCTCTGTGAGAAAAAGTGTTTCCTCGTCTCCGTTTTAAATGGCTTACTCCTTATTCTTAAACTGTGGCCCCTGGTTCTGGACTCCCCCAACATCGGGAACATGTTTCCTGCCTCTAGCGTGTCCAAACCCTTAACAATCTTATATGTTTCAATGAGATTCCCTCTCATCCTTCTAAACTCCAGAGTGTACAAGCCCAGCCGCTCCATTCTCTCAGCATATGACAGTCCCGCCATCCTGGGAATTAACCTTGTAAACCTACGCTGCACTCCCTCAAAAGCAAGAATGTCCTTCCTCAAATTAGGGGACCAAAACTGCACACAATACTCCAGGTGTGGTCTCACTAGGGCTCTGTACAACTGCAGAAGGCCCTCTTTGCTCCTATATTCGCCTCCTCTTGTTATAAAGGCCAACATGCCATTCGCTTTCTTCACTGCCTGCTGTACCTGCATGCTTACTTTCATAGACTGATGAACAAGGACCTCCAGATCCCGTTGTACTTCCCCTTTTCCCAACTTGACGCCATTTATATAGTAATCTGCCTTCCTGTTTTTGCTACCAAAGTGGATAACCTCATATTTATCCGCATTAAACTTCATCTGCCATGCATCTTCCCACTCCTCCAACCTGTCCAAGTCACCCTGCATTCTCATAGCATCCTCCTCACAGTTCACACTGCCACGCAGCCATGGGTGGCTAGGACCCGTTCACTCCTACTCTTTGCTTCCTGTCTGCCAACCAATTTTCTATCCATGTCAACACCCTACCCCCAATACCATGTGCTCTAATTTTAATCACCAGTCTCCTGTGCGGGACCTTATCAAAGGCTTTCTGAAAGTCTAGATACACTACATCCACTGGTTCCCCCTCATCAATTTTACTGGTCACATCTTCAAAAAATTACAGAAGATTAGTCAAGCGTGATTTCCCTTTCATAAATCCATGATCTTGGACTAATCCTTTTACTGCTATCCAAATGCCCCATTATTACCTCTTTAATAATTGACTCCAGCATCTTTCCCACCACCAAAATCAGGCTAACTGGTCTGTAATTCCTCATTTCCTCTCTTGAAAAGTGGGATGACATTAGCTATCCTCCAATCCACAGGAACTGATCCTGAATCTATTGAACATTGGAAAATGATCACCAATGCATCCACTATTTCTATAGCCACCTCCTGAGGACCCTGGGATGCAGACCATCCGGCCCAGGGGATTTATCATCCTTCAGTCCCATTAGCTTACCCAATACTATTTCTCGCCTAATGAAAATTTCTTTCAATTCGTCTACCCCCTTAGATCCTCTGTCCTCCAGTACATCTGGGAGATTGTTTGTGTCTTCCTTAGTGAAGACAGATCCGAAGTATCTGCCATTTCCTTGTTACCCATAATAATTTCACCCGTGTCTGCCTTCAAGGGACCCACATATGACTTTGCTACTCTTTTTCCCTTAACATACAGTATCTAAAGAAGCTTTTACTGTCCTTCTTTATATTCCTGGCCAGCTTCCCCTCATATTTCATCTTTTCAGCCTGTATTGCCCGTTTGTTTCCTTCTGTTGTCCTATTAAAGTTTCCCAATCCTCTGGCTTCCAGCTACTCTTTGCTGTGTTATACATCTTTTCTTTTAGTTTTATTCTATCCCTAACTTCTCTTGTCAGCCACGGTTGCCTCCTACTCCCCGAAGAATCTTTCTTCCTTTTTGGAATGAAATGATCCTGCTTCTTCCGGATTATGCCCAGAAATTCCTGCCATTGCTGTTCCACCGTCATTCCTGCTAGGATCCCTTTCCAGTCTACCTTGGCCAGCTCCCCTCTCATGCCTTCATAGTCCCCTTTGTTCAACTGCATCACTGCCACTTCCGATTTAACCTTCTCCTTCTCAAATTGCAGATTAAAACTAATCATATTATGATCACTACGTCCAAGCGGTTCCTTTACCTCGAGTTCTCTTATCAAATCTGGTTTATTAGACAACACTAAATCCAGAATTGACTTTTCTCTGGTCGGCTCCATTATGGTTGTTTTAAATTGGAAGCTCTGATATCTGAGCCAATGAAGAGCTTTCAACGTTATATTATTGATCTAAGGTATGCTCTTAACCATCAAACTCACCATATATCCAGGCTATATAATTTTGTTGATGCTAAATCACTCAGTTTTTTCTTTAAAATGCTTGCCTCCTAAAATAACAATGGAAATTATTATTTATATGCAGGTTAATTCTGCTAATTAAGTAATCATTAAGCATCTATTCCTACTAGTCGCTTCTGCCTTTTGTATTCACAGAAACCCATGATTATTCTTAAGAATGTTATAAGCAAAATTCAAGGTTATCCAAATAAATAAGCCTCCTTGCCTGATAAAGAGTACACCTTATCCCTGAGCCAAAATGATTGAACTTAAAAATACCAAACTCCAGTAACTTTTATATGATTGACCTACAGCCTTGAATAACAGAGTAACTCAACCAATTTGAGTGGCACAATTTAGACAACCATAATACCTTGAAGTATTAAATCAGAAGTATTATATGCATACCCATTTCTCCAATACCCCACTTTCCCCTTCCACCTACACCCCTTCCTCTGGCTTCACATTTCACACTTCTTCTCTCCTTATCTTTCACCCTTTTGTGTCTTTTTCATCTCTAGCCTTTGTCCACCCATCTTCCAATAAAAATCCCTCTCACAGTATCTACCTATCACTTGTCAATCTTTGGCCCACCGCCACCTCTTTTCCAGCTTTCTCCTCCCCTATTCCAATCAGACTGAAGAAGGGACCTGATCCAAATTGTCGCTTATTCAAGTCCTCCAGAGATACTGCTTGACTCGCTGAGTTACTGCAGCATTTTGTGTTTATTTGTAAACCAGCATCTGCAGTTCCTGGTTTCTCTCTTCATTATATCATTGATTATCAGAAATTTCACAAGAAATTGATTCAATTGAACAGATTGCTATATTTGTTAATTTGGAACTAACGACTTATTTGTCTTCAGCCAAAGTAGAGAGCTATAAATTGGTTATTAGACTTTTTACAGGTTATGTTTTTAAAGCTTTGCCTCACAATTCCAACAAACAAGGTTCTGTCCTGACCTCAAGTGCTGTTAGGCTGTGGGCCGAGCATCGAAAATGTGTCCAGAATTTAACATTTGTGACCCAGGTCTGGTATCTACATGAAATTTGGCACAGATTTAGATAATATATAATTGAGAAGGAATTCATAACTCGTCAGTGTCAAAAGTTGCACATTAATTAATTAAGCTAATTAGAAAATTAGATCGAAAAAGTAAGCGGCATCTAGAGCTCAATGCTCATATTACTCCATGGGGAGCCTAATTCCATGCTGTGGTCTATTTAAACCATATATTATTATACTATATATATATATATATATATATATATATATATATATCTGACGTGAATATGACTGGAGTTATATATAATTATATTATAGAAACGTAGAAACATAGAAAATAGGTGCAGGAATAGGCCATTCGGCCCTTCGAGCCTCCGCCATTCAATATGATCATGGCTGATCATCCAACTCAGTATCCTGTACCTGCCTTCTCTCCATACCCCCTGATCCCTTTAGCCACAAGGGCCACATCTAACTCCCTCTTAAATATAGCCAATGAACTGGCCTCCACTACCTTCTGTGGCAGAGAATTCCACAGATTCACCACTCTCTGTGTGAAAAATGATTTTCTCATCTCGGTCCTAAAAGACTTCCCCCTTATCCTTAAACTGTGACCCCTTGTTCTGGACTTCCCCAACATCGGGAACAATCTTCCTGCATCTAGCCTGTCCAACCCCTTAAGAATCTTGTAAGTTTCTATAAGATCCCCCCTCAATCTTCTAAATTCTAACGAGTACAAGCCGAGTCTATCCAGTCTTTCTTCATATGAAAGTCCTGCCATCCCAGGAATCAGTCTGGTGAACCTTCTCTGTACTCCCTCTATGGCAAGAATGTCTTTCCTCAGATTTGGTGACCAAAACTGTACGCAATACTCCAGGTGTGGCCTCACCAAGACCCTGTACAACTGCAGTAGAACCTCCCTGCTCTTATACTCAAATCCTTTTGCTATGAATGCTAACATACCATTCGCTTTCTTCACTGCCTGCTGCACCTGCATGCCTACTGTCAATGACTGGTGTACCATGACACCCAGATCTCGTTGCATCTCCCCTTTTCCTAATCGGCCACTGATTTTATAAAAATAATATCATTAATAAAATTATGAATGTGTATATTGAGATGGACTGCCGCAGAGATGTCCTGGGTTTCACCGGTTCCCGAACCTGCTTAATTAATGGGTGAGGGCAGATCCAGTGCGCTCCCCCATTTACTGAACCCCACTGACTGCCAGTGGGCAGAGTGGGGGTCAAGACCATAGTGGGACTGGGGCAGTGCCAGGCTGGGGGAAGGCTAAGGCATCTTCCACTGAGAGGAAAATGCCTAACAGTAATTCGTCCCCCTTCCAGAGCTGCCCATGGCTGGAGCTGGAGCCGCTTTGGAACTGGCTGCGGGCTCCATATGTGTGGCCGCTCAGCACGTCCACCTCGGCCAGCATGCCCTTCTGGATCATTATGGTGATGATGGTGGGGAGCAGCATGCCCTGCACACTGCCCGGGCCGCCTTCAGCCCCGGCTCCGTCAGTCCACCCGCTCGCTTGCTGCAACACCGGCCGGCCGACAGCCCGACCGACAGCCCGACCGACCCCTCGCAGCATCCACTGGCCTACCAACAGCCCGACCGACCCCTCGCAGCAGCCACCGGCGGGCCGACAACCCGACATCCCGACCGACCCCTCGCAGTATCTACCGGCGGGCCGACAACCCGACAGCCCGACTGACCCCTCGCAACACCCACGGGCCAGCCGACAGCCCGACCGAACCCTCGCAGCATCCACCGGCGGGCTGATAGCTCGACTATCCCCTCGCAGCATGCACCAGCCTACCGACAGCCCGACCAACCCCTCGCAGCATCCACTGGTGGGCCGACAGCCCGACCGACCCCTCGCAACACGCACGGGCTGGCCAACAACCCGACCAACCCCTCGCATCATCCAGCGGCAGGCTGATAGCTTGACCGACCCCTCGCAGAATCCACCGGCCTACCAACAGCCCGACCGACCCCTCGCAGCATCCACTGGCGGGCCGACAGCCCGACCGACCCCTCGCAGCATGCACCGGCAGGTTGACAGCCCAACTGACTGACTGAATGACCCTAATCCTAACCCTAGCTCTACATTTTATTGATCATTTTTATTTAACAGTTCGCATCATAACTTTACAGAGATAAATTAATTGTAAAACAAAATTATCAGCAAGGTTAGCATTACCTTAATTCCTTCGAAACCTTGTTATTGTTTTGATGCAGAAGGCAGCTATGATTGCAGTGTGCTCGCTGCCAAGCTACCATGAAACAAAGCGTGTGATTGGTCAATTGGCGTCCGACGCAATGTCAAATGTGCATTGATTGGTCAATTACTACTCGGAAAATTTGAGGTTGTTCTCATATTTTTAAAATATGTGCAGGTTTTGGTCTTGACGAGTTACAGGAATGATTTCTATAATATTTTTACAAAATATCTTATAAATACACGTAGATACGTGATCTGGGTCACGAAATGAAACAAAAAAGCACCTCGGCCCACGGTCTGTGTTGTGTGAAATATTCTTTTGCATATTTAATCTGTGACTGTATGGGTTTCCTCTGAGTGCTACGGTTTCCTTCCACACCCTAAAACATGCAAGTTGGTGATTTTACTGGTCACTGTAAATTGTCCACCATCTGTAGGTGAGTGGTAGAATCTGGAAGGACAGGAATGTGGTGAGAATAAAATGGGTTTATTGTAGGATTAGTATAAAAGGGTGATCAATGATCAGCATTGTCTCATTGGCCAGAAATACATGTTTCTGACCTGTTTCACTCTATTACTAATCATACTATGTACAACATTTCGTCTCTTCTTTCCTGTCCTTTTGAAAGAACTGCAATTTAGTTATCTCATTTATTACTCAAGGAAGATAAGATGGAGGAATAAAGACTGATGTTTAATTCATTGTTGTATATAGCACACAAACTAGGGACACCCAAGTCGAGGGACACTGAGAACAATTGATTTAGGAAGGTCCGATACTGGTCTAACATGGGAAATGAATGAATAGAAACACCAGAGGGCAGAAGGTAAACATTGCTGATTGGAGTAACTCACAGTATCATATCACAGCTGAAAAATCCGTGACTTGGGTGCTTTTACAGACAGAAATGTTGTCCATGCAACAACTTAAGGAATGTAGTTTGCAGCAAAGACAGACACAAAATGCTGGAGTAACTCAGTGGGCCCGGCAGCATTTCTGGAGAGAAGGAATGGGTGATGTTTCGGGCCGAAACACCCATTCCTTCTCTCCAAAGATGCTGTCTGTCCCGCTGAGTTACTCCAGCATTTTGTGTCTATCTTCGGTTTAAACCAGCATCTGCAGTTCCTTCCTACACATTTAGTTTGCCCCAATATTGTTTTAAAATGTAGCTGTTGGAAGACAAGAACCACCTTAATTCCTTCCAACTCACTTATTTCTGCCATTCAGGAGAATTAGATAAAGTTTAAGAACTCAGAATAGAAATTAACTGCAAAGAGAAAAATGTTAGTACAAATGAGGGACAAACTAATTAGAAAGTAAATTAAATTGTTGTACAGTGACTGTATATGCACCTTGTGGGCAGGTGCTATAGACCAGCACGGGAAGGTAGACGCTCCCACCCCCACGAGTCTCGGGCAGATGGGGCTCGTCAGCCTGGGAAGGGAGAGGGAAAACTCTGATTTAAAACCTCCACTGCCTTGTGGCCATATCCAGTCATAGAAAAGGCTCCAGGAGTAAACCTAAAAAAAAATCCGGAATCGGAGCCCCTAAGGCAGTTCGTCGTTGTCCACAACCTCACTCTGGCAGCTCCTGCGACGGCACTAGTGCCAAACTGTAACAGTCCTTTGGATCGATCAGCGACGTGGAGAGGGGGGACATGCGCATTGGGCAACAGCCTGTCCTCCATATGACATCGCCCAGCCTTGCATCCGACTAGCAAGCAACCAACAACTAGGATGCATCACCCATGGTCAGTCATGACCGAGGAGGGGCTTACGTATATGCACCTACACTATACACCTACACTATACACCAGGGATCGGCAACCTACGGCCCATGGGTGGATTCGGTCCGTAACCCGAAATCATCCGGTCCGCAGGCATAACACAAAACACACACAACACTTATCCGAGAGTAGTTCTCATCCACACAGCCAATTCCATAACACAACACCTGTCGACTCACTCTCTCTCCGTCCCTACCCTCTTCCATCCTCCTGACCACCGGGAGTGAAAGCGCCCCCCATCCCAGTGCCACGGCATGTGTGAAAATGAAACGGGCTGAGAGTGGCTTCGGCGAGGCGGTGCTGGAGCGGTTTCCTCGGGAGCCCAGCGGCGTGCGGGCTGGAGGAAAGCGAAGCATCAGCGGGGTCGGTGAGGAGTTCCGTTCCGGCCAGTGTTGCATTTTAGTTGTAGTTTGTCGCCAGGGTAATTGTCTTTTTGTTACATTTTTGTGTGTGATTTTTTAAACTATTATTAATTAATTATTAACTATGGCGATAGGTGTGGCCCGCCATCCACTAACAGACATGGGTCCTGGCTCCTATGCAGAACAAGGTTGCCGACCCCTGCTATATATATGGTATATCTATATTGCTAGTTGGAGATCACTAATTAAGAGATGTGCTGGTGAAATCCTGTCTAGTTGTACCATGTTTAGAATGGAGAAACAGGAAAATCTAAAAGGACCATCGCAGTATCATCAAAAAATGGTGATCAACATTTTAATACAAGGTAGACAAAAATGCTGGAGAAACACAGCGGATGAGGCAGCATCTATGGAGTGAAGGAATAGGCGATGTTTCGGGTTGAGACCCGTCTTCAGAAATACAAGTAGTTTTGCTATAATGCAATGGTTGCATTTCCAAGAAACTTCATGTTATAGAAAATAGTGTTATAAAATAAATAGTATCAATGGGAAAAGGGGATAGAATGTTTCAGACTCGCAATAACAAAGTTAGTTTTCCCCTCTTGATTTTCAAAAATATAACGTCAGTCATAGCTAAAAATACTAAAGGCTGTATGATGCACACGTATCGTTCGGAGTTTTTCCTTGCCAATTTCCAAAGTAACGATATAAGATTGTTAAGGGTTTGGACACGCTAGAGGCAGGAAACATGTTCCCGATGTTGGGGGAGTCCAGAACTAGGGGCCACAGTTTAAGAATAAGGAGTAAGCCATTTAGAACGAAGACGAGGAAACACTTTTTCTCACAGAGAGTGGTGAGCTGTGGAATTCTCTGCCTCAGAGGGCGGTGGAGGTGGGTTCGCTGGATGCTTTCAAGAGAGAGCTAGATAGGGCTCTTAAAAATAGCAGAGTCAGGGGATATGGGGAGAAGGCAGGAGCAGGATACTGATTGGGGATGATCAGCCATGATTACATTGAATGGTGGTGCTGGCTCGAAGGGCTGAATGGCCTACTCCTGCACCTATTGTCTATTGTAACTTTCTTAGATAGCCTTCTGCGATCAATCAAGCAGCCCATGTTCTTAAGAGACAATGGTGCATGATTACTGCAGGGAGATTCCATGTAATTATGTATTTACCCCCCCTTGTCGATTTCCAAAGTAACTTTGATTACCGCAGTGTTAGTTCCTATGGGGTCAAGGAAAGAGCGTTCACGTCGCGGCCCTGTTCCACCAATCTATTCATCACCATGCACAAGAAGCACAAGACGCAACAAGACAGACACTATTGTATGCAGATGCCGAGAAGTGTGTTCATCTCTGGCTGAACAACTTCTCATCTTGAGTGCGGACTCGATAAGAAGAAGAAGTTCCTATGAATTGCACTATAACCATTAGGCCTACATAATACACAGTGTTCCCCAATTCATCAATCATATTTGGATTATGGAAATACAGTTTGTATCAGAACTACTAGAAGTTTCAAATCTGCGTGAGATTCACCAAAAAAGTAATAACTGCCATATGACGATAGATCTGCACACCACACCCACAAATTCATTTCCCAAAACCTACCCAGCATGATTCCCTGAATCTATTTAGGGCTGGCATGGAACTCACTATTGGTGTATCTAAAACAAAAAGCAAATTAGCAGAGGAACTCAGCGAGCCAGTCCTGATGCATGTTTAAGAAAGAACTACAGATGCTGGAAAAATCAAAGGTATACAAAAGTGCTGGAGGAACTCAGCGTGTGAGGCAGCATCTATGAAGAGAAGCAATAGACGATGTTTCGGGTCGAGACCCTTCTTCAGACTGATGTCGGGGTGGGCGGGAAAAGAAAGGAAGAGGCGGAGAGAGTAGGCTTGTGGGAGAGCTAGGGAGGTGAAGGAGGGAGAAAGCAAGGACTATCTGAAATTAGAGAAGTCAATATTCATACCGTTGGGGTGTAAACTACCTTAGCAAAATATGAGGTGCTGTTCCACCAATTTGCGCTGGGCCTCACTCTGGCAATGCAGGAGGCCCAGGACAGAAAGGTCAGATTCAGAATGGGGGGGGGGGTTGAAGTGCTGAGCCACCGGGAGATCAGGTTGGTTAGTGCGAACTGAGCAGAGGTGTTGAGCGATGCGATCGCCGAACCTGGCTTGGTCTCGCCGATGTAGAGAAGTTGACACCTGGAACAGCGGATGCAGTAGATGAGGTTGGAGGAGGTGCAGGTGAACCTCTGTATTACCTGGAAAGACTGCTTGGGTCCTTGGATGGAGTCGACGGGGGAGGTAAAGTGACAAGTGTAGCATTTCCTGCAGTTGCATGGGAAAGTACCCGGGGAGGGGGTGGTTTTGGTGGGATGGGACAAATTGACCAGAAGTTACGGAGGGAACGGTCTCTGCGGAAAGCAGAAAGGGGAGGAGATGGGAAGATGTGGCCAGTGGTAGGATCCCATTGGAGTTGGCGAAAATGTCGGAGGGTTATATGATGTATGCGACAGCTGATGGGGTGGAAGGTGATGACAAGGGGGACTCTGCCCTTGTTACGAGTCGGGGGATGGGGAGTAAGAGTGCAGCTGCGGGATATAGAGGAGACCCTGGTGACAGCCTCATCTGTAATAGAAGAGGGGAACACCCGTTCCCTAAAGAATGAGGACATCTCCGATGCCCTGGTTTGGAACACCTCATCCTGGGTGTAGTGTGGCATAGACGGAGGAATTGGGAGTAGGGGATAGAGTCCTTACAGGAAGCAGGGTGGGAAGAAGTGTAGTCCAGATAGCGATGGGAGTCAATGGGTTTGTAGTAGATGTGGTCAGTAGTCTGTTGCCTGCGATGGAGATGGTGAGATCTAGAAACGGTAGGGAGATGTCGGAAATGGTACCAGTGAATTTGAGTGCCGGATGGAAATTAGTGGTGAAATGGATGAAGTCAGTGAGTTCTGCATGGGTGCAGGAGGTACCGCCAATGCATTGGTCAATGTAACAGAGGTAGAGTCCGGGGATAGGGCCACGATACGCCTCGAACAGGGATTGTTCGAAGTACCCTACAAAGAGGCAGGCATAGCTGGGGCCCATGCGCGTGCCCATAGCTACGTCTTGGATTTAGAGGAAATGGGAGGAGTCAAAGGAAAAGTTGTTGAGGGTAAAGACCAGCTCTGCTAGGCGGAGGAGAGTATTAGTAGAAGGAGATTGGTTGGTTCTGCGGTTGAGGAAGAAACAAAGGGTTTAAGACCCTCCTGGTGGGGGATGGAGGTTTAGTGTGACTGGACATTCATAATGAAGATGAGGGAATGGGGGCCTGGAAAACGGAAGTCAGGAAGCAGACGAAGAACATGTGAGGTGTCTTGGGCATAGGTGGGGAAGGGATTTGACCAGAGGGGGATAGGATGGAGTCGAGGTATGTGGAAATAAGTTCGGTGGGATATAAACAAGCAGAAACAATGGGTCTGCCAGGACAGTTAGGTTTGTGGATTTTGGGTAGAAGATAAAATCGGGCCGTGCGGGGCTGGGGAACGATGAGGTTGGAGGCTTGGGAGGACTGGGAGCCAGAAGCGATGCAGCCAGTATTGGTGCTTGAGATAATGGCCTGGTGCTCGTCTGTGGGGTCATGGTCCAAGGCTAAGTAGGAGGAGGTGTCTGAGAGTTGGCACCTGGCCTCAGACTGGTAGAGATCAGCGCGCCAGACTACCACGGCACCTCCCTTGTTGGCAGGTTTGATCACCCAGTCGGGGTTGCTGCAGAGTGAGGTGTATTTCAGGGGGGAGAGGTTAGAGTGAGTAAGGGGAGTGGAAAAGTTGTGGCGGTTGATGTCCTGCCGGCAGTTTAAAATGAAAAGGTCTAAAGAAGGTAGGTGGCATGAGGGGGAGTCCAAGAGGAGGGGGTCCGTTGGAGACGGGAGAAGGGGTCATCACTGGGTGGTGAAAAGCACGGATGCGGAGGCGATGGAAGAAGAGCTCCACATCGTGGCGGACACGTAACTCGTTGAAGTGGGGATGGAGGGGAACAAAGGTGAGGCCTCTGCTGAGGACATATATTCTTCTGCAGGACAACTTCTTCTGCAGTTGTATAGGGCTCTGGTAAGACCACATCTGGAGTATTGTGTACAGTTTTGGTCTCCTAATTTGAGGAAGGACATCCTTGTGATTGAGGCAGTGCAGCGTAAGTTCACAAGATTGATCCCTGGGATGGCAGGACTGTCATATGAGGAAAGATTGAAAAGACTAGGCTTGTATTCACTGGAGCTTAGAAGGATGAGGGGGCATCTTATAGGAACATATAAAATTATAAAAGGACTGGACAAGCAAGATGTAGGAAAAATGTTCCCAAATGTTGGGCGAGTCCAGAACCAGGGGCCACAGTCTTAGAATAAAGGGGAGGCCATTTAAGACTGAGGTGAGAAAAAACTCTTTCACCCAGAGAGTTGTGAATTTGTGGAATTCCCTGCCACAGAGGGCAGTGGAGGCCAAATCACTGGATGGATTTAAGAGAGATAGAGCTCTAGGGGCTAGTGGAATCAAGGGATATGGGGAGAAGGCAGGCACGGGTTATTGATTGGGGACGATCAGCCATGATCACAATGAATGGCGGTGCTGGCTCGAAGGGCCGAATGGCATCCTCCTGCACCTATTTTCTATCTTTCTAAGATAATTCGGTTTTGGAAAGGGGGAGGGTAGGGTGGATGGTGAACACATGGCAAGGGTGGGGGTTGGGGCCGGAGGAAGGCAGTTGAGCAGACGGAAGCCGAGGTGATGTCTGGTGGGGGCGTGGTGGGTGGTCAGGAAGGAGGGTGTTATGAGGACTATAGTGTGGATGGGGAGTAGCTGGGTTCACCTGGTTCAAGGGGGAAGGTGAAGACCCAGTGGAACCCACACTGAGGTTCCCTGTGGGGGGGGGGGGAGCATTAGGACCCAGCGCAGTCAAACCACGTGGTATGAGAGTCTGCAACATAGTTTGAGCCTAGGACTCGGGTAAGGCGACGGATGCGGCCTGCTGGTGGACGGTGGAGTGGCTAGGGTCGGTAGAAACAGTGGTGGAGGCCCACGGGGATTGAAGTCCAGGGTCAGTGGGCGAAGCGTCAGAAGTGTCGGGAGTGGTGATGCATGGTTTCAAGCAAAAACATCAAACATCTCTCTGCCTCCAAAGATGCTGCCTGACCCACATTTTTTGTTTTACTTCAGATCCAGCTTCTGCAGTCTCATGAGTATCAGTGTACCTGTTGGTGTCTAGAATCATCTATTTCAATTAATTGAGGCCAATTGAAACATTATATTCAGATCTCTTCACCGCCATCATGACATCACATTTCACTTTTCAATTCAGAAACAGGTGTATTTTTTTTCATTATGTTTTAAAATACAAACATCATTCTAAAAAATGTCTGCATGCAAATGCTTCCAAAGGTAGCCATACCAACTTTAACAGGCTTCTGAACAGAGGAGAAAGTCAGTGTTTTTTGAGCAGTAAAGGATAGATGTTTGGGGAATCATTCATGAAAGAGTGCCTTTATTAATAATTATAGTTAAAGTTCATTTTCATAAAATATTTAACAAATGTAATATAGTGGAATATACTAAAATAATAATTACCAAAGGCCAACAAGGATGACAAAATTTTTTGCTTTGAAGGATTTTCTGCTTTTCATTCCTTTTCCACCTTTCTAACCTCCTTTTAGCTTTCATGTAATTTATCACTTCTATTCCAACAAACAAGGCAAGTTGAATGAAACAGCCCAAACCAAATGCTAATCTCCACCAATCCTAAAATCCAAATAAGAAATAACAATTAGATCCAATTGCAAATGAAAACACTTGGCCCCTCTATCGTAAAATCTTTGACGAAGAGTAACTTTCTAAGATCTATGTAATGCCACAGTGGTAAGCTACTAAAGCTACTCTCTCACAACTGCAGCAAACTGTCTTCAGTGCTGACCTCCAGAGTTGTCCGTGAGGAATTTGCAAGTCCTCTCTGAAATCATGTGAATTCCTTTCAAGTGCTCTTATTTCCTCCCACGTCCCAAAGACATGCTGGTTGGAGTTTAATCAGCAACGTAGACTACGGAGATTTATTGGATATTTTAAAAATATTCAAGAGAAAGAAATATTGTTGTGGAGTAAGTTTCAAGGGATCAATAGTTTAAAAAAATATATAATTCACTTTCCCTCACTGGCATGAATTTTAAATTTGGGTTCAATCTATGACATAAAATTTTGAACCATGCTGCTCTTAGTTTGCAGTTCAAAGATTAATTAACGGATCTTCAGATTTAGATCTTCATGGAATGTTTGACCAATTTCATGTGTATCAGTGATACACTGATGGATCACACATTATGTCTGGCAGTTTCAGTTTTCAATGCTTAGGATATCGGATATCCTGTCCCCGTTACAGACAGCTGCAGTTTTATATTACGCACCAAGGAGCCATACGCCGTGAGCTCTGCTTCTCTAATATCTTGCACTGTGCAGTGGTTTGGGGCCTTTTGAGATGTGGGATCTAGTCAGGGTTTGTGGGTGCCAATATAAGTTTAGGTTTGCCATATACCCTCTCAGCTTCCTGATGACCTTTCCTGCAGCTGAGCTGTGGTTGTCACAAAGAATTCCTACACGATCTAACACCCAATTCACTGATGTGTTACAGAAGCGTCGCAGTTGGAAGCATTTTACGCAGTCCCCATTAGGAATTGCACGTGTCCCTTTTTTGCACATTATTCTGGGTAAAAATGAGAACAGCACAATATTTAACAGATATTTGACCAGTTTCATAAGTTATATGGGTGGAAGATTCTCAAGGGGTTTTAGCATTATACACAACATTTAAAACATACAGGACTACCATTTGTGACTGAAAAGAGAAGACATTTCTCTACCCCATAGAATTGTGCATCTTTAGCATTCTCAACCCAATATAGTTATGCAGATTGTCATCGAGTACATTCAAGACATAACAATGGATTTTGAATTTACTCTGTCCAGACCATTCACGATTTTGGACAATGCTATTAAAATATCCCTCAACCTTCCTTCCTGCAACATGACTGGACAGGCTAGATGCAGAGAAAATGTTCCCAATGTTGGGCGAGTCCAGAACCAGGGGCCAGTCTTAGAATAAAGGGGAGGCCATTTAGGACTGAGGTGAGAAAAAAACGTTTTCACCCAGAGAGTTGTGAATTTGTGGAATTTCCTGTCACAGAGGGCAGTGGAGGCCAAATCACTGGATGGATTTAAGAGAGAGTTAGATAGGGCTCTAGGGGCTGGTGGAATCAAGGGACATGGGGAGAAGGCAGGCACGGGTTATTGATTGGGGACGATCAGCCATGATCACAATGAATGGCGGTGCTGGCTCGAAGGGCCGAATGGCCTCCTCCTGCACCTATTTTCTATGTTTCTATGATCTGCCCCATTCTAGTAAAACTATTTTTCACCTCCTTTAAGGCCTTATCATTTTTCCAAGTGTTCGTTGCCAACAAATGTACATAATAGTCCAAGGTAACCAGTTAAGTGTTTTATAATGTTATAACATATCATTAAGATGTTTCACAGAAATTCAATGACAAGTCATGAGAGTATTTGCTCCATTGCTGGCCCCATGTGTAAGGGTTGCTCTAATTGCTAAACAAAAACAAAAAGCAATTTGTGAAAAAATATGCCATAGTTTATTTCCCAAATTATATACATTTTTCTTAGATTCATTTTTGATCAATAAATTTGAAGAATGGTCTTAACAATCATTGTGAGCCTGTACTTTCAACTGGTGATTCTGTGATATTTGTTTATATATATTTTACCTGTGGGAATGTGTAGTATTTTATCTTCTTCCACTGGATCACAGCCACGAGGATCGTCCAAGTAATGATAAAGAAAAATTTTGACAGCAATATGACGAAGGCTCCAATACTGAAAATTAAGTTAAAACACGATTAAACTTCTGCATTTTCAAAGTAGCATAAGAAATATTGCCATTGCAGTATCACCACTGATATTGCACTTGATTTTTAAATACAATTTGATTATGTTTATTCTAGTGAGCTTATACAAAGCATAGTTAATTTACCTGTCAAGGTGATATTCTATTGTAGTAAGGAGCCACTGATTTATTTTTTATATTTAATTTCCTGTAAACAGTTTAATGTCTGAAGTGACATCCCAATTCTTCTTTATTATACCTCTTCTACTCCAGACACAATCAATGCTACTCAAGTTCAGTTCTATGAAGTATGAGGTTGATAAGAGCAAGGGTTTCAAAATCCAGAAGATGGCATTGACATTGATAACTTCATAGAACTGAACATAGGTAATCTATATAATTAAAAGTCTAAACTTGACCACTTCCTGTTTGCACTCTATATTGACTTTAGAAAAAACGCTACCACTTATGGCTGTGATTTTTGGCCATCTTACTCAGAATCCCCCTCCAGCTGTCAGGGCCAGAGGATTTTTCCCATAGATGAAAATTAAAAGACTTATTAATGTTTTAAAAATGTTGAGATTCTCTCTCCTGTCAATCACGCCATGAAGGCCACGCCCCTTCCAGTGAGAGGGGGGAGGGACTATAAAACCCGGAATTGTGGATGTGCCTCAGTCTCGGCAAGATGGGGAGGGAGAGGTCACGACTCTCAGTCTGAGCTGTGAATAACACTGAACACATGTCTACTAAACTGTGAGTGTGGTTTTACAGACCTGTGAGTGTCCTTAATGTGGTTTGAAAATGAAGTTTGAAAATGAAAATGTGGTTTGAAAATGAAGTTTGAAAATAAAAATGTGGTTGGTTTGAAAATGTGGTTGGTTTGAAAATGTGGTTGGTTTGAAATTGTGGTTAGTTTGAAACTGAAGTTTGAAAATGAAAATGTGGTTAGAAAATGAAGTTTGAAAATGTGGTTGGTTTGAAAATGAAAATGAGGTTTGAAAATGAAAATGTGGTTTGAAAATGAAAATGTGGTTGGTTTGAAAAAGTGGTTGGTTTGAAAAAGTGGTTGGTTTGAAAAAGTGGTTGGTTTGAAAAAGTGGTTGGTTTGAAAAAGTGGTTGGTTTGAAAAAGTGGTTGGTTTGAAAAAGTGGTTGGTTTGAAAAAGTGGTTGGTTTGAAAAAGTGGTTGGTTTGAAAAAGTGGTTGGTTTGAAAAAGTGGTTGGTTTGAAAAAGTGGTTGGTTTGAAAAAGTGGTTGGTTTGAAAAAGTGGTTGGTTTGAAAAAGTGGTTGGTTTGAAAAAGTGGTTGGTTTGAAAAAGTGGTTGCTTTGAAAAAGTGGTTGGCTTGAAAAAGTGGTTGCTTTGAAAAAGTGGTTGCTTTGAAAAAGTGGTTGCTTTGAAAACGTGGTTGCTTTGAAAACGTGGTTGGTTATAAAATGTGGTTGGTTATAAAATGTGGTTGGTTTGAACATGAGGTTGGTTTGAACATGTGGTTGGTTTGAACATGTGGTTGCTTTGAAAATGTAATTTGAAAATGAAAATGTGGTTTGAAAATCTATATAATTAAAAGATTAATCTTGACCACTTCCTGTTTGCGCTGTATATTGATTTTAGAATTTTTTTCCCATCGATGAAAAATAAGTTATTAGTGTTTAACATTTTTTGAGATTCTCTCTCCTGTCGATCATGCCACAAAGGCCACGCCCCTTCTGGTGGGAGGGGGAGGGACTACAAAACCTGGAAGTGTGGGCGTGGCTCAGTCTCTGCAAGATGGGGAGGGAGAGGTCACGACTCTCTGTCTTTGGTGGCCTTGCACCCTGCATGAAATGGTATGAAACTGCATTTGAATTTGGTGGCCTTGCACCCTGCATGAAAATGGTATGAAACTGCATTTGAATTTGGTGGCCTTGCACCCTGCTTGAAATGATAAGAAACTGCATTTAAATTTGGGGGCCTTGCACCCTGCTTGAAATGGTATGAAACTGCACTTGAATTTGGTGGCCTTGCACCCTGCTTGAAATGGTATGAAACTGCACTTGAATTTGGTGGCCTTGCACCCTGCTTGAAATGGTATGAAACTGCACTTGAATTTGGTGGCCTTGCACCCTGCTTGAAATGGTATGAAACTGCACTTGAATTTGGTGGCCTTGCACCCTGTGTGAAATGGTATGAAACTGCACTTGAATTTGGTGGCCTTGCACCCTGCTTGAAATGGTATGAAACTGCACTTGAATTTGGTTGCCTTGCACCCTGCTTGAAATGGTATGAAACTGCACTTGAATTTGGAGGCCTTGCACCCTGCTTGAAATGGTATGAAACTGGATTTATATTTGGTGGCCTTGCAACCTGCTTGAAATGGTATGAAACTGCAGTTGAATTTGATGGCCTTGCACCCTGCTTGAAATGGTATGAAACTGCACTTGAATTTGGTGGCCTTGCACCCTGCTTGAAATGGTATGAAACTGCACTTGAATTTGATGGCCTTGCACCCTGCTTGAAATGGTATGAAACTGCACTTGAATTTGGTGGCCTTGCACCCTGCTTGAAATGGTATGAAACTGCACTTGAATTTGGTGGCCTTGCACCCTGCTTCAAATGGTATGAAACTGCACTTGTATTTGGTGGCCTTGCACCCTGCTTGAAATGGTATGAAACAGCACTTAGAAAGAAACATAGAAACATAGAAAAATAGTTGCAGGAGTAGGCCATACGGCCCTTCGAGCCTGCACCGCCATTCAATATGATCATGGCTGATCATCCAACTCAGTATCCTGTACCTGCTTTCTCTCCATACCCCCTGATCCCTTTAGCCACACGGGCCACATCTAACTTCCTCTTAAATATAGCCAATGAACTGGCCTCAACTACATTCTGTGGCAGAGAATTCCAGAGATTCACCACTCTCTGTGTAAAAAATGTTTTTCTCATCTCAGTCCTAAAAGATTTCCCCTTTATCCTTAAACTGTGACCCCTTGTTCTGGACTTCCCCAACATCGGGAACAATCTTCCTGCATCTAGCCTGTCCAACCCCTTAAGAATTTTGTAAGTTTCTATAAGATCCCCCCTCAATCTTCTAAATTCTAGCGAGTACAATCCGAGTCTATCCAGTCTTTCTTCATATGAAAGTCCTGACATCCCAGAAATCAGTCTGGTGAACCTTCTCTGTACTCCCTCTATGGCAAGAATGTCCTTCCTCAGATTAGGAGACCAAAACTGTATGCAATACTCCAGGTGTGGTCTCACCAAGACCCTGTACAACTGCAGTAGAAGCTCCCTGCTCCTATACTCAAATCCTTTTGCTATGAATGCTAACATACCATTCGCTTTCTTCACTGCCTGCTGCACCTGCATGCATACTTTCAATGACTGGTGTACCATGACACCCAGGTCTCGTTGCATCTCCCCTTTTCCTAATCGGCCACCATTCAGGTAATAGTCTACTTCCCTGTTTTTGCCACCAAATTGGATAACCTCACATTTATCCACATTATACTGCATCTGCCATGCATTTGCCCACTCACCCAGCCTATCCAAGTCATCTTGCAGCCTCCTAGCACCCTCCTCACAGCTAACACTGCCCCCCAGCTTTGTGTCATCCGCAAACTTGGAGATGTTGCATTCAATTCCCTCGTCCAAATCATTTATATATATTGTAAATAGCTGGGGTCCCAGCACTGAGCCTTGCGGTACCTCACTAGTCACTGCCTGCCATTCTGAAAAGGACCCGTTTACTCCTACTCTTTGCTTCCTGTCTGCCAGCCAGTTCTCTATCCACATCAATACTGAACCCCCAATACCGTATGCTTTAAGTTTGTATATTAATCTCTTATGTGGGACCTTGTCGAAAGCCTTCTGAAAGTCCAGATATAACACATCCACTGGTTCTCCCTTATCCACTCTACTAGTTACATCTTGAATTTGGTGGCCTTGCACCCTCCTTGAAATGGTATGAAACTGCACTGGAATTTGGTGGCCTTGCACCCTGCTTGAAATGGTATGAAACTGCACTGAAATTTGGTGGCGTTGCACCCTGCTTGAAATGGTGTGAAACTGCACTGGAATTTGGTGGTCTTGCACCCTGCTTGAAATTGTATGAAACTGCCCTTGAATTTGGTGGCCTTGCACCCTGCTTGAAATGGTATGAAATTGCACTTGAATTTGTTGGCCTTGCACCCTGCTTGAAGAGATATGAAACTGCACTTGAATTTGGTGGCCTTGCACCCCGCTTGAAATGGACTTTCAAGGAATAGCCATGAGTCAACTGCCAGCCCACCAGCCGTGAGTGAGTGAGCTGGCAGCACACCAGGCTTGAGTGACTTAGTTGCCAGCCCAAGAATCCATTTGGCGCACAATGTCCATACTAGCCCTCTGACAACTAGTCCCTTCAGCCCACAACACCCATACTAGCGCTCCACAAAGCCCCCCCCCTCCCCCCCCACTGGCTACCAATATTGGAATTGGTGGAGAGGTGGAATATTGCATTGGTGGACCAGCCCTCCCGTGTGAACATGGGACCCAACGGGTCCCACTTAGTCTAGTATGGAATTTATAGTTCACCTCGGCGTAAAAGAAAAACTGAATGAAAATAATGGGACAGCAACACCTGCTGATCAGTGAAAATATAATTTCTAACTATGGGGGAGTATTTTTAGCAAATTATAAGCTCAAACCAAAGTGGCAAATAATATTGGTTAAAGGCACTTCCATAAACACCTGCTAAGTAGCATATTGAAATTACCTTTGGCTTAAGTTACTCTCACCTTTTAATACATATTAGAATATAAGTGTTAAATTGCTGTGAGTAGTACGGGAACCACTTAAAATTGAACTGCTCCAAAATACTTTGCAATTAATGGTTCAATCCTTAATAGCTGTTGGAATAATTCGAAGTTCAAAAAATGACATGTGGCCTATCTCTATATTTCCAGTGACTAAAAAAGATGACAGAAGAAAAAGACTAGCAAGTTCACTAAGCTTGTATCATTACACCTTGTTGCAACTGATTATCAAGAAGTTTATCCACCATGGAATTTCAAAAGATGCAAAGGTGAAGCACACAACATCTGTGTGCTGGTGGGGGTGGGATTTTGCTCTCTAAGTTATCGTGATTTTCTGTTTTACAAAGCCACACCATCTGTGCATGTGTTATGAAATGCAAGTTGAAAATAGATTTTCAAAAACACATAGTACTGAAGCAATTCAGTTGGTCAGGCATCATTTCTGGAGAACATGGAAAGGAGGTCAGGACTCTTCTTCAGATTGATTATAGTAGGGAGAAGATAGCCGGAAGAGTGTTGGGGGCAGCACAAAACAAGGCAAATGAAAGGTGGTTAGACACAGAAAGCTGCAGTAACTCAGTGAGACAGGTAGCATCTCTGGAGAGAAGGAAACGGTGACGTTTCGGGTTCGAGATCCTTCTTCAGACTGGCTATGGATAAGGGAAATGAGAAATATAGACGGTGATATGGAGAGATAAAGAACAATGAATGAAAGATATGCAAAAAAAGTAATGATGATAAAAGAAACAGGCTGTTTGGAGGGTGAAAATGTGAAGCTAGTGCGACTTGGGTGAGGGAGGGATAAAGAGAGGGAATGCCGGGGCTACCTGAAGTGAGAGAAATCAATATTCATACCACTGGGCTGTAAACTGCCCAAGTGAAATATGAGATGCTGTTCCTCCAATTTGTGTTTAGCCTCACACTGACAATGGAGGACAGAAAGGTCTGTGTAGGAATGGGCAGGAGAATTAAAGTGTCCAGCAACCGGGACACGCGGAGGCGTTCCGCGAAACGATCGCCCAGTCCGCGTTTGGCCTTGCCATACTATAAGAGTCCACATCTTGAACAATGGATACAGTAGATGAGGTTGGAGGAGGTGCAAGTGAACCTCTGCCTAACCTGAAAAGACTATCGGGGTCCTTGGACAGAGTCGAGGGAGGAGATATAGCGACAGGTGTTGCATCTTATGCGGTTGCAGGATAAGGTACCTGGGAAGGGGGTTGTCTGGGTGGGAAGGGATGAGTTAACCAGGGAGTTGCAGAGGGAACAGTCTCTGCGGAAAGCGGAAAGGGGTGGAGATGGGAAAATGTGGCTCGCGGTGGGATCCTGTTGGAGGTGATGTACATTTTGGAGGATTATGTGTGTATGCCACGGCTGATGGGGTGGAAGGTAAGGATTATGGGGACTCTGTCTCTGTTGCGACTAGGGGGAGGGGGAGCAAGGGCACAGATGCGGGGTACCGAGGTGACACAAGTTGGGGCCTCATCTATAATGGGAGTGGGGAACCCCCATTCCCTAAATATTTTTTTAAATTTTTTATTTTATTTATTTATTTATTCCGAACAAGTAAAGACATTAAAGACATTAATATTAACAAAATCGAAATTATCAAACAATTGGACATTACAATCAATATTTACAAAGCAATGAGAAGAACAAAATCAAAGTTCCAATGTCCAACTCTGTGTCTGTACAAGCTCGAAAAGGAGTGAGAAGAAGAATAACTTATTAAATCTCACCCCTTTTCCCCAACACTTCTATCATATTTAAAAATCAATTCATTACTAATAATAATACTACCCTAGGCAATTTCCCATAATACCTACAGACATATATATACATACAACTATTATGTACATACAAACTTCATATCTGAAGTACCCAAACATAAGTAAACAATAGTAAAGCAAGATAAACATCAACCCCCACTTGTCAACCATCCCCTCCATCCCTGTACCCCTTGAGAATTATTTTTTTATATATCATTTAAAAATGATTCATGTTTGTGCATTGCTTCAATTCCCCGTTCAATTTATTCCACACTCCTACTCCACAAACCGAAATACAAAAGGTTTTTCTAGTCGTACGGACTTTTTGTTTCTTAAAGTTATATATTCCTCTTAAATTGTAACCCCCCCACACGCTCGTTAAATAATTTTTGAATGTTTCCAGGTAAATTTTTATTTTTGGCCCTAAACATTATCTGAGCTGTTTTGAATGTGACCAAATCTTCTAATTTTAATAATTTTGACTCTATAAATAATGGATTCGTATGACCCAGATACTTAGCATTATGGATAATACGAATTGCTCTTTTTTGCATCATGTTTAATGAGTGTATATATTGAGGACATCTCAGATGTTCTAGTATGAAAGGTGGATATAGATGGGGGTGTTTTATTGGCAGATGGTGGACAAAGACGGGATGAAGCCAAAAGGCGGTAAGAAAAAGATATGAAGTGTAAAATGTGAAGCCAGAGGAAGGAATATAGTTGGAAGGGGAAGGGTGGTAGGGGAGGTAAAGAGGCCGGATAGTCATATAAATGGGTGTGGGTCTAAGTGGGCGCAGAGAAAAGAGTGGGAAATTAAAAGGGATGGAAGCGGTTGTTGGTTAGTTACTTAAAATTGGACTTTAAATTCTGCCCATCTCTGGCCTTTCTCCACCCATCTGCCAATTAAAACTCCTACTCGCCTGTAGCCACCTATCACTTGTCTGGCTTTGTCCTACACCCCCTGTTAATCCTGGCCAAATTGGAGCAGCCAGGACATTAAAATTGAGTAAAGGCTTGTGTGCTGCTAGGCCATTTTGGTCAAGTTAAATGTGTCTTTTGCAGAACTGGGACAAGCTGCTGAATGGTGCCAGTTTGTCTGTGACATAGATAAGAGCTGCAGGGAAAGAATGGGACATCTGCAGGTTCTTACAATAAGGGGTAAATTGCATGGAACTGATTGGGTCAATGCAAACCAGATATACATAGTGTAAATAATGTTGCGAAGCCTTATTTGGACGGTTGTTGATTGGTTAAGATGTTGAGCTTTGTCTGGGTTGTATGAATCCCAAGGCACATGTTGCATAATTCATCTCTGTTAACGTCCATCTAGAAGCTTCGTCAGATACATTGTATTAGTTACTGTGTTATAGGGTTAGGGAACTGTCTATCATGTACTGTGTTAATCAATATGTGTTATTGGACTGTATAGAGACCACCCCCATGTGGTTCGGCCCCTCAAGGTTCGGGGACCTATAAAAGGTAGCTCCCACGAGGTCCGATGTCGATCTTCTGGAAGAACGCTTGGGACTACGTGACCTTTTGGAGTGTCTCTGCTTGCATGAGGCTAGAAGGGCTTGGCCAAACAGATACAAGGATCGAACCCGCGGTGGTTAGGTATTGTATAGGGGAATTTGTGTTGCGTTATCCAAAATAAAGTTTAGTTGCTCAAGTGCTTGATTCAGTATTTTATTGACTGAAACTCGACTAGGGGGAGTTTAGAATGAGCTATTTACATTGGGGGCTCATCCGGGATCTCAACGGACCCCAAAACACAAGTTTGCGATTAAGGGTATTGAGCTGTCTCGATCGCGAGTGCAGAAATCGGTGCCATGGTGCAATTTTTGCATCGATTTTCAGCACTTCGCTAGTCGAAGCAGATCGATCATTGGGAAAGGGTCCCAACGAGATCGTAGAACAGAGTCTAGCAAGCACGGAGGGGTAATAGCACTCTTTTGGGTTAGGGGCCCATAAAACCTGGGTGGGGTTAGAGGCCCTTTCCAGGGTTAGAGGCCCAAAACTTGGTTGTAGTTGTTAGCTGCAGCTGCTGGCAAAAACCATAAATTCAGACTTGGGTTAAAAGCCCTACCTAGATTTGGTATCCAATTGGCGGGATATTGAAAACAAGTCTGGTTTACGTGCTAAGCGGTGAAGCATTTGACCTGTCATTGCTGGGAGCGCTGATTGGAAAGGTGCGTTCCAAAACTCGGCATCGACTGCCAGCACGAAGAGGCTAGGCGCTGACACCTGGTGCCAAGCAGATGAGAAGGAAATCCTTTTGAGCAGGTAAAACCTAGGTTGGTTCGAGGCCACGCCTGTGTGAAGATATCTAAATCCCTCCCTGGAGTAATGGAGGAGGACTCTCGTAAAGGCACTGGGCTCGGTGGCTAGAGTATAGATTGGCTGGGAATACTCTAGTCCATTCGAGATTTTATTGGGCGAGTAAATTTGAATATGAGCCCGCGTTGAGTGGTACGCACCAAATCTGATTGAACAGAGTGCACTTAAATTTGCAGAATCAAAGACCTAAATGCAGGACATATTGAGGTTCTGCCCGTACGGTAGAATTCGAATTCTGTGTATCTAGAACTTCGAAGTTTGTATAGCGTGTTTGAGATCGATTTCGAATAGTGGCTGATCAACAGTGAATAGTAACCCTCTGATCGATTGTTGTTTAGTACCTGATAGCGAAGAGTAACTGGGAGACGGGAACCTGGTTTACTTGGTGAAAAGTACCCGGATATGAGAGGTACCCCTAATTCTGAGAACTTAGAGTGGAGGCATAGAGGTCCCCCAATAGAAGTCCAGTCTTAGGAGGAGGAACGTATCATTTAGGAGGAAAAGTAGTCACTTAAGAAGTAGTGCCCCTCAGCAAAGAGTACCCTAGGAAAGGGAAAATCTTCGGTATCGGAGGGAGAGGTTCACTGATTGATAACAGCGTGACGCAGAATTGAAATCGAGTGTTTGTGAATTGTGTGCTAACATGTTAAATTATTATTGTAAATTTCCAGCATCGTCTTTTTAAATATAATTATCGGATCTGAACTGTATAAATATTTTTTGTATGTAAAATATATTTAGAGTGTGTTACGATTGCGAACCGCTACTTGTATTGTCTGCGTGTGTGTTTAAGGATTTTGGGTGTTACATAATTGGGGTAAAAGTGCGTTTGAATTGAATATATGGGATCTGTTTAAATCGGGATTGATAGAATTGTTAGAATCCGATTAGTGGTGGTTCGATCAGGGTTCGTATTCTTTTGATCGCTGTCGGGGAATATTGCCGTTTATATTGGGGTGTGTCTTGGTTTACTTGTAATTGGGGGAATAGTTTCTTGTTTGATTCTAGTTCTACTTGTATGGTTCAGGTTTATTTGTCTTAGTGAACTTAGTGTTCTGAGTGGGAGAAATTGCTGCTAAATGTCAATATTAAGAGCCTTATTTTGGGAGACTGGAGATTCTTTGTTTCCAAGCTGAAAGTTGAATAAGGTGATTGTGATTGAACTGATAAGAAAGTTGAGCGTGCGATTGAAGGGTGATTGAGTCGAACAATTGAATAGAGCAATTGAGTAGAGTGATTTACTAGCGGTTGGGAAAGATTGAATGTACAATTGTGCGAGAAAGGTGTGAATCTGCTAGACGTTTGTCATTGTGTGAGAGCGATTTCAGTGGCCTTGGAGTCTGAAAGGAAGGAGCGTGTATTGAGGTGGTGTGAGTGCTTTGAAACTTATCTGTATTGTGTCTATTGTGTAGGAGGATGGGAAATATTCTAGAGAAGGACCGATCATAAATTACTGAAAGTCTGTTGAGCATAATTTGTGAAAAAATTCCTCAGGAAGCAGAGAGATTAAGGAAATTGTCAGGGAAATTAAATAAAGTTTTGAGGAACGAACTTTGGCTGATGGGGGGGTTAAAGTCTGTAATAGGAATAACCTACATAGAGACAATTATTAGGCGGTATGGGAACAGTGAAGAAGGGAACAAGCTTATTGAACTATGGAAGATGTTCTTTACTGAAAGGAAGGTAACTAAAGAAGTCATTCTGCTTTCTGCTTTGAGAATTGCAGCATCAAAGTAGGGATAAGAATGGAAGAAGAGAGAACTGGTCCTTCTCTAGGTATTTCGGAAGAGGGAGAGAAAAATATTGGAAGTCAGCAGCAGGAGCAGGAGAGAGCATTGACTTTCAAAGGGGAAATGACTACGATGGCTCTTAAAGTTGAGGCGCCGACTAAAATTAAACTCATCAAATTTAGAAAGAGTGCAGCGGTTAGCGTGGATCTCGAAGGGAGAGAAGCCCAATATATAAAAGGATGGGCAGACTTTTTTGGAACAGAGTCACAGCATTCCTCTCAGCCCTCTCATGTTCGTAGTTCTAAAACACCTTGCGCAGCTTGCGAACATGGCGCTCAGGTGGAGTCAGTGGTATCTTCGACTCCAACCCCTAAATTTAAATCAGGGAAATCGGGAGAGGACTCTCTAGCTCTGACGATTGCTTCACCAGTAAAGGATAGTGTGAAGGATCAGGGAGCTAGAAGGAAGGTTCCTCAGAAGTGGGTGCCGAAATTAATTGGGAAACCAAGTGGAGAAGTAAAGGAATCGTTCCCAAAGTATAGAGATTCCGTTAGCAGAAAGAGCACTTTCTCTGAGGGTGAGACAGTAGGGGACTATGAAATAGCTGATCCTGATATCGCTAAAATTATAAGATCAGAACAAATCCCCGATATTATGGATATGGAGCAATTTCCTAGCAGGAAGCTGCCTACTCCGCATTTAGAATTAGATCCCGCAGTAGGTGCAGATTATCCCCGGGTTACAGACATCCCCATTCCAGTGCAACCTGGTTCAACGGCAGCTAAATCTGTAAAGAGTCCAAACTCACACAGGTTGAAACACAAGCAACTTTATTGTACAGGTCATTAACTACTAAGCATGTCATCACACGTTCACACTGCTACTCTAACTGGTAGACAGTGGGTAGGATCTTACACTATGAATGTTATAATTAGGCGGGGCTATAACTACTAAGCATTCTAATTGGCTAACATGCTATAGCCCATCTACATCTCTTCTTCTATAAATGAAAAGTAGATGGAGCGTTATCATTATGATGAGTACATAAATTGTTAAATGCAAAATACCATATCTAAACATAATAGGTTAAACATTGATTAAACATAGTCGCCATATCTAACAGGCAGCTTGCTAACCCGCCCGGTCCTCGTACGGTAAGGAGCTGCCTCATCAACCTTTTCTTTCGAAAAGTTGAGAGCACGTTTGGGTGAGCCCGAGAGGCTCTGGGGCGAGACCGTAGGGGAAGACCGTCGCGGGGGTACCGGTGAACCGGTTACAAAAGGGGAAGGGGGAAGCAGAACGACGCGGGGAGTGATGGGGAGCAGCTGCAGCAGCAGGTACTGGAACGGATGGAACAGCGATCACTTTAAAGTTCAGTGGAGGTGCGTCAGGACCCTGGAGTGCCAGACGTCGTTCCTTCACTGGAAGGAGGTGTTGATGGGTGCGTCTGTAGATGGTACCACCGACATCGACAAGGTAGGAGCATGGTTCCTTTGCGGGGCCATGGATGAACCCCAGTTTAGTATGTCCTTTGCCTGTCTGTAGACGAACCACTTGGCCTTGGATTAGTGGCTTAAGTGGTTTGCTGGATTTGTCGTAGGCACGTTTCTGCGCATCTCGGTTGGATTGCACGCGCTTTTGAACTACTGCAGGGCTGAAAACTTTCAGCTTAAAGTGATCCTGTGTCACTGGCAGTGGAGGCCTAGTTCGGCGGGACATCAGTCGCTGGGCTGGAGAGCCTAGAACATTGTCTCTGGCAATATTTCTCAAGTTCAACAGGTCCAGGTAGACGTCAGATTTAGCCAGATAGGAGCGTTCCTTGATTTTTTTAGCGCTTCGAACAGCGCATTCGGCAAGTTCATTGGACTGTGGGTATTCTGGGCTGCTGGTAACATGTTGAAAGTTCCACCGTTTGGCAAAGTCTCTGAACTTTTGGCTGGTGAATTGCGTCCCGTTGTCAGTCTGAAGGCGGGCTGGAATGCCATGTACGGAGAAGTGTTGGAGTTTCTGGACGACTATTTCTGAGGAGATAGTTGGCAGAAAAATCAATTTCGAAACAACTCAAGTACGAGTCCACTAACACGAGATAGTGCTTCCCGTGCCAGTCGAAGATATCAGCAGCCACGGACGACCAAGGTAGAGAGGGTGCATGTTGGGAAAGCATCGGTTGTTTTTGCTGGTGTGGTGCCTGTCTGTTACAGATCGCGCATGATTCTGTTTTCTCCCGAATGTACTTGGTCATTCCAGGCCAATAGATCATTTCTTCAGCGCGCCGTAGGGTGGCTCCAATGCCTGGGTGGCCACCGTGGATCACCTCATAGTATTTGTTTCGCAGAGAGGGGGGGGGGGGGGGGGGATGACTGTCTTGTGACCCTTCACTATCACGCCGTCCTGTAGCACCAGTTCATCACAAACCAAAAAGTAAGGTCGTAGTTCAGCGGGAGTATTGGACTGCTTGTTTGGCCAGCCGCCTTTAATGATTGAGGTTAGCAGCTGGGAGGTTTTATCTGCGGCAGTGTGTTCGGCTAGGCGGCGCAGGCAGTCAGTTGGAACGAAGGAAACTTTCAGAACGGAGAATTCTTCTTGTTCGAATGGGTGTTGTTCGCTGGTGGCGTGTGGTGCTCGAGATAGAGTGTCTGCGATGTGCATGTCTTTACCTTTTTTGTAGACAATGCGAAAATCAAACCATTGTAGCTGCATCATCATGCGTTGAAGCTTTGCTGGGGCTGCATGGATCGGCTTGCTCAGGATGGTGACCAATGGCTGGTGATCAGTCTCTACCATGAAAGTTTTGCCGAAAATAAAGTCTTTAAATTTGGAGCAGGCAAAATCTACGGCGAGCAGTTCTTTCTCCATCTGTGCATAGCGCTGTTTGGTGTCTGTCAGGGTTCGTGAAGCGTAGGATACCGGCATAACATCGCCGTTGAAAGAGGTCTGCAGACATGCTGAGCCTAGTTCATGCTGGGATGCATCGCAGGTAATTGTGACTGGCAGGTCGATATTGAAGTGGGACAGAGTAGGAGCACTGGCGAGCTGTAGCTTTAAAGTTTCGAAAGCTCGCTGGTGGTTTGGGTACCAAGTCAGCATACAGGATAGAGGTGGAGCTGCTTACAGAGTGGTGCAGATCCACAACCTCACCCTCAATGTGGAAAAGACAAAGGAGATGGTGATTGATTTAAGTAGGGCTGGCAAACGCCATCATACACCGCTGCATATTGATGGTGCTGCTGTGGAGAGGGTTAGCAGCGTGAAGTTCCTGGGACTTCACCTGGCGGACGACCTGACCTCAACGACCAACACCACAGCAGTCATCAAAAGAGCACAGCAGCGGCTCCACCCCCTCCGGAGACTCAGAAAAGCAGGTCTCCTCACTGTTCACCTAACGACCTTCTAGAGGGGCACCATCGAGAGCATACTGACCTACGGCATCACTTCCTGGTTTGGGAGCTGCAAGGCTTACGAACAAAGACAGCTAAACAGGATAGGGAAGACAGCTAGTAGGATCATTAGTGCTCCACTCCCTTTCCTGTTGGAGATCTATCAGAAGCGCTGCATCCGCAGAGCCATTTCCATCATCAAGGACCCTTATCACCCATCACACCACATCTTCTCCATTCTGCCATCTGGGAAGAGGTACAGGAGTATCAGCTGCAGAACCAGCAGGATGCTGCACAGCTTCTTCCCACAAGCAATAAAAATGGTTAACGGACTGTGTCCCCTCCCCATACATCATACACCCACACATCTAACCTCGCTCAAACTTTGACAGCTAGACACCTGTTAAGGTAAAGTCACTGTTCGGTCTGAATGTCTGTTTTTAGTTCAATTTTAGGTCTATTTTAAATATGTTAATTTTAAATTTGTATGTATTTATTCTGTTTTTAGTAATTGCACTGACAGGAACTGAAGAGAAACAATGTTGTGTTTCTTCTGTGTATGTAAGTACTCAGTGAAACGACAATAAAGTTAATACTGAAATACTGAAGACCAGGTGTTGTCCTTGTGGGTTAGTTGACGCAGGGGGGCTGATAATTCGCTGAGATTGGGAATAAATTTTCCCAGGTAGTTGACCATGCCTAGAAATCGTTGTAGGCTGGTGACGTCAGTTGGTACCGGCAGCTCGTTGATTGCTGCAGTCTTCAGCGGAACAGGTTTTAGCCCATTGCTGGTGAACACGTGACCTATGTAGGTGACTTCGGGAACCCTGAACTTGCATTTCAGAGGGTCTAGTTTTAAATTGATGTCTGGCATGGTCCAGTACTTTACGTAGGTTAGCATCGTGTTCGGTGGCATCGTGCCATAAACTAGGATGTCGTCAACAATGATGGCACAGGGAAATTCTGCAAACAGTTGTTCCATTGCACGCTGGAAAACGTTGCTGGCAGAGTTGATGCCAAAAGGCATTCTTAGGAATGGGTTACATCCGAACGGGGTGGCGAAGGTTGTTAACGCCGATGAGGCGTGGTCTAACAGGATTTGCCAGAAAGAGTTTTTTGCATCCAAATCTGAGGAAGGACATTATAGCCATAGAGGGAGTGCAGAGAAGGTTCACCAGACTGATTCCTGGGATGTCAGGACTTTCATCTGAAGAAAGACTGGATAGACTTGGCTTATACTCGCTAGAATTTAAGAGATTGAGAGGGGATCTTATAGAAACGTACAAAATTCTTATGGGGTTGGACAGGCTAGATGCAGGAAGATTGTTCCCGATGTTGGGGAAGTCCAGGACAAGGGGTCACAGCTTAAGGATAAGGGGGAAATCCTTCAAGACCGAGATGAGGAAAAACTTTTTCACACAGAGAGTGGTGAATCTCTGGAACTCTCTGCCACAGAGGGTAGTTGAGGCCAGTTCATTGGCTATATTTAAGAGGGAGTTAGATGTGGCCCTTGTGGCTAAAGGGATCAGGGGGTATGGAGAGAAGGCAGGTACGGGATACTGAGTTGGATGATCAGCCATGATCATATTGAATGGCGGTGCAGGCTCGAAGGGCCGAATGGCCTACTCCTGCACCTATTTTCTATGTTTCTATGTTTCTAAGACTGAGAACACCGTTGCGTTACCGATTTGTGCCGCTACGTCTTTGGTGGACCTCATCGGGTAGTGTTGGCGTTTGGTTGCTGTGTTCAAATCTTTAGGATTGATGCAGATGCGTAACTCCTTGTCTTTCTTTGTGGTGACAACCATAGTGGAGACCCAGTCGGAGGGTTCGCTGACTTCGGCAAGAACTCCGATGGAGACCAGACGTTTCAGTTCATCGTGTATTTGCTCACGCATACCATGCGGGACGAGGTGAGGGGCATGCACGATTGGGGTGACTGTATGGTCAACAATGATCTTGTATATTGTGGGTAGTTTGCCGAGTTTGTTGTCAAACAAATCTTTGTAGTTGGATAGCATCTGTCTGGTTGGTTCCTCTGTCAAACAGAGTTTGTGGACAGCACGCCCGAAATAGACCAAGCCCAGGTCATGGCACGCATTGATGCCTAGCAGGGTTTCCGAACTTGGCTGAACAATGTAAAATAGCAAGTCCTTTGTCTGTTCATTGCTAGTACATTTAAAATCAGCTTTACCCAGCGGGTGAAGAATTTATCCTCCATAAGCATGTAGAGTGGAGGAGTCTTTTTTCATGAGCTCAGTGGTTCTTATCTTGTTGAATACTTTGAGTGACATGACGTTCACACGGGCGCCGGTATCGACTTTGGCGATCCGGGGTTTGTTATTGATTATCATGGTCACAGCAGGATCAGTCACTTTGCCTGGGTTGTGCTGGTTTAGGGAAAGTACAGTAGATTCAGTGTCTGTGTTATCAGAGTCGTTCCCATGGGAAGATTCGTCTTGTTCATGGGAATCGGAATCAGACGGGTCTTGTTGAATCACGTGCAGCTTCGTCCTTGAAGCTGTACTCCCACTGGATCGACAACAATTAGCAAAGTGGTTGAGTTTCTTGCAATTATGATATACTTTCCCATGGGCTACGCAAAATTGGCGCCCCCTGGGGTGGAAATAGTTAGTGTTTGTGCACCTCGTGCTGGGCATGTTCCGAGCTCTGCTGGACGCATTGAGAAATCGTTGCGGAGAGTAACTATCCAAATTCACATTCAATTGTTGATTAGCATCCGCGCTTTCAAAATCAGCCAGTGGTGCCACAGTCTCAGCCATCCGACAAGCATGAATTGCTTGGTCTAAAGTCAGTTCTGCATTCCGCAGCAGTTCGGCTCACAGCTTGCGGTCGCTCATTCCTCCCACAATTTTATCGCGAACTAACTCATTTGTCAACTCACCAAATCTGCATCGAGAGCTGATGTGTCTCAGGTCACTGATGAATCGTTCCACAGGCTCGTCAGCCTGTTGCATCCGAGCAAAAAATCTTGTTCTCTCAAGGATTCTGTTAGACGGCAGGTCACACAGTTCTCTAAACTTGCTCAGCACACCATAGAGTTGTCAATAGATTCAGCTGGCACCAATACCTGGCCATTCCCATCCAGATTTGTAGGTTAATTGGTTTGATTAATTGGCTTGATAAAAATGTAAAATTGTCCAAGTTGACGATATGCAGAATACTGCCCTGCCGACTACAAAAATTCAGAAGGTTCAGAAGGTTCAGTTGAGCAGGTGCAAATTCGAATGACTCAGCGCGGATCATAGCCTCAGGACACGATAAATTCAACAGTAGTGAAGTCTTCAAATCGTCGGGATTGTTTCGGTGAATGATGCGGATATAATGAGAGTAGTCCTTCTCAAACATTCACCATCGTTCGGCGATATCAGAATCAAACACAAGTGGGCTAGGCTTTCGACAAGAGTTAGCCATGTCCTCAAATCACAAAAAAACACGCAAATAAAAACTGGTAAACGAAATAAATCACGGCAAACAGACACGGGGTAGACCCGATTTTCTGACACCATGTAAAGAGTCCAAACTCACACAGGTTGAAACACAAGCATCTTTATTGTACAGGTCATTAACTACAAAGCAGGTCATCACATGTTCACACTGCTACTCTAACTGGTAGACAGTGGGTAGGATCTTACACTATGAATGTTATAATTAGGCGGGGCTATAACTACTAAGCATTCTAATTGGTTAACATGCTATAGCCAATCTACAAAATCCTTCCAGAGACCAGTACTAAGAATCCAGAAACCGGTAGTAACATCGAAGGAGGAGGAAGAATTTAAAGCATGGATCCCTCCTGGTTACCTTAGGGACATGCCAATTCGAGAGCTGACTTTCCCTCGATTTGGTTGGAGAGTTGTTAGACTTGACCAATGCTATGTTTGTGGAGAAACAGGACATTGGAGCAGATCTTGCCCTATGATGGAACACAGAGGAGGAAGGGGTCAAAGAAGAGGGTCACAGGTTCTAAGAAGTCAGTGGATCCCTAGAGGTTATAGGGACACTTGGAACCCTGAAGATAGATGAAGAGAACACTGGCCAGAGGATCAGGGGGCAGGGACATTCTGGCAGCCAAATCCATTCCGATAGCCCTGATCTGCCAGCTAGTCCAGAGTGTGGACAAAGTAAAAAGATGAAATCTGAGGGTATCTTCATACGGCCCAAGGAGAATAATAATAAATTATAAGAACAAGAAAGAACACCGCCCCTTCCGAATCCCAGGATGAGAGTTATTGAGAACTCACTAAAAGGAAGGAATACGAGAAAAGAGAAACAAAGTAGCTGATGTCAAAAAGGATAAGAACTGAAGAGAACTAAACTGGCACTAGGGGAAGAAGAAATTAATTGCGCAGGAGGTACAGGAGTAGGGATAGGAGTCATTGAGCCATTGTAAATATGATCAATAACTTGTTTGTGCCTCCAGGACAGTATCACCTGCAATAGGCCACTATCTGGGGAGTGAGGTAAAGAGTATGTGGGCCCCGTAAGAACAGGCAGAAGACACAGCTCAGGTAGGATGTGTAGTTATTATCTCCATCCAGGTAGCTCCCCAGAGACAAAGAACAACAACAAAGAAGAAATGATACTGTCCTGTCTGGGGATACATCTGGGGAAGGCCAACAAATAGAGAAGGCTGCTCCATGGTATTGAAGAAGATACCTACCCTAGTGCCCAACTTTAACATACCATATAGTTGACACCAGTGAAGGAAAAAGAAAAGAACAACATCCAACATTTTCTAAAATAAGCTCAGATTTGAAGAATTGAATTTAGATTTGTAAATGAAACAATCCTCTGTGGTTTGGGGGCAAGACACCTACTTTGCGCTTAAATTATAGTCATTAGAAATAAATTGACAAAATTTTGATTTCAATCTCTAAATTGTATGGTGATGAATTGGAAGGACATTAAAGTTTGAGATTTGGAACTGACTTATGAGATCAGGCTTAGGTGTATTTAAAATTTGATAATAAACTTGGTATTTTATTGTCTCATCCCCAGACAGGCAGCCAAAGATGGGAAGATGGGATTCAAAGAACATCAGGGAAGGATGGAACTTGGGAAGATCTGGTAAAATGGAAGAGTTATTCAGGGAGCATGAGAGTTGGCATTGAAAGAGTGAGAAAGAGGAAATGTGAATAGCAAGACTCCCCTTTGAGAAACCAAAGTTAACCGCCTAAGAAAGAGTTACTCAGTGGTAAAAGGAAACTAGTTATAAGAAAGAACCCCTATTGACTGAGAGCCTATTCAAAATATGAAGGAAGAGGTACAGGAGGAGAAGTCCTATTACATTAGAAGGAGGAATAAGGGAATGGGTATTGGTATCAGAGTCAATGTATTTGACCGGTGGATCTAAATTTGTCTAACCCTTGATAGTAAAGCGGCTTCTATTATCAAGGTGTGAAGAAATTGTCCCTAGATTCGGCATTCTTAATTAGAGATTAGAGATTAGAGATTCCTTTATTTGTCATTCAGACCTTTCGGTCTGAACGAAATTTCGTTGCCTGCAGTCATACATATAATAATAAATGACAAAACACACAATAAACACAAATTAACATCCACCACAGTGAGTTCACCAGGCACCTCCTCACTGTGATGGAGGCAAAAGTCTTAAAGTCTCTGTCTCTTCCCGCTTTGTTCTCCCTCTGCGCTGAGGCGATCCAGGCTTCTGATGCTGTGACCCCGCCGGGCGACAGTAAGCCAGTCACGCGGCCGAATCCGTGCTCCGCGACGGGCCGGCTCAAACTCCGCAGCCCGAATCCGTGCTCCGCGACGGGCCGGCTCAAACTCCGCGGCCCGGGGTGGTCGAAGCTGCCGAAGCTGCCGCCCTCCAGTCCAGCGGACGCAGCTGTAGTTGCGGGAGCCCCAGAAAATTGGCTTTATAATAAAATTGGCTTTATAATAAAATTGACAACATATGGAACTTGACTGATTAAATTTGAACAGCTGGAATTCCACAGGAATTGGATGGAGTTGTGTTATCGACCACAAGCTGTGGAATGAAGAGGGTGAGATGGACCCCGAAATTTAAAATAGTCAATTGAAGGCTGAGACTGAATTTGGTTGAATTGAAACATTCATCATGGTTTGCTTTAAATAAGAGTCACGCCTGTTGGGAAATCAGGACTGAACCCAGCTGAAATTTATATGAGAAACCATCATCAGATATACATTGAAGAACATTGTGTGAATACGGAGAGGGCTGATTAGTGTTGATCCTGGGATAATAAAGAGTATATTATAGAACAGAATAGTGATAGTGAGATAGAAAAGGGCTTGTGACTGACAGAATAGGAATAGTACAGTGGAATGTATGGGAAAGCATTAGTGCATGAATGGTAACTTGCTTTGTCCCAAGTTTTTCAGGAATTATAGGTTATTGGTTCGACTATGGAAAGTGATAAAAGGATCAACAACATGGATGGAGGGAATTTGCGCCCACAAAAACTCGTGAGGTGAAGACTCATCAGACGGAAATTGTGAAGCTACGCCCACGAAAACTCGGGAAGCTTGATAAAATTCTGGGAAGAAACATCATCATCTTGTTGTTGTTAATAGATGGAGAATGTAATAGTCACACATATGTATAATCTGATTATCTGATTATTTGGTTATCATAAATGACGGTTTATCATATATGATAAAAGGAAGGAATGTTAATCCTGGCCAAATTGGAGCACCAATGACATTAAAATTGAGTAAAGACTTGTGTGCTGCTAGGCCATTTTGGTCAAGTTAAATGTGGCTTTTGCAGAACTGGGACAAGCTGCTGAATGGTGCTAGTTTGTCTATGGCATAGATAAGAGCTGCAGGGAAAGAATGGGACATCTGCAGATTCTTATGTTGCCTATCCAATTTCTCCAGAGATGCTGCCTTATCCGTTGAGTTACTCCAGCACTTTGTGTCCTTTTAAACGACGCAGTCTGGGAAACACTACTGCTCTCAGGGATAAGGATAAATATTTTCATTCCTTTGTGGCTTTGACGTTTTAAAAATATTTTTGCAAACCAGCTTCTACAGCTCTTTGTGTATGCATCTTGTAAATAGATACATTGTTTGTTTATTTACTGTTTTCCACTAATTTCATGAGCGCATGAATTAGAGTAACCTCAAAATTTTGGGTCGTGATTTGTGAGTTTTGTCAGGGCAAATTTCTATTACCCGGATGGCTGTAAAGTGGGAGGTCGCCTGTGATACGATTGAAAATACAAAATCTTTGGCCCAAAAGAATTGGAAAATTCCATTACAACCCAAATGTTTTAAAATGCGTATTTAAAAATAAAACAATGGTCCACTGAATAACTTGAAGACACTTAGTTTCCTTTAGTGGAAGCCAGCACAAGGAATTCATCTATCTCCCTCCTGAAAGCTTGTAGAAAGTGTGCATCAAGTATGTGTGCACGTACATTATTCTAAAAACTAATTCCCTCCCTGTAAAGAAAGAGCCTCCAGCTTTCTAAAGTAGTTCCATACTTAAAAGACTGAAAATCACTGAATGGGCATAAGTATTGCAGACATGGAGCAAAACAGTAATCCTCACTTAATTGACGGTGAAAGATAAAAATACTTACAATCCATATTTCTTCCATTTCAAGTTGATGAAGTGTTGAATAACAGGATGTTTTAAAAGGTTATATGTTTGGTAGTGCACTATCAGGTTAAGCTAATAAGAAACAAAAAATGTATTAAAAGTGTAAATCACTTCAAAGCATATAAGATTTACACACATCTTTATTCAGCACATTAACTTAGCAGCATTACAGATCTAGGTGTTGTCAGTTCATCCTGGCTGCTTCAACTAACGGTGCTGGGAATGGGCGTTAGTATAATTGTTATAATGGGGCGGAGTTAGTGATGCCAACTAAGTGTGATTGATTCACATGCATCATCAATCTACATCGTTTCCCCTAAAGATTAAAAGCATATTAAACATACTCGCCATACCTGTCTGGTGGTCTACTAACACGGCCCGAACGCGTGCGGACCCAACCATCCCCTCCCTCAACTGAAGGATGAGGCGGGGAGGTTGAAGGTGAAAACCGCACGGGAGAGGATTGTGGTGACCGAGCGGGGAAATATGCGGTGGGTGAGACCCCGTGGTTATTGGAGACCGATAGACATGGGGGAGTGGCAGGCATGCGGGAACGGGCGGGAGACATCGCGGAAGGTGGCTGGAACTGGAGCGGCGGAGCATAGGGATCGGCAGGCGGCGGTCGGGGCTCCTTCACAGCAAGCAGGTGTTGACGACTTCTCCGGTAAACCGCTCCCTCACAGTCCACAAGGTACGATCGCGGCTCATCAGTCGGGCGCACAACAACGCCCAGACGAGAATGTCCAGTTGGAGTTCGTAAACGGACGACCTGGCCCGGCAGTAGAGGCTGGAGTGGTCTGCTGGAACTGTCGTATGACCGTTTCTGCGTATCGTGCTTCTCTTGGAGACGTTGCTGGATAGTGGCGGGCTTCAACACCTGAGGAACCAGCTGCTGTTGTGCGATGGGGACCGGAGACCTCGTCACCCTCGATAGCAGCCGCTGTGCTGGTGACCCCAAGACTCCGTCTCTCGGAATGTTTCTGAGGTTCAGCAGATCGAGATAGACGTCAGAGTTTGAAATGCGCGCTCCCTCCAGCAAGTGCTTGGCGCTCCTGACAGCACGTTCAGCGAGTCCATTACTCTGTGGATACTCGGGACTGCTTGTGATGTGCTGAAAGTTCCATCGGTCAGCGAAAAGCTTGAACGAGTGGCTAGTGAACTGTGGACCATTGTCGGTTCTCAGAATAGGAGGAATGCCATGGTCTGAGAAATGTCTTTTCAGAATCTTGATGACCATCACCGACGTGAGGGAGGTCAGTTGGTCAAGTTCGAACCAGTTGGAGTACGAGTCGACCAGAACGAGGTAGTGTCCATTCTAAAATGTCCGCAGCCATCGACAACCATGACAGGGCTGGTGAAGGTTGTTGCAGAAGGGGCTGCCGCTGCTGATGAGGTGCAAGATTGTTGCAAGTGGGGCAGGAGGCTACACGGTCTTGGATGTACGTGGCCATTCCAGGCCAGTAGAACAGATCCCGGGCGCGTGCCAGTGTGGAGTCGGCTCCTGGGTGACCGCCGTGTACCTCTTTGAAGTACTCGTCTTGTAGCGATGCAGGTACAACTACCTTGTGGCCCTTGACGACCACACCATCCTGAACCACCAGTTCATCGCGGACCAAGAAGTACGGCTGCACCTCAGTGGGCGTGTTGGATTGTTTGCCTGGCCAGCCTGTCTTGATGATGGACGAGAGGGCTTGAAGCGTAGCATCCTTGGCAGTGTGCGCGGCCAGGGAGCGCAGTTGCTTGCTGGAGATTAGACCGACACCGAGAACAGTGAAATCCTCCTGTTCGTGTGGGTGTTGTTCGCAAGATGTTCGAGGGGCACGAGAGTGTGTCAGCAACATGCATGTCCTTGCCCTTTTTGTAGGTAATAGAGAAGTCGTACCGCTGCAGCTGCATCATCATGCGCTGCAAACGAGCTGGGGCGGCGTGGATAGGCTTGTTCAAGATTGTCACCAGTGGCTGGTGATCCGTCTCAACCATGAACGTGTTGCCAAAGACGAAGTCGTGGAATTTGGAGCAGGCAAAGACGACCGCCAGCAGTTCCTTTTCGATTTGCGCGTAGTGCTGCTCCGTGTCGGTCTTGGTGCGAGAGGCATACGCGACGGGTAGTAGGGTACCATCATCAGACGGTTGTAGGCAGGCTGCGCCGAGCCCGAATTTTGAGGCATCGCAGGTGATCACCACCGGACGTTTCAGGTCGAAAAAAGTCAGGGTCGGTGCACTAGTCAGTTTTGATTTCAGAACATCGAAGGCATCCTGATGTTGCTGGAACCATGACCATGCAGTGTCCTTTTTTGTCAGCTGCCGCAATGTGGAGCTTAATTCGCTGAGGTTAGGTATGAACTTTCCGAGATAGTTTACCATACCCAGGAAACGTTGCAGGTCTTTCACATCAGTAGGTGCAGGCATTTCTGTGATGGCAGAAGTCTTCTTCGGATCCGGTTTGAGGCCGTCAGGGGTGAAGATGTGGCCGACATAGGAGACCTCTGGAACCCTGAACTTGCACTTGTCAGGATTGAGTTTGAGGTTGATCTGGACAGCACGCTCCAAAATGAGCCTGAGATTGTGGTCATGTTCCGCCGCGTCCTTGCCATAGACCAGAATATCATCGACAATAATGGCACAAGGCAGACCCTCGAACAATTGTTCCATAGTTCTTTGGAAGACTTCGCTGGCAGAGTTGATCCCGAATGGCATTCTCAAAAACTTAAATCTGCCGAATGGGGTAGCAAATGTGGTGAGGTTTGATGACCTCTTTTCCAGCGGTATCTGCCAGAATCAGTTCTTTGCATCTAGGACGGAAAATAGGGTGGCCGTTCCGATCTTTGCTGCAACATCCTCTACTGTCTTCATGGGATGGTGTGGGCGCTTAATGGCAGTGTTCAGGTCTTTTGGATTAATGCACAGGCGGATTTCATCCTTTCCCTTCTTGACTGTGGCAATCATGGTTGAGACCCAGTCGGTGGGGTCACTGACTGCTCCAATTACGCCTTTGGAGACCATGTCCTTCAGCATAGAGTGAACCCTGTCAGTCATGGCAAATGACAATCTGTGTGGGTTTCGGACAGCGGGTGTCACGTCGGGGTCGATTGTAATCTTGTAGGACACAGGCAACTTGCCTAGGTTGTTGTCGAAAAGACCAGGGAAGTCACTCAGTGGATCAAAGGAAACTTGCAGTTTGTGGACAGTTTTGTCAAAGGAAATCAGCCCTAGTTCCTGACAGGCACGATTGCCAAGCAGGGTAACCGAATTAAAGTTCAGCACATGGAAAGTCAATTCCCTAGTTGTTTTCTTCAGTACACATTTCAAGTCGGCTTTGCCCAAAGGAAATAGCACCTCCCTGCCAAAAGCATGCAAAGTGGACGCGTCCTGGACAAGTGGCGGTGAATGGCGGTGCAGGCTCGAAGGGCCGAATGGCCTACTCCTGCACCTATTTTCTATGTATCTATGTATCTATGATCCTGTTAAAAAGGTTGATTGACATTGTATTGACTCTGGCCCCCGTGTCAAGTTTCGCGCCAAAAGCAACATTGTTTACAGATATCGTAACTGTACGATCAGAGTTCTTGGCAGCAGCATTCTGTAACATGTAAACAGTAGGATCCTCTTGCGAGTCAAATGAAGTACATTCGGGGGCGGCGTCGAGCTGGAAATGGGGAGTCAATGTGTTACTGTCTCGTTGCAAAAAATTGAGATTAGACCTAGGACTGGGCACATTCCTTCCTCGGGCCCTGATAGCAGCCTGACAGGCTGAGGCAAAGTGATTTAGCTTTTTGCAGTAATTACAAGCCTTCCCGAGGGCGGGGCAGGTGGATTGCCTGCTGTGTATATAGCCGCAGTTAGGACATTTCTGTGAAGGAACGCTGAGAGCTGCCTGGCTATCTTGGATCTTAGATCGGCTGTTATCTCTGTATGTCCGCTGCCTAGTGAGGCCATGTAAAGTTCCCTCCTTCCTCCTCCTTTCCAACATCTAACTGACTATCTGCTTATGACCTCGTGGTTATTGATCCTCAAGTCGTAAGTGACAGTTCTGCACTCATTTCTGTGGTGAAATGTATTCTTCTCATACAGATTTTCTAAGATCCTTATGCCAGCCATGATATCAATAATTTTCAACTTAAGTTGTCCCGAGCTAATTAGAGCACATAAACAAGGAAACTCGGAACTGTAGAATTACTGTTGCTCATTATGACATATGTATATGAGGGTATATGAGTTGAGATCTGAAGGGAAAGTTTTATAGCTATTTGTATGACTATTTAACTATTTGTACAACTAAAACACTATTGACTTTTGCTTCAAAATAATAGTAGAGAACACAAGTTAATTACTTTGAATAATGTCTTGGTAGAGCAGTGCAAATTAATTTCCAAACTGAATAATTAATGGGACTGAATGGTTCAGAGTAGAGTTTTGTTGCATTTCCAGTATGCTAGCAAATTATTGCTAAATTTGACATGAATGCAAATTATCTATGTTTTTCTTCACTAAATACTTACTGTGTGCTTTTTGTCTTTCTCTTCCTCTGAAAATAAAAACACAGCACCAAACTTTAAATTCCTGTTGTTCCAACAAGTAATACATCATGACTCACTATAAGCAATATTGGCTTTTTTCTCAAGCAATACATATAAAAGAACATGAATCATCCCCGATTGGTAAATAAATATAAAGGTGAATCATTCGATGATAGACACAAAATGCTGGAGTAACTCAGGCAGGCAGCATATCTGGAGAGAAAGAATGGGTGACGTTTCAGGTCGAGACCCTTCCAAATCAATTCCTTTAACAAAGTTCCTTAATTAAAATCCAAACAACATTAGTTTGAAACCAAACTTGAATACAATACAAAGGTAGAAACAAAATGCTGGAGTAAATCAGTGGGACATGCAGCATCTCTGGAAAGAAGAAATGGGTGACGTTTCGGGTCAAGCCCCTTCTTCAGACTGATGTCAGGGGAGTGGGCGGGACAAAGATAGAATGTAGTCGGAGACAGTAAAACTGGTGTGAGAACTGGGAAAGGGGAGGGGATAGAGAGGGAAAGCAAGGGCTATTTGAAGTTAGAGAAGTCAATGTTTATACCGCTGGGGTGTAAGCTACCCAAGCAAAATATGAGGTGCTGTTCCACCAATTTGCGCTGGGCCTCACTCTGATAATGGAGCAGGCCCAGGACAGAAAGGTCAGATTGGGAATAGGAGGAGGAATTGATATGCTGAGCAACCGGGAGATCAGGTAGGTTAAGACGGACTGAGCGGAGGTGTTCAGCAAAACGATCGCTGAGCCTGGGGAGTAGGGGATAGAGTCTTTCCAGGAAGCAGGGTGGGAATAAGTGTAGTCTAGATAGCTGTGGAGTCAGTAGGTTTGTAGTAGATGTCGGTCAATTGTCTGTCTCATGTCATGGAAACGGTGACATCCAGAAACGGTAGGGAGATGTAGTAGATGGTACAAGTGAATTTGAGTGCAGGATGGAAATTGGTGGTGAAGTTGATGACGTCAGTGAGTTCTGCATGGGTGCAGGAGGTGGCACCAATGCAGTCGTCAATGTAGCAGAAGTAGAGTTCGGGGATAGAGCCAGTGCACGCCTGGAACAGTGATTGTTCAACATACCCTATAAAGAGGCAGGCATAGCTAGGGCCCATGCGAGTGCCCATATCTCTGCCTTGGATTTAGAGGAAATGGGAGGAGTCAAAGGAGAAATTGTTGAGGGGAAGGACAAGCTCTGCTAGGCGGAGGAGAGTATTGGTAGACGGAAATTGGCTGCTTCTGAGGAGGGCTTTAAGATCTTCCTGGTGGGGGATGGAAGTGTAGCGTGACTGGACATCCATAGTAAAGATGAGGGAGTGGGGCCTGGAAAACGGAAGTCATTGAGGAGACAAAGAGCATGTGAGGTGTCTTGGACATAGGTAGGGAGGGATTGGACCAAGGGGTGATAGGATGGAGTCGACGTATGTGGAAATACAACACACCTCTCCTTAAGAAAACATACAAAGAACGGATTTAAATTTTGGTGAATTTGGTGAAACTGTGGAATTCTTTGCCACACATGGCTGTGTCAATGGATATTTTTAAGACAGAAATAGATACATTCCTGATTTGTGCGGGTGTCAGGGGTTATGGGGAGATGGCAAGGTTAGGAGGGAGAGATAGATCAGCCATGATTGAATGGCGGAGTAGACTTGCTGGGCTGAATGGCCTAATTCTTCTCCTTTCACTTATGACCTTAATTTTTGGGTGGCTGATTTCCCAGCTTTACAGGAGCCTAGTCCATTTGAATACACAGCTGCGATATCATATGATTTCCTGGGGTATACTGCTGAAGCAAATCTAGAGGGAAGGCAGCAATTCTCAGGAATGGGAAGTAAACCAACATTGCAGCAGCCCAGGATGTTATTGTGGATACTGGGGGGGCATTTCCAATTTCCCAGACACCTACAAACAAGGATATTATTGAAATGTCACCATGTAATTCAGGCACAAGATCTAATTATCTAATAGTAACTCTCCCAAAGTTGATGTCAAATGAACCGACAGCAAGAAAAGGGTTTTAAGGCAATAAAAATCCAGCACGACATAAAACAATCTCTTCGATTAAACCTGTGCACAACAATGCTTTTCACATGCAAAAATAATCGCACCTTCAAAGATATCTGGCTCCAGGTATTTCAGATAAAAGAACTGTATTCTGTTTGAATGATCAAGTAGGTGGAACTGATTTAATGCATCATATGCCTGTGAAGGGAAGGGAAATATTCAATGAAAAGATTAGTATATAAAATTGAAGGAGATTGGCCATCTCCTGCCGATATTAGTTTGGTCTGGATATATTGTTCGCATATGTTGTTCGCATATGTTAGCATGATACATAGAAGCACGAGGACCACACCATTCTTTGTGTTATTCTATTTTTCATTACCTAACCTCTATATAATTAAAAGTCTAAACTTGACCACTTCCTATTTGCACTGTATATTAATTTTAGAAAAAATGCTACCACTTACGGCTGTGATTTTTGGCCATCTTACTCAGTCCCCCTCCAGCTGTCAGGGCCAGAGGGTTTTTCGCATCGATGAAAAATAAAAGACTTATCAATGTTTTAAAAAATGTTGAGATTCTCTCTTCTGTCAATCACACCATGAAGGCCACGGCCCTTCGGGTGGGAGGGGGGAGGGACTATAAAACCCGGAAGTGTGGCCGTGCATCAGTCTCTGCAAGATGGGGAGGGAGAGGTCACGACTCTCTGTCTGAGCTGTGAATAACACTGAACACTGAACACATGACTACTAAACTGTGAGTGTGGATTTACTGACCTGTGAGTGCCCTTAATGTGGTTTGAAAATGAAGTTTGAAAATGAAAATGTGGTTGGTTTGAAAATGACAATGTGGTTGATTTGAAAATGAAAATGTGGTTGGTTTGAAAATGAATATGTGGTTGGTTTGAACATGAAAATGCGGTTGGTTTGAAAATGAAAACGCGGTTGGTTTGAAAATGAAAATGCGGTTGGTTTGAAAATGAAAATGCGGTTGGTTAGAAAATGAGAATGGGGTTGGTTTGAGTTTGAACATGCGGTTGGTTTGAGTTTGAACATGCGGTTGGTTTGAGTTTGAACACACGGTTGGTTTGAAAATGAAAATGTGGTTGGTTTGAAAATGAAAATGTGGTTCGTTTGAAAATGAAAATGTGGTTTGAAAATGAAAATGTGGTTGGTTTCAAAATCTATATAATTAAAAGTCTAATCATGACCACTTCCTGTTTGCGCTGTATATTGATTTTTAGAAAAAACGCTACCACGTACAGCTGTGATTTTTTGCCATCTTACTCAGAGTTCCCCTCCGCTCATCAGGTGCCGAGGATTTTTCCCATTGATGAAAAATATAAGAGTTATTAATGTTTAAAAAATGTTGAGATTCTCTCTCCTGTCAATCACCGCCATGAAGGCCATGCCCCTTCCGGTGAGATGGGGGAGGGACTATAAAACCCGGAAGTGTGGACGTGGCTCAGTTTCAGCCAGATGGGGGAGGGAGAGGTTACGACTCTCAGTCTGAGCTGTGAATCAACTGAACACACTGAATGTCAACTCAACTGTGTGTGCATTTTTATGTGTTTTTTATGTCATTTTATGCGGTTTTGTGGGGTTTTATGGTGGTTTTATGGTGGTTTTACCCTGCTTGAAATGGTATGAAACTGCATTTGAATTTGGTGGCCTTGCACCCACCTTGAAGTGGTAGGAAACTGCATTTGAATTTGGTGGGCTTGCACCCTGCTTGAAGTGGTAGGAAACTGCACTTGAATTTGGTGGCCTTGCACCCTGCTTGAAGTGGTATGAAAATGCACTTGAATTTGGTGGCCTTGCACCCTGCTTGAAGTGGTAGGAAACTGCACTTGAATTTGACAATAGACAATAGGTGCAGGAGTAGGCCATTCGCCCCTTCGAGCCAGCACCGCCAATGAATGTGAGCATGGCTGATCATCCCCAATCAGTACCCTGTTGCTGCCTTCTCCCCATTTGGTGGCCTTGCACCCTGCTTGAAGTGGTAGGAAACTGCACTTGAATTTGGTGGCCTTGCACCCTGCTTGAAGTGGTATGAAACTGCACTTGAATTTGGTGGCCTTGTACCCTGCATGAAGTGGTAGGAAACTGCACTTGAATTTGGTGGCCTTGCACCCTGCTTGAAATGGTAGGAAACTGCTTTTGAATTTGGTGGCCTTGCACCCTGCTTGAAATGGTAGGAAACTGTTTTTGAATTTGGTGGCCTTGCACCCTGCTTGAAATGGTAGGAAACTGCATTTGAATTTGGTGGCCTTGCACCCTGCTTGAAATGGAATTTCAAGGAATAGCCATGGGTCAACTACCAGCCCACCAGCCGTGAGTGAGTGAGCTGCCAGTACACCAGGCTTGAGTGACTGAGCTGCCAGCCCAAGAATCCATTTGGCTTACAATGTCCATACTAGCCCTCTGGAAACCAGTCCCTTCAGCCCACAACACCCACAGTATCGCTCCAGAAAGCCCCCCCCCCCACTGGTCACCAATATTGGAATTGGTGGAGAACTGGAATATTGCGTTGGGGGACCAGCCCTCCCGTGTGAAGCTGGGACCCAATGGGTCCCACTTAGTCTAGTATTTCTATCTCTCTTTTAAGAGGGGCCCAACAAAAAAACATTGGCTTCAGTCTTGAATGGACTCAGCATCCCATCATTTTGGGAGGGAGAGACCTAGATTTCCATCTCAATTTATGTAGAAAAATATTTTCTGACTTAGCTCCCAAATGGCTGTTTATTTAAATTGTTCAGAAGATGATAGAGTACACCTGCTGATAATAAAGGAGGCTTTTGCAATATTAAAGGTGGTCATTTGAAAAGAATATCTTGATTTCCCTTTGAAGCAAGGATGTACTATATCCAGTCGTCACCTCATTATCACTCCACTATTACGAATTGAGTCAATTAGAGTCATAGAGTGTTTCCACATTCTACAGCATGGAAACAGGCCTTTCGGCCCACCTTGCCCACACCGGCTAACATATCCCAGCTACACGTCCCGCTTTTGGTCCATATCCCTCCAAACCTGTCCTATCCATGTACCTGTCTAATTATTTCTTAAATGTTATCAAATCTTATTTTTCAAAAATCAAAAATTATATCAAATCTTTTCCCCTTCACCATAAACCTATGTCCTCAGGTCCTCAATTCACCTACTCTGGACAAGAGACTGTGGGCATCTACCCGATCTATTCCTCTCATGATTTTATACACCTCAAATAAATTTAAAGATTGACTATTCTGTAAGTCTGCAGAAGCTTGTGAACATGACCTTCACTAACTAAAGGGAACAGAGATAACGGCCGTTCCCTAGCATCTCGTTTCTTTGCCATATCAGTGTTTTGTCTGGAGGTTGCAATGAATAATAGTAAGATTAAATGAGAACTTACCAGTTTGAAGTTTGATCTTTATTTTATGAGGAGTTACGTTGGTGACTACGTGAAGAAGCCCCACCAGTCCGCATGCTCGTCAATCTTCAAAGCAGCGGTATGAAATCACAGGTAACAGTAGTTGAAGTAACATTGTAAGATCAGCAACTTGAGAACTACCAGATGACCTTTGTGAGAGAGGGTTGGGAGTGGAGGGCACGTAATCACCAACGTAACTCCTCATAAAATAAAGATCAAACTTCAAACTGGTAAGTTCTCGTTTAATCTTACTATTTTACTTCGGAGTCACGTGAGTGATTCCGTGAAGAGTTCAAAGCTCTGTGATTTCATGCCTCAGATTCAAATCCCGGCGTCTCACTGCATCGATTGACTCAGGATGAGTAAAATAATCAACAATGCATTAATCATGACATTGAATTAAATGTAGTAACGATTTATTTGAATAACAAAAACCAACAGCAACCCCTCTATCCCAGAGGAAAACTTAAACAGAACTTAACACAGAATTGGCAAACAGCCCCCAGTCAGCAATCGGCCTATGATAGAATTGTTGGAAAACCAATTCATTTGACCACCCGGCGGCTGCGAGAATATGGTCGATGGGAACGTCCATCACCCTGGCCGCTGACGTTGATGCCGCCCTAGTGGAATGAGATGTAAAAACGTCAGTGTTAATACCTGCATAAACCAACATCTGCTTCAACCACCTCGAGATAGTCTGCACTGACACTCTCTTGTGTGGTTTCTTGTGACTGATAAACAATGCTGTTTCCACATTTCTTAAGGCCCTCGTGGCTTCGATATAATTTTTTTTAATGTGTCCTTATCGGTAACGGTATCTGCAGCCACTTCCATCCTGTCTAGCTGCAGCTTTTGCAATGTCTGCACTCGTTGTGCTGATACCAGTGCCATGAGCATGACCACCTTCATGGTGACTTTGGCCAAAGACAGAGAGGTGACAGGAGTCCACTGACGAAGTAGCTTGAGGACCATGCTTACATTCCAGATTGCCATATACCTGGGTTTAGGAGGTCTGGAATTAAAAATTCCTTTCATTAATCGAGATATGAGAGGGTGAGACCCAATAGGATATTCTTCTGACCCAACAAGTACGAGGACAATGCACTTCTAGCTGTATTGATCGCACTATAACTCAACCCTTCATCGTAGTAGAGTGTCGACAGGAACTCTAGAACATCCGAAATACCTGCCGTATGGTATTCAATATTCTTTTGTACACAGAATTCCTCCCATTTTTTAATATAAGAGATGTATTTCTTTTGGGTACTCTTTCTCCAGGCTGCAGTGAGCATATCCACAGTTCGCCCAGACAGTCCTCGCCCCAGATATGGCCTTCCTAAAATCTGCAAATTAACAAATCAATACGGTCATATAAAGGATGCCGTTCGCCAGTTACCGGGTGTACCAGTAAATTTCTCCGTTTAGGAACAACCATAAGAGGTTGTGTCATCAGCTCCAATACCAAAGGGAACCATGTGCTGAGTAGGCCAGTCGGGTATCACCAACACTCCTGAAGCGGAATCCTGCTTAATTTTGAGCAGACATCGACTTATGAGGCAGAATGGTGGAAATACATATAAAAACATACCTCCCCAATGTAGCGAGAACGCATCAATCGCTACTGCCCCAGGTTCTGGTTCCCATGACACATATTTAGGTAGCTGGTGGTTGAGTCTGGATGCATACAAATCAATATCTGGCATTCCATATCTAACAACTATATCATTGAATACCTCCTGATTCAACATCCATTCTGTGTTGTCATTGAATTTTCGTGACCTGGTGTCTGCCACTATGTTGAATCTACCTGGTAGGTAAATAGCTGAAAGCCAAATGTTTATGTCAATACACCAATTTCCTGATCTTATCAGCCAATTTGTCACAAGATACCGACTTGATTCCACCCATGTGATTAACATACACCATTGCCGTAGTGTTGTCAATCTGAAGCTGAACATGCAGGTGAGATTTAGTAGAGCAATAAGCCTTAAGTCCATAAAAAGCTCCCAAAAGCTCTAAGTAATTAATCCCATATGACTGCAAAAGCAATGCCTCTTGCGCATTCCATCTGCCTCCACAGCTGGAATTCGTATCAGTGGCACCCCAACCTAGTGCACTGACATCAGTCTGTAAGACCATGGAAGGCTGTTCAAGCAAAACTTTGCTGGAACAACTGGAGACATTTTGTATCCACCACTGCAGTTCAGTAACAGCTTCTGCTGATAATTGCATGGGCCTATCATAATGATCCGAATGTATCCTGAGTGTCTGTTCTTTTGCCCTCTGTAGCTGTTGGTAGTGCAATGGTCCATACTGGACTGCCGGAAAAGCTGCCACTAATTTACCAAGCAAGCTGGCCACCTGTCTAATTGAAGGTTGTTGTTCCTCAATGAGCTTGATACAACCTTCAATTAACTCCAGCCTTTTTTCCCTGGGCAGAGTCACTACCATGTCATTTGAATTAATAGTGAACCCCAAATAATCAATTGTTGTAACTGGTGTTAATTTAGATTTTTCTGGATGACTGATAAACCCCAATTTTTCAAAAGTGAGTTTAACAACTGCCACGGATCCTTCAGCTATTTCCCTAGTTCGACCTGTAATTAAAATATCATCCAAATAAGCCATAACAATATGACCCTGGGCTCTAAGTAGCCCCAGTACTGGTTTTTAACAATTTTGTGAATATTCTAGGGGTGAAGTTAACCCATTAGGCAGTGCCTTGAATTGCCATAATTGATTCATCCAGCTAAATTTCAAATATCTTCTATCCTCCAAATGAACAGACACTGAGTAATTCGCATCTTTCAGATCTATACTTGCCATATAGCATCCTCTGGAAATCAGTTGTTTGGCAGTAACAAACGTTTCCATTTTGAAATGTCTATACTGTACAAAAGGGTTTAGACTTGTTAGATCAAGAATAATTCTACATCCTCCGTCCTTTTTTGGCCGGGGAAATATATTAGACACAAATTGATGGAGTTGGCAAACCGACTTCTCAATTACCCCTTTTTTACACACGTTTTCAAGTTCTGCCTGAACCTCCATATTCTCTGTTTGTGAGAAATTGAGTGTACTCCTAGGAACATGCTGAATGGGCAAATCACAATTTGGATCACTCAATTTGAAATCCTTGGATAATATTCAGTATAAACGGATCTGGTGTTATTTGCTTCCATTCCTCGAAAAACAGGTGTAATCTACCCCCAATTTTTAGCTGTGTTGCAGTTAATATGTTCCCATGAGAACCATGCCCACCTACCTCCTTGGTGAATGGTGGGTTCTGCTGTCCCCGGTTCCTGGCGGGAAAACCCACGTTTGTCCGTGTCCCCGCTGCAGAGCGCCAACTGCGCATCTGAGTAGACGGCCGGCTTGTTCCTGGACCAGACCTGGACTAAGCACCTCATCTGTAAGGATATTGTCTCCGAACAGCTTTGCCGACCACCGGTGGCTTAATCATGCCCACCGTCTTTGCCTCGTCATCCAATTCTTTTATTCGCTTTGCGAGGTCCTCTCCAAAGAGCAAATTGGGCGGCTGTATATTACTGGGCTTGCAGAGCGCTGCAAACTTCGGGTTTATGGTAGGGCGAATGGCACTCTTCCTTAAACAGTTAATCTCAAAGTGCGCACTGCACATCAACCCTAGGGCCTCTTGCTGCATCTCCGACAGGTGCCCTCCATCTACCGTTCTGGCGAACGCCGTGATCCCTGAGCCGAGCAGCTTCAGGATTCTCTGCAGCTTCATCTCCTGAGCACGAATGCCCACACCCATCTGACCCCATATCACCTGGTTCACTGCTGGCACTTTCTGTAATACGCAGTTCACCGGGGTCTCGTGTTTCTTGGCGGTCTCATCCATTGTTAGCTCCTGCAGCTGATGGGAGACTAAATAATTAATTGTGGAGGCCAGCTCATCTCCCAGTGGCTCCCCTGATTCGTTCGGGACGGCAAAACATGCTGCCAGGGATGGGACATCTGGGGTGAATTCCCCGTCAGAGTCGGGGTCAGAACATTGCTGACCCATTGCACTCTCCTCATCAATGAGGGAGCGATTGAGCAGCCCTATACCAGGCGCTGCTGGCGCGGCCTCT
>CM075977.1:31828024-31865524 GCA_038087875.1 Malacoraja senta | reverse complement strand
ATCAATTAGATCTCTAGGTGAAAGACTTTCAGGATACGTAATTATAGATCAGGAGGGCAATAATGTGGAGACGGCTGCCTCTGAAACATCATTCATCATTCTCTACCAAATAAGCGGAACTGTTCACCTTCATAAGGGCATGCATCTAAGGGAAGGACTTGGGAATCAATGTTTATACTGACTTCAGATATGCCTTTGGAGTGATCTGTGACTTTGGTCAGTTGTGGAAAAACAGGGGATTCTTGACTTCAGTAGGAACACAGATTTCTCACCAGCAATTGATATCAGACCTGTTACTACCCCTTATGTTGCCAAAATAAATTACCCAGAAGCTAAGGAAATGTCCCAAGGGTGCGGGGTGGTGGTACCTAAAATGATGAGGCCGACTAAAAGCATATAGAAAGACAAGTCTCAGAAAAATCAATGTCAACCATCCAAGATGTCAGTTTTATAAATATATTTTAGTTATTGTAGATGTCTTTATTAAATGGACTGCTTATCCTACCATGTTTTACTGCCTATCTTATTACATTTACATTATGTTCACTCCATTACACATAATGGAAAGGGGGGAAATGTTAGAAAATTGTAAAGCCACACGGTGGCATCCACGGCTGACAAAATAAATTTTACAAATTGTTTCCCAATGCCAGGTTTGCCAGAGACACAACCCTGGAAAACCTGTGCAGGTAGAACCAGGCCATACGCCTAAACCACATCGGCCTTCTCTGTACATCCAAATTGATTTTATTGACCTACCTAGAGTCAATCATTACAAACACTGTTTGGTTATGGTTGACCTTTTCAGCCGATGGATTGAAGCCATTCCTACTACTAACGCAACAGCACAGTCCACTGTTGCAGTTTTGCTCTGTGAAATTATGCCTCGATGTGAACTTCCTACTGTTATCAGCTCGGATAACGGACCACATTTCTCAGCTAAAGTTAATGAGGAAATGTGCATTCAGTTGAATATTCGGCAACAGTTCCATTGTGTACACCATCCACAGGCTACTGGGATTGTGGAACGAGCTAATGGAACTTTAAAAAGCAAGCTTGCTAAATTAACTGAAGAGACAAAACTGAATTGGGTACTGGTTTTGCCTATGGCCCTATTCTCTATGCGCATCACACAACATTCTTCTACTCAATTGACCTCTGCTGAAATAGTGTACGGGAGGCCCCTCAGAACTCCCTGGGGGGCTGAAGAAGTTGCAGAAACCACCTTTGATCTCCATGGCCTGGATGAACGGTTGTTGACATACATGCAATTACTAACGGATTCTTTGTCAGTTTTACATTCACAGGTACGAGAGACGCAGCGGTCCTTGGACGAACCACCTAAAGAGGGACTGCTACAAGCTGGCGATTACGTGCTGATACGCAACTGGGATCGGAAGACTGGGCAATCGCTGGAGAGGTCCATACCTTGTACTTCTCACTACTCCTACAGCGGCTAAGGTAGAAGGACACCCTCGGTGGGTGCATCACTCTGACTGCAAAAAGACAGCTGCACCAGGCCATGAATAAAGGCCTTTGGCCATGGTCCCATTCTGGACAATATTCATTATCATTGGGTCCTTAATTACGACTATTGAACCATGGAAAAAAATGTGTATCATAAGGCAGCCCATGCATATGCACAATGTTTTACCCCTGCGGACCAGTCCTGCTGGGTTTGTGCAGCGATGCCATGCCATTGGAAAGGGGGGATCCCCATGGTACCTACCCCTTTGAATACTACTGAGAAATATGCCCTACTATGTTTTTCCTCCTCCACTAATAGAACCAAATGTCAAAGTAACAGGGATGGTTCCCCAAGGTGCAACGACTTTCAGGGTTGGTAGATCCCTCCTTTTAAGTCAGATTCGAAAATCCATGTGACAGATGGGGCCCAACTCCCACGACTAAAGGTAATGGAGGTCTCCCAGAGGCCAGTCAATGTCACCTGTCATTGTTATTGTAAATATGACAATTACACAACACGTAGTTTAAGATCATCTTTAATCCACATACAGACTTAACAGCATGTTAGTAGTCACTGCATCCTGTCTGCTACCGAACTGCGTAGCATAGGAAGTAGGTGTTAATATAAATGATACAGTAAGGCGGGGTTAGTGATGCTAACCTATATATGATTGGTTGCATGCATAAACCAATCTACATCCTTCCCCCTTAAAGAGTGAGTAAAGTGAGCATCCATGCCATTAAAGTTAAACAAATTCGCCATATCTATCAGGCGGTCTACTGATGCGACCCGAACGCGTATGGACCAAGCCCTCTCCTCCTTCACCGGAAAGATTAGAGGGAGGGGGTGAATCCGGAAGCGAGGAAGCCACGGGAGAGGCTAGTGGTGACCGAAAGGGGAAGTGTGCAGGAGGGGTAATCCCGTGGTTAGTCACGACCGCTGCTCGTGGAGGAGTATGGGACATGCGAGGAGTATGGGGCAAGCAGGGATCGGTAGAAAGTTCGGCAGCGAATGGCTGGAACTGAAGTGGTGGAGCATAGGGGTTCTCATACAGCAAGCAGATGTTGACGACTTCTGCGGTACACTGTTCCCTCATAGTCCACAAGGTAAGACTGAGGTTCGTCAGCTGTGCCGACAACAGTAGCCAGACGGGAATGTCCCTTGGCAGTTTGTAAGCGAACAACCTGGCCCGGCAGTAGAGGCAGGAGGGGCTTGCATGATTTGTCGTGCGACCGTTTCATGGCATCTGGGCCAGCGAGGTTAAGTAGAAGGGAGGCTTTGACAGCGTCTGGTTCATTTCGATGCACAATGTTCATGTAGTGCCGATAATCCATCTCAAAAGTAACCCAGCGCTCAACGATATCCGAATCAAAGATAAGCTGTGCAGGCTTCCGGCAGGAGGAAGCCATCGCGAAAAGTGAAAATTAAAACTTTGCAAAAGAAAATAAAAAACGATATACAGGAGAGGTGGGTTAACCCAGAGAACCACGGAACAGCTGTTCGCAGGCCTACCGTGCGCTATCATTGTTGACGACATCCTGGTGTACAGCAAAGATGCGACAGAGCATGACCAAAACCTAAGGCGTGTCATGGACTGGGCACGTCAGATCAACCTCAAGTTCAACCCTAACAAGTGGAAGTTCAGGGTTTCAGAGGTCACTTACGTCGGGCACGTATTCACTCCCGACGGCCTCAAGCCCGACCCACAGAAAGCTGTTGCCATCATTGAGACGCCAGTCCCCACCAACGTGCTCGGCCTGCAGCATTTCCTGGGTATGGTGAACTATCTTGGAAAATTCATACCAAACCTCAATGAACTAAGCTCGCCCCTGCGACAACTGACCAGAAAGGACAATGCTTGGTCCTGGTTCCAGCAACATCAACAAGCATTTGACGCTTTCAAATCCAAGCTGACCAGTGCACCAACTCTGACATTCTTCGATTTGAAACGTCCCGTTACTATCACCTGTGATGCCTCGCGATTCGGGCTCGGTGCAGCCTGCCTACAACCATCTGCCGATGGTACCTTGCTCCCTGTTTCATATGCCTCCCGTACCATGACCGACACAGAACAACGCTACGCACAGATCGAGAAGGAGCTTCTGGCTGTCGTCTTTGCCTGCTCCAAATTCAATGACTTTATCGTCGGAAACACTTTCACGGTCGAGACAGACCACCAACCACTGGTGACGATTCTGAACAAACCCATCCATGCTGCACCAGCCCGCCTGCAACGCATGATGATGCAGCTACAACGTTTCGACTTCACCCTTGTTTACAAAAAGGGTACAGACATGCACGTTGCGGATACGCTCTCTCTCGTGCACCTCGAGCATCCTGCGAATGACACCCCTATGAACGGGAGGAGCTCATGGTCCTCGGCGTTGACTTAGTTCCTACTAAACAACTGCGGTGCCTAGCCGAACATACTGCCGCCGACGCCACCCTCCAAATACTCTCATCAGTGATCAAAAGCTGAGGTCTGAGCTCCTGCATAAACCAATCTACAGTTATCACCAAGGTACAGGTGTTTTCCTGGGAAATAGCTCATGCCTTTTTTGTGGACACTAGTGCCACCTCCGGCCCACCCCGACCTGTCAACGACACATATTTTATATGTGGATCATGAGCCTATCCATGGTTACCAGGGATGCCACCTACTGATGAGAATTGGACAAGACAGGTATATGGCCCCCATTATTGGACAGGGTGCTGTTATTTGGCTTATGTTGTCCCTGCAATGCGCCATTTTAACCGAATAACTGACCATCCCACACATGTAAACCTTGCATCTGGATCTCGGCTAAAGCGGCACCTATCACCAGTTGAGAATATTGGCATGACTATGCTCCCCTGGTATGGAACAAATCGGAATGCATTTAAGGTTGACCGCCTTACTGGGCTATTGGAGGAATTGGCTAATAAAACAGCAGTTGTCCTGACGGAGATGCAGGCCCAGATTGGGGCACTGTCAGCCGAAATGGTTGCTATGAGGATAGTGGTGCTACAGAATCGAATGGCCTTAGATTTCATTCTGGCCGAGAAGGGAGGCACCTGTGTTATCATTGGGCAAGACTGCTGTCCGTATATTCCTGATGAGTCCTCCAATATAACTGATCTGGCAGCCCATATCAAGAAGGAGATAGCTGAGATCCAGGGTATGGGGGAAAATCTGATTGGCGATCATAACCAAAGTATGTGGAGTTGGTTTGATGAATAGGGCTATATTTGGGGTCTGGTGTGGCACTATGGAATCATTATTTTAGTAGTTATAGTCATTGCCTTGCTACTATTTCCTAGCACCATGTATTTGCAAATGCTTTGCTCCCATCATTTGATATATATTGATTAGTTCTAATCGGGGGGAATGTAAGAGCTAGCGCGGTCCCCGCCATCTTATTTAGCTATTTTAGTCATGTTAGCTGCAACCTACATTTTGTGAATAGAATGCTGGTTAAATTTAAAGATTGACTATTCTGTAAGTCTGCAGAAGCTTGTGAACATGACCTTCACTAACTAAAGGGAACAGAGATAAGGGCCGTTCCCTAGCATCTCGTTTCTTTGCCATATCAGTGTTCTGTCTGGAGGTTGCAATGAATACAATAGTGCTTTCTTGCCTATGCAGCTGGGCCATGTATCTCTAAACTCCCATATCTCTTTAATGTTAGTTTGAAGGATTTCATTGCATGTAACTGAGCCCTTTGTTCACTTATGCCTACTAACCATGTGACTAATGTTGTTTTATCAGTATAAAGATACTTGTAATGTCTCTGTATAGTCAGTAGTTGTAGCAGCTTGCGAGTGTGCATCTCAGTGCACACTCCTGGCTGTGTCCTATTTCACCTGGGTGACTTAGTAAAAGTTTGTTAAACGAGACGTTTGACTCTTTGAATTATTATTCTACTCATCAAGTCTCACCAACTTTAACATACCTTTTCAGCTTGACATCTTTCCTATAACATGGTGCCCAAAACTAAACACAATACTCTAAATACAGCATCACCAACATCTTAAACAACTGCAACATGACCTCCCAACTTCTATACTCAATACTCTGACTGATGAAGGCCAATGTGCCAAAAGCCTTTTTGACCACCTTCAAGGAACCACCTGCACTCCTAGATCCCTCTGCTCGACAACAATCCCCAGAGCCCTACCATTCACTGTGTAGGTCCTGCCCATGTTAGACTTCCCAAAATGCAACACCTCGCATGTCTCTGTTAATTTCTAAATTATTAGAAGAATTTACGCAGATTGAAAGTCTTTGAAGAAGGAGATGATAAAGAATTTGGAATTCTGTACACCAGAAAGCTGTTAAGGCTTCAGACGGCGGCGTCGGAGACCCGGGTTTGATCCCGACTACAGGTGCTGTCTGTACAGAGTTTGTACCTTCTCCCCGTGACCGCGTGGGGTTTTTCTCCGAGATCTTTGGTTTCCTCCCACACTTCATAGACGTGCAGGTTTGTAGGTTAATTGGCTTGGTATGTGTAAATTGTCCCTTGTGTGTTTAGGATAGTATTAATGTGCGGGGATCGCTGGTCGGCGTGGACTCGGTGGGCCGAAGGGCCTGTTTCCGCGATGTATCTCTAAACTAAAAAAAGATATCTTTATGCCTGATTTACATATATATTTTACATACATATTTTGGGAATAAGTGAATCATGGGTTGGAGGGAATGCTTGAAAAGGGGAGCTCTCTCTGGTCTTTCAAAGTCAAAATAATTACCACAGATGCTTATGATCCTGAATTCCAACACATCCCACACTTCGCACACCAATATCTTAAACTCAGGATTAAATCAGCCATGATCTAACTAAATTGCACACACAATCTCTTAGATTATTTCGAGTTGGCAGAGAAGTTAGCAGAACTGCTCCTATTCCTTATGTTCCTCTGACATTGAGAGCTCTATGATAGAGTGCAGATGTTTGAATTTTCAGTGTCAGTGATTCTTTAAATGGCTCGGGAGCGCAAACAGTGCCATGAAAACCTGGTTGCTCAATAATACTGGTTCTTTGAAATCTCAGGATCTAATTTTTGCACGGAATACTCTTTGTAAGAACACTGATACCATTCGTGTAATTTGAAAAATACGGCATTGCTTCAAGTCTGAATGACCAGTCAATGCCCTCAACATGCACAATTGCTTCAACAAATTTCTCAAGTGGTATAATATGACCTGGAAACTAGTCGCAATTACATTTCATTAGATAGAATCAACTCTCATTTTGGTAATGTTGATTGAGATTCTACACATATACTACCTGAATGGTTTTAAAATTCCCAAATATATAAATGCATGATTCGATTAGCATAGACTACTAGTGACTCTATTTGAGACATATACTGCTGGAATGGTTTTAAAATTCCCAAGGATATAAATGCCTTACAGCGCCAGAGACCTGGGTTCGATCCTGACTATGGATGCCTGTCTGTGCAGAGTTTGTATGTTTTCCATGTGACCAGCATGGGTTTTCTCCGAGATTTTTGGTTTCCTCCCACATTCCAAAGATGTACAGGCTTGTAGGTTAATTAGCTTGGTATAAATGTGTAAATGTAAAATTGTCGCTAGTGTGTGTAGGGTAGCGTTAATGTGCGGGGTTTGCTGGTCGGTGGGCCTGTTTCCCCGCTGTATCTCTAAACTAAACTAAACTAAAATGCATACTTCTATCAGCATGAACTCCAAGTGACTCTATTTGCCATATTTAAGAGGCTATATTTAAGAGGCTATATTTAAGAGAGAGTTAGATGTGGCCCTTGTGGCTAAAGGGATCAGGGGGTATGGAGAGAAGGCAGGTACGGGATACTGAGTTGGATGATCAGCCATGATCATATTGAATGGCGGTGCAGGCTCGGAGGGCCGAATGGCCTACTCCTTCACCTATTTTCTATGTATCTATGTATCTAATTGAGACTTTTGCAGTGATAGTCTAGCCCTGCAAGTTTGCATGCTCCTGTGAAGTTATTATTCCGGACATTTTGGGGGATTTGAACAAACAAAAATATGCTTCTGACTGAAGTAGGAATAATTTGCTGCCAGAGTACATATCACACAACCTGGTAAATGATGGTTATATACAATCACCATTATGGTAATGGCACTGAGAAAGCTCAAAATGATTCCTCAATTTATTACCAAGTCCTTCAGTATTTCATCAACCATTGAGATTATTTCTGGTTGGCGGAGAAGCATTTGAGCTCTACTGTAGACATTCCTAGAACTTTACATGCTTTAATCAAAGCGACCACCAAATTCCTCCAGAATTTCAACCACATTTTCAAAGCAGTTTTGTAGATACTCAAACTCTACTAGTTCTGAAATCATTTGTCAGTACCATCCTTAAACCATATTCTTTCCTTGCCCATTGTCAAAATCTGATCTAATTTTACAGAACATGCTTCTCAGATGCACAATGGTGAATGTACCTGTACAGTTTCAACCATTTGTCATCTATTACATATAACTCTATTCCTATAAATTAACTACAATGACTAGAAGTCTGTGCCCTATTCTATTTTGCCCAGGTGAAAATGAGTTAAAAATGTTGGGAATAAAGAAGAAAGGTGCATGAGATAATTTTGTTGTTGATGGATCAGTGAATAATGTCTCTCCTTATGATGAATAAGATATTCAATTGTTATTGTGGCTATCCTTTGAGGTCGAGGATGATGGTCTACGTTGGTCTACGTTCTGTTGTTTTTACGTTCTGTTGCTTTTATGTTCTGTTACTTTTATGGACTCTCAGGTGGCTTATGGGTCCAATCCTGGGAAGATGTTTTGTGCTGCTCACAGAACTAAGTCACCTGTGCATGTGTTTAACGTGTACTTGATGTTGCACTCCAAGAAGCACACGGTCCTTCACAAATCAATCAACGTATTCCAATGGCAAGGGAGCCAAGACGATTGGAGCTGATAGATCTGTTGCAGCCTTCATCTGCCTTCACAGCCGTTGAGTTCAAGATAACTTTGTCCGCCTGGACCGCCGTTGAGGTCTTGTAAGTTGGATCGTTCTTCGTTTGGACCCTCATGCTCGACCTTACTGCCATGGGTGGCCCTACCGGAACCTGGTACTTCCGACGGCATCGCTCTCGGGAATCATAGGGACAGGCAAGCATCTTCACCACGACAAGGTAAACGATCCGAAGAGGGGTAAACGATCCAAATATAACTAACCACCAGTACACAAACATGACTCAGTCACTGATATTAAATACAATTTTCTCACTCCTTCATTCCCTAGTGTGTTTTGAGATTGGGGTGGAATGCTATTCAAAAACAAGCATAACTTGTATCAGGCTTACAAATGGCATCCTAAAATAAAACAATGAACCAGACTTTTTACCAATCTGCAAAATAACCCACCTCGCTGGATCAATGCTACAGGTCAAAATTAAGCATATTTCATAAAATTCAAATATTTTACAGAAAGGCCAATTAATTTAAATGAACATCTCACCACTTGAGGCATGTTGAGTAACATTATATTCAAGCAACTTTGATCAAAAGTATCCAAAGCACCAGCATCACAACCAAGCTTCAAGAGAAATGTTGCTGCTTCCATTCGACCTAATAACAAAAGTTACACCATTATTAAAGGTTATTTGCGATTTGAAGCTTTATTTATTTAACATATCGTACTAAGCATATCAAGTAATTATAGAATTACATAACAACATAAGTCGAAGCAAGAGGAGGCTATTGGATCGCTCTGCTCTCCTGCTCTCCACACCTCGAACATCTGGCGGTGAAGTGCCGTCCTTTCTACCTTCCGAGGGAATTCACCTCCATCATCCTGACCGCGGTCTACATCCCACCCCAGGCAGACGTCCGTCTGGCACTGGAGCAGCTGCACGCCGTGATCAACAAACACCAGACGTCTTACCCCGAGGCATTTACCACTATTGCTGGGGACTTCAATAAGGCAAACCTAAAGAAATCACTCCCTAACTTCCAACATGTCTCCTGCTGCACCAGAGGACCAAACACCCTCGACCACTGCTACACCACCATCAAGAATGCCTATCGCTCTATCCCTCGCCCTCACTTCGGTAAATCCGACCATACCGTGGTGCTGCTTCTTCCTGCCTACAGGCAGCAACTAAAGAGCGCACCCCCAGAGGCGAGGACAGTACAGAGCTGGTCGGGGTGGGGCAGAGGAACAACTACAGGACTGTTTGGAGTCTGTAGACTGGGCAATGTTCAAGGACTCAGCAACGGACTTGAACGAATACGCCACAGTCGTTACAGACTTCATTAAGAAATGTGTGGAGGATTGCATCCCTACAAAAACCTTCCGAGTGTTTCCCAATCAGAAACCTTGGATGAACTTTGAGATCCGCACTCTTCTGAAGATCAGACACCGAACATTCATGTCTGATGATACAGTGGTCTACAAGAAGTCCAGATACGACCTTGGTAAGGCCATCAAAAAGGCCAAAAGGGACTTCTGCTCCAAACTGGAGGATGAGACAGATTTTCGGCAGCTGTGGCGGGGCCTGAATGCAATCATCTCCTACAAGGCAAAATCAGGAGGCAGCTCGAATGTTGGCGAAACATCACTCCCTGATGAGCTCGACGCGTTTTACGCACGCTTTGATCGGGAGAACACCGATGTGCCTTCCCGAGCCCCCATTCGCTGTGATGGTATTTCAGTCTCGGTCACAGAGGCCGACGTCAGGAAATCCTTCAGAGGGGTGAACCCTAGAAAAGCACCTGGACCTGATGGTATACCTGGTCGTGTTCTAAAAACCTGTGCGGACCAACTGGCTGGAGCTTTTACGGACATTTTCAACCTCTCACTTCTGAGGTCTGAGGTTCTCACCTGCTTCACAAGGGCATCAATTATACCAGTGCCCAAGAAGAGTAAGGTGACGTGCCTCAATGACTATCGACCTGTGGCACTAAAGCCTGTGGTGTTGAAGTGCTTTGAGAGGTTGATCATGGCGCAAATCAACTACTACCTAGACAAAAACCTGGACCCACTGCAGTTCGCTTACCGCCACAACAGATCAATGGTGGATGCGATCTCGCTGGCCCTCCACTCTGCTCTGGACCACTTGGACAACAAAAACTCATATGTCAGGCTGTTATTCATTGATTACAGCTCGGCATTTAATACAATCATCCCCTCCAAGCTGGTTACCAAACTCGCAGAACTGGGTCTCTGCGCATCCCTCTGCAATTGGATCCTCGACTTCCTCATTCTCAGACCACAGTCTGTTCGTATTGGTGGAAATGTGTCAGACTCGATAACAATCAGCACGGGAGCACCTCAAGGCTGCGTGCTCAGCCCCCTGCTGTACTCACTCTATACTCATGACTGCGTAGCCGGTCATAGTGCGAACTCCATCATCAAGTTCGCTGACGACACCACTGTTGTGGGTCGTATCACTGATGGGGATGAGTCAGAGTAAGAGAAGAGAGATCGAGCAACTGTCCATATGGTGCCAGCACAATAACCTGGCCCTCAACACCAGCAAAACCAAGGAACTGATTGTGGAATTTGGAAGGAGTAGGATGGGGACCCACAGTCCCGTTTATATCAACGGGTCGATGGTTGAAAGGGTCAAGAGCTTAAAATTCCTGGGCATGCACATCTCTGAAGATCTTTCTTGGTCCGAGAACACCGATTCAATTATTAAGAAAGCACATCAGCACCTCTACTTCCTGAGAAGATTACAGAGAGTCGGTTTGTCAAGGAGGACTTTCTCTAACTTCTACAGGTGCACAGTAGAAAGCATGCTGACCGGTTGCATCGTGGCTTGGTTCGGCAACTTGAGCGCCCTGGAGAGGAAAAGACTACAAAAAGTAGTAAACACTGCCCAGTCCATCATCGGCTCTGACCTCCCTTCCATCGAGGGGATCTATCGCAGTCGCTGCCTCAAAAAGGCTGGCAGTATCATCAAGGACCCACACCATCCTGGCCGCACACTCATCTCCCTTCTACCTTCAGGTAGAAGGTACAGGAGCCTAAAGACTGCAACAACCAGGTTCAGGAATAGCTACTTCCCCACAGCCATCTGGCTATTAAACTTGGCTCGGACAAAACTCTGAACATTAATAGCCCATTATCTGTTATTTGCACTTGATCAGTTTATTTATTCATGTGTGTATATATTTATATAATGGTATATGGACACACTGATCTGTTTCGTAGTCAATGCCTACTATGTTCTGTTGTGCTGAAGCAAAGCAAGAATTTCATTGTCCTATCAGGGACACATGACAATAAACTCACTTGAACTTGAACTATTGGCCTCAACCAAGATTTCCATTTTGAAATCCATACTGATTTTGCATTATTATACCCTTCCTCTCCAAATCTGATTATTTTCTCTCTTTTAATTTGTATTCCATTGTATTTCTTATCTACAGTGTTAATCTGATTTGCCAATCATTGTTAGGACATGTTCCCATTCTTAAATATGTATTGTAATCGTTGACTGCCAGTGTTATGACACAACATCTTTTCATAATGAATTATTTAATATATAGTAATGCTCTTTCTTCCCTGGATTCTTCCAGTGTGTAGATGCAATATATTCAAATCATGGATATTATTCTCTTTTGAGTTTTTGTTTTTATTTACTAAATCGTCAAGCACCATTTTTCAGCCTTTGTTCCAAATTCCTTTATACTCACATCTATAAAAAATGTATCCGCCCTACACCCTCGGAACATTATTTTGAAGAAAAGACCTTGTGCAAATATTTATCCTTCAGTGAAACTATCAAAGCAGATGATCTGATCATCGTCATGGTGCTGTGTATAGGTAGTTGATGCACAGAAATAATCTGCCTACTTTTCTCACATTACAATGGTAAATATAGTTTGAAAGTACTTATTGTCTATAAAAAGATTTGTCATGATTTTTGGGAGATGCAAATGCTCCATCATTTTGAAAAGAGATTTACAAATTACTCTGATGTTTTGCATGAAAATAATTTTACAGATTTTGAAAGGTGCTGAAAAATACTTTTTTTCCTTCTTTTTATTAATTCTCAAAGTTAAATATTCAGCCAAAAGACTTCCTGCGACTGATGGGAAGTGTCATTTATAAATTAGACAACAGAAAAATGAAATTCCGAAAAAAACAAAATATGCTGGAAATACTGCAGATTTTGCAGCATCAATAGAGAAAGAGACACATTTTTTGACTACGTGGAATATCCATTCGTTTGTTGGACTGCTCTCTGAAATAAAGGAATTAGTTAAAATTGTGATCAGTGCACAATTATAGAAGCAAAGAGCAGGAACTCAAATTGCTCAGTCCCTATATATGCTCCCACTCCACCCACTCCGACCACCAGTCCAAACGCTATTGGTCCATATCATATAGAACCGTAACCATGCCGCACATTTGTCTTCCAGCGATGTCTATGGTTTCACTTAACCTTTGTGGCCATATTTCTCTAAACATCCAAGGCCTCAGTGCTGCAGCTGTATTGTGAGGTAGAGACCCACAAGCAGCTACTGGGCCTTGAGCAGTGCAAATTGCAGCTCAGATCATCCTGAAGGTTTACCGACAGCTACTGTAATCAATTGCTTTTTTTTTCAATGTCTCTATATGTGAATAAAACTACAGTTAAAATATATCAAAGTAAATGATACAAATTTTAAATACTATTAAAAAAAGAGAAATTAACACAAAATACTAATTAAAAAACATATTAACCTCATGTAACATCACAAGAAATAGACTTGAAAATGACCTGAATCAGCATATTGACTATCTCAGGATAATTTTTGATATAACCACTACTGCCTATCCTCTAATTTCTTGATCTCAACTCATCTACCTAAAATGATTCTGTCGTTAAATGTAATCTTTAACTAGAAAGCCAGGTTCCAATCAGTGATGTACAGAAGAATAATCTAAGAGTTTAATAATTAAAATACTTCCCCCCCCCCCCCCCCCCCCTGCACCTTGTACACAAAGGATTACATTTGGCATTGATATGGGTTCCAATAAATAATGGGTTCCATTAAATAATATCAATAATAGGAGAGAATGGCAATATCAATAACAGGAGAGGATTTGCAACTTAAGGTGGCATTAATTTATCTTGTTAATTTCACTTTTAATTTGTGTCTCGTGACAGTATCCACTTCTTTGGAGAGAAATGGAAAGTGGGGTGCCTTCCTGCTAGCTGTGTTCCCGTCGCAGGTTTGAGAAAGACTAAACCACTGGGACAAACCCAAGACCACCAGCGCCACTGTTTGGTCAAGACTGGGCTGTCAAGAATAAGCCTGAGGCTAAGACTGAGAGGCTAGGGCAAGCCTGATATGCCAGTGCCATTTCCTGCCCACTGTCAACGAGGGACTGCTCCACACACAGAGGAAAAGACCGAGCCACCAGGATAATCCAGAGGCCGCAGCGTCACCTCCTCAAGCCCCAAAGCTGAGCCGCTAGGATAAGCCTGATATTGCCAGGGCCTCCTCGAGACCAGAACTGCGTTGCTGGGACAAGCCTGAGATCGCCTATGTGCCCTGATGGCAAGGCACAGTGTACCCATGTAGTTCTGAACTTTCTTACCCCTGTAAATAAAATATGAGTTCACCGATGTGCTGATGTGATCACTGTCAAACCCAGCATCATTCTCGATGCTACACTCTGCAACATTTAGTTTATAGTAAAGTAAAGTAGTAAAGTAAGTTTATTTATATAGCGCCTTTCAATCAGATTACTGAAACCAAAGCGCTTTACAGACAATTAACCATATAAATAAAAAATAAAAAGGTAGAATAAAAAAGACACGACACACCACTTAGAGATTCAACATGAACATCCCCCCACAGCAGAGTCGACACTCTCCACCGTGAGGGAAAGGCACCAAAGTGTCCAGTCCTCCTCCTAGTCCACCCGAGATCGGGGCCAGTCTGAGGGCTCCGCAGCCAGTCGCTGCAACGGCAGCCCGATGTTGTAGGCCCCACCCGCCGGGAAGCTGGAACACCGGCATCGGGTGGAAAGTCCTCAACGGCTTGGAAGTGTCTGGAGGGGCCGCTCCCTCCCCGGAGACTGCGACGCCCGTAGTCCTCAGGCCGCGCCGGTTGGAGCTTCGACTCTGACTCCGCGGTGTTTTCGACCCAGCGCCGCCCGCCCGCGGCAGGACGCCTTCAGACTGCAGACCGCAGCTGCTTGATGTTGGTGGTCGGCGGTCACAGCACTCCGGAGCGGCGACCCGGCAAGGCATCGCCCGCTCCGTGTTGGTGTCCCAGCGCTGTGCCGCCGAAGCTGTGGTCCCGGCAGGAACGCCGCTCCAGCCCGATGGAAGGCCGCATTGGGAGAGCGAAGATGCGATTCGGAGGAAAAACGCATCTCCGACCAGGTAGGACTGGGGTTAAAACAGTTTCCCCACCCCCCACATAGAAAGAATAGACCTCCAAATAAAAATTATAGACAATAAAAAGGGTTAGAAGACGGACTGCAGGCAGGCAGCCCGCACAACCGGCGCCCACTCCTGCACATCCGCCATCGTGCAAGATGACAATGCATATCAAACTTGGTGACCACACTGCAATTAGTGACTATAAGTAAGTGATTGAAGTTGATTCAATGAACCCAATATGTTTACATTTTGGCATATTAAAACCTTGCAGTTGCAATTCTGGATTTCATAATTTTACATAACAATTTCTTTGGACAGTAGGAGTTAGCATGATCAGCTCCATAACGACCCAACATAATTATTCCTTTAGTTGTTCAACATCTGCCTTCCACTCCATTATAAATAGTCTGTTTTGTTTTCTCCTCAATGTTTCTGCATTGTTAAAAGTTTAGCCCCTCTTTTTAATAAATGCAACCTAATCCTGACTATTTGGCCGGATTTTCCCGACAGTTGCTGTAAAGTCTAGGTGTTTCATCTACTAATTTTCACTCCAAAATAAGCATTTTATCTATTTACCATGAACATTCTATTTTCTAAGATGATAATTCAACTTTACTCATCTTGACATTTACCAAGTAGTGCTGCAAGATACAATGGAGTTCTTTTTTTGTAATCCACTGCATGAATATTCGCACCATTTTTATCTAGGCACTGAAGAGCGTTTACTGCATCATACTTAGCTCCATAATGGAATGGAGTCTGCAGTTGTCCAGTTGTTCGTGCTTCAATTACTGCTACAAAAAAAATAATAAAGAAAGTTAACATAAGAACACAAGAAACATAAGCAGGAAAAGAAGGGTGGAACTCTGGAAAATTACTAAGTGTATTATACAGAACCTGTAAGTGTCGACAAATTTCCATGTCCTAATAGACGCTAGAAGCTGAAAAGAAATGGTAAGTAGTTTCCCTAAATTTTAGAACGTTTCAATTGTGGAAAATTGCTAATGGAACTGCTTTATTCAAAATGAGCAAATGCAGGAAAGTACAGGCTCGTTAGCTTAACAATTGTCATTGTGTAAATTTTAGAAGCTATCATTAAAAATGCTAGGGCTGGGTACTTCGAAACATTCAAGATAATCAAACAAAATCATCATGATTTTGTGAAAATGAAATCATGTTTAACCAATTTATTGGAGTTCTCTGAAGAAATAATGTTCTATCGATAAAGGGGATGCAATGGAAATCCTAACCTTAGATTTCCGGAAGAAATTTAGTGCTGTGCTGGATCAAACATTATTATTGAAAATAAAACTTCATGATGTAGGAGGTAACATTGAAGTGGATGAAGAATTGACTAGGTAAAATGGAAAAGAGAGTAGGCATAAATCGGCCTTTTTCTGGTTAGCGAGCATAATGAATAGTGTGCCATACGGTTCACTGCCAGAGCCTCAACAAAGATTTGGCAAATGGAATATGATCTGGGAAAATTGAAACTGTCCATTTTGCTAAGAAAACTTTTAAAAGCTCATGACCTAAATAGAAAAGGACTGCTCAGCTCTGAAATGTCACAACAATAATTCAAAAAAGTCTCATAGATACATAGAATACATAGAAAATAGGTGCAGGAGTAGGCCATTCGGCCCTTCAAGCCTGCACCACCATTCAATATGATCATGGCTGATCATCCAACTCAGTATCCCGTACCTGCCTTCTCTCCATACCCCCTGATCCCTTTAGCCACAAGGGCCACATCTAACTCCCTCTTAAATATAGCCAATGAACTGGCCTCAACTACCCTCTGTGGCAGAGAGTTCCAGAGATTCACCACTCTCTGTGTGAAAATGTTTTTCCTCATCTCGGTCTTAAAGGATTTCCCCCTTATCCTTAAGCTGTGACCCTTGTCCTGGACTTCCCCAACATCGGGAACAATCTTCCTGCATCTAGCCTGTCCAACCCCATAAGAATTTTGTACGTTTCTATAAGATCCCCTCTCAATCTCCTAAATTCTAGCGAGTATAAGCCAAGTCTATCCAGTCTTTCTTCATATGAAAGTCCTGACATCCCAGGAATCAGTCTGGTGAACCTTCTCTGCACTCCCTCTATGGCTATAATGTCCTTCCTCAGATTTGGAGACCAAAACTGTACGCAATACTCCAGGTGTGGTCTCACCAAGACCCTGTACAACTGCAGTAGAACCTCCCTGCTCCTATACTCAAATCCTCTTGCTATGAAGGCCAACATACCATTCGCTTTCTTCACTGCCTGCTGCACCTGCATGCCTACTTTCAATGACTGGTGTACCATGACACCCAGGTCTCGCTGCATCTCCCCATTTCCTAATCGGCCACCATTTAGATAATAGTCTGCCTTCCCGTTTTTGCCACCAAAGTGGATAACCTCACATTTATCCACATTATACTGCATCTGCCAAACATTTGCCCACTCACCCAGCCTATCCAAGTCACCTTGCAGTCTCCTAGCATCCTCCTCACAGCTAACACTGCCCCCAGCTTAGTGTCATCCGCAAACTTGGAGATGTTGCTTTCAATTCCCTCGTCCAGATCATTAATATAAATTGTAAATAGCTGGGGTCCCAGCACTGAGCCTTGCGGTACCCCACTAGTCACTGCCTGCCATTGTGAAAAGGACCCGTTTACTCCTACTCTTTGCTTCCTGTTTGCCAGCCAGTTCTCTATCCACATCAATACTGAACCCCCAATACCGTGTGATTTAAGTTTGTATCCTAATCTCTTATGTGGTACCTTGTCGAAAGCCTTCTGAAAGTCCAGATACAACACATCCACTGGTTCTCCCCTATCCACTCTACTAGTTACATCCTCGAAATTCGTCAGACACGATTTACCTTTCGTAAATCCATGCTGACTTTGTCCAATGATTTCACCACTTTCCAAATGTGCTGCTATCCCATCTTTAATAACTGACTCTAGCAGTTTCCCCACTACCGATGTTAGACTAACTGGTCTGTAATTCCCCATTTTCTCTCTCCCTCCCTTCTTAAAAAGTGGGGTTACGTTTGCTAACCTCCAATCCTCAGGAACTACTCCAGAATCTAAAGAGTTTTGAAAAATTATCACTAATGCATCCACTATTTCTGGAGCTACTTCCTTAAGTACTCTGGGATGCAGCCTATCTGGCCCTGGTGATTTATCGGCCTTTAGTCCATTCAATTTACCCAACACCACTTCCCGACTAACCTGGATTTCACTCAGTTCCTCCATCTCCTTTGACTCGCGGCCCCCTGCTATTTCCGGCAGATTATTTATGTCTTCCTTAGTGAAGACGGAACCAAAGTAGTTATTCAATTGGTCCGCCATATCCTTGTTCCCCATGATCAATTCACCTGGTTCTGACTGCAAGGGACCTACATTTGTTTTAACTAATCTCTTTCTCTTCACATATCTATAAAAACGTTTGCAGTCAGTTTTTATGTTCCCTGCCAGTTTCCTTTAATAATCTATTTTCCCTTTCCTAATTAAGCCCTTTGTCCTCCTCTGCTGGTCTCTGAATTTCTCCCAGTCCTCTGGTATGCTGCTTTTTCTGGCTAATTTGTACGCATCATCTTTTGCTTTGATACTATCCCTGATTTCCCTTGTTATCCACGGATGCACTACCTTCCCTGATTTATTCTTTTGCCAAACTGGGATGAACATTTTTTGTAGTTCATCCATGCAGTCTTTAAATGCCTTCCATTGCATATCCACCGTCAACCCTTTTAGAACTAATTGCCAGTCAATCTTGGCCAATTCACGTCTCATACCCTCAAAGTTACCTTTCTTTAAGTTCAGAAACGTCTCACTGTCGCGTGGCACAGGCAGTAATCCCGAGATTGTTACCTTTGCTGTCCTTCTCTTTAACTCCCCTCCTAACTCCCTAAATTCTCCTTTCAGGACCTCTTCTCTTTTTTTACCTATGTCATTGGTACCTATATGTATCACGACTTCGGGCTCCTCTCCCTGCCCTTTCAGGATGTCTTGGACACGTTGAGACACATCACAGACCCTGGCACCAGGGAGGCAAACTACCATCCGGGTCTCCCGACTGCGTCCACAGAATCGCCTGTCTGACCCCCTAACTATAGAGTCCCCTATTAATATTGCCCTCCTCTTCTTTTCCTTACCCTTCTGAGCAACAGGACCGGTCTCTATACCGGAGGCCCGGCCGCTGTCGCTACCCCCAGGTAGGCTGTCCACCCCAACAGTGCTCAAACAGGAGTACTTATTGTCAAGGTGTACAGCCACCGGGGTACTCTCTAGTCCCTGCCTGTGCCCCTTGCCTCTCCCAACCATGATCCACTTGCCTGCCTCCTGTGGTGTTGGAGTGACCACATCCCTGTAACTCCTCTCAATGACTTCCTCGCTCTCCCTGACCAGACGGAGGTCATCGAGCTGCTGCTCCAGGTTCCTAATACGGTCCATTAGGAGCCCCATCTCGATACACCTGCCGCAGATGTGGACGTCTGGAGGGCTATCAGACTCCATGACTTCCCACATCTGACATCCAGAACAGTAAACTGCCCTGGCCCTCATACTCCCCTTACCCTGGATAGAATACAAAACAAACTGCTAGAATACAAAACAAACTGCTACAATACAGTACAATCAGCAGGGATCCGACTCCCAATCAGCTGCTTCCTCTTGTCTGCGTCCACCAATCAGCGGCTTCCTCAAACCCACTTGTTTTTGAAGTGGAACTTGGAACGTTACAGATTTGGGTTCCTTTTTAACTCCTATCGCTCGGGTGTAGCTCCTCCCTCTGCGATCTCTCCAACGGCTCTCGGGCCTCTGTAAGGAACAAGCCCCGCGCTCCTTTTTAAGTCCTACCGCTCGGGTGTAGCTCCTCCCTCTGCGATCTCTCCAACGGCTCTCGGGCCTCTGTAAGGAACAAGCCCCGCGCTCCTTTTTAAGCTACCGCTCGGGTGTATCTCCTCCCTCTGCGATCTCTCCAACGGCTCTCGGGCCTCTGTAAGGAACAAGCCCCGCGCTCCTTTTTAAGTCCTACCGCTCGGGTGTAGCTCCTCCCTCTGCGATCTCTCCAACGGCTCTCGGGCCTCTGTCGGGCCATATGCAGTTAATGCAATTAATTAATAAAACTAATGGAATGCTTTATTTTTGCAAAGGAAATTATCCTCCAGGTACAAAATACATTAGTGTGGCAACATCTAGAGTATTGTGTACAATATTACACTAATAACAAGATTGAATGGGTTATTTTTGAATTAAACATTGGTCAAGCATGGCTTGCATTCATTGAGACTTGATTGATACATAACATTCTGAGGGGTCTTGTTTAGGTACATGTGGAGACGACAATTCCTCTTAGAGTCATATAGAGTGATACAGTGTGGAAACAGGCCCTTCGACCCACCTCGCCCACACCAGCCAACAATGTCCCAGCTACATTAGTCCCACTTGCCTGCGCTTGGTCCATATTCCTCCAAACCTGTCCTATCCGTGTACCTGTCTAACTGTTTATTAAACGATGGGATAGTCCCAGCCTCAGCTACCTCCTCTGACAGCTTGTACCATACACCCACCACCCTTTGTATGAAAAAGTTACCCATCAGATTCCCATTAAATCTTTTCCCCTTCACCTTGAACCTATAGTGTATGTCCTCTGGTTCTTGATTCCCCTACTCTGGGCAAAAGACTCGGTGCATCTACCCAATCTATTCCTCTCAGGGTTTTGTATATCTCTGTAAGATCTCCCCTCCTCCTCCTGCACACCACGGACCCCGCCTACTCAACCTCTCCCTATAGCTCACACCTTCCAGTCCTGGCAACATCCTCGTAAATATTTTCTGAACCCTTTCAAGCTTGACAATATCTTTCCTATAACATGATGCCCAGAACTGAACACAATATTCTAAATGCGGTCTCACCAACGTCTTATACATCTCAACCTCCCAACTTCTATACTCAATACTCTGACTGATGAAGGCCAAAGTGCCAAAAGCCTTTTTGACCACCTTATCTACCTGCGACTCAACCTTCAAGAAAACATGGACCTGTACTCCTAGCTCCCTCTGCTCTACAACACTACCCAGAGGCCTACCATTTACTGTGTAGGTACTGCCCTTTTTCGACGTCACACGTCACACTTTTCTGTATTAAATTCCATCACCATTCTTCCGCCCACCTGGCCAATTGATCCAGATCCTGCTGCAATCTTTCACAACCATCTTCACCATCTGCAAAACCACTAGCTTTTGTATCATCAGCAAACTTGCTAATCTTGCCCTGTATGTTCTCATCCAAATCATTGATGTAGATGACAAATGGCACCGAACTCTGAGGCACACCACTAGTCACCACTTTTGGGAGAATCTAAAATAACTAAAAATAAGGAGTCACCTATTTAACATGGATGTGAGGCAAAATCTTTCCACATTGGATTGAGCCTTTGGAACTCTCTTAAATGGCAATAAATGCGGGACCTTTGAGGACTTAGAAACATAGAAAATAGGTGCAGGAGTAGGCCATTCGGCCCTTTGAGCCATTTAATATGATCATGGCTGACCATCCAAAATCAGTACCCTGTTCCGGCTATTTCCCCATATCCCTTGATTCCCTAAGCCCTATGAGCTAAATCTAACTCTCTCTTGAAAACATCCAGTGAATTGGCCTCCACTGCCTTCTGTGGGAGAGAATTCCACAGATTCACAACTCTCTGGGTGAAAAGGATTTTCCTCATCTCAGCCCTAAATGCCCTACCCCTTATTCTTAAAGCTTTAAAACAAGTTAAACAGATTATTGATAAACAAAGGGTGAAAGATACTCTTGACACATATGAATAGGGAGATGAGGTTACAATATGAGCCATTAAATAAAAGAGTAGGCATGAGGAGCCATGGCCTACTCCTGTTCATATGCAGAAAAAGATACAAAGTGCTGGAGTAGCACAGCGGGTCAGGCTGCATACCTGGTGAACATGAATAGGTGATGTTGCAGGTTGGGACCCTCCTTCAAACTGTTTGTGGGGGAGGAGGGGGGAACAAAAGCTGGAAGAGAGGACGGGCAGGACAAACCCATGCAGGCAATTGGTTGGGTAGTAATAGGTGGACACAGGCAAGGGCGGGGGGTGGAGGGGAGGTTTAAAAGGCAGATGGTTGGACAGAGGCCAGAGATGAGAAAACTGATTATGTGACACAAAAGAATCACGTATTGTGAAGCCAGAGGAAGGAATGTGGGTGGAGGGGGAGAAATAGTTGCGAGTCCAGGTGAAAAGGGGGTGTGAGGGAGAAATGGGAGCGAGAGGAGTTGGGTTGCGAGAGGTTACTTAAAATCGGAGTATTCAATGTTCATACCATTAGGTGGTAAGCTACCTAAATTTAACAAAACGTGCTGTTCCTCCAGTTTGCATGTGGCCTCACTCTGGCAATGGAGGAGGCCCAGGACAGATAGCTCAGCATAGGAATGAGAAGGGGAGTTAAAATGGTTAACAACCAGATCTGGTAGGTCTTGGCAGATTGAGCGTGTGTTCAGCGAAACAGTCGCCGAATCTGCGCTCTTCTTGCTGATTTATAGAAGGCCACATTAGGAACACTAGATGCAGTTCATGAGGTTAGAGGCGGTGCATGTGAACCTCTATTTAACTGGGAACGACTGTTGGAATCCCTAGGTGGAGATGATAGAGGAGGTATTGGGACAGGTGTTAAATCTCCTACGTTTGCTGGGGGAAATAACTGGGATGCAGGGTGGTTTGGGTGTGAAGGGTTGTGAACCATGGAGTTGCAGATGGAATAGTCTCTGCAGAAGGCGGAAATGGGTGAAGATGGGAAGGTGTTACTGGTGGTGGGATCACGTTGGAGGTGACGAAAATGTTAGAGGATGATGGGGAATGAGAGCAGAACTATGTGATACAGAGGAGATGCAGGTGAGGGATCCATGTATGACAGCAGGAGGGAATATCACATTTACTAAAGAAAGAGGACATCTTGGTTGTCCTTGAATGGAAAGCCTCATCTTGGGAGCAGATGCAGCGGAGACTAAGGAATCAATTTCCATCTACTAACACCCTTCTCTGCCTGATGAAACTTGTCCTCACCCTCAATAATTTCTCTTTTGACTCACTTTCTCCAAGTTAAAGGTGTAGCCATACACACTCGCATGAGCCCCAGCTATGCCTGCGTATTTGTCAATTACATTGAACAGTTCTTGTTCCAGGCATACACTAGCACCATCCCTCAACTCTTTCTCTGCTAAATCGATGATTGCACTGGGTCTGTCTCCTGCATGTGCAGAACTCATTGATTTCATTAACTTCACCACTAACTTACACCCTGCCCTCAAATTTACCTTGTCTATCTCTGGCACCTCTCTCCTTTTTCTTGATCTTTCGGTCTCCATCAAAGGGAACAGTATATAGACTGCTGTCTACTACAAACCTACAAACCTACCAGCGTTCCGGCGGCGGCGACCCGACTTCGGGCTGTGGCGGCGTTCCGGCGGCGGCGACCCGACTTCAGAGCCTCGGAGGCTTGGCCGCGGGCCCAGTGGACGACATCGTCGGGAGCCCGCAGGTCACAGGTTGGTGACCTGTTTTTCCGGAGCTCCCGCAATAACAGCTTCGTCCGCTGGACTGGAGGGCGGCAGCTTCGGCAGCTTCGACCGCCCCGGGCCGCGGAGTTTGAACCGGCCCGTTCGCGGGGCTCGGATTCAGCCGCGGGACTGACTTACCATCACCCGGCGGGGTCACAACATCGGAAGCCTGGATCGCCTCAGCGCAGAGGGAGAACAAGGAGGGAAGAGACAAGGACTTATGACTTTTTGCCTTCCATCACAGTGAGGAGGTGCCTGGTGGACTCACTGTGGTGGATGTTAAATCTGTGTTTATTGTGTGTTTTTGTTATCTTATTCTATGTTATGACTGCAAGGCATGAAATTTCATTCAGACCGAAAGGTCTGAATGACAATAAAGGATACTTGAAACTTGACTTGACTTGAATCCCAGTTATCTGTACCACACTTCCTCTCTCCCTGCCTTTTCCAAAGACGGTGTTCCCTATTCTCAATTCCTCTGTCTCTGCCGCATCTGTTCACAAGATGAGGCTTTCCATTCTAGTCCATCTCCTGTTCCTTGTTTCTACCTGTCCATATGTACGTAGTATATATAATTCTATGGCCTAGAGCTGAGGCTCTCTAAGGTACTGTTCAGGCCGCATTTGGAGTACTGTGAACAAATCTGGGCCCCATGTCCGAGGAAGGATGTGCTGGCTCTGGAGATGGTCCAGAGGAGGTTTACAAGAATGATTCCAGGAATAAATGGTTTAGCATATGATGAGCATTTGACATCACTGGGCTTCTACTCGCTGGAGTTTAGAATGTTGAGGGGGGAAACACATTGAAACTTACAGAATAATGGAAGGCATGGAGTGGATGTGGAAAGGATGTTTCCACTGGTGGGAGAGTCTAAGACTTCTTTAGTCAGAGGGTAGTTAACATGTGGAACTCATTGCTGTGGAGGCCAAGTCTGTGGATATTTTTAAGGCAGAGATAGACACATTCTTGATTAGAACACGTGTCAAAGGTTATGGGGAGAAAGCAGAAAAATGGGATTAGGAGGCAGAGATCAACCATGATTGATTGGCGGAGTAGACTCGATGGGCCAAATTAATTCTACTTCTATAACTTGTGATAATTATTGTTTCATTCAAAATAAACCAAATAATGCGGTTACTTTCTCTTCATCAGAAGCATTAATGTCCAACATATACAGCATAATATAAATTCCATGAATTTAGCATGTCAAAGAATGTTATGTTCAGACAATATCAGATAATTCTTCCTTTGAGATGCTTTATGCTGTAGGTATCCTGAAATAAAATTTGACAAGCCTAAATTTGGCAATGAGGTCTATTTTTTCTTGTGGTCAGGGAAAAATAATTGGATGGTGCTGGAAAATATACAGTCCACAATTAACCAGTACCGGACTGACCTAATGCAGACTTGCACATCAACTTCATACTCCTACCTCATTATCATGTTTGAAATATTCAGCCACGTGCACCTAAACTTTGGGATTTTGTCCAGATAAAGTTGAAGACCTTCTTATACATTGCCGATATGCATCTGTCATAGATCTATTACTTGATTTCACGAAGCAATCCAACATCTGAATCATCACCTGGGCTTGTGCAAATTACAGTGGAACCTGCAATAACAGGAAGAAATAGGCATCCCCGACATCTGCAAAGATGTGCGGCTGTGCTATCAAGGACCTTTAGAAAGCTTATCACGTTGATTTATAGCAGAAAATTGGTGTAAAAACCTGCAAACAACTTGGACACTATTTCATGAAATAATCACTTAAAAGTTATATTTGAATCAGAAATAATTAGACATAATCACATTATATATTTACCATCATTTTGTAATAACAGCTCAATCATTGTAGCATAGTTCAAGGCTGCAGCGACATGTAGTGGAGTTCGGCCATAGTTATCAGGGTGGTTTACATTGGCTCCTTTCTCTATTAAAAAGACAGCTACATCAATATGCCAAGAGCGTGCAACCTTAAATAAAAACAAAAAATATATATAGTGATTGAGCTGCATGGTTAAACATTATGGGTGTTAACTTTTCCTCTTTGGTATGGGAGGAGTGGGTTTGAATTTGTGGGACATTGTCATCAGTATTGGGGAAGGAGGGAGCTGTTCCAAAGGGACGGACTTGACTTGAATCCTGCTGGGACAAGGGTCCTGGCGAACTACATAACTTGGGCTATAGAATAGTTGGGGGATGAGGTCAATAAATTGGAAATGGATGGATTACATTAAAGGGAAGGAGAGTGCAGGAGAGGTTACTGCAGTCTACAGAAGAAGGAGCACCACAGAAAGTTTAAGAAGGGATAAGAGTCTAAGGACAGGCAAAATGGGGACCAATTTGAGAAGAAGGGTAGGGAGGCTCTGCTGGTGGGGAATGAAATTCAGTCCTTAGCAAGTGATGACGTAGAATCCTTGTGGGTACAGCCAAGAAATTGTAAGGGTAAGTCCATGGTATTAGAGGGAAGATACTAGCATGGGTAGAAGGTTGGCTGAATGGCAGAAGGCAAAGAGTGGGAATAAAGGGGACTTTTTCTGGTTGACTGCCAGTGACTATTGGTGTTCTGCAGGGGACAGTGGTGGGTCCAATACTCTTCACTTTGTACATTAATGATTTAGATGACAGAACTGATGGCTTTGTGGACAGATTTGCTGTGATATGAAGATAGGTGGAAGGACAGGTCCTGTAGTAAAAGCAGGGTCTGCAGAAGGACTTGGTCAGGTTGGGAGAGTGGGCAAAGAAGTGGCAGATGGAATACAGAGTAACAAAGTGTGAGGTCATGCACTTTCGTAGTAAGAATAAAGGCGAAGACTATTTTCTAAATGGGGAGAGGACTCGTAAATTGGAGGTGCAAAGGGAGTGCAGGATTGCCAAAAGGTTAATTTGCTGGTTGAATTAGTAGTAAGGAAGGCAAATGCAATGTTAGCATTCATTTTGATAGGACTAGAATATAAAAGCAGGGATGTAATGCTGAGGCTTTATAAGGTGCTGTTCAGACCACATTTGGAGTATTGTGAGCAGTTTTGGGTCCCATATCGTAGGAGGGATGTGTTGACATTAGAGAAGGTCCAGAGGAGGTTTACGAGAATGATCGCAGGGATGACGGGGTTAATGTATGATGAGTGCTAAACAGCCCTGGGCCATCACTTGCTGGAGTTTAGAAGGATGAGAGAAGATCTCATTGAAACTTACCGAATAGTGAAAGGCTTGGATAGAGTGAATGAGGAGAGGATGTTCCCACTAGTGGAGAGTCTAGGACCGGAGGACACAGTCTCAGAATAAAAGGACATACCTTTAGAAAGGAGATGAGGAGGAATTTCTTTAGCCAGTGGGTGGTGAATCAGTGGAATTCATTGCCACAGCCGGCTGTGGGTCAAGTCATTAGGTAATTTTAAAGCAAATATTGACAGGGTTATTGAGGGCATCAAAGGTTATGGGGAGAAGGCAGGAGAATGGGGTTGAGAGCGAAAGACAGCTCAGCTATGATTGAATGGCAGAGTAGATTTGATGGGCCGAATAGCCTAATTCTGCTTCTATAACTTATGAACTCTAAGTAATATTAACTCTCAAAGTCCTACATTTGCTGGATGAATCAATTAAGGACAAAGTAAATTAATGAGCATTAACAAAAATATGAAAACTATCTAAATCGGAATTTAATCTATGTTTCTCAAATTTTTTAAAATATTTTTTAAAATCTTTTATTCTGGTCACCATGGGTGAAGTAAGTGTAAATACTAGCAGAATACCATTTATTCTGAATTATTCACAATTATATTTGGTCAATAATCAAATTTTGCATCACATTAGGGTAAAATAATGTCCACAAATGTCTATTGTCTTGGAAATCATAAAGGTTTTTTTTACAGTACAGTACAAGAATAGGCCCATCAGTCCACAATGCCCAATTCAAACACAATGTTAAATTAAACAAATTCCTCTGCCAACAAATGATCCACAGATCTCCATTCCTAGAATATCATTAGCCTATTTAAAAACCTCTTAAACAGCACTATATTTTTTTCTTCCACCACCACCCCTGGCTGAATGTCCCACATACCCATGCCTATTGGTGTAAAAAAAACTTGCCTCACTCATCTCCTTTACACTTTCACCCTCTAGCCTGGAAGTTTTATTATTTGACATTTCCACCCTAGGAAAAAGGTTCAAACTGTCTACCCTATCTATGCCTCTCATAACTTGATAAACATTTGTCAATCTTTTGATAGTCCAGAGAAAACAATCTAAGTTTGTCCAACCTTCATGCCATTATCCAACAATTTAACAAGTTGTACAGAGGAAATAATTGAAGCAGATACAATAACAACATTTAAAAGACATTTGGACAGGTACATGGATATTAATGGTTTAGAGGGATATACAGTAGGTTATACACAGTACAAAGGGACTAGCATAGATGGGGCATTTTGGTCGGCATGGATGAGTTGGGCCAAATTATCTATTTCCATTCCGTATGGTTCTATGATTCTCCTTAGAGCTAGCACCATCTGATCCAGTTAGCATCCTGATTGCCCCATCACGTACTATAATAAATACTCAGTGACCAGGATTATCCACTGTAGCAATATATCATGAAGTCGTTTTAATTCAATGAAACCAATTAAGCATACTGTACAACAGATCAACGGTGGATGCGATCTCGCTGGCTCTCCACTCCGCTTGGGACCACTTGGACAACTAAAACTCATATGTCAGGCTGTTATTCATTGATTACAGCTTGGCATTTAATACAATCATCCCCTCCAAGCTGGTTACCAAACTCGCAGAACTGGGTCTCTGCTCATCCCTCTGCAATTGGATCATCGACTTCCTCATTCACAGACCACGGACTGTTCGAATTGGTGGAAAGGTGTCAGCCTCGATAACAATCAGCACGGGAGCACCTCAAGGCTGCGTGCTCAGCCCCCTGCGGTACTCACTCTATACTCATGACTGCGCAGCCGGTCATAGTGCGAACACCATCATCAAGTTCGCTGACGACACCACTGTTGTGAGACGTATCACTGATGGGGACGAGTCAGAGTACAGAAGAGAGATCGACCGACTGACCAAATGGTGCCAGCACAATAACCTGGCCTTCAACACCAGTAAAACCAAGGAACTGATTGTGGACTTTGGAAGGGGTAGGATGGGGACCCACAGTCCCGTTTATATCAACGGGTCGATGGTGGAAAGGGTCAAGAGCTTCAAATTCCTGGGCGTGCACATCTCTGAAGATCTCTCCTGGTCCGAGAACACTGATGCAATTATAAAGAAAGCACATCAGCGCCTCTACTTCCTGAGAAGATTACGGAGATTCGGTATGTCAAGGAGGACTCTCTCGAACTTCTACAGGTGCACAGAGTGCCCAGGAGCGGAAAAGACAACAAAAAATAGTAAACACTGCCCAGTCCATCATCGGCTCTGACCTCCCTACCATCGAGGGGATCTATCGCAGTCGCTGCCTCAAAAAAGCTGGCAGCATCATCAAGGACCCACATCATCCTGGCCACACACTCATCTCCCCACTACCTTCAGGTAGAAGGTACAGGAGCCTGAAGACTGCAACGTCCAGGTTCAGGAATAGCTCTTCCCCACAGCCATCAGGCTATAATACTCAACTCAAACAAAACTCTGAACAGTAATAGCCCATTATCTGTTTATTTGAACTTTATCTGTTTATTTATTCATGTGTGTATATATTTATATAATGGTATATGGACACACTGATCTGTTCTGTATTCATGCCTACCATATTCTGTTGTGCTGACGCAAAGCAAGAATTTCATTGTCCTATCTGGGATACATGACAATAAACTCTCTTGAATCTTGATGATGAAACACTTATATTTTCAAGCACAAAGAGTTTCATAAAAACTAACCCCAAGAACCAGGCCATTTGGGCCAACAAATCTATATTGTTAGAAAAAAGGAACTGCAGATTCTGATTTACAAAAAAAGACAAATGCTGGAGTGACTCAGTGGGTTAGGCAGCATCTCTGAAGAACATAGATAGGTGATGTTTTGGGCTGGGACCCTTCTTCAGACTGATAACGGTGTGGTAGTGTGGGATGGGAGAAAGCAAGCCCCTCCTCTCTTCCAGGTTTTTCTCCCCTCCCCACCCCACCATCAGTCTGAAGAAGATTCTCAACTCAAAACTTCACCTATCCATGTTCTCCAGAGATGCTGACTGATGCTGAATTACTACAGGACTGTCTTTTTAAAATCGATATAATTGTTTATATGACTCATGATCCTCCTGTTCTACTAATTGTTTCGCATCTTCCTCATGCATACAGTGCATTCAGAAAGTAGTCAGACCACTTTTTCCACATTTTGTAACGAGACAGCCATTATTCTAAAATGGATTTAGTTCATTTTTTTAAATCATCAATCTACACACAATACCCCATAATAAAAAAAGTGAAAACAGGTGTTTAGAAATGTTTGCAAAGTAATTAAAAAGAAATAACTGAAATGTCACATTTACATAAGTATTCAGACCCTTTACAGTACTTTGTTGAGGCACCTTTGGCAGCGATTACAGCCTCAAGTCTTCCTGGGTTTGACGCTACAAGCTTGGCACCCCTGTATTTGGGTAATTTCTCCCATTCGTCTCTGCAGATCTTCTCAAGCTCCGTCAGGTTAAATGGGGAGCGTCGATGCACAGTCTCTCCAGAGATGTTCGATCAGGTTCAGGGCCAGGCTCTGGCTGGGCCACTCAAGGACATTCACAGACTTGCCACGAAGCCACTCCTGCGTTGTCTTGGCTGTGTGCTTAGGGTCGTTGTCCTGTTGGAAGGTGAACCTCCACCCCAGTCTAGTCTGAGGTGCACAACGCTCTGTAGCAGGTTTTCATCAAGTATCTCTCTGTAATTTGCTCCATTCATCTTTCCCTCGATCCTGACTAGTCTCCCAGTTCCTGCCGCTGAAAAACATCCCCACAGAATGATGCTATCACCACCATGCTTCACTATAGGTATGGTATTGGCCAGGTGATGAGCGGTGCCTGCTTTCCTTCAGATGTGACGCTTGGCATTCAGGCCAAAGTGTTCAATCTTGGTTTCATCAGACCGGAGAATTTTGTTTCTCATGCCTTTTGGCAAACTTCAAGCGGGCTGTCATGTGCCTTTTACTGAGGAGTGGCTTCCGTCTGGCCACTCTACCATAAAGGCCTGATTGGTGGAGTGCTGCAGATATAGTTGTTCTGGAAGTTTCTCCCATCTCCACAGAGGAACTCTGGAGCTATGTCAGAGCGACCATCATGTTCTTGGTGACCTCCCTGACCAACGCCCTTCTCCCCCGATTACTCAGTTTGGCCAGGCGGCCAGCTCTATGAAGAATCCTGGTGGTTCCAAAGTTCTTCCATTTAAAAATGATGGAGGCCACTGTGCTCTTCGGGAAATGCAATGCTGCAGAAATTGTTTTATACCCTTCCCCAGATCTGTGTCTCGACCCAATCCTATCCTGTCTCGGAGGTCTACTGACAATTCCTTTGTCTTCATGGCTTGGATTTTGCTCTGAGATGCACTGTCAACTGTGGGACCTTATATAGACAAGTGTGTGCCTTTCCAAATCATGTCCAATCAATTTAATTTACCACTGGTGGACACCAATCAAGTTGTAGAAACATCTCAAGGATAATCAATGGAAACAGGATGAACCTAAGCTCAATTTTGAGTGTCATAGCAAAGGGTCTGAATACTTATGTAAATGTGATATTTCAGTTATTTATTTTTAATTTGCAAAATTTTCTAAACTCCTCTTTTCGCTTCTTCATTCTGGGGTATTGTGTGTAGATTGATGATGAAAAAATGAATTTAATCCTTTTTAAAATAAGGCTGTAACGTAACAAAATGGGGAAAAAGTGAAAGGGTCTGAATACTTTCTGAATGCACTGCATCTCTACGCCTCACTTTAAATGCATCAAAGAAATCTGATTCAACATTTAAGAGGCCAGAGAGATCCACATTCCCATTGACCTATACAAAATTTTTTTTTACCTGTTTGAGGATATCAGATAGTAATTTGCCCAGTTGTGGACTAATCCTCCAAGAAGAAAAAACAAATTCATATTCAGCCTTCTGACAGAAATGTTGCACTCTTTCCACGCTTGTAAACACTTTGTGAACAGCTGCACAGATTCAACATTGTAATGTGATTTCACAGAAATCCAACCAAATGTAGCATTGCCTGTCTATTTCTATATTTTTTAATAGCTTGCAAAAATTCCTATAATTAGTAATGATGGATAATACAGGCTTTCATCATGCGTACTTTGTTAAACGGAAGACAATGGGTAGATGCAGGAGCAGCATGCAACAAGGAAAAGTCTGCAACTTTCGAAGTGCAATGCTTCTGACTTCATGTTCTGCAACAACATTCCAGTTACACTAAGCATTGCCTCTTCCAGAAGAGACCATTGGAAATATGCTTGACTTCAGCTACTCAGTTGTCAAAAATTATGTGCCAGTTTATCCTGATAAAGAGCAGGAGAGCAGTACATCCATAACTGTCACACAATATGTTTGGCTGATGTGTTCAGCATGGTTGAAAAATTTGCAAAGTAGCAATTTATGGAAGCTGTGTGAGATATGCAAGATATGTGCATGTATGAGGTATGAAGAAAAAGCGTGTTAATGTGCAGTACAACATTAAAATATGTTGATATTCTGTCTTGATGCACTGGAACCAATCATGAATTTCATCATCAATATTTGCCTTCAATGAAATATGGCTCCCAATACCTCATACACAGGTGGCTCAACTGCTGCAGAGAAATGGAGAACTCATTCACTGCTGGTCTCAGCTATCAAATTCTGCAATGTGTCTCATCAATGGAATGATTTCCACCACTATTTGCAACCACAAACCTACTCTTATTATGTCCACTGCAGTTCACTCCATCTCATGATGTAACTAAGGATGTAATGCTGAGGCTTTATCAGGTGCTGGTGTGGCTTCATTTGTAATATTGTGAGCAGATTTGGGCCCATATCTGAGAAAAAATGTTCTGGCTTTGGAGAAGGTCCAAAAGAGGTTTACAAGAATGATCTGGGGATGATTGGGATAATATATTCGGAACCTGTACTCACTGTAGTTTAGAAGAATGAGGGGGAGGATCTAATTGAAACATAACAGATAATGAAAGGCCTAGAGTGGACATGGAAAGGATGTTTCCAGTAATGGGAAAGAATAGAACCAGAGGGCACAGCCTCAGAATAAAAGGACATTCCTTCAAAATGAAGATTAGGCGGAATTACCTTCGCCATAAGGTGGTGAATCTGTGGAATTCACTGCCACAGATGGCAGTGGAGGCCAAGACATTGGACTTTTTTAAAATATTTTTTTTTAATTAGAAGCAATTGTACAGGGATAAATCGCTAGACATCTACCATTATACAATTATTGTACAGCTTCATTTTTTCAAATTTTATCATAACGAACACACAGTGGACAGAAAACAAAAAACACCAATTAAAGAAACAAAAAAAAACACACAAAAATAAATAAATAAATTAATTAATTAATTTTAAAAAAAAACAAAAAAACGAGTGGGGGGCAGCCAGAATATCAATCAGTGCAAGATCAAAGTTCGCTCAGATTAAAGACATAGCACAGCAGCAAAATAAACAGATCAGACAATTATGCCTCTTCAAGCAAAATCAAAAATGGTTTCCACACCTTCAAAAAATAATTTTGTAAATTCCCTTTGTTAAAACCAATCTGTTCCATCTTAGCAATAGAAAGCATTTCGTTGAGCCACGTCTTAAAACATGGGGAGAGTGGGGACTTCCAATTCAGTAATATTATTTTTTTAGCTGCAACCATACCTGCTCTAAGAATCTGCTTCTGGTGGGAAGGAAGGGTCCTTGTATTGTCAGAGCAACCAAAAATAGCCAGATTACAATCAGGCGGAATATTTATTCGACATTGTTTGGAAAGACAGTTAAATATGTCACTCCAGAAATTACTTAATACTGGACAGTGCCAAAATAAATGTGATAGTGGTCCTTCTGCAGTACCACATCTCACACATGGAGGAAACCGATTCAAAAATCTTGTTAAGTTTGGTTTTAGAATAATGTAGTCTATGCAAGACTTTAAATTGAATTAATCTGTATCTAGAACTAATAGAGCAACTCTGTATACTGGACAAACCTTCCTCCCACAGTTCATTTGACACAGGAGTGCCCAATTCTGCAGCCCAGGCCTCCCTGAGATGACCAGCTTCAACTGGTGTCGTAAAGGCAGTGACAAAGCGGGAGATCAAGTGTTTAGAGTCAGGCTGTGAGAGAAGTAGATCATAAAGAATGTGACTTTTTGGTTTGACTATGAATTCTGGGATACGCTCCCGTACAAAATGCCTGACTTGAAGGTAGCGATAGAAGTGTCGTTGAGGAAGGCGATATTTAGTTTGGAGCTGAACAAATGAGGCAAATTTATTATCTATGTAGAGATCATTCATACAACACAGCCCCTACCCCGTCCAGTCCAGAAACACTCTATCCATCAGTGCCGGTTTGAACAAGTGATTGTGTACTATAGGGGTATACACTGAGATATTTACCAATCCAAGGAATTTTTTTATTTGATTCAGAATCCTTACGGAGTTTCTGAGAATGAAGTTATGGCCAACTAATTTGTAGGGAACCTGTGCTCCGAAAAAGAGCAACACTGGGAGAGAGGTCTCTGAAACAAACATGGATTCAATTTTTAGCCAGAGTGGGGAAACATCAGACCCTCATCAAGAAAGACCCACTGCCAAAAAATGTGAGAGCCCTCGCATTTGCAGCCCAGTAGTAATGCTTCAGTACCGGAAGGCCGAGGCCACCCCTGTCCACATCTTTCTGTAGGTGGGCTTTAGCAATGCGAGTGGGTTTGTCTGCCCAGACAAATGAGAGTATAACCGAATCCAGTTGTTTGAAAAAAGACAAAGGTAAGTAGACAGGAAGGTTTTGGAAAAGATACAAAAATCTTGGAAGTGCAACCATTTTAATAGCATTGATGTGACCAATCATTGAGAGGGGAAGCAGCTTCCAGCACCTAATGCTAGCTTTTAATTTGTCTACCATGTCCAAAAAAATTCAATTTAAGTAGAAGTTTGGGGTTTCTGGAAATCTTCAGTCCAAGATAGGTAAAGTGGGTGGTAACTAATTTAAATGGCAAAGATTTCAAGAAAGCAGGGCTCAAATTATTCGTCAAGGGCATAAATTCACTTTTATCCCAGTTAATTGTATATCCTGACAGTTTACTAAATGACTTAATGTAGTTCAGAAGGTTGGGAACTGACACTACCGGATCAGATAAACAAATTAATAAATCATCCGCATATAAATTCACAAGACTTTCAACATTACCAAATTTTACACCATGGATACCCGGGTGACCCCTGATTCCTATTGCAAGAGGTTCTAAAGCGATATCAAACAGCAGGGGAGAAAGGGGATCACCCTGTCTCACACCGCGCTGCAGGTCAAAAGGTTGGGATTTTTCTGTGTTAGTCAGAATAAAAGATACTGGATTTGAATAAATTATTTTAATCCACTCTATAAAGTTCATCCCGAACCCAAACTGTTTTAACGTCTCTAGCATATAGGGCCATTCGATCTGATCGAAAGCCTTCTGAGCATCGAGAGATAGGATGGCAGCTTGCGTATCTTTGTCATGAACCGAATATAATGTAAGACATTGGACATTTTTAAGGCAGAGATTGATAGGTTTTTTATTAATAAAGGCACCAAAAGTTATGGGGAGGAGGCAGGAGAATGGGGTTGAGAGGGAAAATAGATCAGCCATAAATGAATGGCAGTGGGGATTCGATGGGCTAAATGGCCGAATTCTGCTCCTATATCTTAGTCATGATAGTTTGCCTGTAATCCAATGTCAGCATGGTCATAATTATCATTGTGATGAGAAGAGAGAATAACTTTACCACAACCTCTGCCAGTTCTAGCTAGGTGCAGTTAATTGTATATAGTATGTTCCATATCAGTTTTTCCATACTAACAAATTTCATTATCAAAATCTCTCTCAAACAGAATCTTAAACCTTGTGAGCATTATTTTATATTTGCACTTTGCTAAAATTAATTTTATTTCCCATTACTATATTTAACATAATTGCCTCTGTACTTGATTGGCTTTTATATAGAGCTGATATTAACCCATCCATAATAGTCGGGGTGAAGTATTAAGCCCCAAAAATCCTTGGGTCTGCTAAAACATTGAATTTGCAAAATAAAATGTAGGCAAAAATACAAAACAAATGGATTAAATTTGTGCAAGAGTTAGAGGAATCCTACACTGCCCTATAAACTTCACATTCTGTGAAATATTGACATGCCACTACTGGTTTTCTATCTTGTAAAAAACTAAACAAGAGCCATGCAAAATTTTCAGTCAATTAAAAAAGTTTCTAAATGATATTACTGTTAAAAATAATTACAGCTCATTAAAGCAAATAGTGCAATCTATTAGGTAAAACTATCACAACTTATGAAAAAAAAATCAATACATACCTCATGAAGCAACGTTTGTCCATGTTTGTCCATGGTGTTAACTTTAGCTCCTTTATGTATTAAGTTGTTCAACAACTTGAGATTTATCTAAAATATAATTCCACATATCATTGCAATCTTTAAAAAGATAGACATTGTTTTAAGAAGCATTTATTTCATTTACATATATATAGCCAAAATGCTATTTAGATTCCCTAATGGGTCAGTAACTCATCCTTTAAGTAACATTAACCTTGGACCTTGTATGAAAGGTGAAAGGATACAACTACATTGTATTTGTTTCTCCAGTCTCAGTCCTCATTCAGAATAAAACAAAAACATGTGTAGGAAAGAACTGCAGATTCTGGTTTAAATTGAAGGTAGACACAAAATGCTGGAGTAACTCAGAGGACAGGTAGCATCTCTGGAGAGAAGGAATGGGTGACGTTTTGGGTCGAGACCCTTCTTCACTGCTGAGTTACTCCAGCATTTGTGTCTAAAACAAAAATATAATTGGTATTTGCACCTCGGTATTGACATATGAAAAGTGAGCCTGTATTCACATATTGTTCAAATTTAAGAGGGAACTATAATACTTTTAAAGGTTTTCATAGAAAAAAATCAGCCACACTGACAACACTAAAGAAGGGTAACGGAATAGTCAGACCTGGAATTAGGGTGGTGTCCAGTGATGAACGGGAGTGGGGAAGTCAAATTTGAGATTGAGACCGATTAGATGGAGGTGGAGGTACCCAAAAGACCGAGGAATAATGAAAAGAGGTGGTGGTACCATGTAGGAGTTTTAAGGTATCGGCAGCAAAGCTGGGAAGAGGGCTCGTTAGAGAGAGTGAAAGGGGAAGAGAACAATAAGGAATATACTTTAAGCAAGAGGTACCTGCTACACGATCAATGACTCCACAACAGGTAAATGTTTTACCTCAATTTTATGGATTATACCTGCTTCAGAATGAATGAACGATACTGTTTGTAGGCTTATAAATATCACTAGACCACGTGCAGACCCGTTGGGTCTGTTGCCGGGGGGGGGGTGGTGGCTGGGGGGGGGCAGCATGCGGCGTCACACACACTAACTACCCCCCCGCACACACGCTAACTACCCCCTTGATATTATATTATTATTAATTTGCTCCTTTTACCCCATAACCGCCCTATCCACTGAAGCATAGTCCCCAACTCGCAGGTGCGTCTAGAGAGGGATGGGGGGTAGAGAGTGAGGGCAGAGAGAGAATGGGGAGAGACAGAGAGAAAGGGTCAGAGACAGAAGGGCAAGAGACAGAGGGAGAGGGGAGGAGAGAAAGAGGGGAGGAGAGAGAGTGGGGAGAGATAGGGAGAGAGGGGGGCTGAGTGGGGGGAAGGGAAGGGGGGAGAGGGGGAGAGGTGGGGGGAAGGGAGGGGGAGAGGTGGGGGGGAAGGGAGGGGAGGGGGAGGGTGGCGAGGGGATGGGGTGGAAGGAATGGGGTAGGGGAAGGGGGAAGGCGGTTTAGGGGAGGGAGGGTGGGGGAGGGCAGGGGGGTGGGGAGAGGAAGGGGGAGAGAGAGGGAGGGGGAGAGAGAAAGGGGGGGGGAGAGAGAGGGGGGGGAGAGAGAGAGAGAGGGGAGAGAGGGAGAAAGAGAGGGGAGAGA
>CM075977.1:31777103-31827824 GCA_038087875.1 Malacoraja senta | reverse complement strand
TGCAGAGAAAAATGATGCAAATGTAACGAAGAGCTCAAAAAGAAAGAGCGTGAAAAAAGGAAAGACAATGTTGTCAATAACAACAGACCTGGTTGAAAAGACTGAAATAATTGATGCACCGACACACAGTGAGTCCTATGACAGAGCCAAACAGGGGCCAGAGAATTCCATGCCAATAATAAATGTCTTTGGGGGAGTGTTTCCTCAAATGCCCTATCAGGAGTGAAATAAATCTGGATATAAGCTCAGACAGGACTGGGGTCCCCAAGGGAGGGAGGGATCTTAAGGAGGAGGTCAAGAAAGGCTAGTAAGGAGACAGGTAATGCATAAGGTGTGTTGGGATGTGAACAGGTATGGTAATCAGGAAATAATAATAATTATATTAAGATAGTGGTGAACATAGCTATGGTAAGAACATTAAGAAGAGGTATTAAATACACCTAGGCTAGGATGTGGCAGGGTGATGGGACTAGAAATACAGGAGGTGGACCATGAAGTCCTTTCAAACATGCAAAATGCGGCGCCACCAACAGAAAAGCACAATTGGAACACAGAAGGTGGGAAACAGGACGACGGAATGTGGAGACACAAGGACGGACGCCTGATACTCCCAAAATCTCTATTTCGGTATGCGTGTATAATAGTAAGATTAAACGAGAACTTACCAGTTTGAAGTTTGATCTTTATTTTATGAGGAGTTACGTTGGTGATTACTTGAAGAAGACCCGTCAGGGCGCATGTGCGTCAATCTTCAAAGCAGCGGTATGAAATCACAGACAACACAATAATTGAAGTAACATATTAAGATGAGTAACATGAGAACTACCATATGACCTTTTTTATGAGAGAGGGTTGGGCGTGGCGGGCACGTAATCACCAACGTAACTCCTCATTAAATAAAGATCAAACTTCAAACTGGTAAGTTCTCGTTTAATCTTACTATTTTACTTCGGAGTCACGTGAGTGACTACGTGAAGATTTCAAAGCTCTGTGATTTTATGCCGCAGATCCAAATCCCGGCCTCACTGCATTGATTGACTTTCGATGAGAAACAATCAATAATGCGTTAAACATGAAATGGTAATATCATGCAGTAACAATTGATTTGAATAATCAAAACAAACAGTAACCCGTCTATCCCAGGGGAACTAAACAGGACTTAATACTGAATTTGCAAACAGCCTCTCTCCGATCAGCCGATGGTAAACATTTTTTAAAATAATTCATTTGACCACCCGGCACCTATAAAATATGGCCGCTGTGAACATCCACCGTCCGAGCCGACAACGTTGCTGCTGCACTAGTGGAAAATGGATATATACACACTTCAGTGTTAATACCTGCCTTAATCAACATTTACTTTAAACCACCTTGAGATAGTCTGCACTGACACTCTCCTGTGTGGCTTCATGTAACTGATAAACAATGCTGTTTCCACATTTCTTAAGGTCTTTATAGCTTCAATATAATGAAAATAAATGTGCCATTACACATAAACATGGATCAGTAGGTTATGCTGAAACACAATTTTAACAAACCTGTGACACCTGGCCTGCTCTGCTACCAATGCCAAGAGCATAACCACTTTCATGATTAGTTTGGCAAATTCAGAGACATGCCAGGAACCTACTGTCGAAACATCTTGAGGACCTCACTTACATCCCAGATCGCCATATACCTGGGTTTAGGAGGTTTAGAGTTGAAATTCCTTTCATCAATCCAGCTATGATATGCTGAAACTCAATAGGATCTTTCCTGACCCCATCCAAACCATACGATGACAAAGCACTTAAAGCTGTATTAATGGTGCTATAACTGAGCCCCTCATCATCATAGAGTGTCAACAGGAACTCTAAAATATCCACAATACCTGTAGTATTATAGTCAATATTATTTTGTACACAATATTGCTCCCATTTTTTTACATAAGTAATATACCCCTTTTGAGTACTCTTTCTCCAGGCTACAGTGAGCACGTCCTCCGTAAACCCAGACAGTCCTTGCTCCAGGTATGGCCTTCTTAAAACATGCAAATTAGCAAGTCAATACAATCACATAACAGATGACTTTCCCGTGTTAGCGGATGCTCCAGTCAATTCCTACGCTTGGGAACCACCAAAAAGAGGTTGGATCCCTAACTGTAACATCAAAGGGAAACCATGCTTGATTCGGCCAATTAGGTATTACAAGCACCCCAAAGTGGCATTCTGCTTGATTTCTTGCAGACTCCGACCTATTAGGCAAAATGGTAGGAAAATATATAAAACATACCACCTCAATGTCAAAGTATTAATTGCAACTGCCACCTGGTCTGGTTCCCATGAAACCTATTTAGGCATCTGATGGTTGACCTTGATGCAAAACAAATCGATATCTGGTATTCATATACAAGTACTATATTATTGAACACCTCGTTGTTGAACATTCAATCTATGTTGTCATGGAACTTTCGTGACTTGGCGTCTGCTACTATGTAGAATCTACCTGGTAGATAAATAGCTGAAATATCTTTTCCAATGCACCAGGCCCAAATTTGATTAGCCAATCTGTCACAAAATACCGACTTGATTCCACCGATGTGATTAATATATATGCCACTTGCGTAGTATTGTCAATCTGATACTGAACATGCAGATTACATTTGTTAGAGCAATAAGCCTTGTCCATAAAAACCTCTTAATAGTTAATTGCCCATGTCTGCAGAAACGATGCCTCTTGCTCAGTTCATCTGCCTCCACAGTTGAAACTCGTATTCCTGACACCCCACCTGAGTGCACTGACATTCATCTGCAAAATCATGGAAGGGTGGTCAAGCATTACCTTGCTATAACTCCTGGACACATGGTGAATCCACCATTGCAAATCAGAATAGTCTTTACTGATAACTGCATAGGTCTATTATAATGACCCGAATGTATCGTTAATGCCTCAATTAGCTTGATACAGCTGTCAATTAGCTCGACCCTTTTCCCCTGGGCAGAGCACTTAATTGAATCAATTGTGACCCAAATAGTCAGGTGTTAATTTGGATTTCTCTGGATGGATCAGCAATCAGCGACTGAGCAGCAATTTTAGAGGCAAACGCCCACTGCTTACCCTCATGCATTCAGCATGGGATCCCGGCACATAGCCATGTTTGGATTCCTGTTTGGAGTTAATCCATACTAACCTTAGACACTCTTTTAGAGTGGGACTTATCGAAGCTGAAGCAAGTATCACCATCCATCTCCTCCATTTGCTTGTACATGCCTCTGTACCAAGCATGTTGTTCGACTCCATTCCCCACAATCTTATCACATATGTGTGTGGCTCCATCTTCATCCACTATACATCCACGTGGGAGGACTTATGCAACCTGCAACAGGAGCTGCCCCAGGCCTGTGTGCCTGTATTTTAGCACCATCTCGAGTGGGAGTAATGGCAGCCCTGCAAACAGGTGTTGCTTCAGGCCCATGTGAATACTTCTGTAGCACTCTCTCGACCACTCCGCCATTTGAGTGGGAGAAATTTTTGGCAACCCTTTACTAGACGTCACCTCAGGCATGTGTGCATGTATTTTAGCACTAACTCGACCACTGTGGTGCACCAAGTGGGAGGAATGGCAACCTTACAAACAGGTGTTGCTTCAGGCACATGTGCATCCTCCTGTAGCACTCTCTCGACCACTCCGACCCTTGAGTGGGGGGACATTTGCAACCCTTTACTAGGTATTGCTGCCTGACATGCCTTACGATGGAGCGTTCTTGAATTGCAACGAGACGCAATGTTGTCTGACATTGATACCCCTGGCTTGGAACTCACTCTGAGTTGGGGTTATCAGGTCGCTGCCTACAGCAGCCGCCAGGACCAGCCATGCAATTCGATACTCTGTTGGTATCCTCCTTCTCCAAACAGGCTGCACGTGCTAGCGACTCCAAATCGTGCTCCTTCCCGAGGCCAACGCCGTCTATAGGGAAGAATTGGAGCGCCTCTGGCCCCGTACATCAGACATAGTGGGAAATGCTGGAACAAACTTAACAATTATTTGTCATAGGCAAAGACATTTATGTGAATGAAGACGCCCATCCCAGTTAAACCTGGGATTTATTTACTTTTAATATGAGTAATACGGTGTCTTGGGGAAGAAACCATGCACAGTCCCTTTTAATGAGCAGCAATTACTATGACGCCACCTTGTGTAACTCCCACAGGTGACTGATAATACAGCTCAACAAGGCTTCCCATTTCCTTAATTGAGTAAATGATAATCATCTTTCTCGGTATAATAGTCACAATGTGACCAAGTGGTAACTATAATGTCTACCCTTTTGAACGCTTCCCAAAATTGCGTTCGTCTTTAATTTGAAGGGCAACCTGAAACCTCCTCAGAATTAGCAGAAAATGCTACTTTTCCACCTCGACACATAAGGGTGATAAACCACTAATCTCACTTCCTGAGTTGGGGTTGGAGTCAGCCACACATTGACCCCTTGTACTCCTCTCCACTGAGGGAATTGGTAAGCAGCCCTGAAACACAGGTGCTGCCGCAATCCCCTGATGTCCTGCCCTGATATGGAGCACCATATCAGGATAATGCACGTGTGAGGACATACATATATGACAGAGGGGACCCTCCTGGCCAGGCTCCACATGGTTTACCTCATATGGGCTGCCGATGTCGGGGTCCTCAATGAGTCGGGTAATAACCCCGACGACCACGCTCAGTCTACACCCCGAACACCCTCGGGAGTCGCTGACCTACTGTCAGCGACTCTAACAAGAAGTCCGACGGCCACCGGCTCCTCACTTTACTGCGGACCGTAGCCGGTATCCCCGTGGTCTAGAGAACCCCGCGGCCCATATTTAAACACATCTCGGGAGTCGCTGACCTGCCTGTCAGCGACTCGAAATAACAAGCTCAACAGCCACCTCTATGGTGGCCGTCGCATAACCCGCGGTCTACAAAAACCCGCGGCCCGAATTAAACCTCGGGAGTCGCGGACCGTTCTGTCCGCGACTCGACCAGCAAAACCCACCGGCAGCCTGCTACCGCACTCCCGCGGTCCGAAGCCGACATCCCCGCGGTCCACAATTTCTCCGCGGTCCACCGGGTTTTGCTGATTTTTTCCCATGTCCAGCAGGAACCTGAGAAAATGATTCCTGCAATGAAAAATAAGTTTAAACTTACCTGCAGGATTTTTTAAACTTACCGCTGGAGAACTGTGTTCCTCCCAGCCTGTCTGCGCCAATGCGACCGACGTAATGACGCGCATGCGCCCTGACGGGTCTTCTTCACGTAGTCACTCACGTGACTCCGAAGTAAAATGAGTCATGGGGTAACCCATGTCTCAACAGGAGGAATGATACAGATAATCGAAAAAGTATTCAAGACATATGGATTCACCAGGTATGCCAAAAGATATTGTGAGACGTGTGAGATATGTGCCAGGTACAATCCACAGGGGGGAGTGAAACAGAAACCAGGGAAAGGTCCACAACCAAAATACCCATTTCAAATTTTAAATATGGATTTTATTGAATTGAGCCCCTTGCAGGGAAAGAAATACTGTTTAGTGATTATTGATGTATTTTCCCGATGGGTTGAAGTTTTTCCCTCTGCCAATGCGGACGCATTGACAGTGGCAAAGGCTCTCCTTCGGGACATCATACCAAGGTTTGGGATCCCAGAAAGGGTCTATAGTGATAATGGTAGCCATTTTGTGAAGGAAATAATAGAGAACTTAACACAAACCCTAAACATACAAGTAAAACACCATTGTTCCTACCATCTCCAATCGGCAAGGCTGGTGGAAAGAACCAATGGGACTATAAAAAGCAAATTAAGAAAGGCAATGGCTGAGACTGGATTCACATGGATAGATTGCATTCCACTGGTAATGCTAAATATGAGAATGTTGCCAAGAGTAAGGGGAATATCCCCATATGAAATACTGTATGGAAAACCCTTTCAGTATCCCATCCTACAGAGGTTCTCAGAAACTGTAGCTGAGGACGAGACGTTGGCAAGTTACATGAAGAGTATGTTAATAACCAAATCTCGTATGTTAAAGGGAATAACAAGCACTGAACCAACAGAGGCGGACCTCTCGAAAAAGTTGGAACCAGGAGACTGGGTATTCGTCAAGATCATCAAGAGGAAAAAGTGGTCGAGCCCTTGGTGGAACGGGCCATACCAAGTGCTACTCACCACTCCCACCGCAGTAAGGATCGCCAAAAGACCAACGTGGGTACATGTAACACACTGCAAAAGGGTTAAAAAAAACCTTGGAACAAGGGGAGGAGCAGGGATTCAACAACGGCTGACGGCCTGTATAGGCCCAGTAACGATTGATCCCTGAGAAATCTTCCCTCCAGATTGCACCCACGAATGGCAGCTGGAATTGTGTCATTACCTATAGTCAACTGCCTGATATACGGGGGTCTAGGGGAATATGTCATCTGGCTGAAGGAGGGGGAGACCAGTACATTCCGAGTTGACCCTTCTCATGGGAGAAAGTGTGCAGACCGGGGAGCCGCCACAGATGGGACATACGTGTGTCGAGCCCCCTGCACAAGATGGGCCTATGTGTTCCAACACTCAGAATATGGGGGTTATAAAGATAGGAATGCAGAACAAGGGAAAAGGTGGTCTCTGATTAAACCCCCTACCACACACCACTGCCCCGGTTGGCAAACATTCATAACATTAAAACAAATAAGTAAAAAGGATCGGGGGAATTATTACATATGCGTTGATATGGCGCTGGCCCAAGATAGGTGCTGTCAGTTCAGACTAGAGGTGGGAGACTGGACCGAACCTAAAGCCACCCTAGAGCCGGACCCCGCTTTGGCGATAGTAAAACCAGAAGAGCAGGCGATCAAAATAATCCCTGTAAAAGACCTGAAAAAATCCCTGGAATTAGAAACTGGGTATGCAGACGAGAATGCTTGGCTGGAGTGGATGCAATATACGGCTAAGACTTTGGGGCGAACGGATTGTTACGCCTGTGCTTCAGCCAAGCCACAACTCATCCCCACCCCATTTCCCCTGAATTTTAGGAACTCGCCAGAAGGGGTCACATGCATGCTATCCCTGTTCACGGGAAAGGAAGCACAAAAGAATAAAAGCTGCTCAGACCTACATTATCTGTTCCCGGCAGTAGTGATGGACATGGTCCCACCACCATTCACCATCCCAACGGGGGGAGGATTTAATTGCTTCTCTAGGTGGAGTGAGGAAGGAAAGTTCTTGGGCAACTTGGGGAACTGTGTAGCTACAGTAAAAAATTCCGGAGTCAAACCAGCTACGGGCCCAAGTCCCCGGCTGGGATTAGACGTCAACCTTCTGACACAACAGAAAGTTGGGAGGGCAGATGTATGGTGGTACTGTGGAGGTAGAATATTAAGAACAAAGCTACCCAGAACTGGAAGGGGACGTGCGCAATGACCCAGCTGATAATGCCCTTCACCCTAGTAACCCTAAGGAGGGGCGAAGGAAGAAAGGACCTGGGAGAGATGGGATCAGGGAAGAGGAATAAGCGGGAATTAATTAAAGGTTCATTTAATGCGCACATCTACATTGACAAGATCGGGGTCCCTAGAGGGGTCCCAGATGAGTTCAAGGCCCGAAATCAGATAGCCGCTGGATTCGAGTCAGTCTTTTTCTGGTGGTCAACCACTAATAAGAATGTAGACTGGATCAACTCTGTACTAGAATCAGCAGCGGTTCATTAACTATACAAGAGATGCCATAAAAGGCATGGCCGAACAATTGGATCGAACTAGCTTAATGGCCTGGCAAAATCGGATGGCCATAGACATGTTATTAGCGAATAAAGGAGGCGTGTGTGTCATGTTTGGGCCATCGTGCTGCACCTTCATTCCAAATAACACTGCTCCAGACGGCTCAGTCTCCAGGGCCTTGGCTGGGTTAACATCACTGGCGGAGGAGCTGGCCGAGAACTCTGGGGTAGATACTTCATGGACAGGGTTCTTTGAAAGCTGGTTTGGGAAATGGAAAAATATTGTCATTTCTGCATCAACATCCTTCATAGTGATTACAGGAGTATTGGCCGGATTGGGATGCTGTATAATTCCCTGTGTTCGAGGGCTGGCTCAAAAACTAATAGAAATAGCTCTTACAAAGAAAATGCAGATGGTATTCGAGTTGATTCCTCAGAAGGGGATTGAGGAAGAGGAAGTGAACATTGATCTAATGAACATCTTCATGGCCTGAACGGACCCCCGCGGATGAACAGATTGCATAAAGTCAGGAGAAAGTGCAATGTTGTGAGGGAACCGGGGAGACGTTCGGGACGAGGGAATTTTTGGAAATTGTTAATAAATTGTTGGAAAATTGTATAAACAGGAGGAAAATGATAGAAAAATTAATTCCTATAGCTATCGGGGACTATACCTTTAAAAATGCTTATGCGAGTGCTTATGCAAGCAGAATGCTTACTCTCCATCTTATTTAGCTTATGAAGTTATATTTGCTATTAAACTCCATTTCATATACAGCATGCTGGTAACAGTTTAAAATAATGGCCAATTTAGAAGGCTGCAAAAGCCTGTGAATCCTGAGCACAGAGCTTGTAAATGACCTTTGCTATCTCAATGAGAATAGAGATATGGGATGTTCCCGGGCGTCTGGAACTCCAACATTGATACTAGCAAGCTGTATGAAGAACAATAGGCCTGTTCTTCCCTTGCAGCTGTAGGGTTTCCCAAACTAATAGCTTATACTTTGTTTCTTCCTATTTGTAGCTGAGGGGATCCATTGTGTTTAACTGAAGCCTCTTTGTTATTAATAGCAATGTTACAAAATTTTGAGATTTAAAAAATAAAGTCTGCAATTTATCCCATCAGATAAAGCATAAAAAGAAGTTTAATTTGACACTTAATTCACTTTCATATCTTCAGTATTAAAAAAGTTATGGCCATTATCATACTCAGAAATTAGCATCTAGTTCCCTATTGCTTTTCCATTGACTTAACACAAAAGCTGTGATCGAGGACAGTTAAAAGCCAATAACTTTCTTAAAAATTATGGTAACTGAAAGAAATTTTCAGGTATTATAGATTGAAGCATTCTGAAACAAATATGAAACAATCTTACTTCGAAGACATGAAAGTAAAGCATATAATTAGTTAGTTACCTAATTGTAGCTAATTACAAAATTCAATTACTAGATCTAAACATCTATCAATTTCTTAAGAATAGATTAACATTTTTAAATAGCCTGTGTCCAAATAACATTCACACAATAGTTCACAATATAACATAATTTTTAAATCTAATTTTCATGAATTTACAGGCCAAATGGAAGGAATTGAATGTTTAATACCTGTAAATTAATGGGGATTTAATTCATCTTGCGAGTGAGAATTTCTGGAACGCGATCTTTTGGAACGTTCATTTGCGGTGAATTTAACCCCGTATTGGCATGAAAAATACTGCCGTTAATTCGGGGAATAAAATCACCGTGTCGCATGACAAAATGTGAATTAAAGGCTTCTTAAGAAGCACTTTTATACATTTAAAGAAAGCACTTTCGTTTACCTGTCCATTGTGTGAAATCCGTCCCCGTTATTGGCGTTGACGCTTCAGGAGCTGCTTTTAAAATGACTGTAGCGCTGACATTGACGATTTAACAACAAAAAAAAATTCACAAAACGCCGGTAGGAACGATTTTGTCAGCGAAGGTTTGTACTCCAACAAAATATTTCCAGGACAAGGGAGGAGAAACCGCGTTTTAACCCCGCCCCCCCCTTAAAGGCGCCAAAATCGCGCACACGGCCAGTGGCAGAATTACAGCGCGACTGAAGGTAAGTTTTGTAACATACCTATTATTAACCATGTGTTTGTGGCTGTTTTATGAGTATAAAGATATGTGCAAATCCTCTGTATCGGCAGTCTGAATAGCGCCAGCCTTTGGTGTGGACGCTCTGTGCACATCACTGACTGCTCTTCTCTTTCACCTTGGTGAACCAGTAAAAGCTATTTACAGAGATTTCTGACTCTTTGATTTATTTGAGCATAGAGAAACTCCCGCAGACCTCTGCACTCTGCGTGAATTTCTCTCATTAAACATTCAAGTTATATCTTAATTACTGTTGCTGTCGTTTGTTGGGAAAAATATTTCTAACAGGGGAGATCAGTTACTGGGGGATGACTGGTAATCACCAAGGTGCAGAGTTAAGTAGGGTAACAGCCGCAGGGAAGAAACTGTTCCTGAACCTGCTGGTCCGGCAATGGAGAGACCTGAGCGCCTCCCAGATGGGAGGAGAGTAAACAGTCTGTGGTTGGGGTGAGAGCAGTCCTTGACGATGCTGCGCGCCCTTCGCAGACATCGCTTGCTCAGGACAGACTCAATGGAGGGGAGTGAGCAACCGGTGATTTGTTGGGCAGTTTTCACCACCCTCTGCACTGCTTTCCGGTCGGAGACAGAGCAGTTGCCATACCGTTCTGTGATACAGTTAGTAAGGATGCTCTCGATGGCGCAGCAGTAGAAGTTCACCAGAATCTGAGGAGACAGATGGACGTTCTTTAGTCTCCTCAGGAAGAAGAGACGCTGGTGAGCCTTCTTGATCAGTGTTGAGGTATTGTGGGTCCAAGAGAGGTCATCAAAGATGTTGCCCCCAGAAACCAGAAGCTGGAAACACGCTAAACCTCCGTCCCGTTAATATGGACGGGGGTGTGTGTGCCACCCCTAGACCTTCTGTAGTCCACAATGAGCTCCTTGGTCTTCTTGGTGTTAAGGGCCAGGTTGTTGTCAGCGCACCATGCTGGTAGGAGCTGGACTTCCTCCCTATAGGCCGACTCATCATTGTCGCTGATGAGGCCAATCACCGTTGTATCATCTGCATACTTGATGATGGTGTTAGTACCATGTACAGGTGTGCAGTCATAGGTGAAGAGGGAGTAGAGGAGATGGCTCAGCACACTGGGGTCTGTTGGTTAGAAAGTCGAGTATCGAGTTGCAGAGGGAGGGGTCGATGCCCAGGTCGATGAGTTTGGTGATCAGTTGCAGAGGGGATAATGGTGTTAAATGCTGAGCTAAAGTCGATGAACAGCATTCTCACGTAGGTGTCTCTGTTGTCGAGGTGGGAGAGGGCGGAGTGAAGTGCCGTGGAGATGGCATCCTCCGTACTCCTGTTCTTGCGGTAGGCGAACTGATAGGCGCCAGATATAGATGGAGACGCATGCCATTTGGTCTGTCCACGACCCCTGAAGAGTTCCAGCGAACCAAGTTTTGGAGGGTCTGGAAGGAGTGAGGTCTGTTGCTGACGACATCCTAGTGTTTGGGAAAGGAATAACTACAGAGGAAGCAGAAAGAGACCATGACTGGAAGGTCAGAGCTCTGATGGAGAGATGTTGTGACAGAAACCTGAAGTTGAACATAGAGAAGGCAAAGCTGAAGGTGAAGGAATTCACTTTCATAAGACAAAGAGTCTCTGCTGTAGGACTGAAACCAGATCCAGGGAAGGTAGAAGCAGTGCTACAGATGCCTAACCCAACGGATGTACAAGGAGTACAGCGATTTATTGTGTTTGTTAACTACTTGAGCAAATTCCTTCCTGGAATAAGCGATCTATGTGAACCGCTACGCAAGCTGACACAGAAGGATGTAGTTTGGTGGTGGGCAGAGGTGCATGACAGGGCGGTGATGGAAATAAAGAAGCTAGTAACTGGAGAGCCAGTACTCAAATACTATGATCCATCCAAGGAGCTGACAGTACAGGCCGATGCATCAGAAACTGGACTTAGTGCAGCGCTGATGCAGGAAGGCAATCCAGTTGCCTATGCCAGCAGGGCCCTGACGGATGCGTAGACCAAATATGCAAATATGCACAACTAGAAAAAGAATTGCTGGCAGTGGTGTTTGGTCAGATTACAAATCTGATAAGCTTCAAATTTCCTTTGAACTCCTGAATAACAATCTTCACAATTACCAGGAAGCGGTAAAATCTGCAAGAACTAAATACTTTTCCACCCTTTTCTCCAAAACCTCTCATAATTCCAAGGTCCTTTTTAGCACCATCACCTCCATCATTTGTCCTGCCCCCAGCACCAGCTTAACTGGGTCCCCTGCTAAGTGCGAGGAATTTACTACATTCTTCACCAGCAAGGTAAAAAACATAACAAATATTTCCCCTCCCACCCGTGACCTGGTTGTCTCATTGGTCTGCTCTTCAAAATTAGATTGTTTCCAACCCGTTACTCTACCATCCCTTGTAAAACTGATAACCATCATGAATCCTACTACCTGCCCCCTCGACACTGTCCCCTCTGCCCTCCTAAAGGACGTAATTACAACAGCCGGTCCCAGCATCCTCGCCATCTTCAACAGCTCTCTGGCCACTGGCACTGTACCTACCTGCTTCAAGCATGCGGTGGTCCAGCCACTCCTGAAATAAACTAACCTCGACGCCACCTTGCCAAGCAACTACAGACCCATTTCTAAACTGCCTTTCCTCTCAAAAGCCCTTGAAAAGGTAATTTTAAGTCAACTTATGCCTTACCTTCACCAAAACACTATCTTGGAAACTTTCCAATCAGGTTTCAGGGCTCACCACAGCACAGAGTCTGCCTGTTGAAGATACATAATGACCTACCGCTCACCGTTGACTCCGGCGACTGTGCAATCCTGCGCCTTCTTGACCTCAGCGCAGCATTTGATACTGTCGACCACACCATCCTAATTGACTTTCTCCGGTACGGGGTTGGTATTGATGGCACTGCCCTGAGCTGGTTCATCTCCTACCTCAAAGGTAGGAGTTTCTCAACTAACATAGGCAACTCTTTCTCCTCCACAGCTAATCTCTGCTGTGGGGTTCCACAAGGTTCCATCCTTGGCCCCATTCTCTTCTCCCTGTATATGCTCCCCTTAGGCCAAGTCATTGAAAGGCACGGCATTTCCTTCCATTGCTACGCAGACATGGAAACATAGAAACATAGAAAATAGGTGCAGGATTAGGCCATCGGCCCTTCGAGCTGCACCGCCATTCAAGATGATCATGACTGATCATCCAACTCAATATCCTGTACCTGCTTTCTCTCCATACCCCCTGATCCCTTTAGCCACAAGGGCCACATCTAACTCCCTCTTAAATATAGCCAATGAACTGGCCTCAACTACATTCTGTGGCAGAGAATTCCAGAGATTCACCACTCTCTGTGTAAAATATGTTTTTCTCATTTCAGTCCTAAAAGATTTCCCCTTTATCCTTAAACTGTGACCCCTTGTTCTGGACTTCCCCAACATCGGGAACAATCTTCCTGCATCTAGCCTGTCCAACCCCTTAAGAATTTTGTACGTTTCTATAAGATCCCCCCTCAATCTTCTAAATTCTAGCGAGTACAAGCCGAGTCTATCCAGTATTTCTTCATATGAAAGTCCTGCCATCCCAGGAATCAGTCTGGTGAACCTTCTCTGTACTCCCTCTATGGCAAGAATGTCCTTCCTCAGATTAGGAGACCAAAACTGTACGCAATACTCCAGGTGTGGTCTCACCAAGACCCTGTACAACTGCAGTAGAACCTCCCTGCTCCTATACTCAAATCCTTTTGCTATGAATGCTAACATACCATTTGCTTTCTTCACTGCCTGCTGCACCTGCATGCCTACTTTCAATGACTGGTGCACCATGACACCCAGGTCTCGTTGCATCTCCCCTTTTCCTAATCGGCCACCATTCAGGTAATAGTCTACTTTCCTGTTTTTGCCACCAAAGTGGATAACCTCACATTTATCCACATTATACTGCATCTGCTATGCATTGGCCCACTCACCCAGCCTATCCAAGTCATCTTGCAGCCTCCTAGCACCCTCCTCACAGCTAACACTGCCCCCCAGCTTCGTGTCATCCGCAAACTTGGAGATGTTGCAATCAATTCCCTCGTCCGAATCATTAATATGTATTGTAAATAGCTGGGGTCCCAGCACTGAGCCTTGCGGTACCCCACTAGTCACTGCCTGCCATGCTGAAAAGGACCCGTTAACTCCTACTCTTTGCACAACTCTATCTCCCCCTGAAGCCCAAAAACCAATCAAATCTGCTTAACCTTACCCGCTGCCTCGAGGATATAAAGTGTTGGATGGCCCAGAACTTCCTCCAACTAAACGAGAGTAAGTCTGAGGTCATCCTTCTCGGCCCCTCAGACTCAATCAAAATGATAGCAGGCAGCCTTGGAAACCTTACCCCACTACTCAAACCTCACGTCAAAAACCTTGGCGGGATATTTGACTCAGCACTGAAATTTGACAAACAAGTCAATGCCGTGGTAAAAGCTAGCTTCTTTCAGCTTTGGATGATAGCTAAAATAAAACAATTCCTCCACTTTGATGACCTCGAAAAGATCATCCACACATTTATCTCCTCCCGCCTGGATTACTGCAACTCCCTTTACACTGGCATCAGCCAATCTTCCCTGTCCCGCCTGCAACTGGTCCAAAACGCCGCAGCGAGACTCCTGACGGGCACCCGAAAAAGGGACCACATCACCCCGATCCTGGCCTCTCTCCACTGGCTCCCTGTGCGGTTCTGTATACATTTCAAGATTCTCCTCTATGTCTACAAAGCCCTCAATGGGCTTGCCCCCACCTACATTAAAAGTCTTCTCACCCACCACTCCACCTCCAGGTCCCTCAGATCGGCCGACTTGGGGTTGCTGAATATCCCGCGGTCTAGGCATAAGCTCAGGGGCGACCGCGCCTTTGCAGTTGCAGCTCCTACACTGTGGAACAGCATCCCCCTTCCCATCAGAACTGCCCCCTCCATCGACTCCTTTATGTCAAGACTAAAAACGTATCTATACTCCCAAGCCTTTCTTGACGTCCTCTGAGCGAGGGCTATATGTGTATATTAATGTAGTTTGTTTGTTTATATTATTCTTATAACAAATGTAAAGCACTTTGGCCAACGAGAGTTGTTTTTTAAATGTGCTATATAAATAAATGTGACTTGACTTGACTTGACATAAGCCACTGGCGATAATCGCCACAAAACCACTTCATCGCGCACCAAAGAGATTGCAGAGGTTGCTGGTGAGGATGCAGACCTATGATGTGACAATAAGATACAGACCAGGGAAGGAGATGCAGCTTGTGGACACGCTGAGCAGAGGATATATTCAGACTGGCAAGATTGACAAGACCATGAGAGAACTGGAGACTGTAAACCTGGCAAGGAACATCCCAATATCACAGCCTCTGCTAAATGGCATAAGGGATGCAACAAAAAAAGATGAGACTATGCAGAAACTGCAAGAGGTGATCAAACGAGGTTGGCCAGAGAACAAGAAGGATGTTGACCCAGAACATATCTCCTATTTCCATGTGAGGGACGAGCTGAGTGCTAGAGATGACCTCATATTCAGGGGAGAAAGGGTAATCATTCCTAAAGCTAAGAGACGAGACATGATCACACAAGTACATGACTCCCACATTGGTGTGAATGGCTGTCTGAGAAGGGCAAGAGAATGTCTGCACTGGCCCGGAATGAGTGCAGAAATCAAGGACTTCGTACAGAAATGTGAGATGTCAAGCTCAAGGGAAAGAGCAACCAAAAGAAACACTGCATTCCCATGAAATTCCAGAGAGGCCATGGGCGAAGGTGGATGCAGATTTGTTCCACTTGGATGGAAGGAACTATTTAATCACTGTGGACTACTTCTCATGATATTGGGAAATAGACTATCTGGAGAAAACACTGGCATTTAGTGTCATCCATAAAATCAAAGGCCAGTTCGCAAGATATGGAATACCAGTTCAGCTCATCACAGATAATGGGCCACAGTTCACAGCTGAGGAGTTCAAGAGATTTGCCATGAAGTGGCAGTTTGAACATATGACCACATCACTCCATTATCCACAGAGTAATGGAAAGGCGGAGAGCAATGTGAAAGTTGCAAAGTCGTTGCTGAGGAAGGCTAAGGCTGCAGGAGCTGACCCTTACCTGAGCATACTAGCTTTTCACAACACCTGGCATGAGTAGCAGTCCAGTACAAAGACTGATGAACAGACGTACCAGGACCATACTACCAACTACTCAGAGGCTACTCAAACCTGAAATTCAGAAAAAGGTAGGAGATGAGTTGAGAGCAGCTAGAAACAGACAAGCAGTCTACAACAACAGAGGATCCCAAGATCTGATTCCCCTGAAAGCTGGTGATCCAGTTCGAGTGAAGCCGACTGGTGACCGACATCAGCCCTGGAAGAAGGCTGTGGTTGTAGGCCGTGTTGCGCAACCCAGATTGTATGAAGTCAGAACCGAGGACGGCGTCATCTATCGTCGGAATCGGCGCCATCTGAGGAAAACTAAAGAGCCATTTCATCGCGCTGATGTTGACCTGGATGACCTGGTGACGTCGCCTGAACCGGAGCGAGACAATCAACCCATGAGCCAACCCCCGGTCCCCAGGGAGCATCAAACCCAGGTTGACCTGGATGACCTGGTGACGACGCCTAAACCGGAGCGAGACAATCGACCTATGAGCCGACTACCGGTCCCCAGGGAGCATCAAACCCTGAAAACAAGATCTGGTAGATGCGTTCGAAAACCACGCTATCTGCAGGATTATGTGCCCAAATAAGGATAGCGCCTGTACATGTAGTTGATTATAGATTTAAAAGGCTGTTAGGTTATGTTTAAATGTTAATGTTATATTGTTCTTTTATAGTTTGATGTGCATATTTAGTAGTGGTAATGGCCATTTTAAAACTAAACAAATTAATAAATAAAAAGGGGGGATAAATAAATAAATAAATAGATAGATAGATAGATAGATAGATAGATAGATAGATAGATAGATAAATAGGTTCATAAATAAAAAGGGGAAAGGAAATGAGGAACCAGACATGTGTTGTTCAAAGTTTAGATAATTCCGAGCACTGAACTGTCGCAGATCCAAGGAATGAGAATTTGAAAGCTACCATGGAAATAGACTGTCAACTGCATATTGGAAAATGGACTGTCGGACACATGTTGGACTTAGTGAAATAAGATACCATGGAAGAATTTAATTTATTGCTATACATGTAAAGTGCCTGTACATATGTGTTTTGTAAACAAAGGGGGATGTTATGGGAATAGCGCCATCGGTGGTGCAGTACCGATAATGCAATACCCATGAGGCAGTAGCCAAGATGGATCCTGAATTAAATGGCTGAACCCAAGGCTCGAGTGTAAAGCCTCTGTTAATTTTTTGTGAAGTTGTAATGGAGCAGTTTACAGTAAGGAGACACAATATTAAAACACAATGTTTCTGAGGAGCTATGGTGTGTGTGTGTGTGTGTGACCACCCCCCCCCCCTGCAACAGAACGTCGAGGGGACGGGACCCAACGTGTCCCACTTGGTCTAGTACTTAATAAAAGTCTGATCTTGTATGTGTGTAAATGTATGTGTATATGTGTGTGTATATGTGGTTGTCTTTACATCTTCGCGAAAACACTACATGATAACGATTACATTTTTCCCCTCTAAACAGAGATCACCACTGAACACTTTATGCTTTATTTCTCGACTTATTACTGATTAAAGTTTTTAAAAAATCAAAAGACTTTGAATTTATAACAACCAGCTTCAACTGATGCTGTCACAATGGCTCAGCTAGCAGTGATCAGCTTCGCTGAAGATTTCATCCTATATTTCATGTTATTTGCGATTAAAGTTTTTAAAACGCCAACTTTAACAACATTTAAACTGTTAAAATCCTTCCTCCCAGCTTCCAACACAATTCGATACTAAGTTGCAAGAACACTCTGAACTTTTCATCTCAATGGGATTTTTCAACAGGAGGGGAAGGGTCAATTGGTATTGCAGTTGGAACTGCTGCGGCAGGCAGGGGAAGTGCAATTAGAATATTTTTTTAAGTCTGCTGCTCAGGGAGGCAGGGGAGTGCTGGATTAAGTTGCGTTGGGGGAATGGATGAGTGGTGGAATATTGCATTGGGAGACCACACCGTTGGGGGAGCAGACATATTCTGATTCACATCTATATAACTAAAAGTCTCATCTTGACCACTTCCTGTCTGCGCTGTATATTGATTTTAGAAAAAACGCTACCATATATCGCTATGATTTTTGGCCATCTTACACATCTGAGGCAGCCGCGAGGATTTTTCCGATTGTTGAAAAATAAAAAAGTTTGAGTGTTTAAAAAATCTTGAGATCAGCTGATTGGTCCTCTCGCCTGTCAATCACCACGGTGAAGGTAACGCCCCTTCCGGGGGGGGGGGGGCAGGACTATAAAACCCCAGATGCCTGGACGTGAGTCAGTCACTCTGGAAGATAGCAAGGGAGAGTCGACAACTGTGATTCTAAGCTGTGAATCAACTGAACTGTGAGTCGGCAATGTACTTGCAATAAATGATTTGCTAGCCCTTAATTAAAATGCAATGAGTTGTTTGGCAATTTGGTGGCCTGCACTCTGCCTGAAATGCTGTGAAATTGAGTTTGGTGGCCTGTACTCTGCCTGAAATGCTGTGAAATCGAGTTTGGTGGCCTGCACTCTGCCTGAAATGCTGTGACATCGAGTTTGGTGACCTGCACTCTGCCTGAAATGCTGTGAAATCGAGTTTGGTGGCCTGCACTTATAGTATATATTATCATTCATATTAAATGCATCTTTCATAATCTTGTATTAAAAAGTACTCTGATTAGTCAGTGGGGCCTCTTTCTCGAGGTCACAGTCCATTTGCTCTTTCTCTATGTCACATTCCTGTGAATTGTTGTAATTAATGGGAACAATGTGTCTTGTTTATATAAATTGTGTGACCTCTGTATCATATGTATCTCTTATATTTTGAGAAGTGGGTTCTGAGAATTGAGACCACGTTTCTTTTGATTTCACTCTGTTAAAGTGAATCAATTCTAAACAGAGGTCAAAACCACATGACTGGCGAGGGGCCACAAGGGGGAGTCATGTGACTATAACGGTTGCAAGCATGGAAAAATATTGGGAAGGAGGAGATAGGTGGGAGCAAATGATTGGCTGATGATAGGGGAATGTCGGCAAATGATTGGATATGGAAATGCAACAGGGGTGGGGCATGCAAAGTTGAACATACTATAAAAAGAGGTGATCCTTTGTTTGTGGGAAGAGAGCTCCCACATGGGCTGATGACGTGGAGTGTTCCAGCTTTTATTTGCAAATAAAAGTTTAAACCTCTTGAAGAATTCTCTGCGTCGCCCGAGTTAATTTCGCGTATTGGTAACCACGTCACACTCTGCCTGAAATGCTGTGAAATTGAGTTTGATGGCCTGCACTGTGCCTGAAATGCTGTGAAATTGAGTTTGGTGGCCTGCACTCTGCCTGAAATGCTGTGAAATTGAGTTTGGTGGCCTGCACTGTGCCTGAAATGCTGTGAAATTAAGTTTGGTGGCCTGCACTCTGCCTGAAATGATGTGAAATCGAGTTTGGTGGCCTGCATTCTACCTGAAATGCTATGAAATTGAGTTTGGTGGCCTGCACTCTGCCTGAAATGCTGTGAAATCAAGTTTGGTGGCCTGCACTCTGCCTGAAATGCTGTGAAATCGAGTTTGGTGGCCTGCATTCTGCCTGAAATGCTGCGAAATCGAGTTTGGTGGCCTGCACTCTGCCTGAAATGCTGTGAAATCGAGTTTGGTGGCCTGTACTCTGCCTGAAATGCAGTGAAATTGAGTTTGGTGGCCTGCACTCTGCCTGAAATGCTGTGAAATCGAGTTTGGTGGCCTGCACTCTGCCTGAAATGCTGTGAAATCGAGTTTAGTGGCCTGCACTCTGCCTGAAATGCTGTGAAATCGAGTTTGGTGGCCTGTACTCTGCCTGAAATGCAGTGAAATTGAGTTTGGTGGCCTGTACTCTGCCTGAAATGCAGTGAAATTGAGTTTGGTGGCCTGCACTCTGCCTGAAATGCTGTGAAATCGAGTTTGGTGGCCTGCACTCTGCCTGAAATGCTGTGAAATCGAGTTTAATGGCCTGCACTCTGCCTGAAATGCTGTGAAATCGAGTTTGGTGGCCTGCACTCTGCCTGAAATGCTGTGAAATCGAGTTTGGTGGCCTGCACTCTGCCTGAAATGCTGTGAAATCGAGTTTGGTGGCCTGCACTCTGCCTGAAATGCTGTGAAATCGAGTTTGGTGGCCTGCACTCTGCCTGAAATGCTATGAAATCGAGTTTGGTGGCCTGTACTCTGCCTGAAATGCTATGAAATCGAGTTTGGTGGCTGGAATTCTGCCTGAAATGCTATGAAATCGGGTTTGGTGGCCTGCATTCTGCCTGAAATGCTATGAAATTGAGTTTGACTTCAACATACGGTCTAACTTCTCATAAAGTGCTGACAACACTTTTACACGCCTTAATTGTCTGAAGGATGGAGACAAGAAGAAAAGGAGGCTCCCGAAGGAAGGAACAGGGGAAAGCCACATCTACAGTTGCAGTTTCTGATTCCAGTATTATAGAAGCAATATCGAAAATGAACGACGAATTGAAAAATGAGCTGAAAAATGAAATGAAAGCAAGATTTGGCAGTTTGGAAGAAATGGTGAAAGGAGTTTCTACCAAATTGAAGGAAGTCCAAGGAAAACTGTCTTTGTTACAAGATGAACTTCGTGAACAAAAGGATGAAATTGATATCTTGCGAACCCTGGGCCGGGAGAGAGATTTGAAGATTGAAAAACCGGAACGGAGAATGAATGAAAACACTTGAGCACTTCAGCAATACAAGTTTAAAAATATGGGCCTAGAAAACAGAAGCCGTTGTTTGAATTTACAAATTGTTGGTTTGCCGGAAGGTCAAGAAGGAGATAACGTTATAAAATATGCTTCTAAAATGATAAAGAAAACTTTCAACATTGAGCACAATGAAAACCTTCCGTTGTTGGACAATGCACACAGGATTGGGAAGAAATCCGGTAATAAACCGAGACACTTGATTATGCGGTTTCATTTTTTGCAAATGAAGGAGAATATTCTCCAGGCAGCGAAAAAGTTGGGTGTCGTTGAATATGAAGGATGCAAGTTTCGGTTTGTTCCTGATAGTTACGAGCTTTTGGAAATAAGAAAGTCCTTTTATAATGCAATGTCTGATTTGTATAAGAAAAAGCTGCGCCCAGTTTTACTATATCCAGCGAGATTGCGTATTCGATTTCCCAATGGTAATACTCGATTTTTTTAACAATCCTCAAGACGCCTCCAGGTTTTTGGAGAGTTACGAGGAGGAAGGGAGTAATTGATAGCTGATTAAGTTATAATTGGAGACTTACTGTTCCTATTTTGACAACATATCGTTTGGTAATGATTAAGAATTTAACTGAACAAGTTTTTTTTTAGTTTTTTTTTAATATCTATTAACTTTTAAGAATTTCTCTGTTAATTCTTGTTCGTGTTCCCTTGTTGTTAGACAAACTAAGAGAACGTAGTTCTTGTTTTTCATTTCTTGACCTTGGATAATAATAAGTAGCATTTGCTCTTTAATTCCATGCCAGCCTGTATTTTTTTTCTCTTTCAAACAGATAACAACAAATGTGTTATGGCTAGGAGTGGGCAAATATCTCTTTGTATGCCGAGCGCTGTTACTAGGAGAGATGGGTTCGGGGAAGGGATTAGGCAGCTTACTGACTGCCTATTGGTCAGTTTGGGGCTTTTCAGGGGTGGGAGGGGGGGGGAGGGGTCTTTTGTTCCTCATTTAGTGTTTTTCATTTGTGCATATTCAAAACTACAAAAATGTCTGAAATGTCGTCACTGCTGGCTCTGCCCTAGGTTTTTCTTTTTCCAGTATCATGAACTATTAGGCTTCAAGAAATTAACCCATTACATTCCACATGATTTTTACAAGCAATGTGGATAAAGTTATTAACTTCCTTTCATGGAATGTGAATGGCTTGAATCATCCCATTAAGAGGATTTAAAAAAAAAAAGTTCTTCACAGACTAAATGCTCAGATTATCTTTGTTCAGGAAACTCATGTAAGGCAAGATGACAAGTTACGATTCTTCAAGTTTTGGAGAGGACAGCAGTTTCATTCAAATTCACAGGCTAAGGTGAAAGGAGTCTATTTTTATTGACTCCTCAATTCCGTTTGTTCACCATGAAACAATCTCTGATCCATATGGCAGATTCTTGGTGATTACTGGTGTTCTTTATAGGCAAAAAGTCGCTATGGTGAATGTCTACGGACCAAATATTGATCACCCTGAGTTTTTTAAACAGTTAATTGCATCCTTTCCTAATTTAAATGAACACTTTTTAATAATGGGTGAAGATTTTCAATTGCTGTCTGAATCCCTCGATTGACAGGTCTACATCTGATCATGTGCTTCCAAATAAATCAGCTAATTTTATTAATTCTTTTTTACTTGACTCGGGAATGTTAGAAATTTGGAGATTCTTACACCCAAATGACAAAGAATTTTCATTTTTCTCTCATAGTTATTCTATAACACATAGTTATTCTAGGATCTAGAATAACACATAGTTATTCTAGGATCGACTATTTTATACTAGATTCTCGGCTAGTTCCATCGGTCATAGCAAGTGCGTGATCAGCAATTGCTATTTTCTGATCACGCACCATTGAAACTATCAATTAAACTACCAGATTCCAAGTTTAGTGCTAAACAATGGCGATTTAATGCTACTTTGCTTCAAGACTTAAACTTTATTAATTTTATGAAAGATCAGATTGCTTTTTATTTCTTGACAAACTCTACTGAAGAGATATCCAATGGTGTAGTCTGGGATGCTTTTAAGGCATATATTCGTGGACAAATTATTTCATACTCCGCAGGATTAAAAAAACAAACACAAAAAGAAATACACACATTGGCTGACGAGATTAAAGAAATTGATAAAAAATATTCAAAAGTTCCTAGTTTAGAGCTCTATAAGAATAGAGTTGAACTTCAATTGAGATATGATTTGTTATTAGTATCACCGATTGAGAACCAGTTACGCACCTAATATTGATCACCCTCAGTTTTTTAAACAGTTAATCGTATCCTTTCCTAATCTAAATGAACATCTTTTGATAATGGGTGGAGATTTTAACTGCAGTTTGAATCCCTCGATGGACAGATCTGCATCTAATCATGCGCTTCCAAATAAATCCGCTAGTTTTATCAACTCTTTTTTACTTGACTGGAATGTTAGAAGTCTGGAGATTCCTACACCAGAATGACAAAGAATTTTCTTTTTTCTCTCATGTATATGATAGTTACTCCAGGATTGACTACTTTATAATAGATTCCAGGCTAGTTTCATCGGTCACTGCGTGTGAGTATGATGCAATTGCTATTTCTGATCATGCACCATTGAAACTATCAATCAAACTATCTGATTTCAAGTCTAGTGCTGAACAATGGTGATTTAATACTACTTTGCTTCAAGATCTAAATTTTGTTAATTTTATTAAAGATCAGATTGCCTTCTTCTTCTTAACAAACTCTACTGAAGAAATTTCCAATGGTGTAGTGTGGGATGCTTTTAAGACATATATTCGTGGACAAATTATTTCATACTCCGAGGGATTAAAAAAAAACTAAAAATAAAATACATATATTGGCTGATGAGATTAAAGAAATTGATAAAAAATATTCAAAAGCTCCTAGTTTAGAGCTCTATAAGAATAGTTGAACTTAAATTGAGACATGATTTGTTATTAGTATCACCGATTGAGAATCAGCTACTTAAAACCAAAAGTCAATTTTATATACATGGCGAAAAATCTGGTAAATTACTCGCTAATCAATTGAAAGCAGTGTCGGCCAAGCGTCAGATTACTAAAGTGAGTAAATGGGATGGTACAGTAACTGTAGACCATGACGAAATTAATAAATCCTTTCAGGAATTTTATACCTCCCTATACCAATCAGATTTTGCTACTGATTCCAATATAATGCATGAGTTTTTAAAGAAACTGAACTTACCAAATTTACCATATAATGAGTCTCTGTTGTTGGATGAACCCATCACGGAAGAAGAAATACAGAAAGCAATTTTTTCAATGAATTCTGGTAAAGCTCCCAGTTTAGATGGGTTTACAGTAGAATCTTTTAAGTATTTTTCAAATTTATTGTCTCCATGGCTATGCAAGTTATTTAAAGAAGCCTTTTTAAGGATTAGATTACCACAATCTTTTTATGAAACTTCTATTTCTTTAATTCTTAAAAAAGATAAATACCCTACTGAAATGACATCATATAGACCTATATCAATGTTAAATGTAGATTTCAAAATTCTTTCCAAAATATTAGCTATGAGATTGGAAAAGATTTTACCGCAAATTATCTCTGAAGATCACAGGTTTTATTAAAAATCGTTACTCATACTTTAACGTTAGGAGATTAATGAATATTGTATATACAGCGTCTAATAAAACCCCAGAATGTGTCATCTCACTTGATGCCGAGAAGTATAGAATGGGAATACTTATTCAATACACTTGAAAAATTTAAGATTGGTCCAAAATTTATCTCTTGGGTCAAGCTGATATATCTTATACCTCAAGCTTCTGTGTTTACTAATAATCAGAGATCCCCTTTTTTCAGGCTCTTTCGAGGTACTAGACAGGGCTGTCCCTTAAGGCCTTTACTATTTGATATTGCTTTGGAACCTTTAGCCACTGCTATTAGGGAATCCCCTAATATTTTTGGTATTGTCCACAGGAATAAGATACATAAGCTATCTCTTTATGCAGATGATCTGTTATTATTTATTTCTAACCCTGAGAAATCTATTCCGGCAATAGTAGCATTACTTAATCAATTTAGTAGTTTTTCTGGTTACAAACTAATTACGATTTTATCTTATCGAGTCCTATTTTTTCTAATTTTCTCTTCCAACCATCTAGTACTGATCAAGTCTTTTTGTTATGGAAGAGGAAGGGATTTGTAGCTTTTCGTGATTTGTTTTTGGAGGGTTGTTTTATGTCTTTCGAACAACTTTCCAATAAATATAACCTACATAATTCACACTTTTTTAGATATTTACAAATTAGACATTTTTTGAAGGCTACTCTACCCCTTTTTCCGCTACCACATCAATCCGAATTTTTTTTATTTTTTTTTACAGTTGAACCCTTATCAGAAAGGATTAATAATGACCATTTATGAGTTGATTTTGAAATTACAAATAGATACATTTGATAAAATTAAGAATGACTGGGAAAGAGAACAAATTTCTTTATCTATAGAGAAATGGGAGAGGATTCTTCAATTATTTAATTCCTCTTCAATGTGTGCAAGACACACTCTGATACAATTCAAGGTGGTTCACAGAGCTCATATGTCAAAAGATAAGTTAGCTCGTTTTATGGTCATATAAATCCTACCTATGACAGATGTAACTCTGGAGTGGCCTCACTGACCCATATGTTTTGGTCCTGCCCTCTTTTGGAAAAATATTGGAAATACATTTTTGATACTATTTCTGTAGTCTTAGCTATAGATTTTTTGGCTACCAATGTTAGATTCTATTCATTTGTCCCGCTCCGCCCATCGGTTGATTGCTTTTACCACATTAATCGCCAGAAGATTTATTTTATTTAAATGGAAAGACCCCAACCCTCCGACCACACTCCAGTGGTATTCTGAAACAATATCATGTTTAAATTTAGAAAAAATCAGGAGTGACACTGTTGAACCCTTGGTTAAATTTGATAAGACTTGGGGAACATTTATTGAACACTTTCATACAACATAAATTGCTCCCTCTTTAACCGTTATAAAAATTATTTTACCTTTATAGGGTGGAACGGACTTGACAACAAACAGACTTAAATTGTTGAAATTCTCAGTTCATATTCTGTTTTGCTTTGCTTTGTTTTTTTATTTATTTTATTTTTATTCTTATTTTATTATTATTAATTTTTTATTTATTTTTTAATTTCTTTAGTTTAAGGGGTTTTGTTTTTTCCTTTTTCTTTTTGTCTTTTTTATCTTTGTGTTTTTTTTTACATTTATACGTTTCCTTTTAAAGATGTAACTATATTTACATAGAGACCAGGAGGTCTATATTCATTGTGTACTTTGACATTGGTCTCATATTAGGTTATACCTGTTATTAATGTAATCCTGATCCCTATGTATCAATACCATTGTCATGTTTATCATTATTCTTTTTGCTCTGTTTTTTATGTTTTATTTTTGTTTTTTGGGGGGGGGGAAACAATAAAAAGATTTTAAAATAAAGAAATTTAGTTTGGTGGCCTGCACTCTGCCTGAAATGCTATGAAATCGAGTTTAGTGGCCTGCACTCTGCCAGAAATGCTGTGAAATCGAGTTTGGTGGCCTGCACTCTGCCTGAAATGCTATGAAATCGAGTTTGGTGGCCTGCACTCTGCCTGAAATGCTATGAAATCAAGTTTGGTGGCCTGCACTCTGCCGGAAATGCTGTGAAATCGAGTTTGGTGGCCTGCACCCTGCCTGAAATGCTATGAAATCGAGTTTGGTGGCCTGCACTCTGCCTGAAATGCTATGAAATTTAGTTTGGTGGCCTGCACTCTGCTTGAAATGCTATGTTTTTCATTAAAATCATTCCTGCCAGCTTCCAACACACTTTGATACAATGTTGCGACACAGGAGCACTCTGAACTTTTCACCTCACAGGAGGGGGAGGGCGAATTGCTATTGCAACATGCAGGGGAAGTGCAATTGGAATTTGTTTTAAAGCCCACTGCTGAGGGAGGCAGGGAAGTGCTGGAATCTTACTTTCGGGAATGGCTTGAGTCGAAGGACCATGCCTCCCATGGGGGTTATGGGTAGGGAACGGGTACGTTGGGGGAGCAGACCCAACGAGTCTGCACTTGGTCTAGTTAGGTTTAAAATTAATGTACAAGAATCTTTTAATACAGCATAATCCAATGTGCATGCATTGTGCTGCAATGTTTTCAACCTTCTCAGTCTCCAGCAGTGCCAAATTCCCTCTTTCTCTAGTGTATCCAAACTAAGTATTTTGATATCAAGTCACTTCCTTGCCTTCTCTATCTCTGATGAAGCTATTCTCCCGGGACGTTCAGCACCACCTATGGGCCCAAAAAGCCCTCTACTGTGTGGAACTTTGCTAATCACCTGTTGGGATATTCCCAATGATAGAAGATGTACAAATCCAGATGGCTCACCAGTTATCAATTCTGTTCCATGAATTGGAATTGATGCATGTGAATCACACACAATGTATAATTCACATGCACAAAAAATCAAGCCAGCAATTTTCAAGAATATCTCAAGAGAACAGTCATACTTCAAATTTACCATAGAATGTACAAATGTCTGGCACTCTAGATGTACAATTTTGTGAAAGACCATTGTAAAACACGAGCTCTCAGTTTATACATCTACATTAACATGTCTTAACAATATCAATGTATTGTCTATAATTAATTGTCTCTACTACAATAGCAGCATCTTTTTATCATACCGTTTCGTCTGGAAGCTTTGATCTTGAAAGATGAATAAAATATTTAATCAAGGTTTCATTTAGAAGATGTATTGAATCCTCTGTTTCAGAAATCTCCGTAAAGTTAGTATCATTGTCATTCCCAGAATAGTTTAACCATTCTAATCCTAAAAAAGACATAGATGGAGTTCCGAGTTCTGTCACAAAAAAAAATTAATAGGTTAAACACATACAAAATCATGGATAGCAGGATTACTCGCATTCAATTGTAGTAGCCAAGATGGCCAAATCCAATATTTTTTTCCCTTTATTTTCATTTTTCAAAAATAATTTTACTCTGTATTAATAGCTTAGATGATGAAAACATGCGTTTTGTAACCAAATGTGCCAAGTATACAAAATTAAGTGAAAAGCAAGTTGAGAGGAAGACACTAAGAGTCTGCAAAGTATCCAGATAGATTAAATGACTAAACAAAAATTTGGCAAATGCGTTCCAATGGGGAGAAATCTGAGTTAGAAACAATAGAAAAACTAAATACTGTTTAAATGGAAATTGTCTGCACAATAGTTGTGTAGAGGGATGCAGTTTAGAATACAAGAACTTCAAAAGTGTACATTAGGTACTTAAAAGAGTAAATGGAATACAATCAGTTTCTGCTTTAAAGAGTGAATCCACAATGCAAATTGGATATAACACCATTGAGGAATTAGGGAAAACTATTTATATTACATAGGCCGAATTGTTATAACCAGAGACTCACTTAAAAGTTGCTTTGGAAATTGACAAGCGGGGTGGAAGTAACTGAGTAATAAGAAGGAGAGAGGTGGTGGGGCCATTAGACATTCCAGTAGAAGTTCAAAGAAAATCAGCAGCAGAGAAGAGAGCTGGTTGAAAGAGAGTGAAAGAAGTAAGGAACGGAACAATAAAAAAACTGCTGTAAGATCGATTACTCCATAACAGGTACGTTTGATTTGTTTTTACCTCAATTTTCTGGTTTTGGCCTGCTCAGAATTGTTTGCAGGCTTTTAACATGCACAGAATTTTGTGAAAATGATGATGAAATATACATTGCATGCCATTTGATGTCGCTGAGTAGTGGAAAAAAACTGTCTTGGGAAAAAAAAAGGTTGTTATAGTGACCCTCTTGCTCGTACCCCTCCCATTTTCCCATTCACACAGTTTTTTTATTGCCCAGTTTCCGAGGAGCACAACTATCATGTTATAGCAGAACTACTTGTATAGGCTTTTATTGCAAAAAGTATGGGGTATAAAGGTAGGGATGCCTTGCCACAAGGTTCTGATGAGCCTGGAGTTTTTGCATGTAATTTTGGTCTCCTTATTTAAAGAAGTAATGTACTTGAACTAAGGGCATTTCAAAGAAGGTTTACCAAGTTGATTCCAGGGATGAAGGTTGACATGAGAAAAGGTTGAACAGCTTAAGCCTATATTCATTGAATTCAGAAAAATGAGAAGTTATCTACCATATTTCCTGGCAATGATGACGCTATTTTTATCACTAAAATAAGGCCCGAAAATGTACCTGCGTCTTGGAGGCTGAAGGTTAGATTGTCAGCCAAGAAAGATAGACTTGGCTATCCCTCAGTACAGTGGCTGTAAAAGGACAGCTCTGCTGGGGGGGGAGAGTTCCTTCCACAGTGTGTGGCCCGGGTCAGCACAGCTGGGCTGCCAGGGGTAAAGTTGTGGGGAGGGCAGGAGCATTGAGAAGGAGGGGGTCGGGTATCATGCCAGCATCTCACTCAGTAGCTCGGGTGGCTGCGAGCGGCCGCCGGGACCGGACAGCGGAACTGCAGCTAGACCTGGGGCTCGCAGGAGACCTGGGAACTGCAGTTAGACCCAGGGCTTGCAGGCGACCTGGGAACTGCAGCCATCCGCTCACAAACATGGGTCCTGGCCCCTATGCAAAAAAGGTTGCCGACCCCTGAACTAAACCAAACCCATGATCCTGTTCCGCCAGCCTTTAAAAAAAATTTAACAACTCAAAATGGGAGTGCGTCTTCAACGCAGGTGCGTCTTCATTGCCGGGAAATAGGGTAATTGAAACATGAGATTTTAAGGGAAAGGTTATTTCACTTTGTAAAGGAATCTGGAACTACAGGGCCAAGTTTCAGTAAAAGGTGTTGCCCATTTAAAGTGGAAATGAGGTCAGATATCTTCTCTCAGAGGATCATGAATTGTTAGAAATCTCTGGGTTAGGTAGCTACAGAGGCTCCCTAAATAAATACATTCAATCACTGAATATATTTAAGGCCAAGATAAAAAAAGTTTTTGGACTAAAAGGGAATCAAAATTCCAAATTAAACGTTAAACGGAAAAGGGGAGATGCAACGAGACCTGGGTGTCATGGTACACCAGTCTTTGAAAGTAGGCATGCAGGTGCAGCAGGCAGTGAAGAAAGCGAATGGTATGTTAGCATTCATAGCAAAAGGATTTGAGTATAGGAGCAGGGAGGTTCTACTGCAGTTGTACAGGGCCTTGGTGAGACCACACCTGGAGTATTGTGTACAGTTTTGGTCTCCTAATCTGAGAAAAGACATTCTTGCCATAGAGTACAGAGAAGGTTCACCAGACTGATTCCTGGGATGGCAGGACTTTCATATGAAGAAAGACTGGATAGACTCAGCTTGTACTCTAGAATTTAGAAGATTGAGGGGGGATCTTATAGAAACTTACAAAATTCTTAAGGGGTTGGACAGGCTAGATGCAGGAAGATTGTTCCCGATGTTGGGGAAGTCCAGAACAAGGGGTCACAGTTTAAGGATAAGGGGGGAGTCTTTTAGGACCGAGATGAGACATTTTTTTTCCACACAGAGAGTGGTGAATCTGTGGAATTCTCTGCCACAGAAGGTAGTTGAGGCCAGTTCATTGGCTATATTTAAGAGGGAGTTAGATGTGGCCCTTGTGGCTAAAGGGATCAGGGGGTATGGAGAGAAGGCAGGTACAGGATACTGAGTTGGATGATCAGCCATGATCATATTGAATGGAGGTGCAGGCTCGAAGGGCCGAATGGCCTACTCCTGCACCTATTTTCTATGTTTCTATGTTGCTCACATAAGTGACTTAACCATTCCTCGATTTAAATGAATTGGGAAATACTCACTGAAACAAGTCTGACTGAGTGCAGAAATAACCATGCCTTGATTTATGGCATTTATAATTTAAAAACAGATTCTGTGATCTGCTTATGTAAATATATGAAAGCAACAGACTTATACCTCAGAAAAGACCTACTTTTTCCATATGCTTAGGAACAAAAAGCCATGTATTTTGGTGACTTCTTTGCCCCACTTATTGTGCCATTTCCTTTGTTAACTGGAAACTATTGAGTGGACACCCCGTTGTCAGCCACAGAACAAAGATCAATGCCAGAATTATTCTGACCTTAGTCCCAGTGGTTGAAGAGTGTTTACCATATAACCATATAACCATTACAGCACGGAAACAGGCCATCTCGGCCCTTCAAGTCCGTGCCGAACATTTTGTTGTTGTTGTTGTTGTTGTTCTTGTTGTTGTTGTAAATAAATACTTCCCCCTAGTCCCATCTACCTGCACTCAGACCATAACCCTCCATTCCTTTCCCCTCCATATACCCATCCAATCTATTTTTAAAGGATAAAATCGAACCAGCCTCCACCACTTCCACTGGAAGCTCATTCCACACAGCTACCACTCTCTGAGTAAAGAAGTTCCCCCTAATGTTTCCCCTACACTTCTGTCCCTTAATTCTCAAGTCATGTCCCCTTGTTTGAATCTTCCCTACTCTCAATGGAAAAAGCTTATCCACGTCAACTCTGTCTAACCCGCTCATAATTTTAAAGACCTCTATCAAGTCCCCTCTTAACCTTCTGCGCTCCAAAGAATAAAGACCTAACTTGTTCAACCTTTCTCTGTAACTTAGTTGCTGAAACCCAGGCAACATTCTAGTAAATCTCCTCTGTACTCTCTCTATTTTGTTGACATCCTTCCTATAATTAGGCGACCAAAATTGTACTCCATACTCCAGAATTGGCCTCACCAATGCCTTGTACAATTTTAACATTACAATTTAGAAACATAGAAACAGAAAAATAGGTGCAGGAGTAGGTCATTCAGCCCTTCGAGCCAGCATGATGATGGCTGATCATCTAAAATCAGTATCCCATTTCTGCTTTTCCCTCCTATCCCTTGATTCCTTTAGCCCTAAGAGTTAAATCTTATTCACAGTATGAATTCCATTCTTCTGATAGTATGCATGATTTTCAATAAAACAACTTTAAGAAAATTGCAGGAACCTACATCCTATGTGGCCTTCTTTGACCTCACTATAGCCTTTGGTTCTATTAATTTAACTACACAAAGAAAGAGTTCATCGTGGGTTTGCGCACTGATATTAACCAAAGTGTATTAGTGAATTCTACTTTCAAATAAAACTGTGTCAATGATTAAAAAAATCTCAAACACTGAAAATATCCCACTCATTCTGTCTGCAAAATCCATCAATTTTCAGGAGAAATACAAGTGATCCAAGTTAGACACAAATAGCTGGAGTAACTTAGCGGGTCAGACAGCATCTCTGGAGAAAAAGAATAGGTCAAGTTTCAGGTCAAGACAATTCTTCAATCTGAAGAAGGGTCTTGACCTGAAACTTCACCTATTCTTTTTCTCCAGAGATGATGTCTATCACCTATGCATCTGCAGTTCCTTTCTACACATATAAGTGACCCAACATCAGCACCTCTCCCATCCAAAAAAACATAGTCAGCAATATTGGCTTCGCAAGTTGATCTCATGTCTGACACCAACCTCTGACCCAGGCATATTCTGAGCACTATTAAATGAATTTACCAGGCAAACAGAGGAAAATATTCAATGTGCTCAAAGATTCCATGAAGAAATGCAACATACCAACTGATTCTTAGGAACCTCTGTTTCATGACCATTCAAAGTGGAGATGGAGCATTCAGGCTAGTTGATAACACTGAGGCTCTGCATTAGCAGCCAATTGAAGCCCTGCAGAAGTGGCAGTGAATGGAGCACTCACTAATTACTCACTTGCCCACCCCTTCACCTACCATCCTGTCAGACACCTTCTACCCTGTCTATGGCAAAGCCTGCAGTTCACATGTTGCCTTCATTAGCCACCTCAGAACACACAAAACTGGAAAGGAAGCAAGTCATCCTTGATCCCCAGGGACTGATTAAGAAGTAGCATGGGCATTCATTTAGGTCTCCAATAATAAGTGGTCCACAATATTTAAACAGACTCAAGCCATTCAATTCAGGTACAGTAACATCAACAGGCATGTTGAAGGATTTTGTAGAAGCTAAAATATTATCAGAATTTCACCTACCATTTACATTGTCAATTCGCATCCTTTGGCGGGTTTCATATTGACCTTGTTCAGTTTTTTTTCCAGATTTTGGTTTTGATTTACCAGCTTCAGAATCTTTCTATAATCAATATAGAAAATCATATCAACCTTTTCCAGTGGACTTTGTGACTTAATTTGATGGCATCCCAATATAAAACACCCAGATTTACATGAGTAAATTGTCTGTTTTACTGTTTTATACTTAAACTAATATAGACTATCATAGCTACAACTAAACAGATTTCCGGGACAAAAAGAGGCCCGATCACACTCATTCAGTTGATTGAACTTTTTATCACTATAATGGCAAATTCAAACTTTTCCAATATCCAACTTTCCGTTGCCATTACTACAAGGGCAGGTAGGAATGAACTTACAAAGACAATAAAAACTGATCCTCCAGTATTTCTTTCCAGTTTAATTGATTATTTATTGAAGTAGTTGTACAAACAAAGAGATTTCTAATTCTCACACAAGCTGTAATGTTGTTCTCTCTCTGTCATCTGTTCAGAACTGTATTCTCTCTCCCATGTATGCTTGTCTGATCTGGCCACTCCCTCTCCTGGTATGATATATGTAACATTCATCTACGTATCAAAAGCCCACACCAAACGTACAAAATAATACTGCTAGAAATATCTAAAAAGATATGAGACTCGTTTTAGCAGGAAAATCAGAGCAATTTTCAAAGATATGGTCTTTCATTGATTCATTACAAGGATAGTATGGTGCAACACAACTTCGGAATTAAACCGATTTACGGACAGGGTGATGGGTGTGGTGAGAAATGAAGCAGGTATATCAACACTTTTGGTCTTTTTTTAAATTATTCTTCGTTTTTGTCTTCTTATTTTTTTTAAAGTTTTTACTTATTCACTCTTTGACTACACTCTGGTAGTTTGGGGGTTTACACATTCACTATTTCTTTCACTCTCTCTTTCTTGCTCTTTCTCTCTTTTTCTATTTCATTTTTGTCAAAATTAAAATGGAAGATGTACAATAAATGTATTTTGTCATATGCTGCGGTTTATTCTACTGTACACTGCTTCTAATAAAAATATTAATTAAAAATATATATATATATATATATATATCTAAACAAAATAATATAATATGTTAACAGTAACTAGCCTGAGCATGAATGGCTCCTGCACTGGCTCTTAATTGTTCTACGTATATAACAAAACAATTACCAATAAACGGTAAAAGGAGCTATAAAAGCTTTACATGTTATCAAAAACAAAAGGTATGCACTATGTGTTGGCATTTAATCTTCTTTAGTGATTCTTCAATCTTCTTCTTTGGCTTCTTGGAGCAGATATATCTTAGTTATCGGTCTTACCAGGATGTTGTTCTTAGTTTGAAGGTGTACTGTACGCACAAGACCTTGTGCATCTGGTATGATCTCCAATATTCTGCCCATTAGCCAGGACTCTCGTGCTGCAGTGGAATCAACCACCAAAACGATGTCACCTGGAATAAAGCTTCTCCTTACCCTTGACCATCGTTGTCGTCAGGATTGGAGACAAGTATTCTTGTGTCCACCATTTCCAAAAACGGTCTGCCATATATTGTACCCGTCTCCATCTGCGTTTAATGTACAAGTCCAGGTAGTAGTATTGGCTTGGTCTTCAACAGAAGAAGATGGTTTGGTGTAAGTTCTTCCAGGTCCCTTGGATCATCAGAATTCTTGGTAATGGGTCGATCATTCAAAATTGCTTCAACTTCACAAAATAAAGTTTGCAATCCTTCATCGTCCAGAACTTGTTGTTTAAGAACAGAGCGCATCACATTTCGAACCATGGGGATCAAACGTTCCCAAACACCGCCGTGATGGGATCCTGCAGGGGGATTAAAGTTCTACCTTATCCTTCGCTGAAGCATAGCATTCTGGATCTTATTCTGATTTAAGCCGTTAGATGGTTAGGATTCTCTTAATTCTCTTTCTGCTCTGATACAATTTGTGCCATTGTCTGATCTTAAAGATGAAACTTGACTTCATCGACAGATGAATCTTGGGAATGCATGGATGCAGGAGTCTGTGTCAAGTGCAGATGCAACTTCAAGATGTACTGCCGTGCTCGCCATACAAGTGAAGATTACACCATACCTTTTAACTAGACTTCGTCCTCTCTTGATCTCTATAGGACCGAAGTAGTCAACTCCTGCATCTGTAAATGTGGCTTGCCCGGTAGAATCCTCTCCAGGGGCAAGTCTGCCATTTTTTGTTCTCCAACTGCTCCCCTCTGTCGTCTACACATAACACAGTCTGTTACGACCTTGCAGCAGTTAGCTTTGATAATCCATAATATTTTACGAAGACGAGACAGCATATGATTTCTTCCTCCATGTCCGAGCTGTTCATGGATATGCCGTAACAATAGTGTTGATATGTGAAGGTCCTTCGAGAGACTAATAGGATATTTAGCCCCTTCAGGCATCGCTAGTCTATTCAGGTGATCACCAACTCTCAGAAGTCCATTCTCCAGCAACGGAACTAGCTTATACTAATGATTGCTTCTTTTAACTCCATGTTTACCAGCTTCTAATGTTGATAGTTCTTCTTAGAATCTTTGTATTTGACAGAAAGAGATGACTGCACTTCCTGCTTGGAGAAGATCTTCAAGACATAACCACTGTCCACCAAATGTTGCTTTAAAGACTTGCATCTCTTTATCAACCTTTTCCTTTAGTTTGCCAGGATCTTTTTCAAAGCTTCTCACGGCAATCTCCCTTCTTTTTCAAGTCAACAGCAAGAGCATTGTTCTTACTTTAAGAAGCCAAGCTATCGCAGTCTTTAACTTCCTCCATGATGAGAAATATGTAATTAGAGATTTTATTGAGTCCAATGGATCCTTGACAATGACGTTTACTGTGATGTCTTGCTCGATTTCGGGATCATTAGCAGAGATTGCAGATGGCAAGCTTTGGCCATTCTCTGTCTGGCATAGAGAAACTCTGGTCCATTGATCCATCTCTTACTACTTAAGAAGCGGTCTGCCGTTAGTCCTCTTGAGGCTTCATCTGCATGATTTTCCTTTGTACCAACATATCTCCATTGTGATACATCAGTAGCATCCCTTACAAAGGAGATCCTGTTTGTCACAAAAGTTTTAAAGCGTTTGGTTTCGTTGTTGATGTACTTAAGCACTGTTGTACTATCGGTCCAGAAGATGGATTTGACCAGCTGAAGCTGTAATTACTTTTGCAGCATTATGTCCACTCTGACAGCTAGGACTACAGCTGTGAGCTCCATTCTGGGAATCATCATTTGTTTCACTCTGGCTTTTCCCATTATGAATGCAACAAGCACTGCTTTGTTATCATCTTCCAGTCTTAGATATGAAACTGTACCGTAGCCACTTTTGCTTACGTCTGAAAAGTGGTGCAGCTGTGCAAATCTAATTTAACCAAAGTTAGCAGGCTTCATTGAGATCTGTTAACCATCCTGTCCATCGCTGAGAGAAGGTTTGCGTTATGCTTTCATCCCATCTGAGTCTTTCCTTACAGAGCTCCTGCATAATCAGCTTGGCTGGCAGAGTAAATGGTGCAAGAAATCCTAAAGGGTCGTATATAGAGCCAACCACCGGCGAGATGTCTGGTGTTGTGTATGGTCGTTCCTGTGCCGCAATTCTGAACTTGAACACATCTGCTTTAACGCACCAGTGCAATTCCAGTGCCCTTTCCATAGGCAGATTGTCTTTGTCCAAGTCAAACTCCCTGGTCTCCTTGGCTCTTTTTTCTTGTGGAATGGATGCCAATACAGCACTGCTGTTGCTGATTCACTTTGACAGCATGAATCCTCCCATTTGGCAGAGGAAAGTCAGGTGTGCTGCCATTCGAATTGCTTCCTGTACCGAAGGCATGGACTTTAAACAAGCATCTACATAGTTGTTCTTTACTGTGTTTGTCACCTCTGCTGGAAAGTGAGCTTCGTTGTCTTCAGCAGTCTTCGTTAATGCAAAGTTTGCACAACTTGGTGATGACACTGCTCCAAAAAGATGTACCTTCATCCGGTATTCAACAAGATCTTGCTGTGCATCACCCTCAGGCCACCACAGGAACAACAAATAGTCAATATACTTTTCTGATACCTTGACTTGATGAAACATTGCTTTGATATCAGCCATCAAAGCAACCGGTTCTTGTCAGAATCTGATGAGAACTCCAATGAGTGAGTTGGTAAAGTCTGGACCCTGCAGCAGTTGGCAGTTAAGTGATGTTCCTTTGAAGACTGCACCACAGTCAAAGACCACCCTCAAGATCCCTTTCCTTGAGAGATACACCACATGGTGTGGGATGTACCAGAGCTCTCGATCACTTCGATTCAGCTGGTCCACTGGTACCATTTCAGCATAACCATTATCAATCATTTCTTTGAGGAAAGATGTATATTCATCATGAAATTACTTATTCTTGCTAAACCTGCATTTCAGGCTCTGGATGCGCAGCTATTCAATGCAACGGCTATTCAGCAAACGGACGCTTTCAATTGTTTGAAAGGTAAGTCTAGACAATAGTGTCCATCTATCATCTTTACTGAGTGATTCATAATATACAAGAACTTTACCTCTTCTCTGGACATTTCTTCTGCTGCCTTACTGGTTCTTTCACTGTAGTTGTGATTGTATTGCTTGACCAGTAGCTGCTCCACGTTTACAGTAGATATACAATTGACAGCAGCAGCAGGGCAGCCATTTTCATCCCTGCTTTTGTTGTCTCTTCTCAGGGGACCATAGACAACCTATCCGAGTACGGTCCTCACGGCGAATGGTCCATCCCCTTGGCTGTTGACCAGCTCCCACGGTTCCAATACCTTTGAAGCATTTGTTCCGATGAGTAGGTCGATGTCAGAGCCTATTTTAGGAATCTTAGTATCCTTCAAGTAAGGCCATTGTTTCAGGGCTTCCTGCCTGGGAATGTTTAGATGAGAAACAAGCATGGTCTTATGTGTGAACACATCAGATAGTTGTATACAATCGTCTTTGTCCAGACTAGATATTTCCAAACCTGAGATATGATGACTGATCACAGGCTTCTCTTCATTCATGGTATGCAAGAGAATCTTTTGTCCTGTAATCCTCAGCCTTCTCATCAAGCTTTCTGTGCAAAATGTAGTTGAACTTCCATGATCCATCCCCCATTTGTGATAAATGTTTAACCCAAGATGCAACTATAACACACTCTTTTGTTTCCTGTATAAAACTCTATAGATTTTGGAGTGATATTTTCAAAATATTCACAAAATTATTTAAGATAAAAATGGAACCTAATAATGAATTGATTTTATTTGGGGTAATGGAAGATGGGAATAAATTGAATCCATCTCAAAAATTATTTTTTAATTATGGTTTAATAATAGCAAAAAAATTAATACTTAAATTTTGGAAAAATACACCCCATACCAACGCTCAGAATGTGGATTGCAAGTATGTTGGACACCGCACATCTTGAGGAAATGCGATTTCTCCTAATAGATAAATTTGACCAATTCAAAACGAGTTGGTCTCCATTTGTCGTCTTTTTGGAATCATATGGTGCAACACAATTGTAAAAGCTAACTCGTGATTGGGTGAGGGATGGTCAAGATTATAAATAAGATCTCCTTAGTTCTTTTTTCTTTTTCTTCGTTTCTTTTTTTTCTTCTATTCTCTTTTTCTTATTTTTTTTATTCTTTAACTTCTTCTTTCACTTTCTATTTTTCTTTTCCACACACTATATATAGCAAGGTTACAACATTTTGAGATTTTAAAAATAAAGTCTGCAATTTATCCCATCAGATAAAGCATAAAAATAAGTTTAATTTGACACCTAATTCACTTTCATATCTTCAGTATTAAAAAAGTTATGGCCATTTTCATACTCGGAAATTAGCATCTTGTTCCCTATTGCTTTTCCATTGACTTAACACAAAAGCTGTGATCGAGGACAGTCAAAAGCCCATAACTTTCTTAAAAATTAAGAGAACTGAAAGAAATTTTCAGTTATTATAGATTGAAGCATTCTGAAACAATCTTACTTAAATGACATGAAATTAAAGCATATAATTAGTTAGTTACCTAATTGTAGCTAATTACAAAATTCAATTACTAGATCTAAACATCTATCAATTTCTTAAGAATAGATTAACATTTTTAAATAGCCTAAGTTTCCAAATAACATTCACACAAGAATTCACAATATAACATAATTTTTAAATCTCATTGTCATGAATTTACAGGCCAAATGGAAGGAATTGAATGTTTAATACCTGTAAATTAATGGGCATTTAAATCATTTTGCGAGTGAGGTTTTCTGGAACGCGATCATTTGGAACGTTGATTTGCGGTGAATTTAACCCCGTATTGGCATGAAAAATTCTGCCGTTAGTTCGGGGGAAAAAATCACCGTTTCGCATGAAAAAATATGAATTAAAGTAAAGGCTTCTTAAGAAGCACTTTTATACATCAAAATAAACTACTTTCGTTTACCTGTCCCGTGTGTGAAATCCATCCCCGTTGTCGGCGTTGACGGCTTCAGAAGCTGATTTTAAAATGACTCCAGCGCTGACATTGTCGATTTAATAAAAATAAAAAATACACAAAACGCCCGTAGGAACGATTTTTCAGCAAACGCTTGTACTCCAACGAAATATAATACAGGACAAGGTAGGAGAAACCCGCGTTTTAACCCCGCCCCCCCTTAAAGGCGCCAAAAGCGCGCCCACGGCCAGTGGCAGAATTACAGCGCCGCTGAGGGTAAGTATTGTAACATACCTACTATATATCTCACATTTTTCTATACTTCATTATCTAATTTCTTTTTCTTTTTCTTCTTTATTATAATTTTAAAAAAATAAGAAGTTGTACATAAAATGTATTATGAAAATATGAGTGTATACAATTGTACTTACTTCTAATAAAAAAAAAAAACTTCCATGATCCAAAAAAGCGTATGTTTGCAACACCATGTCCCACTTGCGGCTCTTTACCGGACCTGGTACTATGGAGAAGATGCAGGTATCTTCACCGGCCCCAATATGCCCACACATCTGAGGTGAGGAAACAGCATCACTCACAGTTGGCTTCTCATTCTGTTCTGCATGCTCCATCTTTTTCTCCTTGTTCTTCTGTTCAATATGAAGTATTTCAGGATGATCTTCGTTGCACACATCACAAGTCATATGACTCTTGCAGTCTTTGCTCATGTGTCCTTTCTTGTTGATCAGTGGACACCACTCCAATGTGTGACCACTTCTAGCAGTAACAGGATTGGTCCAAGTCAGCATGGATTTACGAAGGGGAAATCATGCTCGACTAATTTTCTGGAATTTTTTGAGCATGTAACTCAGAAAATGGACCAGGGAGAGCCAGTGGATGTAGTGTATCTGGACTTTCAGAAAGCGTTTGATAAGGGTCCCACATAGGAGGTTAGTGGGTAAAATTAGAGCACATGGTTTTGGGGTAGGGTACTGACATGGATAGAAAATTGGTTGGCAGACAGGAAACAAAGAGTAGGGATTAACGGGTCCCTTTCAGAATGACAGGCAGTGACTAGTGGGGTACCGCAAGGCTCGGAGCTGGGACCGCAGCTATTTAAAATATACATCAATGATTTAGATGAAGGGATTCAAAGTAACATCAGCACATTTGCAGATGACACAAAGGTGGGTGGCAGTGTGAACTGTGAGGAGGATGCTATGAGGATGCAGGGTGACTTGGACAGGTTTGGTGAGTAGGTGGATGCATGGCAGATGCAGTTTAATGTGGATAAATGTGAGGTTATTCACTTTGGTGGCAAAAACAGGAAACAGATTATTATCTGTATGGTGTCAAGTTGGGAAAAGGGGAAGTACAAAGAGATCTGGGGGTCCTTGTTCATCACTCACTGAAAGTAAGCATGCAGGTACAGCAAGCAGTGAAGAAAGCAAATGGCACGTTGGCCTTCATAACAAGAGGAGTTGAGTATAGGAGCAAAGAGGTCCTTCTGCAGTTGTACAGGGCCCTAGTGAGACCACACCTGAAGTATTGTGTGCAATTTTGGTCTCCAAATTTGAGGAAGGACATTCTTGCTGTTGACGGAGTGCAGCGTAGGTTCACGAGGTTAATTCCTGGGATGGCGGGACTGTCATATGTTGATAGAATGGATCGGCTGGGCTTGTGTGCTCTGGAATTTAGAAGGATGAGAGGGATCTTATTGAAACATATAAGATTATTAAGGGATTGGACACGCTAGAGGCAGGAAACATGTTCCCGATGTTGGGGAGTCCAGAACCAGGGGCCAGAGTTTACGAATAAGGGGTAAGCCATTTAGAACGGAGATGAGGAAAAACTTTTTCACCCAGAGAGTTGTGAATCTGTGGAATTCTCTGCCTCAGAAGGCAGTGGAGGCCAATTCTCTGGATGCTTTCAAGAGAGAGTTAGATAGAGCTCTTAAAGATAGCGGAGTCAGGGGATATGGTGAGAAGGCAGGAATGGGGTACTGATTGTGGATGAGCAACCATGATCACCTGCACCTATTGTCTATTGTTGATCTCTTGGCCTCAGGTTTATTGATCTTTGCATTGATTGCTGCCAGCTCCCTCTAGTTCCAACTGTTCCACCTTTCTCTTAAACTGTTCTTCTTGTGGCTCAAGCTCATGCTTTTTGTTCAGGGCGGCAACCCGTACCTGGTGAGCAGCCTCTTCTGCCTGAGCTTTTTTGCAAGCAGAGTCCTTTGAGGATGCACATGATGAAGAACTAGATTTGTGGCTTGATCTTTTTGAGTCATTCGAAACACTATCTTCAGGTCCAATTTCTTCTGAATATAAAACCCTCTGTTGTATTTCAGCAAAGGAGTATGTAGTTTGCTGTCCAACATTGCCCTCTTGTGGCTGAGCTTTCGACATACTGGCTCACTGTCCCTTTAAGACGTATTGACGTAATCCGTATGCTTACAGGCTGGAATTCAAAACAAACGAGCGGGAATTCAAAACATCAGATAGCGTTGTGATTCTCAAGGTAACATCTCAAATCTCCATAATAACAGCCGTTTTCCAATACAGCTTAATGCAGCCGTTCCAATACAGCTTATTGTAGCTGTTCCAATACAGCTTCTTAGCTTTTCCAATAAAGCCTTTAGCTTTACGCTCAGCTGTAGGTACTCACGCTGTCCCTATGCGCTGGGTTCCAAAGTTTCCAATCGTCGTTCTTCAGATGGTGCAGGAGTCGACCTTGTCCAGTTGACGGCGTCATGCATATCCTTTGTTCCAGGTTTCAAGCTCCAGTTTCACTCATAGAGATCAATTCTTACTTTAATATAATGGCAATTTCAAACGTTTCCAATATCCAACTTTTTGTTGCAATTACTACACAGGCAGGTAGGAGTGAACTTACGCAGACGATAAAAAACGGAACCTCCAGTCGTTCTTTCCAGTTTAATTGATTCTTTATTGAAGTAGTTGTACAAAGAGATGATTCATACCAGGTGTTCCTTATTCTCATACAATCTGTAACTTTCGTTTCACTCTCATCTGTTCAGACTGTATTCTCTCTTCCATGCATGCTCGTCTGATCTGGCCACTCCCTCTCCTGGTATGATATGTAACGTTCATCTACGTATCAAAAACCCACCCCAAGCATTCAAAATAATACTGCTAGAAATATCTAGACAAAATAATATAATATGTTAACAGTAACTAGCCTAAGCATGAATGGCTCCGACAATCACATTGATCAACTTCTCCTTTAATCCCACTCAAACTCCACAGATTAAAGGTTAGTTATGTGAACTCTCATGAGCCCAAGCTACGCCTTTCATTTTGTGAGATACGTGGAGCAGACTGTGTTCCAATCTTACTGAGGCCCCATCCCTAAACTGATTTTCAGGTACATTGACAACTGCATTGGTGCTGCGCCAAATTCAAACGGAACTCAAAAATTACATTTTCCATTCTGTACCCGAACTCACTTAGTCATTTTGGAAGATAATAAACAGAGCAACCACTGCCCTCCAAACACCCTCTTTCCTCAGATTCTTAGGACTACTGTTTTCAGGCCTCTTAACTTCTCTGGCACTATCTCTTTACTAATACTTCTTTTCCTTTATCACTTCAACACAGTTGCCAAAGATAGAGCTCTTCCCATGCACCCATGGATGTCATATTGCTGTTATATTTACTTATAAGTTATGCTGAGCGGCAGTAATTGGTTTCATCCACTGACGAATGCTTATGGTTTATGCAGGAATGTGGTTAGGCATATTTGCATGTGCTTGCATTAAGGCCGGAGCTAGGAAACGGGCTGCGGGAACGTGTGTGATTGTGATTGTTTGTTTCCTGGAACACCTTAATTTTTGAATATTGTTTAAAAATGACTTTGGTAAATTCGAATGGGGGTGGGGGTGGGGGTGGGGGTAAGGCCTCCAGGAATGGGGTGAAACCTCCAGGAATGGGGTGGGGGGGGTGAAGCCTCCAGGAATGGGGTGGGGGGGTGAAGCCTCCAGGAATGGGGGGGCAGCATTCAGGAGGAGGGGGGGGGCAGCCTTCAGAAATGGGGAGGAATGGGGGGGGGGGCGGAAGCCTCCAGGAATGGGATGGGGAGGCAGCCTTCAGGAATGGGGGGCAGCATTCAGGAGGGGGGGCAGCCTTCAGAAATGGGGAGGAATGTGTGGGGGGGGGGCGGAAGCCTCCAGGAATGGGGGGTACTACTAGACCCTCAAGGATCACAGGAAGAGGTGGGCGCACTTATTTGTGTCCAGGATACCCATGCAAATTGCCGCTTTCGAGATTGCGTCGTTTCCCGCGGTTCTGGCCCGCGGGGCACGACAGGATCGCGCCTTACTTCAGCCATTTGTGAGAGCCGGATGGGGTGGGGTGGGCGAGGCCCCCCTTGCTGTGCTGGTCCCGCTCCCTGGCCGGACCGGGCCTCCCTAACGGTCGGATTCAAACCGGCCGCCAACGTTCCGGCAATGGAACGCCGCCCGGATGGCATCGAGCAGCCTGGGGCCAGGATCGACGCGCCGAGTCCAGGGTCTGCAAAACGAAATAGCAACGGGATTCTTGTCGTCTTGGCATGCGGCTGCTCTTTCAAAACAAAAATCCGAAAAACATATGCATGGACGTAGCGAAGTAGAACACTAGAAATTAGATCATTCGGCCTGCTCCGGATTTAGTGCCATACAAACAGACTTTCTTTGAATATTATTTCTATTTTATCCCAACACTACCCCAGGTGAGTTTAAAGAGAACATGAAAAATTGACACCTGGCGCGTTTAAAGTGAGCTTTGGAAAATGGGGTTCGTGTGTGTTAGATGAGCTTGAGAGTGCCATTGGTGAATGTCTAAAGTGTGGGAATCAAAGATCATAGAGCGGAGCTTGGTGGGAATAGCGCCCAGTGAGAATCCAATTGGCGTGGGATCTGAGGTCTGAAGAAGGGTTTCGACCCAAACCAGAATAAATATGCCAGGAGATTGCAGACAACTACAGGCCAAATAAGGTTGTTGTAGTAAGTAGGGGATTTTAACTTTCTCAATATTGACTGTGAAAATCATAGAGTGAAGTGTTTAAATGGGGTGCAATTCCTCAAAAGTGTTCAGGAGAGTTTTCTCAAGCAGTATGTAAAGGCCCCCACACGTGAGAGGGCAACACTGGGTCTAGTATTTAGGAATGCTACAACATTTTGAGATTTTAAAAATTAAGCCTGTAATTTATCCGATGCTGTGGAAGTTTTCAGATATTTAGTATGAAAATGTTGATCATGGATAGACAATAACACAAAATATAGATGTTGTAGATGTTCTTATGACATGATTGTGCAAAAAAATAATGAATTTGATTATCTTGAAAGTGGCTGTTTCTGGATTGTGATTGATCGGAATGTGGCAGCTGTCATGATTTAAGCCCCTATCGGCAGGCAAGACACGGCCGATATCGTATCGGGGCCTAAATAATATTTTTCGCATCATCAGATTAAAATGAAATACCAAAAGGCAAGATAATATGTTAAATAGACGACATACCTTTTGTTTTATCCTGCACTTGCGACCCGTGATGTTGAAGGTGTTAGAAGTCGCGTTTAACTTCAATCCAGCGATGCAATCGACCAGCAATTTGTTTTCAAAAAACGGGAGCGGGATCGCAGATCGCAGATCGATTTTTCTTCATCATCTTGAAGTCCGAGCAAATTCCTCTCCGACAACCAATACAAACCTGCATTTTAATCCCGTCCCCCCCCCCCACCCAACAGCCTCCGGAATCTCATGCACAGACAGTGGGCAGATCTGGAGCGCCACTGATGGTAGGGTTTTGTAACATCGCTATAGTATTGGGAAATTGGGAAGGGCAAGTTAATTAAGTCTTTGTTTGAGGAACCTTTTGGCACCAGTGACCACAGTTCGATTAGGTTTAAGATAGTTATGGACAGGGACAAAGAGGGCCCATGTGTTAAAATGCTCAGGATGTGTAAGAAAGAACTGCTGATGCTGGTTTAAATCGAAGGTAGACACAAAATGCTATAGTAACTCAACGGGGCAGGCAGCATCTCTGGATAGAAGGAATGGGTAACGTTTCGGGTACGAGTCTGAAGAAGGGTCTCTCCAGAGATGCTGCTTGTCCGGCTGAGAATGGGGTAAGGCCAACTTTGAGGGTATGAGAGAAGGGCTCGCTCAAGTTGACTGGAGCAGGTTATTTGAGGGGAAAGGAACATTGGCCAAGGGGGTAATGTTTGTAAAAGTGTGCTGACAAAAACACGGGATATGTACGTCCCCGTTAGAGTGAAGGTCAAAGCAGGCAAACGTAAGAAAGCTTGGCTGATCAGGGCTCTCGCTTAACATTTTTTCCCTGTTGCCAGCCGGGCAACCTTGGCAGCTTTTTAGGTTGCCAAATGACAGTTTAGGTGGTCATTTAAGATGGCTTGCATGACGCGTGCGATAATGTGCTCGGACGAAGTGCGTAGTTACCAGTCGGAATTATACTCAATGAAGCATTCACATATTATTTCTGCTTCAAATAAAGTCACAAACTAAACATATTCACCAATCAAGACATGATATATCCCACAATGACATGCAGCAAAATTATAAGACAGTATCTCAACTCTTTTTACACATTGCAGTTAATGCAATTTCAATTAGTTCTTTCCACTTCCAAACAAAAATGTGGTTGGATTATTCAGCGTATGATCAACCTGTGTCAATAAATCCTGGACCATGGTAACATATATGCGTACGTATAGAAACATAGAAAATAGGTGCAGGAGTAGGCCATTCGGCCCTTTGAGCCTGCACCGCCATTCAATATGATCATGGCTGATCATCCAACTCAGTATCCTGTACCTGCTTTCACTCCATACCCCCTGATCCCTTTAGCCACAAGGGCCACATCTAACTCCCTCTTAAATATAGCCAATGAACTGGCCTCAACTACATTCTGTGGCAGAGAATTCCAGAGATTCACCACTCTCTGTGTAAAAAATGTTTTTCTCATCTCAGTCCTAAAAGATTTCCCTTTTATCCTTAAACTGTGACCCCTTGTTCTGGACTTCCCCAACATCGGGAACAATCTTCCTGCATCTAGCCTGTCCAACCCCTTAAGAATTGTGTAAGTTTCTATAAGATACCCCCTCAATCTTCTAAATTCTAGCGGGTACAAGCCGAGTCTATCCAGTCTTTCTTCATATGAAAGTCCTGACATCCCAGGAATCAGTCTGGTGAACCTTCTCTGTACTCCCTCTATGACAAGAATGTCCTTCCTCAGATTAGGAGACCAAAACTGTACGCAATACTCCAGGTGTGGTCTCACCAAGACCCTGTACAACTGCAGTAGAACCTCCCTGCTCCTATACTCAAATCCTTTTGCTATGAATGCTACCATACCATTCGCTTTCTTCACTGCCTGCTGCACCTGCATGCCTACTTTCAATGACTGGTGTACCATGAAACCCAGGTCTCGTTGCATCTCCCCTTTTCCTAATCGGCCACCATTCAGGTAATAGTCTACTTTCCTGTTTTTGCCACCAAAGTGGATAACCTCACATTTATCCACATTATACCGCATCTGCCATGCATTTGCCCACTCACCCAGCCTATCCAAGTCATCTTGCAGCCTCCTAGCACCCTCCTCAAAGCTAAGACTGCCCCCCAGCTTTGTGTCATCCGCTAACTTGGAGATGTTGCATTCAATTCCCTCGTCCAAATCATTAATATATATTGTAAATAGCTGGGGTCCCAGCACTGAGCCTTGCGATACCCCACTAGACACTGCCTGCCATTCTGAAAAGGACCAGTTTACTCTTACTCTTTGCTTCCTGTCTGCCACATCAATACTGAACCCCCAATACCGTGCTTAAAGTTTGTATATTAATCTCTTATGTGGGACCTTGTCAAAAGCCTTCTGAAAGTCCAGATATAACACATCCACTGGTTCTCCCTTATCCACTCTACTAGTTACATCCTCGAAAAATTCAATAAGATTCGTCAGACATGATTTACCTTTCATAAATCCATGCTGACTTTGTCCAATGATTTCACCATTTTCCAAATGTGCTGCTATCCCATCTTTAATAACTGACTCTAGCAGTTTCCCCACTACCGATGTTAGACTAACTGGTCTGTAATTCCCCATTTTCTCTCTCCCTCCCTTTTTAAAAAGTGGGGTTACATTAGCTACCCTCCAATCCTCAGGAACTACTCCAGAATCTAAAGAGTTTTGAAAAATTATCATTAATGCATTCACTATTTCTGGGGCTACTTCCTTAAGTACTCTGGGATGCAGCCTATCTGGCCCTGGGGATTTATCGGCCTTTAATCCATTCAATTTACCTAACACCACTTCCCGGCTAACCTGGATTTCACTCAGTTGCTCCATCTCATTTGACCCCTGGTCCCCTGCTATGTCCGGCAGATTAATTAAGTCTTCCTTAGTGAAGACAGAACCAAAGTAGTTATTCAATTGGTCTGCCATGTCCTTGTTCCCCATGATCAATTCACCTGTTTCTGACTGCAAGGGACCTACATTTGTTTAACTAATCTTTTTCTCTTCACATATCTATAAAAACGTTTGCAGTCAGTTTTTATGTTCCCTGCCAGTTTTCTTTCATAATCTATTTTCCCCTTTCCTAATTAAACCCTTTGTCCTCCTCTGCTGGACTCTGAATTTCTCCCAGTCCTCTGGTAGGCTGCTTTTTCTGGCTAATTTGTATGTTTCATCTTTTGTTTTGATACTATCCCTGATTTCCCTTGTTATCCACTGATGCACTACCTTCCCTGATTTATTCTTTTGCCAAACTGGGATGAACAATTGTTGTAGTTCATCCATGCAGCCTTTAAATGCCTTCCATTGCATATCCACCATCAACCCTTTAAGAATCAATTGCCAGTCTATCTTGGCCAATTCACGTCTCATACCCTCAAAGTTACCTTTCTTTAAGTTCAGAACCCTTGTTTCTGAATTAATTATGTCACTCTCCATCCTAATGAAGAACTCAACCATATTATGGTCACTCTTGCCCAAGGGGCCACGCACAACAAGACTGCTAACTAACCCTTCCTCATTACTCAATACCCAGTCTAGAATAGCCTGCTCTCTCGTTGGTTCCTCTACATGTTGATTTAGAAAACTATCCCGCATACATTCCAAGAAATCCTCTTCCTCAGCACCCCTGCCAATTTGATTCACCCAATCTATATGTAGATTGAAGTCACCCATTATAACAGTTTTACCTTTGTTGCACGCATTTCTAATTTCCTGTTTGATGCCATCCCCAACTCCACTACTACTGTTAGGTGGCCTGTACACAACTCCCACTAGCGTTTTCTGCCCCTTAGTGTTTCGCAGCTCTACCCATATCGATTCCACATCCTCCAAGCTAATGTCCTTCCTTTCTATTGCGTTAAACTCCTCTCTAACCAGCAACGTTACCCCACCTCCTTTTCCTTTCTGTCTATCCCTCCTGAATATTCAATATCCCTGGATGTTCAGCTCCCAGCCTTGGTCACCCTGGAGCCATGTCTCCGTGATCCCAACTATATCATAGTCATTAATAGCTATCTGCACATTCAACTCATCCACCTTATTACGAATGCTCTGTGCATTGAGACACAAAGCCTTCAGGCTTGTTTTTACAACACTCTTACCCCTCATACAATTATGTTGAAAAATGGCCCTTTTTGATTTTTGCCCTGGATTTGTCTGCCTGCCACTTTTACTTTTCACCTTGCTACCTATTGCTTCTACCCTCATTTTACACCCCTCTGTCTCTCTGCTCACACATTTAAGAAACCCACCACCTCTTATTCTCTGTTTATTATCTTTTTCTTCTTTCCCCCCTACATGTTGGGTCTGAGTGCTTCCCTTCTCTGCCTCCTGCCTCACACACTGTCTACTAGCTTTCTCTATTTGAGTCCCTCCCCCCAAACGTTCTAGTTTAAAGTCTCCCCAGTAGCCTTTGTAAATCTCCCCGCCAGGATATTGGTCCCCCTCGGGTTCAAGTGCAACCCATCCTTTTTGTACAGGTCACACCTTCCCCAAAAGAGGTTCCAATGATCCAGAAACTTGAATCCCTGCCCACTGCACCAGTCCTTCAGCCAAGCATTTATCCTCCACCTCGCTCCATTCCTACTCTCACTGTCGCGTGGCACAGGCAGTAATCCTGAGATTGTTACCTTTGCGGTCCTTTTCCTTAACTCTCTTCCCACCTCCCTAAATTCTCCTTTCAGGACCTCTTCCCTTTTTCTACCTATGTCATTGGTACCTATATGTACCACGACCTCGGGCTCCTCTCCCTCCCATTTCAGGATATCTTGGACACGTTCAGACACATCCCAGACCCGGGCACCAGGGAGCCAAACTGCCATCCGGGTCTCCTGACTGCGTCCACAGAATCGCCTGTCTGACCCCCTAACTATAGAGTCCCCTATTACTACTGCCCTACTCTTCTTTTCCTTACCCCGCTGAGCAACAGGGCCGGTCTCTGTACCGGAGGCCCGGCCGCTGTCGCTACCCCCAGGTAGGCTGTCCCCCCCAACAGTACTCAAACAGGAGTACTTATTGTCAAGGTGTACAGCCACCGGGGTACTCTCTAGTCCCTGCCTCTGCCCTTGCCCCTCCTAACTGTGACCCACTTGTCTGTCTCCCGTAGTTTTTGAGTGACCACCTCTCTATAACTCCTCTCTATGACCTCCTCACTCTCCCTGACCAGACGGAGGTTATCGAGCTACTGCTCCAGGTTCCTAATACGGTCCCTTAGGAGCCCCATCTCGACGCACCTGGTGCAGATGTAGACGTCTGGAGGGCTATCAGACTCCATGACTTCCCACATCTGAGATCCAGAACAGTAAACTGCCCTGGCCCTCATACTCCTCCCTTACCCTGGATACAATACAAAGTGCAATACAATACAATACAATACAATACAATACAATACAATACAAACTACTGGAAGAAATCAGCAGGGATCTGACACCCAATCAGCTGCTTCCTCTAGTCCGCTTCCACCAATCAGCGGCTTCCTCAAGCCCACTTGTTTTGAACTGTGGAATGCGAGTATAGTTGTGAATGTTTCTCATTAAATAACTACAGTACAGATACTCCATATTAAGAGCATTGATTTGCCGTTAAAATGAATTCTGTAATAACGTGTCAACGGCAGCAGTGACAATCGAACACTGCGGTTTTAATGTTTCACGTGTTCACAATTTAATTTATTTATCTTTATAGATTAAAACAAATAATAACATTGGGAATTAAAACACATTTGATTGCATTCCGTTATCAAACATAGTCAATTTTCGCTCTGAAGACATTTCCAGCACAATAGGGTCAGGGAGGGGTGTGTGTGTGAATCAGTGCGGGGTGGATAGATGGCGGGGGTGGGGGGGGGGGGGGTTAGAAGGCAGTCGGTGCAGAATGAATAGATTGAGGCAGGTGAATTAGTACGTGTTGGTTGGAGTAGGTAAAATTGTGAGGGGAGAGCACCGGGTATGTCAGTGGTGTTGAATGGGACGGTTCAGTATGGGATGGATGGGGGTGGACAAAAGTGC
>CM075977.1:31636877-31776903 GCA_038087875.1 Malacoraja senta | reverse complement strand
ATGCCTGCCCTTTAGTATTGATACATTGAGTGGAGGGACTGTGGTGTTCCAAGTTTGCAATAGTTGTGGTGCGTTTCCCCCAGCCATCTCGCCCAGTGCATGTTGACCAGCACAGTTCGCCAGCCCTTGTTAGCAGAGGTTCTTTGTGCAGGTGTTGTGGAGGTTCTGCGTTAGGACCAGGCACGCAGCGAGCTAGCGAGAGAGCTGTCAGATCAGATCTGCCGAGTGGCCGAAGGGCGGATTTTAATGGGTCGTTATTAAACTGTTCTGTCTGTGCTGCATCGGCAGCTCTCTCTCTCCCAGATCCCGAGTGAAGTCTCTAGTTTGGCTGCAGTTCAAATGGCTGCAATTCTGATAATGATCAACGCCCGGTCACCCGGACCCAGCTCTCAACTGTGTGTCCTGACAGCCTGGAACCAACCCCAGAGGTTAAAGCGACAGAATCAGATTCAGAATAGTACTTTATTTGCCAAGTATGTTTTGCAACATACGAGGAATTTCATTTGCCAAGTCAATCATACAAATAAAAAGCAACAGATCACCCAAAACACATTTTAACATGAACATCCACCACAGTGACTCCTACACATTCCTCACTGTGATGGAAGGCAAAATAAAGTTCAAGTCTCTTCCCTTTGCTCTCCCCCGGTCGGGGCCTCGAGCCCTCCGTTGACGGGGCGATCTTGATTCCCGTAGCCGGCAGCGTTTGGGCCCTCCACGTCGAGGTGATCAGCTCCTGCATCGGGGGGGATGTCAGCTCCCCCGCGTTGGATAATCAAATCTTGCGTCGGAACTGGTCGAACCTTCCGCGACATTGGAGCTCCCGGCTTGGCCTCTCCTAAGACTGCGAGCTCTTGATGGTAAGTCCGCAGGTCGCGGTTGGAGCGATCCAAGGCAAGGGCATCTTTATTTAATCCAACCCACCTCGATAGTTTAACTAGACTGTTCAAATCCAATCTGAACTTTCCAACCTATCCCCCACACAGCACATTCTCCTCGTTTCCTTCAATTCAGGAAGGTTGTTTAGATAAGAATCTAAGGACTGTCTCAAATTGGTTGACCACACAACTTGTAATTCGATTAAATCAATATCGAATTTGAATCGCTGTGACTCAGGCTAATGCCAGGGATTTGATAATTGGCAGGTTCGTTCCAGGCATTCGTGCGTTTTCAAGGCTGGTGCTGTATTGAGTCAATCATTTAAATAGATACAATTGTAGATTTGTGCAGCCTGCAGTACGCTGTGGCCTACTGCTGACATATTTGACAAAATCTATTAATAAATCTAATTGAAATTAATACGCAGGTCCATACATGCACAGAAGCTCAGCTGGCGAGAATGTTTATCCCGAATTAACCATGACACAATAGGTGCAGGAGTAGGCCATTCGGCCCTTCAAGCCAGCACCGCCATTCAATGTGATCATGGCTGATCATCCCCAATCAGTACCCCGTTCCTGCCTTCTCCCCAGATCCCCTGACTCCGCTATTTTTAAGAGCCCTATCTAGCTCTCTCTTGAAAGCATCCAGAGAACCCACCTCCACCGCCCTCTGAGGCAGAGAATTCCACAGACTCACCACTCTCTGTGAGAAAATGTGTTTCCTCGTCTCCGTTCTAAATGGCTTACTCCTTATTCTTAAACTTTGGCCCCTGGTTCTGGACTCCCCCAACATCGGGAACATGTTTCCTGCCTCTAGCATGTCCAAACCCTTAACAATCTTATATGTTTCAATGAGATACCCTCTCATCCTTCTAAACTCCAGAGTGTACAAGCCCAGCTGCTCCATTCTCTCAGCATATGACAGTCCCGCCATCCCGGGAATTAACCTTGTAAACCTACGTTGCACTCCCTCAATAGCAAGAATGTCCTTCCTCAAATTAGGGGACCAAAACTGTACACAATACTCCAGGTGTGGTCTCAATAGGGTTCTGTACAACTGCCAAAGGACCTCTTTGCTCCTATATTTGATTCCTCTTGTTATAAAGGCCAACATGCCATTCGCTTTCTTCACTGCCTGCTGTACCTGCATGCTTACTTTCATAGACTGATCAGGGCTCTCACTTAACTTTTTTTCCCTGTTGCCAGCCGGGCAACCTTGGCAGCTTTTTAGGTTGCCAAATGACAGTTTAGGTGGTCATTTAAGATGGCTTGCATGACGCATGCGATAATGTGCTCAGACGAAGTGCGTAGTTACCAGTCGGAATTATACTCAATGAAGCATTCACATATTATTTCTGCTTCAAATAAAGTTACAAACTAAACATATTCACCAATCAAGACATGATATATCCCACAATGACATGCAGCAAAATTATAAGACAGTATCTCAACTCTTTTTACACATTGCAATTAATGCAATTTCTCTTAGTTCTTTCCACTTCCAAACAAAAATGTGGTTGAATTATTCAGCGTATGATCAACCTGTGTCAATAAATCCTGGACCATGGTAACATATATGCGTACATATAGTTGTGAATGTTGCCCATTAAATAACTACAGTACTGATACTCCATATTAAGAGCATTGATTTGCCGTTAAAATTAATTCTGTAATAACGTGTCAACGGCAGCAGCGACAATCGAACACTGCGGTTTTAATGTTTCACGTGTTCACAATTTAATTAATCCATCTTTGTGGATTAAAACAAATAATAACATTGGGAATTAAAACACATTTGATTGCATTCCGTTATCAAACATAGTCAATGTTCGCTCTGAAGACAATTCCAGCACAATATGGTCAGGGAGGGGAGTATGTGTGTGAATCAGTGCGGGGTGGATAGATGGCGGGGGTGGGGGGGGGGTTAGAAGGCAGTCGGTGCAGAATGGATGGATTGAGGCAGGTGAATTAGTACGTGTTGGTTGGAGTAGGTAAAATTGTGAGGGGAGAGCACCGGGGATGTCAGTGGTTTTAAATGGGGGGGGGTTCAGTACGGGATGGATGGGGGTAGACAAAAGTGCTGGGGCCCGTCATTCGCTCCGAACCTTCATCACCCCACACCTAGTATCTTTGCCCCGCACAGCCGCCGCCGTCACGAAACGTCGTGTTCCTTTTCTCCAGTGATGCTGCCTGACCCGCGGAGTTACTCCAGTTTTTTTGTGTCTATCTTCGGTACAAACCAGTATCTGGTTGCCAAGCCGGGCAAAAGGACTCGTGGTTAGGTTGCCCGGCGGCGCTTTGAGTGGTCAGTGGCACCCGGGTAACCGCTAATTTCGAGCCATGCTGATGTACAAGGACTCCCAGATCCCGTTGTACTTCCCCTTTTCCTAACTTGACGCCATTTAGATAGTAATCTGCCTTCCTGTTTTGGCGACCAAAGTGGATAACCTCACATTTATCCGCATTAAACTTCATCTGCCATGCATCTGCCCACTCCCCCAACCTGTCCAAGTCACCCTGCACTCTCAGACCATCCTCCTCACAGTTCACACTGCCACCCAGCTTTGTGTCATCTGCAAATTTGCTAATGTTACTTTGAATCCCTTCATCCAAATCATTGATGTATATTGTAAATAGCTGTGGTCCCAGCACCAAGCCTTGCGGTACCCTATTAGTCACTGCCTGCCATTCTGAAAGGGACCCGTTAATCCCTACTCTTTGTTTCCTGTCTGCCAACCACTTCTCTATCCATGTCAGCACTCTACCCCCAATACCATGTGCCCTAATTTTGGCCACTAATCTCCTATGTGGGACCTTATCAAATGCTTTCAGAAAGTCCAGGTACACTACATCCACTAGCTCTCCCTTGTCCATTTTCCTAGTTACATCTTCAAAAAATTCCAGAAGATTAGTCAAGCATGATTTCTCCTTCGTAAATCCATGCTGACTCGGACCGATCCTGTTACTGCTATCCAAATGTTCGGCTATTTCATCTTTTATAATTGACTCCAGCATCTTCCCCACCACCGATGTCAGGCTAACTGGTCTATAATTCCCTGTTTTCTCTCTCCTGCCTTTTTTTTAAAGTGGGATAACATTAGCCACCCTCCAATCCACAGGAACTGATACTGAGTCTATAGAACATTGGAAAATTATCACCAATGCAACCACAATTTCTAGAGCCACTTCCTTAAGTACCCTGGGATACAGACCATCAGGCCCTGGGGATTTATCAGCCGTCAGTCCCATCAGTCTATCCAACACCATTTCCTTCAGTTCCTCCGTCACCCCATATCCTCTGGCCACTACTATATCAAGAAGATTGTTTGTGTCCTCCTTAGTGAAGACAGATCCAAAGTACCTGTTCAACTCATCTGCCATTTCCTTGTTCCCCATAATAAATTCACCTTTTTCGGTCTTCAAGGGTCCAACTGTGGTCTTAACTAATTATTTCCTCTTCACATACCTAAAGAAGCTTTTACTATCCTGCTTTATATTCTTGGCTAGCTTACCTTCGTACCTCATCTTTTCTCCCCGTATTGTCTTTTTGGTTATCTTCTGTTGTTCTTTAAACATTACCCAATCCTCTTGCTTCCTGCTCATCTTTGCTACGTTGTACTTCTTCGCTTTAATTTTTGTACTGTCCGTGATGTCCCTTGTCAGCCATGCTCGCCCCTTTCTCCCCTTGGAATCTTTCTTCCTCCTAGGAATGAACTGATCCTGCATCTTCTGTATTATTCCTAGAAACACCTGCCATTTTTGTTCCACTGTCATCCCTGCTAGTGTATCATTCCAGTCAACTTTGGCCAGCTCCTCCCTCATGGCCCCATAGTCCCCTTTATTCAACTGCAAAACTGTGACCCCCGATCTACCCTTCTCCCTCTCCAATTGTAGATTAAACCTGACCATGTTATGGTCACTGCCTTCCTAATGGCTCATTAACCTCGAGGTCCTTTATCAAATCCGGTTCATTACATCACACTAAATCCAGAATTGCCTTCTCCCTGGTAGGCTCCAATACAAGCTGTTCTAAGAATCCATCAGGAAGGCACTCTACAAAGTTTCTTTCTTGGGGTCCAGTACCAACCTGATTTTCCCAGTCTACCTGCATGTTGAAATCCCCCATAACAACCACAGCATTGCTTTTGCTACATGCCAATTTTAAGTAAAGTTTAAGAAGGAGTTGGACAGGTATATGGATAGGACAGGTTTGGAGGGATATGGACCAAGTGCAGGTAGGTGGTACTAGTGTAGCTGGGACATGTTGGCCGGTGTGAGCAATTTGGGCCGAAGGGCCTGTTTCCAAACTGTATCACTCTATGACTCTACATCAACCATTCCTTCTCTCCAGAGATGCTGCCTGTCGCGCTGAGTTACTCCAGCTCTTTGTTTCTTATCTTCAGGTTCTAAGGAACATAGGAACTGGCCCCATAAAACCTCATTGGCATTTCAAAGAAGGATCATAATAGAAAATGCTGAATTCAAATTGAAGTAGGATCATGCATTTTTTAAACTTAGTATAGGTGTATCAAATACACTTTTATGTGCAATGCCAGGGTAAATGTTCTCGTTATTTCCTGTAATGTATGTTTGAACTACATAATTCTTCAACAGGATAACTGATCATGCAATAGTATTCTCCAAGCTTGTGGTATCACAAATGGGTAATTATTCAGCTGAACGCGCTCTTCTTCCATCATTTCCAAGCAATTTTCTTTTCATTGCCTCTGAATTTATGTTTCCAATGTCTCTCTTTGAGGCCATTGCTTCAAACTTCATTCCCTAACCAGGGGTGGTACATAGAAACATAGAAAATATGTGCAGGAATAGGCCATTCGGCCCTTCGAGCCTGCACCGCCATTCAATATGATCATGGCTGATCATCCAACTCGGTATCCTGTACCTGCCTTCTCTCCATACCCCCTGATACCTTTAGCCACAAGGGCCACATCTAACTCCCTCTTAAATATAGCCAATGAACTGGCCTCAACTACCTTCTGTGGCAGAGAATTCCAGAGATTCACCACTCTCTGTGTGAAAAATGTTTTTATCATCTCGGTCCTAAAAGATTTCCCCCTTATCCTTAAACTGTGACCCCTTGTTCTGGACTTCCCCAACATCGGGAACAATCTTCCTGCATCTAGCCTGTCCAACCCCTTAAGAATTTTGTAAGTTTCTATAAGATCTCCCCTCAATCTTCTAAATTCTAGCGAGTACAAGCCAATTCTATCCAGTCTTTCTTCATATGAAAGTCCTGACATCCCAGGAATCAGTCTGGTGAACCTTCTCTGTACTCCCTCTATGGCAAGAATGTATTTCCTCAGATTAGGAGACCAAAACTGTATGCAATACTCCAGGTGTGGTCTCACCAAGACCGTGTACAACTGCAGTAGAACCCTGCTCCTATACGCAAATCCTTTTGCTATGAATGCTAACATACCATTCGCTTTCTTCACTGCCTGCTGCACCTGCATGCCTACTTTCAATGACTGGTGTACCATGACACCCAGGTCTCGTTGCATCTCCCCTTTTCCTAATCGGCCACCATTCAGATAATAGTCTACTTTCCTGTTTTTGCCACCAAAGTGGATAACCTCACATTTATCCACATTATACTGCATCTGCCATGCATTTGCCCACTCACCCAGCCTATCCAAGTCACCTTGCAGCCTCCTAGCATCCTCCTCACAATTAACACTGCCCCCCAGCTTCGTGTACTGCCCCCCAGCTTCGGATACAGAGGTAGAGTTGTTGCCTGACAGCGCCAGAGACCCGGGTTCGATCCTGACCATGAGTTGTCTGTACAAAGTCTGTGCGTTCTCCCTGTGGCCATGTAGATTTTCTCTAGGTGCTCCGGTTTCCTCCTACACTCCAAAGAGTACAGATTTGTAGATTAATTGGCTTTGGTTACATTGTCTAGCCTGTAGGATATTGCTAATGATCGCTGGTCAGCGTGGATTCGATGGGCCGAAGGGCTTGATTCCACGCTGTATCTCTAACGTCTAAACCAATCTTATTCCCATCTCTGGTCATTACCTGGGGATTAACCAAACCATACAGAATCCAAATGATAGATTTAACCTCAGACTGAAATTTCACCTTTATATTTTAGTTTTTTCAATCTGCCTCTAAATATTTTTTTTAAACTCTGGTCATGGCTCTCCTTGCCAGATCCTATCCCACGTTTTTTGAACCAGGAAGGTTGATGAGTGCACGGCCCTAGAAATAGTCTGCAAGAACCAAGGGCTAATAGCAGGGCCGCCAACTCTCACGCTTTGAGCGTGAGAGTCATGCATTTCAGCCAATTCTCACACCCTCACGCTGATGACAGAATTCTCATGCTGTCTTCAGTCCCTGCACAGCAAGGATCCTATAGTGGAGCTATACGATCTTTGCTGCACACTTTGCGCCACATGACAGCGATCTGTGCGGTCTGGGGAAGCGTGTCGGTTGACGGCTGTGAGTGACGTCGCGTCTCTTCTCTCGGTCGGATGTGCAACAGCCGGGTGTCAGCGCCGGCTGCGAGCGCTGCGCTGCCGGCCTCCGCTGCCGCCTCGCTCCCTCCCTCCCTCCTGCCCTTCAACTCACACGGCAGCGCCAGCGCCGCCAATCCACGCTACACCGTGCCCGCCAGACTCCCCATTGGGCGGCCGGGGAAAGAGAGGAAGGAGAGAGGGAGGGGAGAAAGCGAGAGAGAGAGGGAAAGAAAAAAAGGGAGGGATGGAGGCAAAGAGAGACAGGGGGAGGGAATGTAGAAAAGGGATGAAGGAAGGGAAGGAGAAAGAGGGAGGGTGAGGAAAGAGAGGGAGGGGAGAGAACAGAGGGAGTGGGAGGAAAGGGTGGGAGGGGGAGGAGAGAGGGAAGGATGGGGGGAGGAGGGAGGAGGGAGGAAAGAGGGAGGGAGGGGGAGGATGGAGGGAGGGGGAAGGAAAGGTGTGTGTGTGTCTCCATGTGTGTGTCTCCTTGTGTGTGTGCCTCCCTGTGTGTGTGTGCGTGTCTCTGTGTGTGTGTCTCCGTGTGTGTGTGTGTGTCTCGCTGTGTGTGTGTCTCCCTGTGTGTGTCTGCGTCTCCCTGTGTGTGTGTGTGTGTGTCCCCATGTGTGTGTCTGTCTGTCTCCCTGTGTGTGTGTGTCTGTCTCCCTGTGTGTGTGTGTGTGTGAGTGTCTTCCTTTGTGTATGTGTCTCCCTGTGTGTCTGTTGTCACATCCTGGCCTTAGACAGGGCTGCCAACTCTCACACTTTGAGCGTGAGAGTCACGCATTTCAGCCAATTCTCACGCTGATGACAGAATTCTCACTCTGTCTTCAGTTCCTGCACAGTCACTCACAGCGCGTCAGTTGGCGGCTGTGAGTGACATCGCGTCTCTTCTCTTCTTTCTTGGTTGGATGTGCAGCCGCTGACAACATGAAGCAGCCGGAGATAGAATTAACCAGGTGAATTGGTTGTAGAACATTGGGGGGGCCACAATGAGGCCAAACATCTAGGACAGGGTTCGGCAGCCTATGGCGCACGGGCCGATTCCGGCCCTTAACCCGAAAAAAAGCTGGTTTTTTTCAATTCGTTTTCGCGTGGTCGGGGCAGGCGAGCCGACCTGAGAACTGCAACCAGTCCCTGGAACGCGAGCTGATCTGGGAACGGCAGCCAGTCCCTGGGCACACAGAATGCCAATTTGATAATTATGGACAAATTGGGCCAGCCATGTACATGTTGTATAACTCTGACTCTATGCAGATCTGAATGGGCTTAGAATTACCATTTAAGCAAAATTGCCCCCACTTTCCCCATTTTGATTCTTGAGATTAATATCCCTTTGCTCTGTTAACAGCATTAAAGTACTTATGAGGTAGAGTCAGGAAAGGGAACATGTTATTTTTTTTTAGTTTGCTTTAATTTGTTAGTTGATTGTTGAGTGCCATAATTTCTGAAATGGTCTTAAAGTAACTTAACTGTTATAAAGCAGTAATGTGATTTTTGGCCAAACAATTGGAACTTGCATAAAATGTTTGCATTATTAGCAGGGCTGCCAACTCTCACGCATTGAGCGTGAGACTCACGCTTTTCACAAAATTCTCATGCTCTCACGCTGATCACAAAATTTCTCACGCTCAAAAATCTGCAGGTGCTGGAAGTTCAAAATAAAGCAAAAATTGTTTTAGAGGTGAGTAAAAACCATGAGGGGAATATAAGGTGCATGCATAGTCTTTTTCCCAGGATATGTGATTCAAGCACTAGAGGCATTGGTTTAAAGCAGGGCTGTCAAACTACCAGCCCGCCGGATGATTTTGGGGAAAAAAATAGTTTAGTTTCTCCCATGCAGATGGTTTGATAGGTGAGACACGGCAGTGGTCCCAGCACCAACCCCCCTCCCCCTTCCCCCTGAGGCACGGCACACACCTCCCACCCTCACCTCCGGAGGCTCTATGTCCGTCGGCCGCTCTGTCCACACCCCATGGAGTTTTAACCCCGGCCCGGAGCCAGGAGCGGACCGGGTGAGTGGGGGCGTCGGTGCCGCCTCCGGAGCCGCGGGGATGAATCTCGGGCTAAGGCTCCGCTCTGATGCCTGATCCCCGGGTCACTGACCCATACCTCCCCCGGACCCCCGGGTCACTGACCCTCACCTCCCCCGGACCCCAGCTGGTCAAGGAGCACCTGGGCCGGCCCGCATTCCCGGGAGGTGGGGGGGGGAAACGCTCCCCGGGCATCGCCATGACTCTGCTCACTCCGGATCGTTGTCGCCGCTTCACTGACAACTGAGACTGACATATTGTCATACACACTCTGGCACACACAAGGTTTAAAGGGATATGGGCCAAATGCGGATAAATGGGACTAGTTTAGATGGGGCATCTTGATCGGCATGAACAAGTTGGGATGAAGGGCCTGTTTCCATGCTGTAAGACTATGACACATTGTAGAAAGGGTGCAATTGCTCTGGAGTGGATCCAGGGGCGATTTTTGAAGATGTTGGCAGGGCTGGAATTTTGTTTTCATTTTGAAGAAAGATTTGATAACTGGTATTATATTCTCTGCAGCAACGCAGGTGAAGAAAAAACTTAGTTGAGGTGAATAATGTGAGAATAGGACCTGTTTTGCTTAACAAATAGTGTAGGAAGGAACTGCAGAAGCTGGTTTAAACTGAAGATAGACACTAAAAACTAGGAAAACTTAGCAGGACAGGCAGGATCTCTGGAGAGAAAGAATGGGTGTTGTTTCGGATCGAGACCTTCAGCCTGAAGAGGTTGAAAACCAGCCATAAAACACAATGACTGGACGTGTGTTATCCAACTAAGGGCAGAAATCAGAATCATGTGTTCATCATAATAAATATATTACACAAAAAATAATTTAATGGGGTGGCACAGTGGCGCAGCGGTAGAGTTGCTGCCTTACTACCACATGGGTTTTCTCTGGATATTCCGGTTTCTCCCATATCCGAAAGAAGTGCAGGTTTGTAGGTTAATTGCCTTCTGTAAATTGTCCCTGGCGTGATTGATGGAATTGGTGTATGATAGATTGCTGGTCTGTGTGAACATGGTGGGCTGAAGGGCCTGTTACCATATATATTATTACATATATATCTTAATTTCATTGAACCATATATGATTGAATATGTGGCATTATTTTCGTCTTGTTTCCATATTCAAAAGGTAAGGTTGATTGATTTATTTGTGCAGAACAGTGATGGAAGTCCAACTTTTGCTTTGTTTCTCTGTGTTTATATATATATATATATGCATAACAGCATGAATATAATCTGATTTCCATACATGAATATAGTCATTCATGTGCTGCACCTGTTGATCAGAGCCTGGCTCTATTGTGGAATGTAATTAGGAATGTAATTTAGCCTAACCTTATTCATTTCTAATCCAATTTAAAGCATAAATGTTGCATTCAAGTGTAAATTAAAAGGCTCGCTACAGTATGCACCAGATTGCACAATTTCAAGCTGAAAAATGCAAAAGCTCCCACACCCTCCCCCCCTCGGTCGCTGCGCTGCCTCGCAATTTCTCACTCTCAACCCTCACCCAATGTTGGCAGCCCTGTAATAGGTTTCTCCAATACAAAACCGGGGAATGTATGGGGGATGAAAATCAAAGTCAATGTTCTGCTGCTTCTATGTAATGTAGGTATGTTACAAAACTTACCTTCAGCGGCGCTGCAGTTCTGTCACTGCCCGTGTGCGCGACTTTGGCGCCTTTGAGAGGGGGGCGGGTTTAAAATGCGGTATTTCTCCAGACTATTCAAATCGATTTTGAAAAGTCTGTTTAGAAGCTGAAGAAAAATCGCTTTGACATCGGTTTTATTAAATTTATTTTAAACTGGACTGGATAATTTCATAACAGGAGTAAATTAAAAAGCATCTTCGAAAGCCGTCAAAGCCGACAACGGGGGCAGATTTCACGCACTGGACAAGGCAAGGTTCACCGTTTATTTTTTCATATAAACTAGCTTATTAGGATGCCTTTAATAAAAATTTCAAGTTGCGAAAATGTCATTATGTAAATATACCAACCGGCAGTATTTTTCCTGTCGATATTGGGGTTTAATTCAGTGCAAATGCAACGTTCCAAACCAGCGCGTTCCACAAAATCCCACTCGCAAGGTGATTTAAATGGCCATTAATTTATAGGAATTAAACACTAAATTCCTTCCATTTGGCCTATAAATTCATGACAATAAGATTTAAAAATCATGTTATATTGTGAATTCTTGTGTGAATGTTATTTGGACATTTAGGCTTTTAAAAAATGTTAACCTTTTCTTAAGAAATTGATAGATGTTTAGATCTAGTAATTGAATTTTGTAATTAGCTACAATTGGGTAACTAATTATATGCTTTAATTTCAGGTCATCCAAGTAACATTGTTTCATATTTGTTTCAGAATCATTCAATCTATAATAACTAAAAATGTCATTCAGTTCTCTTAATTTTTAAGAAAGTTATGGGCTTTTGACTGTCCTTGATCACAGCTTTTTTGTTAAGTCAATGGAAAAGCAATAGGGAACAAGATGCTAATTTCCGAGTACGAAAATGGCCATAACTTTTTTAATACTGAAGATATGAAAGTGAATTAGGTGTCAAATTAAACTTATTTTTATGCTTTATTTGATGGGATAAATTGCAGACTAGATTTTTAAAATCTCAACATTTTGTAACATTGCTATGTAATGCTGCCACAGGAAGCTCGAAAACCAAGATCCTACGTTCCAACGGTCCACTATAACAAAAAAAACTGCAAGATTAATCGGGGGACACTCCATCCAATTAGTCTAAAGAATGGTCCCGACCCGAAACGTCACCAGAGATACTGCCTCACCAGCTGAGTATGTTGTGTCTTTTATGAACCAATATTTGCTGTTCCATTTGGGCCCATTGTAATTCTGCTACCCCGTTTACTGGGATGCTGACAACCAAACATAGCTCCGCCCTCTGATCTATGCTGACAGCCGGTGGTCCTCCACTATCCCGTGATTCATCGGGGACGATGGTCCTCCGCCTTCCCGGGGTTCCCGGAAGGGAAGGGGAAGGGGAAGGTGAAGGAGAAGGACGGTCGGTGCGATGGCAGCTTACTTGACGCACCAGCAGAAAGTGCTTCGACTTTACAAAAGGGCTCTGCGGCATTTAGAGTCCTGGTGCATTTTCAGGTTCGCCCTTTCTCTCTTCAATCAGCGACGGGAGTTAAATTGAGAAAAGCTCCCGGTATTAACGTACAGTGCAGGTGTTGGTGCTTGTTTGTCTCTCACAAAATGAGTCTCAGCGTCGTGGTGTTTCCATTTAAAATTATATTTACCATTTAGTTGAACTCGTGCAACATCCAGACGTTTCCTACTGCTTCATTCAGTAAGATCAAGGCAGATCTTGAATTCCTAATGACAAAAGTTCAGAGGAGGTGAGAGGGGTGCAGAAGTCAAGGCTGATCTTACCCTCAACGTCTGAAGAAGGGTTTCGGCCCGAAACGTTACCTATTTCCTTCGCTCCATAGATGCTGCTGCACCCGCTGAGTTTCTCCAGCATTTTTGTGTACCTTACCCTCAACTCCACTTTGTTGCCACTAGTACATCTTAACTGCAATTCCCACATAACTCTTCTCCAGGCTTGTTTGAATCCCACCAGGTTGTTGTGATTTGGTGACCATAGTGTTGTGGTTTAGCTTATGTGCTTGCCACGGTTGAACAGTTGGGCGTGTGTACAAGTTGTGAGATGTGGAGTCGGGTCTGTAAATCAGTGTACTGTCGTTTGCCGCCATCTGCAATGTTCTCCCATTCTCAGTAAGAATTGTTTGCAGCCACAAAGTGCCTGCTTATTGGTTTTATCATTGCCTCCAATTTGTACTAACTACTTCAGTCATCGAAGAATGTGCATCTGTGCTGAATGTGCATGTTTGCTGTACAATAGCAGGTATAGCATTGGCTGGTAAATTTCGTTATGAGGTCCATTTTCTAGCTCCTGTCTAATCTCCACTGAGTGAAATGGGCCATAGGCCAATTCTACATTTGAGTCATGTGCCCACTTGCCAGTGCTAAGCAATACCCCCCCCCCCCCCCCCCCCTGTACTGTGAATAAAGTTGATATTGGGACAAGGATCATCAAACTGTTATGATGTGTAATATATGTATTGTATGATGGTTAAGTGATATTTAAACTATTGTTTTGAATCTTTTTCTCTGCCTGGTAATCTCCCAAAACAGGTGGGAATGGTGTTTATCTGGTGTAGTCAGGGAATCTTTTGGTAATTGACAAGCAGGACAGCAATAATACTTGATTTATCTTCCATAATTTTAGTTAATTTTATGATGATTATGATACTGCATGTTTTGTTGAATACATTTTGGGGAAAAAAAACAGCTTCTGGGTTTGTGTTTATGTTTCTTATTTACCTAATCAGAGACAAATACCGTTTTTATGCCTGCATGCTACGAGCAAGATTTGATGAACATCGAGATGAAACAGACATGGTCAAGGCTACTAAGTTGCTGAAGGCTGGTGAGGAAGAATTCTGGTCCAGGCAGCATCCTCAACCTTACATCTTCCCTGATTCTCCAGGAGGCACATCCTATGAGAGATATGAATGCTACAAGGTGTGAGATGAAATTCATTTTGTATAATATTTATTTTATAAAAAAACATGCAATACCATTCCAGTGTTTTAACTAAGAAAATACTCTTGCTCATTATTTTTATTACTGAGACTGATTCTAATTTTACGTGCTTGTGAAACTAGGGTCAGGAATGGGAAAGACCAATGGGGAGAAAGACAGGTAGTGCAACACTGCATTCTCATTTAGTTTATTTTTGCATAAACACATTATCTTTGAAAACAATTATGCACAGTGGAGGGTGGATGGACATGATAGGAAGGAAACTGGTTAAAAGGCAGAGATATCTATCACTGCCTTTTGGGCAGATCATCAGTGAAGTGAATAAGGGTGGCGATGGGGGTGTTCAAAGGTACAGGGATGAGAAAGAGAGTCCAAGGGTATTTGCAATTGTGTGATGGGGAAGCAGGTGCATGATGTTTATTTTACTTACACTAATTGAGCTACTGTGTGTGTGGTGAAGTACTCCAATTAGGCAAGGAGTTCCAGAAATTAGGTTCAACAACAATATCTCACAAGATGGCATGTGACATAGAAGGAAATGTGTGGGTGAAGGCATTTTCTTGATGCTGTAAACACTGCTACTCCACTGTACTCTGAGTTATGTTGACACCGAGTCAAGGGTGGGAGGTGCTCATCAATCAGTCAGTCCTGTCCTGAATGGTGTTGAGGTTCTCGAATGTTAGTGCTGCGCTTATCCAGGCAAGTAGCGAGTATTTCATAACTCCTAACTTCTGCCTTTTCCATGCTAGTGGCTTTGAGTGTCAAAAGGTGAGGTGTCACTCATCACTGGTTAACCAGCTTCTGACTTTGTCTTGCAGTTACACTAATTATCTGGTCAGTGCATTTAAATCTCTAATGAAGATCCCTATTATTAGGGAGCTTGATGCAGGTGATACAGTCGATGGTCAAAAGGCAATAGCTGGACTTCCTCTTGTAGAGTTGCACATTGTTTGATATATTCGGGCTGAAATGTTACTTATCAGAGCTTGATTGTTGTTCAGATCTTGCTGCGTATGGAATGGACAGCTTCATCAACTGAGGAGTCATCCATGGAATTGACAGCTCTACTGTTATCAATGAACATCCCAACTTACGACCTTAGGATGGAGAGAATGTCATTGAAGCAGATGGACTTAGTTGGGATTATGACACAGTCCTGAGGAACTCATGGAGCAGTGTCCTGGGACTGACCAAAAAAACATAAATATCTTTCTACATGCTAAGTATGTCTACAGGCTGTGGGTTGTTTTCCACTTGCTTCCCATTAACTTCCATTAATCGAGGCTCCCTTTTTCCACATTTAGCTGAACGCTCCCTTGATGTTAAGTCTCTCTCATTTCAGCTTTGCTGTTGGCTCTGTCCATGCAAAGCCAAGATTGTAATGAGATCAATATCTAATGCTGCTACACACGGCATTAGTGAGCGGGTTAGTGGTAACAATGTGCCAGTTTATCAGCACATTCAAGTCTCCTGTCACTTTAAGCATAGCCTAGTGGGTTGATAATTGGACAGATAGATTATTTTCTGCTTGTGACAATACTGATCAATTGTCTACATTACGAAGAATCCAGTATTGTAGCTATACTAGAACAATTGACCAGAGGTTTAGTTGGTTTGGGAAAACAGTTCTTCATGTTGCTTTCAGCTGAGTATCATCTAATCAGGTTGGAAATGAGTGGATCTGCAGCCTTCTCTTTGACACGCTTGCCTGACTCCACCAATATGGAATATCTATGGAGTCTCCCTGCCTACTAGCTGCTTAATTGTCCAGCATTCACAAATGGATCACAACTGTAGATTGTACCTGTTAGGGGATTGTTTGCCTCTTTCCATAGGATACTACTTCCACTTTTTACATCCATCTAGTTTTGCCAGTGGTTAATAAACACAATGGGTCACCACAAAGATACAAAACTGATAGGGGGATAAAATCATTTGCTCTTTCAGTCTGTTCCATTTTTTAAATAATTGATACCTAATGAATGCAATAAAATGTATTTAAAAATTGCAAGAAAACTGAATGTCTTGAATGGCTGAGGCAAATAACAGTGCCTTGAAAGGGACACTGTGCTGTAGATAATGTTATGAAGAGAAAAAGAAGCTGATGGGGTTAGTTAGAATGGATTGGAGGAGGTTTATAATATTCTGTGCCAGTCACAGCAGATCAAGATCTGCCGGCTGGAGTCAAGCATCCTCTCTCCAGTCTGAAATCTTTCTTGTGGAGGTCTCTCATGAAGTACCTTATTAATTTTCTATTAGTCTCCGTAGACATTGTAAGCCAGCTTTTCCTCTTGCCACCTTCTTGAGATCTTTATAAAGGATGATCAAATTGCTAACCTGCGATCTTTATAAGAAGCTGTACCAGGTGTGCCTGGTTCTTCTGCTTCAATCGTATACGTGAATGGATATTGGAAATTTCCTTCTCAGGGATTGGATTTGCATTCACCTACTATCATTAAACAGCTGAGAATCCATTCAGCTACTAAATACAGGCAAGAGGCTGCTCTATTCCTATATCTAGATGGTGTTGGGTGGAAGTCATGTAGGCAAGAATTGTTATTCATATTCTAAATAATATACTCGTCCATTTTAATGTTATTGTTAACATTATACAATTCTCCATTGATTTGAATTTATTTAATAATTTACTTTTTTTTAATAGGTACCTGAATTCTATTTAGATTACTGGCATCCATCTGAGAAGGCGATGTACCCAGATTACTTTGCCAAACGAGAACAATGGAAGCAGCTTCGCCTTCTGAGTTGGGATAAAGAGGTGAGTGTAATGTTTTGTTGGCTGTGCTTTTCACAGGTTACAATATGAAAATAAGTCATTCAGCCCATAATATCTGCCCTGGATCTAAGTAAGGACAGTTAAGGTAATCCCACTCTTTCTCTCCTTAGCCCTTTCAAGTATTCAGTTCCCTTTGCGTAACAATTCCAAATATATTGGTCACCTGATTTTCATTTGCCTGCCAAGTAATTCATTTAAAATGTTCCATCACCAGCACTTTAAGAATCTTAATATAGTGTGTAATTGGTACCCAATTATTACAATTAATAGGCATTGCAGTGGTATTATAGAATTTTAGGAAGAATGGGATAGTTATGTTTTAACATTTAATCATTCCTAATTTTAGTTTGGTGAGGTGCTTTCCCTTTGATCCAAAGTGAAATTTGTATTCTGATCATTGATCAGAAAATGTTACTTTGATTGCTTTTCATAAAACTATTTCTGCCGAACTAGAATTCTGCTCTTGTAAACTGCTGGGCATATTTCTTTCCAAATACAGGACTTACAAGTTCACATATGTTTTGGTAAAACAAAACATTTTATTTAATGTCACTTAACAGTTTTGTTCGTTGCAATGAAGGCGGGGAACACATTTGTTTGAAAATGTTTGAGAAAAATATTAACCTTTGGCATTGTTTTTTCATTGGTTGGAAGCAAAAGAATATTAAAAAGTATGTTACTTAAAAGATAGAAACTCTTGAGCACTTGCAATATGGCAGTAATGCCATTGAATGACTAACTTACAAGTTTCAACTTGTTAAAACAAGTGCAGTTTGCTTTGGATTTTCTGCATACTTACTGGGAGGAGAATGATTAGCTTCTGATTTATTTTACCATCTGCAACAACTGGTATCCCCCCCCCCCCCCCCCCCATCTCACATGATAAGGTACACTGTACCTCCCACGATGTGAAGTTTCATGTAACAATGGGTCCTTTGTTAACTGGGAGAGACCCGTGAGAATAAATTCTTGCATTTGTGAGTGTTTGCATTAGAATAAAATATGGAGCAATATGATATAGGAAACAAAGATAGATTAAAATACGATTTTTAGTGATTAAGAACCTGGCTGTAAGATTAATAACATTTAGGACAGGAAGTGGGAGAAACTTGTTTTTGAAAATAGTGCCCTGTGAGCCTATGAAATGCCTTTGTGGAGATAATGACTAGACCATGTCAATATTTAAGATTGTAGGTTTAGTGGTTGAAAAAGGTGCGCGAAAGGATATTGACCAAAACAGGTGAAATAAATGACAGTATGGCCTATATTAACTAAAACCCTTTCCTGTGTAATAATTTCTATAAAAGCAAAAACATTTAGCCCGGCGGTATGACAATACTCTGGAACATTGACTTTAATGTAATATGATGCGGGCATTGCATGTCACTTTGTAATAAATGGTCTTGCACACTGTTGTTTGAGCATCTATTGACCACTTGAACATTTGGGAGAAAAGCTGTTGCACCTATTAGTTTGCAGTAGAGATTAATTATTTCTTGGACTCAGAAGATGATTTACTATTGGTGATGTGTGTGTGTGTGCGTGCGCGCGCGCACACACACACACACTGCTGGAGCACACTGGAGAGAAGGAATGGGTGACGTTTCCGGTCGAGACTCTTCTTCACTGACGTCAGGGGGAGGAGATAGATAAAACAGGGCAAAGGGAATGGACACCAAGGAAAATGTAGAATCATTGTTAGCTGGGAGAAACTAACAACAAAGCAAACAGATAAAATATAGTCGGAGACAGTAAGACTGGTCGGAGAACTGGGAAAGGGGAGGAATGGAGAGAGAGGGAAAGCAGGGGTTACTTGAAGTTAGAGAAGTCAATGTTCATACCGCTGTGGTGTAAGCTGCCCAAGATAAATATGAGGTGCTGTTCCTCCAATTTGCGCTGGGCCGCACTCTGACAATGGAGGAGGCCCAGGACAGAAAGATCAGTATGGGAATGGGAGGGGGAGTTAAAGCATCCAACAATTGGGAGATCTGGTAGGTTCAGGCGGACTGAGCGGAGGTTTTCAGCGAAACGATCGCTGAGCCTGCGTTTCGTCTCGTTCATATACAGGAGTCCTCACCTGGAACAGAGGATACAGTAGATGAGGTTGAAGGAGGTGCAAGTGAACCTCTGCCTCACCTGAAAAGACCATTGAGGTCCTCGGACAGTCGTGGGGAAAGGTGTTGCAAAGTACTGGGGGGGGGGGAGGGTGAGTGGTGATATGGGTGAGAAGGGGTGAGTTGACCAGGGAGTTTCGGAGGGAGCTGTCTTTGCAGAAAGCGCTGGAGATGGGAAGATGTGGCTAGTGGTGGGATCCCGTTGGATGTGGTGAAAATGTCAGAGGATTATGTGCTATATGTGACGGCCGATGGGGTGGAAGGTGAGGACTATGGGGACTCTGTCCCTGTAACGACGGGGGAGGGGGAGCAAGAGCGGAGCTGTGGGATATCGAGGAGACCCGATGGAAGAGGGGAACCCCCGTTCCCTAAAGAATGAGTACATGGTGTCATGGTATGAAACACTTCATCATGGGCGCAGATGTGGGAGTTGGGGATAGAGCCTTTACAAGAAGCAGGGTGGGAAGAAATGTTGTCTACATAGCTGTGGGATTCAGTGGGTTTATAATAGGTCCGTTGATAGTCTGTCTCCTCTGATGGAGACGGTGAGATCAAGAAAGAGTAGGGAGATGTCGGAGATGGTCCAAGTGAATTTGAGTGCAGGATGGAAATTAGTAGCAAAGTTAATGAAGTGAGTGAGTTCTGCATGGGTGCAGGAGGTACCAAACGATGCTGTCGTCAATAGAGCAGAGGTCGAGTTTTGGCATAAGGCCAGTGTTCGTCTGGAATAGTGATTTTTCGATGTACTCTACAAAGAGGCAGACATAGCTGGGGCCCATGCCTGCGCCTTGGATTTGGAGGAAGTGGGAGGAGTTGACGGATAAGTTGTTAAGGGTAAGGACCAGCTCTGTTAGGCGGAGGAGAGTGTTGGTAGAGGGAAATTGGTTGGTTTTGCAGTCGAGGAAAAAACAGTGCTTTAAGACCTTCCTGGTGTGGGATGGAGGTGTAGAGTGTCTGAACATCCATAGTAAAATCTAGACTAAGTGAGACCCGTTGGGTCCCAGTCACACGGGAGGCCTGGTCCCTCAATGCAACCCATTCCCCAATGCAATATTCCACCATGGTGTGGGGGAGAGGGGGGGGGGGGTGAGGGTGGGGGGGCGTTGGGGTGGGATGATGTTGGGGCTGGGTTGGCGTGGGGGGGATGGGGTGGGGCAGAGTGGGGAGGAACGGGGAGGGGTGTGGGGGGGGTCTCCACTCAGCGGCTTACCCAACACCACACCGACTTTCCGGACACCACACAGCGACTTTCCTCGGCTCCACTCTTGCGGACTCAATCAGCACTTGTGGACTCGGCCCCGCCTCAGGGACTTTATTCTCCAGCAGGTGCCAGAAGGGGCGTTACCTTCATGGTGAGTGACAGGCGAGAAAACCAATCTGCTGATCTCACAATTTGTTAAACCTTCATAACTTTTGTATAATTCCACCGATCGGAACAAAACTTGGTGGGTTGGAGTAGAGGAGAACGGTGAGTAAGGTGGTGAGTAAGGCGTTTTTGCGTAAATTAAAAAAAAAATGTAAGTGGTCAAGATGAGAGTTTTAGTAATAGTATAGATGAGGGACCCGGGGCCTGAAAAATTGAAGTAATTGAAGAGATGAAGGGCGTGTGAAGTCTTCGACATAGGTAGGGAGGGATTGGACCAGGAGGGATAGGATGGAGTCGAGGTATGTGGAAATTAATTCAGTGGGATAGAAATAAGCGGAAACAACGGGTCTGCCAGGGCAGTTCTGTTTGTGGATTTTGGGGAGAAGATAAAACTGGGCCTTGTGGGGCTAGGGAACTATCAGGTTGGAGGCTTTGAATGGCAGACAACTGAAAGTGATGATATTTGAAATGGTCTGTAAGATTATGTCAAACGTGGCTGTTGTTGTGGGTGTGGGTTAAAACATGGTTGGAGAGCAGGAGGGATCACAGAGGGGGAACAGTGAGAGAGGATGTTGCTGAACTCTCATCGGAGAGATGAAAATTCTCTCTCCGACATGTGTGTGTGTGTGTGTGTGTATGTGTGTATATACATATTTATTTATAATTCTTGGGTGCACTTTGGATCCCCAAATAAATGTATGCCTCTAAAAATGAAATTACTGTTAGTGCACTACAGAGGAACTGAATTGCATGTCCCATTCCACACTGTTTTCTTCCATGCTGTAGATGAAGCAACTGCAGGAGGAAGTGACTGAAAATCCTAAGAGTGAGGCTCTGCCTCCAGCTCGTAAAGAAGGAGAGTTTCCTCCATTGTGGTGGAACATCGTCACAAGACCCCGTGAGCGCCCAACATAAAGCAGAAGTGGATAGTTAATGACAGTGTTGTCAAGAGCAGAGCATGAAACTGTTGACATCAGTTTCAAAACAAAATCGATGAAGTCTAATAAATATCTGAAATTAAGTGTTTGTATTCATTTTTACTACAGAGAAGCAAAACTTTAACAAAAACTTTGCAGTGTCTTTCATTCTTTCCATCCTAAATCATGTCTGTTTTATGTTAAATACGTAAATCACCAACTCCCATTATTTTAAAATAGATTGATCAAAGATTAGGTCCTAGGAAATCATCGTTGCCAGTTTAATAGCCCTAATAGTACATTTGCAGCTTGCTTACAGAATGAAGTGCATTCAGCTAAGGTTGTGATGGTTGCTTAAGCAGTATTTTAAAATCTAATAGGTTACTTTGAAGAGGGTGCTAAATAATGAAGGCAATGCCTCTCATTAATCTTAATGGCTGGTGAACTTGCAACTGGCAAATTAAATATATAAAAAGAGACTTAATATTTTGTGTACAATTATTTAGATGGATATGGATCAAGCTGCACTTGTACAAAACATGCTCATGTCACTGCAAGTTAGGAAAGATATACTAAACAATGGAGTTGTAATGCTGATTTATCAAGGTAATAGTTGGTTATATTATAGGATATCCTAAGGGCAGCACGGTGGCGCAGTGGTATAGTTGCTGCCATCCTGTGGGAAAAGGATTACCCAGTCTGGATTGATAAGAAATTTAGAACCAAGCCAAGAGTTGAACAAGATCTAACTACTGGATAGACTATTTCTGTGATAGACATAAAATGCTGGAGTAATTCAGCGGGTGAGGCAGCATCTCCGGAGAGAAGGAATGGGCGACATTTCGGGTCGAGACCCTTCAAGTTCAAGTTTACATTTATTGTCACTACCAATTGGTAAAGTGAGATTTGGGTTGCCATACAGCCATACAAATAAAAAGAACACAACACACAATAGAATTTAACATGAACATCCCCACACAGTGGAATCAACGTTTCCCACCGTGGGGCAAGGCAATAAAAGTTCAGTCATCTGCCTCTATGTTCACCTGTGGTCGGGGCCTATTGAGGCCTCCGCAGTCGCCACTACGGCGCCCCGATGTTGCAGGCCCTCTTGCCGGATGATGGTACTCCGGCATCGGAAGAACACTCAGCGGCTTGGAGTTCCGAATCGGCTGCTTCCTACCGGAGACCGCGGCTTCCGAAGTCCACAGACCGAGCTGGGCGGACCTCCACACGGCAATCCTCAACGAAGGATCCCAGGGCCCCGCGTTGTTAAAGTCAGTGCCGCCCACGGCTGGAAACTCCGCAGACCACAGCTCCATGGTGTTGAAGTCGGCAGTCCCAACACTCCAGAGCTCCAACACGACGACCCCTGTAAGGCATCGCCCTGCTCCGCGATGGTACTTCAGTGCTCCGCCGCTGCTGAAGCTGAAGCTCTGGCCGGTCTCCGGCAGGAAAGGCAGCGCCAATCCAGATGGTAGGCCACAAGGGGGGGGGGGCGAAGATGCGGCTCAGAGGAAAGACCCATTCCTCGACCAGGTAGTGACTAAGAGAAACGGTTCTCCCCTTCCCCCCCATCCCCCACATGAAAAGACTAAAAGACCTCTAAAACAAAACTTTTTGACGGACTAAAAAAAAAAAAAAAGGATGAACAGCTGCAGGCGGGGCAGCCATACTCAACGGCGCCACCCACCAGATCAGTCTGAAGAAGGGTCTCGACCCGAAATGTCACCCATCCCTTCTTTCCAGAGATGCTGCCTCACCTGCTGAGACTTCAGAATTTTGTGTCTACCTTCGATTTAAACCAGCATCTGCAATTCTTTCTTACACATAGAGTATTCCTATGTTGCCAGGTAACCAACTTAAAGCAGGATGCTGTTGATCAATCTTGTCGTGTTCCGGACATCCATGGTTTCATGAATTTCCACACTTGCAACATGAGCATCAGTGAAGATGTACGTCCGCATCACCAGTTATCTGTGAAGCTCACTGGAGTCTATTAAAGCACAAATTACATATAATAATAATAATACATATTATTTATATAGCGCTTTTCAAGGACTCAAAGTCGCTTTACATTGAGAGTCAAAAAAAAACAAAGCAAAATAGAACAGTAAGACAGAGATGCAAAGGGGAGGGGGACATGGAACTAAGGGTATGTAGAGGTGAAGAGATGGGTCTTGAGGCGGGACTGAAGGATGGTGAGGGACTCTGAATTTCGGATCAGTTGTGGGAGGGAGTTCCAGAGCCTGGGAGCTGCCCTGAAGAAGGCTCTGTTTCCAAAAGTGCAAAGGTTGGATTTCGGAATGGAGAGACCAGCTGATGTGGATCTGAGGGACCGTGAGGGTTGGTAGGGGGAGAGGAGGTCAGTGAGATAAGGGGGGGCCAAGTGGTTGAGGGCTTTGTAGGTGAGGACCAGGATTTTGTAGATGAAATGGGAAGCCAGTGAAGTTCTTTGAGAACTGGGGTGATGTGGTGCCAGGATTTGGTGTGGGTGATGAGTCGGGCGGCTGCATTCTGGACCAGTTGGAGTCGGTTGATGTTGCTGGAATTAATGCCAAAGAGAAGAGAGTTACAGTAGTCCAGTCGGGAGGAGATGAAGGCATGGATGAGTCAGCAGCGGGGGGTGTGAGAGAGGGTCTGATTTTGGCAATGTTGCGGAGGTGAAAAAATGATGCCTCCAGATTGGTGTTATTTGGTCTGTCTTACTTTTATGGCTTTTCCGTCGTTTGGATAAAATGATTTCTAAATGTAAAGTTGTGAACCCATTAACGTGAAGTTATTTTTAAGCAAAGTATCTAGATACTACTTTCTCATGACAGACATTCAATTGCCTGCTGTAACTCCAGCAGGAAAATTGCAAATAAATGGGGGAGGTATTGCACTGTTTATGCACCACACATCATGGACCCAGTCTAGTTGAAGGGACTCAATCCAAAATGTCGACTGTCCACCTCTCTCCAGAGATGCTTCCTGACTCCCCCCTTCACCTAAGTTCCTGCAACTTCTCTCCTTTTTTTATTGCCACAGATCCCAAGATCATTCACCTACCTAATTTACTGTGTAATGGTTAACAGTGTTTATTCAAAATATTGCTTGTGCTTTTGTATTTATGCAATCTTATGTACTTATTTGTATCAAATATTGAGTTGACAATTTGGGATAGAGTTGGGAAATTTGATATGATCATGATATAATATTGAATCTTTGCATTTTGCCACTCGAGCAGGAGTGGAAGCTTGATCACTTGGTAAATTCAAGGCAAAGCTCAACAGATTTTAAAATATCAGATCTGAGGAATATATAGTTAATACAAGAAAATTAGGTAAATGGTCAAATATGATCTTATTGAATTGGCACCCTGTTGCCCGCTCCCCCTCATGGCTCAGAGACGCAAGGAACTGCAGATGCTGGAATCCTGCGGAAAACAAAGGACTGGAGTAACTCAGCTTGTCAGACAGCATCTCTGCAGGTCAGACTCTTCATGATCCTAAACTTCACCCATCCATGTCCTCCAGAGATGCTGCCTGACCTACTGATTTACTCTGGAGCGAAGGAATAGGTGAAGTTTCCGGTCGAGGCCCTTCTTCAGACTGATGTGGGGGTGGTTGGGGTGGGAAGAAGAAAGGAGGCAGAGACAGTGGGATGTGGGAGAGCTGGGAAGGGGAGGGGAAAGAGGGAGAAAGCAAGGACTACCTGAAATTGAAGAAGTCACTGTTCATACTGCTGGGGTGTAAACTACCCAAGCGAATTATGAGGTGCTGCTCCTCCAATTTACGGTGGGACTCACTCTGGCCATGGAGTATGCCCAGGACAGAAAGGTTGGATTTGGAATGGGAGGGGGAGTTGAAGTGCTGAGCCACCGGGAGCTCAGGTTGGTTACTGCGAACTGAGCGATGGTGTAGGGCGAAGCGATCGCGAAGCCTCCACTTGGTCTCACCGATGTAGAGCAGCTGACACCTAGAGCAGCGGATGCATTAGATGAGGTTGGAGGAGGTTCAGGTGAAGCTCTACCGCACCTGGAAAGACCGCTTAGGTCCTTAGATGGAGTTGTCGCTTTACCTTCCCCCTTGACTCCATCCAATGACCTAAGCAGTCTTTCCAGGTGCGGAAGAGGTTCATCTGCACCTCCGCCAACCTCTGGGGGGGGGGGGGAGGCGGCGCAGCGTTGGCGCTCACCCCGGGGACAGGCTCCCCACGGAGCAAAACACCCCCATCATCCCCCCCGCAAGAAAAATGATGGAGGCAATCTCTCTCACTCCTCTCTCTCCCCTCTCTCATAGATGAACTGAGACCCAGGCCAATTCCAATTTTAGAGGTTGCCAAACCAAAATCAAGCAGAGGCCCCTCAATTTTAGAGGCCCCCATATCAAGACCCCTTTAAAGCAGACAGGCATGAGGATCATGCCAAATGGCACTTGTTGCACCCTCCCCCTGACAGGGCCTGCCTTTGGCAACCTCTCCTTCGGCTGCGGTTACCGTTGGCAACATCCCATTGTGATGACATTGTGGCACTCGGCAGCTTGAGACATAATTGTGATTGGTGAACTGTGAGTGGCATTGTGACATCATCATTTGAAGCTGCTGGAGAAAGGCTCTCTGTGAAGTGTTTTTTTGGCTTTTTTAAAAAACTTTACTCGCGAATAACTTTGAAACTTTACAAAATTCTTAAGGGGTTGGACAGGCTAGATGCAGGAAGGTTGTTCCCGATGTTGGGGAAGTCCAGAACAAGGGGGGTCACAGTTTAAGGATAAGAGGGAAGACTTTTAGGACCGAGATGAGAAAAACATTTTTCACACAGAGAGTGGTGAATCTGTGGAATTCTCTGCCACAGAAGGTAGTTGAGGCCAGTTCATTGGCTATATTTAAGAGGGAGTTAGATGTGGCCCTTGTGGCTAAAGGGATCAGGGGGTATGGAGAGAAGGCAGGCACGGGATACTGAGTTGGATGATCAGCCATGATCATATTGAATGGCGGTGCAGGCTCGAAGGGCCAAATGGCCTACTCCTGCACCTATTTTCTATGTCTATGTTTCTATGAAATAGAGCATGAAATCTAAAGTGAACCTGATGAGGTCATGTAGGGGGAAATCGTGAGTAAGAATATAAAAATGTAAGCGTTAGCGTGTAGGATTTTGAGGAAGATACAATGAATACAGACAGACACACTCACACAAGATCAGACTTTTATAGGTATGGAGATTAAAGTGATCTCTAGTTCCAAATTCTTCCCCACAAGAGGAAAAAATGTCTCCACATCCACCATGCCAAAATCCTACAGTATCCTAAAAGTAGATTCCTGGAAGCATAGGTAACCCACAGGTTATGGTGGGGTGGGGGTGTTCCTAGCAAATGGTGCATATCATTATTTTCTGCAATGCAAGGGCCTGTGAGCTGTATATGCATCAAGAAATTTGTGTTGAAAAAATGTATTTACTTTCTCCTCACGAATTCTGTTATAGCGTGTTTATTCCTGGAAGCATAGGTAACCCACAGGTTGTGGTGGGGTGGGGGTGTTCCTAGCAAATGGTGCATATCATTATTTTCTGCAATGCAAGGGCCTGTGAGCTGTGCATGCATCAAGAAATTTGTGTTGAAAAAATACATTTTACTTGTGTTGAAAAAATGTATTTACTTTCTCCTCACGAATTCTGTTATAGCGTGTTTATTCCATATCTCAAATTTTGAATTCTGTAGGAACGAATTTCTGTTCCCCAATTCAGGGTTGCCTGCACTCAGCATCAGAAGAGAGAGAAACAAAGGCAATGTGCCTTGACTCTGGAAACATGAGAAGATGACCATCTTTTTATTGCTAGAGAGGAGGATTAAAGATCATACAAAATCTTGCAGATCAGTGTTGTCAAAGTAACAATTACTTTAAAAACCTGCAGTTGAAGAGAAATATTACACAAAACAAACATACAGCCATGTTCTTTGAGAGAAAGGAAATTGGATTTCTGTGATGCTTAGGATTATTCAGGATTTATGGAATTCAAACAAGAACCAGTCTTCAAAACAAAAAAAACGTTGACAATTTAACCTCCACTGATACTTTAAGGCCATTGAAACCAATCAATGGGGGTGGGACATTTTAATTTTGTACCATTGTAACTGCAGAGGAAGACAATGCATGAATGTTCATGTTAATAAGCTTCATCGAAACCCTCAGGAATAGATCCGATCTGGATAGGTATTAAGTCGCCATCTGCTGTATTAGCATATCATTATAGACACTTAATATGTGGTTCTGAACATAATTGTCACATAATAGGCTGCTGCTGTGTACCCAGGGAATCATCCCTCAACACCGTGACAAAAGTCAGTTTATTTTAGGTGCCTGGGGTTTTGTTCTCAAAACCCTTGCATCTGCCATCAGTTTTCAAATATTCAAAAGAAAAGGGTTCTGCCAGTTGAGCCACGCTCCCATTGTACATATGTAATTCTTCAAAGAACAGTCTTAAAATTAAGTAATTATAGCATTTGAAACTAGTTAATTGTTTTTTTGTTTAAAAACATTACTGTTGAGTGAAGGGAGAGGCGAAATAGATTCTCTACAAGATCTGCCTGTAATCAAACTGTCCTCATGATGATCTTGGATAGCAAGCAGGAGAGTCTGAATCAGAGGTACACAAAAATGCTGGAGAAACTCAGCGGGTGAGGCAGCATCTATGGAGCGAAGGAAATAGGCAACGTGTTGGGCCGAAACCCTTCTTCAGAGCCACTGATCCTGGAGACTTCAATCAATCAATCAATCAATCAGATTTATTCATCACATACACAATAAAGTGCAGTGAAATGAACTTGCCAGCAGCGGTACAATAAAAAAGAACACACAATACACAATAAAATTGAACACAAACATCCACCACAGCATTCTTCACTGTGGTGGAAGGCACAAAGTACAGTCAGTCCTCCATTGTTCCCCCGTGATTGGGGCCATGAACCTCCGCAGTCGCCGCCGCAGGGGGGGGGGGGTGCCAGATGTACAGGCCCTCTCTTCTAGAAGGTAAGTCCCGAATAGGTGCTTCCCTAACGGAGACCGCGGCTTCAAGGTGATATAAGCCGCAGGCCGGCGGTCAGAGCTCTTATCCAGGGATCCCCGGCGAGGGATCCCGCTCCGGCTGGTAAGTCCACGCCGCGCCTGCGCCTAGAAGCTCCGCAGTCCGGGGCTTCAAGGTGTATCTTTGACACAAATAAAACTCATAGAAGTGATGACTTACTAGCCAAGTTGTACAGTATTGTGGAATTGGGTGGGGCTGGACCTGCGGGAAGTGTACAATCCTTTGCTTCTGGCTGGCAGTATGTCAGATTCCATGAGGAAAGGCATCATTACAAGCAGAAGGGAGAGAAAGGCGACATCAATTCAGATTCAGATTCAGAAAACTTTATTGTCTGTCGTAACAGAAAATCTTCTTTGGCGTGGCTCAACATACAAACAGGACAATGTACTGATAAGCAGTCATACAACACAGATTTCTGCGAGCACACACCGTGTGTATAGATCTTAAAAGCAAGTGTAAGGATTAAAAACTGTAAAAATAGACAAGATGAAAGTTGTGGATACGTGTAAAGTGACAGTGCGTCAGGGTTAATTTGTCCATTGTTCATTTTTTATTTAAGCTGTTTATGGCAATGGGTATGAATGAGTTTTTGTGGATGTTTTTCTTAGATAGGGGGACTTTATATCGGCGGCCTGATGGCAGAAGTTGGAAGGACTTGTGCAGGGGGTGGGTGGGATCCTGTGTAATGAGGTTGGCTTTCCTTTTAACTGCCATAAATGCTATATGTGGACTATAAGGTTCTGCCCATCGCCAACCAGGTCAAGTCTGCTCTCGGACAGGTGATCCACTTAACCCAAACCTGTGCTGTACTTGCCAGGAAAGTCTCAGGCAGCCTCCTGCTTCAGGGATACCATCACCTGTGTGCAGGACAGAGGGATGGACACCTGCCTAGAGGGATGAAAATACTAAGGAGACATCTATCTAAAATAAGGAATATACATATGCATCAAACAAAATTGGACAGGTTGGGGGAGTGGGCAGATGCATGGCAGATGAAGTGTAATGCGGATAAATGTGAGGTTATCCACTTTGGTAGCAAAAACAGGAAGGCAGATTACTATCTAAATGCAGGGCTCGAAATTACCGGTTGCCCGGGTGCCACTGACCACTCAAAGCGCCGACAGGCAAACCTAAACACCGACTCATTTTGCCCGGCTTGGCAACCAGATATTGGTTTGTACCGAAAATAGACACAAAAAACTGGAGTAACTCCGTGGGTCAGCAGCATCTCTGGAGAATAGGAACGCGACGTTTCGTGTTGGCGGCGGCGTCTGTGCGGGGCAAAGATACTAGATGCGGGGTGAGGAAGGGTCGGACCGAATGACGGGCTTCGCACAACAGCAGCAGCGACCGCGATAGCGGCTCCACCGCCTCCTCCTCCCGCCCCCCGCCCTGATAAGGGCCTCTGCTTGCAAATGCGCTAACGGCGATAACCGCTTTCAAAACAAACCCTCCCGCACTCCGAGGCCGGGAGGAGGGAGGGAGGGAGGGAGGGAGGGAGGGCGAGGCCTCGGCGTGCGGGAGGGTTTGTTTCGAAAGCGGTTATCGCCGTTAGCGGGTTTGCAAGAAGAGGCCCTTATCAGGGCGGGCGGGGGGCGGGAGGAGGCGGTGGAGACGCGGTCGCAGTCGCGGCCGCTGCCGCTGTTCGGGGCCCTTCTCCGACCCTTCTGGAGCAGCTGCACCAAAGATCTTATAGCTATAGGATCTCTGAGCTGCACCGCCCGGCCCCGCACCTTGCTGTTGGCTGGCAGAGGAGGGAGGCGGTGGCGAGGAGTTCCCAATGGCCAAGGCAGCGGGGCGATGTTGTCCGAGGAGCTCTCACCTTCCTTCCTCCCCACCTCGCCCCCCTCTCCCTCTCTCTCTCTCTTTCTCTCCCTCTTGTACGCCCCCTCCACCCCCTTATCCTGGGACCCCTCCACTCCATCCCGCACTGATCCCCATTCCCGCGTCTATTCACTCCTCACTGACATCCCCTGTGCTCCCCTCCCCATCTACCCCCCCCCCCCCCATCTATTCATCCTGCGCGAATCACGCTATTCACCTCGCATTGATTCTCCTGCCACCCCCCCCCCCCCCCATCCATCCTACACTGGTCCCCCAATTCACCCTGTACTTACCCCTTTCCCATCTGTGAGGAGAGAGTTAACAGACATGGTTGATTTAGACTAGGGATAGAAAAATGGCTTGGGGTGTCAGCAGAAGCCAGACTGCTGGTAAAATAGAAAATAACGATATATAGAACAGAGAGAAATTCTAGATAAAAAGTAGCAAATTCAGCAGAAGATTTGAGAAGTAGAAAGGGAGAAAGTACATAAGGTCAAACATATCTGCGCATGCCTAATGAACTTACATGAATATGTACACACACCCACTATGACAAGATGCCTAATTTAAATGCACATGCGATGCATGATATGGGAGGTGTCTTTGACGTCGGGTGGACGTTCCAGGACGTTCTCGTGGGAATGTGGGCTTTATGTTATGATTGGAAGAAGCTCAATGGGGAGGGATGAGGGTGTGACAATGATATCCATGAAATGTATAAAGATAGAAGACATCCCGATCCTCAGTGTGCCTCTAGGGGACATCAGAGGAGAGGCACCTATTCTGCAGAATATGATTTAAATAAAAAGCTTCTTTGCCGACTTTGTCTCTAAAAGCGTTTGTGATTTTGAATCTCACAATTTTGGGTGCTCGTCCGGGATCCCCACTCCGGATGGCTGACGACGGTATACGGAAGAAGGGACGGTGCACCCCGCTGATTCAGCGGTCCTAGACCCCTAGATTGTCGTCAGCGGTTTGGGCGAGTGGTATCCCAGAACAGAGACTCAGCAAAGAAGTGAAAGTGGTTGGAGATTGGTTGGAGATCGCGAAAATCGAGCAATTCTTGTGCACAGGACCCGGGTAAGAAAATTACTATTAAGTATTTCTCGGGCGATTGGGATAAGACCTTGTGGATACCGCCCTGAAGAATTCAGGGGTCTGTACGGGCAAGGCAGGAAAATAGATCGAGGGGAAATTCCGATCGAATGCTTGGGCAATGGAAATGGAAAGCCCAAAAGGGAGGGGAAGGGCGGTAAGCCCGTCCCCCGCATTCTGCCTGATAGTCCATTGGGGCGAATGCTGAGCCTCTGGGGGCAGAGAAATACCCAGAAAATTGGAGAAGACAAAAATGAATTGATTGTGTTATTTTGAGTTGAGCTCTGGGGTCAGAGAAATACCCAGGGAATTGGAGAAGACAAAAATGATTTGATTCTGTTATTTTGAGTTTTAATACATGTAAAAGATGTTGCATTTATTTCAAGTAAGAATGGAACGAATGTGATTTGTGTGTAAAAAACGGTTTGGAATGAAAGAGGAAGTTTATATATGTGATAATTATATTGTTTATTGTATTTGTAGACCACATTGTAAGAGTAAGTAAGTAAGTTTTATTAGAATCAAAAATGTTCACTGTAGGTAGGTGTATGTTCCTTTAAATAAATCAGGTCATGGTGAAAGGCGACGAACAGCTGTAAGATAACGATTAATTGTTTGTATCCTCGTAACCTAGAAGGGGAAGTTGTGAAACCAGCTTTTGGTTTTTCTGATGTTCTTTTAGATTTCTAGTCAGTAAAGATAATTTGGAAAATTGTTACTAGTGCTAGGAATTGGACATTTAAAATAGTGGTGAATATGGATTGAAATAATTGGAGATAAGTTAATTGGTAAACATTCAAGTTTAGAAAGAAAGGAGAGAGAGGCAGTTAGAAGATAACAGAAGTAGAAAAACGACAGGCGTGAAAGTAATAAAGCAGGAGGTGTCAGTGGAAGATTTTTGCAAGGAGGCTAGAATATTTGAGAAGCAAGAAATTGAGTTTAGAATTAGAAAGAAGGCATACCAGAAAGGATTAAAGTTGGAAGCATTGGGATAAAGTGATGAGACTGCTTTAAAGAGAAAGAGAAGGACAGACACGGATTATCCCTTGGGGCACCCATAAACTGAAAGGGCTAAAAAATACCTCACCCTATATCCCTGATGGGGGAGGAAATGGATTAGGGCTTTGGAGGAGGAGAACGTGGGACGATTATTGATCATGGAAGATTTGAAGGCACTGTTGGTAAAATTGATAGGAACCACTAAAGTGACAGAACTACTGAAGATGGATGGTATAAACTGATGCGAACAATGTAATAAGCAATGGCATACTGTTTGACACAGTCAGGCAGAGGGTATGGCAGGCCCTCAGACAATGTAATCCAGCAGCCTATCTGGAAAACCAGCTGAAAAGGTGGAGAGTTAATTGATGAACATTATATTATGAACTACTGTGGTGGATGTCATTCTTCTTAAAGTCAAGCAGATTCAGCGAACAGTTGGTCTCTGCGGTCGAGAAATATCGCAAAGAGAGGAAAAAGACTTGCAAACCAGCAGGAGGAGCTGTTGTCAATAAACAATGGACCTAAGTGAGTCCTATGACGGAACCAAGCTGGGCCAGAGAATTACATGCCAATAATGAATGTCTTTGGGGAACGTTTCCTCAAAAAGTCCTATCAGGAGTGAAATTAATCTGGATATACGCCCTAACAGGACTGGGGTCCCCAGAAGAGAAAGGGATTTAAAGGAGGATTTGTTGGTATTGTTCCATAAGTGACAAGCGATGTAAGAGAGAGAGAGAGATTTAAAAAATATATATATATTTTTTAAGAATGTAGGACAGAGGATGATAACCTTGGGAAAAGATAGGATATAGTTCAGACTAGATTAGGTATAAGCCCTGTAGTGTCGTTTATGATGAATAAGGTAATTAAGAGGTTTGGTAGACCTACAGAAATCAGCTTTGACAACGGATTGTTTTCATTTAGGGAGTAGCCAAGTTGGCGATAGATACCCTTAGAGTAAAATACACATTTGGGTATGTAACACCTGCAGTCACAGGCATGGTGGAAAGAATAAATGGAACATTGAAGGTTAATATAAATAAGATTTGTTTAATTACAAAGTTGAATTGGATCGATGCCCTGCCATTGGCACTGAAGAGATGTTGCATGCAAACTAACCGAGCAGGTGGCACAATGGAGAGGTCCCTACAAGAGACCGAGTTTGGAACAGTTAAAGATAGAATTTTAAAACGTATATGAAACAGTTAATTATGATATACAAGTCTATTTATGAACAGGAAAAGTAAAAGCTGTTGGAGGTGGACCAGGAGGAAGGACCCTTTAAACCTGAAGACAAGGTGTATGTATGAGTTTTCTAAACTACCGACCGATGTTCAGGTAGAAGGTTGATATACCTGGTACCATTTCAATAATTACATGAGGGCTGTCCCGCAGGTACGAATAGATAATAGCGCTGAGGTAAGTGAACAGGAGGACAAAGATGTGAGAAAAGAGTAGAGTTTGAACAAGAACGTTGTTTGACATCAGTGGTGGGAAAAATAATGGAAAGGATACTTAAGACAATCTATTAGAATAGGGTAGGATTAGGAATAATTAGCATGGATTTGTGATTGTGATGTTTGACTAATCTTGAATTTTTTGAAAAGGTTATTAGGGAAATTGATGAGGGTAAAGTGGTGGATGTTGTCTAGATGAACTTCAGTAAGGCCTTTGACAAGGTTCAATAAGGAAGTAAGGTTGGTTAAGAAGGGTTAGTAAGGAATAGCAAGATGGATTAAAAAAGTGGCTGTATGGGAGATGTCAGAGAGCAATGGTGGATGGATGTTTGTCAGGTTGGAGGTCAGTGACTAGAGGGGTACCTCGGGGATGTGTGTTGGGTCCACTGTTGTTTGTCATGTGAATCAATAATCTGGATGTTGGTGTGGTAAAATAGATTAATAAGTATGTAGATGATACTAAGATAGGTGGTGTTGTGAATAATGAAGTAGATTTTAAAAAGTGTACAGAGAGATTTAGGTCATTTGGAAGAATGGGTTGAAACATGACAGATAGGTTTAATGTTGATAAGTGTGAGATGATACATCTTGGCAGGACAAATCAAAATTGAATGTACATGGTAAATGATTGTGAATTGAGGAATGAAGTTGAACAGAGGGATTTAGGAATAACTGTACATAGTTCCCTGAAGGTGGAATTTCATGAAGATAGGATGGTAAAGAAAGATTTTGGTGTGTTGGCCTTTATAAATCAGAGCATTAAATTGTACAAGGTATTGGTGAGGTCAATTGTGGAGTATGGTGTATAATTTTGGTAGGTATAATTATAGGAAAAAGGTCAACAAAATAGAGAGAGTACAGAGGAGATCAATTAGAATGTTGACTGGGTTTCAGCAACCAAGACACAGAGAAAGGTTGAACAAGTTAGGTCTTTATTATTTAGGAAAGATAGAAGGGGTCCCAACAAATACAAGGGAATGATGTATTCCTAAGGAACTATTTACTGGCAGTATCTCGTTCTATTACAGAATTAAGAACCAAGGGGCTGCTGGCACAGAGTCCCCATCTTGACTTTCCAATCCATTCTGTGAAAGCGGGGGACTGGGATCTTGTAACATCATGGAAGGAAGAAAAGCTGCAACCTAAGTGGACTGGACCCTACCTGGTGTTACTAATCACCGAGACGACAGTACGAACAAAAGAGAAAGGGTGGACATACGCAAGTCGAGTTAAGGGTCCTGTGGAGGCCCCACCAGACAATATCAGCCCGTGGACTGTGCGCAAAGGAGAGGAACCATTGACTTTAATATTTACCAAGAACCCGCGGGAAAAATGAAGATTTCGTGTTGTTGGGTCGTGTGTTGGGTGGTTACCCAACTCGTGAGTAATATAACATGCATAAAAATCACAATACCACAGAATAGAAGGTCCACCACCATCCCATTTAATGTATGTAAAGGAAAATGGTGGTGTGGCTATAGAATGTATGTATGCACCCATCCCTGTAAAGATTGGCACGCGGTGTTTACTTCATCAAAATATGGGTGGCATCGAACCACCTGGTAGGTGGAAAGTATATCAAAACCCGAATGAGGGATAGGGAGGCGAAGAATCTGCTGCTAGCATTAGAAAAGGAGGATATAGTATAAATCAAAGGTTGCGTAGCAAAAAAGAAAAGGGTGGATTGTGCGGAAAGAGTTAACAGACATGGTTGATTTAGACTAGGGATAGAAAAATGGCTTGGGGTGTCAGCAGAAGCCAGACTGCTGGTAAAATAGAAAATAACGATATATAGAGATATAGAGAGAAATTCTAGATAAAAAGTAGCAAATTCAGCAGAAGATTTGAGAGGTAAGTAGAAAGGGAGAAAGGACATAAGGTCAAACATATCTGCGCATGCCTAATGAACTTACATGAATATGTACACACACCCACTATGACAAGATGCCTAATTTAAATGCACATGCGATGCATGATATGGGAGGTGTCTTTGACGTCGGGTGGACGTTCCAGGACGTTCTCGTGGGAATGTGGGCTTTATGTTATGATTGGAAGAAGCTCAATGGGGACGGATGAGGGTGTGACAATGATACCCATGAAATGTATAAAGATAGAAGACATCCCGATCCTCGGTGTGCCTCTAGGGGACATCAGAGGAGAGGCACCTATTCTGCAGAATATGATTTAAATAAAAAGCTTCTTTGCCGACTTTGTCTCTAAAAGCGTTTGTGATCCCGCACTGATCCCCATTCCCGCGTCTATTCAGTCCTCACTGACATCCCCTGTGCTCCCCTCCCCATCTACCCCCCCCCCCATCTATTCATCCTGCGCGGATCACGCTATTCACCTCGCATTGATTCTCCTGCCACCCCCCCCCCATCGATCCTACACTAGTCCCCCAATTCACCCTGTACTTACCCCTTTCCCATCCATCCTGCACTTCTCCTCCATCCATCCTGTACTGATCCCCCATCCATCCTGTACTAATCCACGCATTCATCCCGTACTGACCAACCCTCCATTTACCCTGCACCTTCCCCCCTTCCCCTCATTCATCCTGTAGTGATCCCCCATTCATCCTGCACAGACCCTCCGATCCACACTGTCTGAAAAAGGATCTTGACTGCCTTCTAACCCCCCCTCCACCCCTGCCATCTATCCACCCCGCACTGATTCACACACACCCCCCTCCCTGACCCTATTGTGCTGGAAATGTCTTCAGAGCGAACATTGACTATGTTTGATAACGTAATGCAATCAAATGTGTTTAAATACGCAATGTTATTATTTGTTTTAATCCATAAAGATGGATTAATTAAATTGTGAACACGTGAAACATTAAAACCGCAGTGTTCGATTGTCACTGCTACCATTGACACGTTATTACAGAATTCATTCTAACGGCAAATCAATGCTCTTAATATGGAGTATCAGTACTGTAGTTATTTAATGAGCAACATTCATAACTATACGTACGCATATATGTTACCATGGTCCAGGATTTATTGACACAGGTTGATCATACGCTGAATAATCCAACCACATTTTTGTTTGGAAGTGGAAAGAACTAATAGAAATTGCGTTAATTGCAATGTGTAAAAAGAATTGAGATACTGTCTTATAATTTTGCTGCATGTCATTGTGGGATATATCATGTCTTGATTGGTGAATATGTTTAGTTTGTGACTTTATTTGAAGCAGAAATAATATGTGAATGCTTCATTGAGTATAATTCCGACTGGTAACTACGCACTTCGTCCGAGCACATTATCGCACGTGTCATGCAAGCCATCTTAAATGACCACCTAAACTGTCATTTGGCAACCTAAAAAGCTGCCAAGGTTGCCCGGCTGGCAACAGGGAAAAAAAGTTAAGCGAGAGCCCTGCATTAAATGGCGTCAAGTTGGGAAAAGGGGAAGTACAACGGGATCTAGAGGTCCTTGTTCATCAGTCTATGAAAGTAAGTATGCAGGTACAGCAGGCAGTGAAGAAAGCAAATGGCATGTTGGCCTTTATAACACGAGGAAACGAATATAGGAGCAAAGAGATCCTTCTGCAGTTGTACAGAGCCCTAGTGAGACCACACCTGGAGTATTGTGTGCAATTCTGGTCCCCTAATTTGAGGAAGGACATTCTTGCTATTGAGGGAGTGCAGCGTAGGTTTACAAGATTAATTCCCGGGATGGCGGGACTATCATATGCTGAGAGAATGGAGCAGCTGGGCTTGTACACTCTGGAGTTTAGAAGGATGAGAGGGAATCTCATTGAAACATATAAGATTGTTAAGAATTTGGACTCGCTAGAGGCAGGAAACATGTTCCCAATGTTGGGGGAGTCCAGAACCAGGGGCCACAGTTTAAGAATAAGGAGTAAGCCATTTAGAACGGAGACGAGGAAACACTTTTTCTCACAGAGAGTGGTGAGTCTGTGGAATTCTCTGCCTTAGAGGGTGGTGGAGGCAGGTTCTCTGGATGCTTTCAAGGGAGAGCTAGATAGGGCTCTTAAAAATAGCGGAGTCAGGGGATATGGGGAGAAGGCAGGAACGGGGTACTGATTGGGGATGATCAGCCATGATCACATTGAATGGCGGTGCTGGCTCGAAGGGCCGAATGGTCTACTCTTGCACCTATTGTCTATTGTCTAAAATTGTTGCTACTTCCGTCTAAGAAGCATTTATGCCCTTGCGGTCCCATAAAGCAGCCAAGTTGCTCGTGGACACCACATACTCCCTCTCCAGGGACACCCGGACAGAGGGGCAGGCAATCCCGATAACCCCGAAAGAGGGGCAGGCAATCGGCCTGAGTGGATTCCTTGGCTGCCCGCTGCCATGACCCACAAATGCCACAACAGGCCCAGTAGTAAATTAACCAAGAGCTCCCCAGGCCATTCCACCCCCACCTGCGGCGTACACAGCAATCAAGGGAGTGGGGCCGGTGAAACCAGAATTTGAGCAGCCATCCCTTCAAATATTCAAAAAGAGGCTGCAACCACACACATTCCATATACATGTGGTACATGGATTCCTCCTGGCTGCAGAAATGGCATGGTGAGCCACACAGAGTATTGTGTGCAGTTCTGTTGACCCAGCTACAGGAAGGATGTCATTAAGTTGGAAAGGGTGCAGTAGAGATTCTCAGGGCCGTACCTGGGCTTGCAGTACAGGGAGAGGCTGGGACTCTTTTCTTTGGAGTGTAGCAGGCTGAGGAGTGACCCTATCGAGGTGTACAAGGTCACGAGGGTCATCGATGAGGTGAACTCTGTTTTTCCCCCAGGTAGAGGGTTAAAAAACGAGAGGACATACCTGTAAGCTTACGGTGAAAGGAGAGAATTTAAGAGGGACCTTGGGGGTAACCTTTTCTATTCAGAATGTAGTCTATATTTGAAATAAGCTGTCAGTAGAAATCATAGAAGCTGGTACAATTATGATTTTCAAAAGGCACTTAGACAGATATATGGATAGGAAGATTTTTAGAAGGATATGGGCCATGGGAATAGCCAAATAGGTGGGCCAATGGGCCTGTTTCCATGCTGTACAGCGCTTTGACTATCATATGTGTAGTCAAGAGATTCAGTGAGCTTAGGAAGATGTTTGATAGCTATCCCCCGAAATAGGGATAGAGATATCAAGAAAGAAGGGTCAGGTCGTGGACCAGATTACTAGGAGAGGAGGGCCTTCTATGTTGCTCCAACATCCAATGAAGCTGATGGACAGCACCTCATCTTTCATCTGAGGACATTACAGCTATTGGAATATGATATTGAGTTCATCAATTTCAAGCAATCCTCTATTTCCTCTCCACAGATGTGGCTGTACCTTTGTTTCAATTTGTTTCGTGTTTTGTCGAACTGCCTGTACTTCAAGTAATTGGTACACATTATCCCCCATTTGGCAGATCTTTGTCCACTCATTCACGCAGATTTGACACAAATGTTCCTCAATTAACTGCATCATTATGAAAAAGTCAATTCTCGAATAACTGTCTCAAATGTTCCCAATGAAGATGCTATTATCCTACTTCAGTCAAAAGTAAATCTATTAAGGATGGTTCCGTGCCAAGGCAGGAGATAAAAAGAGTGCCAGCTATCTCCAACAACCAATGTTTAAAGGGGGTGGGAGATTGCAACCTTCACGTGGTCTGACGTGTTTCGACGAATGCAATCAAATAAGATCAAATAGAACAAGTTTCCTACAACTTTAGGCTGTGCACGCCATACGCAAGAAGAATGTTTAAAGGACACAAAGTGCTGTAGTAATTCAGTGGGTCAGGCAGCATCTTTGGAGAACATGAACAGGTGACCTCTCTCCCAGCTTTCTCCACCTACCCCCACCCTGCACAATCAATCAGTCTGAAGAAGAGTCCCGACCAAAACACATCATATCCGTGTTCTATGGAGTTTTTATGGAGTTACCATAAAATGTACAATGATTATTTTTTTGTCTGACTAGTCATTGTCATAGAGTGATAGTGTGGAAACAGGCCCTTTGGCCTAACTTGACAAAACCAGGGCAGGTTCCAGCTACACTCTTCCCATCTGCCAGTGTTTGGTCCATATCTCTCCAAAACTGTCCTATTCATGTACCTGTCTAACTGTTTTTTAAACGTTGGGATAATCCCAGCCTCAACTACCTCCTCTGGCAGCTTGTTCCATACACCCACCACCCTTGTGTGAAAAGGGTCCCCTCAGATTCCTACGAAATCTTTTCCCCTTCACCTTAAACCTATGTCCCCTGGTCCTCGATTCACCGACTCTGGGCAAGAGATTGTGCATCTACCCGATCTGTTCCTCGCATGATTTTATACACCTCATCCTCCTCCGCTCCAAGGAATAACGTCCAAGCCTACTCAACCTCTCCCGACAGCTCACAACCTCTAGTCCTGACAACATCCTTGTAAATCTTCTTTGCACCCTTTCCTGTTCGGCAACATCTTTCCTATAACATGGTGCCCAGAACTGAACACAATATTCTAAATGCGGTCTCACCAACAACTTATACAACCGCAACATGACCTCCCAACTTCTATACTTAATACTCCGACTGATGAAAGCCAATGTGCCATAAGCTTTTTTCACCACCTTACCTACCTACAACTACACCTTCAAGGAACCAAGCACCTGCACTCCTAGATCCTCCTGGTCTACAACAGTCCCCAGAGCCCTACCGTTCACTTTGTAGGTCCTGCCCATGTAAGAGGTCCCAAAATGCAACACAACACATTTCTTTGTATTAAATTCCATCAACCATTCCTCAGCCCACCTGGCCAATCCATCAAGATCCTGCTGCAATTGTTCACAACCATCTTCACTGTCTGCAAATCCACCCACTTTTGTATCATCAGCACACTTGCTAATCTTGCAATATATGTTCTCATCCAAATCATTGATGTAGATGACAAAACAGTAACTGACCCAACACCGAGGCACACCACTAGTTCAGGCCTGCCTCCAGTCCGAGAAGCAATCTTCCACCATCACCCACTGCTTCCTTCCATGAAGCCAATTTTCTATCCATTCAGTTATCTCTTCTTGGATCCCATGTGATCTAACATTCCAGAGCAGCCTACCATGCGGAACTTTGTCAAATGCCTTACTGAAATCCATGTATATAACATCTACAGCTCTGCCCTCATCGACCTTTTTGGTCACGTCTTCAAAAAAACTCAGATTTGTGAGACATGGCCTCCCATGTAAAAAAACATGCTGACTATCCCCAATCAGCCCTCGTCCATCCACATGCCTGTATATCCTATCCCTCAGAATACTCTCTAGTAACTTTCCAACTACAGGTGTTAAATTCACTGGCCTATTGTTCCCAGCATTTTCCCTGCAGCCCTTCTTGAATAGAGGCACATTTGCCACCCTCCAATCTTCCAGCACCTCTCTTGTATTTATAGACGACTCGTAAATTTCAACCAGGGTTCCTGCAATTTCTAGTTTCCCACAATGTCCTCGGACATATCTGATCAGGCCCTGGAGGTTTGTCTACCTTCATACACAACAGCACCTCTTCGACCATAACACTGACTGCTCTCGACAGTTCCATTGACTGCCCCAAGTTTCTCTGTCCTCCTGTCTTTCCCCTTGGTAAATACTCATTGAGGACCTTGCCCATCTCCTGTGGCTTCACACAGAGGTGACCGCTTTGATTCCTCAGGGGCCCCACTCTCTCTAGTCACCCTTTCCCCCGTTATGTATTTATAAAATCTTTTGGGGTTGTCCCTAATGCTATCTGCCAGAGCTATCCTCTGACCCCTTTTTGCCCTTTGATTTCATTTATTAGTTTACTCCTTAGTTCCTGAAACTCCTTCAGGGATGCACTTGATCCCAGCTGCCTATACCTGTGCCATGTGTCCTTCTTATTCTTGACTAATGCGTCAATTTCCCACGTCAGCCAAGCTTCCTTACATTTGCCTGCCTTGCCCTTCACTCGAACAGGGACGTGCATATCCTGAGCATTTGTCAGCACACTTTTAAAAACATCCCACTTGACTGATGTTCCTTTCGCCTCATATAACCTGCTCCAATCAACTTGAGTGAGACCTCCTCGCATACCCTCAAAGTTCGCTGGTGCAGGGAGCAAGGATTTAGATTTATAGACCACTGGGATCTCTTCTGGGGTAGGGTGATCTGTACTAAAGGGACGGGTTACACCTTAACTGGAGGGGGACTGACGTTCTGGCAGGCAGGTTTGCTAGGGCTACACGTGTGGGTTTAAACTAAATAGTGGGGGGGAGGGATCTTCAAATTGGGAGTATAAAGATGGAGTTCAAAGGGAAATGGGTACAGGAAAAGTTACAAAAGACTCTCGAATTAATGGGAAGGAAAGTTCGAGAAGGGATAAGAGAGTAAGGTCAGGGCCAATTGCGAGCGGTGCAAGAGGGGAGGTGAATACCGAGGTCAAAGTGTTGTACATGAATGCGCGAAGTATAAGAAATAAAGTGGACGAGCTTGAGGCTCAGTTAGAAATTGGCAAGTATGATGTTGTGGGAATTACAGACATGGCTGCAAGAGGGCCAGGGCTGGGAACTGAATATTCAAGGGTATACCTCCTATCGAAAAGACAGACAGGTTGGCAGAGGGGGTGGGGTTGCTCTGTTGGTGAAGAATGAAATTCAGTCCCTTGTAAGGGGTGACGTTGAAACAGGAGATGTGGAGTCAGTTATGGATAGAACTAAGGAATTGTAAGGGAAAAAATACCCTATTGGGACTAATCTACAGGCCCCCAATCAATAGCCTGGATATAGGGTGCAAGTTGAATCAGGAGTTAAATTGGCATGTAGTGAAGGTAATGCTATGGTTGATATGGGAGATTTCAACATGCAGGTGGACTGGGAAAATCAGGTTTGTACTGGACCCCAAGAAAGGGAGTTTGTGGAGTGCCTCTGTGATGGATTCGTAGAGCAGCTTGTATTGGAGCCTACCAGGGAAAAGGCAATTCTGGATTTAGTGTTATGTAATGAACCGGATTTGATAAAGGAACGAGGTTAAGGAGCCATTAGGAGGTAATGGCCATAATATGGTCAAGTTTAATCTACAATTGGAGAGGGTGAAGGGTAAATCGGAGGTGTCGGTGTTACAGTTGAATAAAGGGGACTACGGAGCCATGAGGGAGGAGCTGGCCAAAGTAGACTGGGAAGATACCCAAGCAGGGGTGACAGTGTAACAACATTGGCAGGTATTTCTGGGAATAATTTAGGATCAGTTCATTTCAAAGAGGAAGAAAGATTCCAAGGAGGAGTAAGGGGCGACCGTGGCTGATAAGGGACATCAGGGACAGTATAAAAATAAAAGAGAAAAAGTACAACGTAGCAAAGATTAGCGGGAAGCAAGATGATTTGGTAATGTTTAAAGAGCAACAGAAGATAACTAAAAAGACAATACGGGGAGAAAAGATGAGGTACGAAGGTAAGCTAGCCAAGAATATAAAGGAGGACAGTAAAAGCTTCTTTAGGTATGTGAAGAGGAAAAAATTAGTTAAGACTAAAGTTGGACCCTTGAAGACTGAAAAAGATGAATTTATTATGGGGAACAAGGAAATGGCAGATGAGTTGAACAGGTACTTTGGATCCGTCTTCACTAAGGAGGACACAAACAATCTTCCTGATATACTAGTGTCCAGAGGATCTGGGGTGACGGAGGAACTGAAGGAAATCAACATTAGGCCAGAAATGGTGCTGGGTAGACTGATGGGACTGAAGGCTGATGAATCCCCAGGGCCTGACGGTCTGCATCCCAGGGTACTTAAGGAAGTGGCTCTAGAAATCATGGACGCATTGGTGATAAATTTCCAATGTTCTGTAGATTCAGGATCAGTTCCTGTGGATTGGAGGGTAGCTAATGTTATCCCACTTTTTAAGAAAGGCGGGAGAGAGAAAACAGGGAATTATAGAACAGTTAGCCTGACATCGGTGGTGGGGAAGATGCTGGAGTCAATCATAAAAGTTGAAATAGCGGTACATTTGGATGGCAGTAACAGGATCGGTCCAAGTCATCATGCTTGACTAATCTTCTGGAATTTTTTCTGGATGTATCTAAGAAAATGGACAAGGGAGAGCCAGTGGATGTAGTGTATCTGGACTTTCAGAAAGCATTTGAAAAGGTCCCATATAGGAGATTAGTGCGCAAAATTAGGGCACATGGTATTGGGGGTAGAGTGCTGACATGGATAGAAAATTGGTTGGCAGACAGGAAACAAAGAGTAGGGATTAACGGGTCCGTTTCAGAATGGCAGGCAGTGACTAATGGGGTACCACAAGGCTCGGTGCTGGGACCGCAGATATTTACGATATTCATCAATGATTTAGATGAAGGGATTCAAAGTAACATTAGCAAATTTGCAGATGACACAAAGCTGGATGGCAGTGTGAACTATGAGGAAAATGCTATGAGAATGCAGGGTGACTTGGACAGGTTGGGTGAGTGGGCAGATGTATGGCAGATGCAGTTTAAGGTGGATAAATGTGAGGTTATCCACTTTGGTAACAAAAACAGGAAGGCAGATTACTATCTAAATGGTGTCAAGTTGGGAAAAGGGGAAGTACAACGGGATCTGGGGGTCCATCAGTCAATGAAAGTAAGCATGCAGGTACAGCAGGCAGTGAAGAAAGCGAATGGCATGTTGGCCTTTATAACAAAATGAGTTACGTATAGGAGCAAAGAGGTCCTTCTGCAGTTGTATAGGGCCCGAGTGAGACCACACCTGGAGTATTGTGTGCAGTTTTGGTCCTCTAATTTGAGGAAGGACATTCTTGCTATTGAGGGAGTGCTGCATAGGTTTACAAGGTTAATTCCCGGGATGGCGGGAACGTCATATGCTGAGAGAATGGAGCGGCTGGGCTTGTACACTCTGGAGTTTAGAAGGATGAGAGGGTATCTTATTGAAACATATAAGATTGTTAAGGATTTGGACACGCTAGAGGCAGGAAACATGTTCCCGATATTGGGAGAGTCCAGAACCAGGAGCCACAATTTAAGAATAAGGAGTAAGCCATTTAGAACGGAGATGAGGAAACACCTTTTCTCACAGAGAGTTGTGAGTCTGTGGAATTCTCTGCCTCAGAAGGTGGTGGCCGGTTCTCTGGATACTTTCAAGAGAGAGCTAGATAGGGCTCTTAAAGATAGCGGAGTTAGGGGATAAGGGGAGAAGACAGGTACGGGGTACTGATTAGGAATGATCAGCAATGATCACATTGAATGGCGGTGCTGGCTCGAAAGGCCGAATGGCCTACTCCTGCACCTATTGGCCTTACCCCAATTGAGTATGTTAACATGTGTTAACACTCTACCTTTGCACATTAGACAGGCCCCTTCACTGTCCATTTTCAAAACTAGTCTTAAAACCCTTTTCTATTCCTTGGCTTTTGACCCTGCATGAGACTTTGCTCCTGTTTTAGTGTTTCTATTGTTTTTTTATTGTTTTTACTGTCTTTTAATGTTTTTATTGTTTTGTTTTATGTTTATGTTTATGATTAGTCATGTACAGCACTTTGTTGCAACAGTGGTTGTTTTTAAAGTGCTCTATAAATAAAGTTCAGTTCAGTTCAGTAAGCCTTCTCAGTCCCTATCCATAACTATCTTAAACCTGATCGAACAGTGGTCACTGGTCTCAAAAGGCTTGTCGACAATCATTTAATTCACTTGCCTGTCCCAATTGCCCAATGCTAGATTAAGTGTTGCCCTCTCACGTGTGGGGGCTTCCACATACTGCTGGAGAAAACTCTCCTGAACTGAGTTTTGTGGCAACTGCAGTTTTTATCATCAAATTCGGTTTCATGCATCTGGATATATCATGGCTGCAGTTACCACTACATATCACACCTAATGTCTGACATTAGAAAGTGAATAAATAACTTTAAGTTATGAACATACATTTCATTACAAAATGAAAACAAAATGGATTTTCTTTAAATTTATTTAATATAGGCTGAAGCAATCATTACACAGAAGAGGCCGACACAAAAATTATATGCTGTTATATTTACACCTGTCAAACAAAATGAAACTCCACAAGGAGAGGTCAACTCTCAATACAAACCAGAAACAAAAACCACAATAATTTACCATTAGAAACAACTCTAGTTTCAGTGTGATAGCTTTTTTGTTTTACAATATGTAAAACACATCAAATGTTTACTATTCCAAAAACAATTCTGTTTACACATTATTAAAATTTTGGCAACATTCTTTAATATTTAACCATGAAGGGATGCAAGGATGTGTGATGAATTTGAAAATCTACTTTGATCTACCATGTGCCTTGAAGTTTTCCTACATTTTTTTCTTTCACTGAACGATACTGTTGTGGCTATTATTTTAGCATTAAGAGCTAGTAAGTAACCATTGACTATTAGCATCATTTGCAAATCTGCATCAGCTGGATTTACTATTGTATATTAACTATTCCTGTCTCACTGTATACTTGTTTTTTCAGTTACATTTTTGTATCAGAATCACCACAGGCACTACAAAGATATTACTATTTTCTAACCAGGGACTTGTTTATTAAACGTTGCAATCGGGTAATTTCAAATGCTGGTTTGCTTAACCTTTTCTGCAAAGATCAAACATAACTCCATTTAAAATGAATAGCAGCTCTAATTTATGTGGCTCCAGAATGTTGAGAACATTCTCTAATTGATGGAAATAATCATGTTTTCTGTGCCTTGTGAAATGTTAAAAGATTATGTAAAAACACCTGCAAGATTAAAAACAGCCATATATAATTGCGCTTAGTGGCTAATGCTTAAAAAAAGCAAACCGCATTTGAAAACAATTTACATACCTGCTACCATCTTGTGCTGACATTTAAGGTCATTGAATGAAGACAATGCGACTTAATGGGATATACCAATTTACTGAAGATTGCATGACCTATACCAGCTATTACTGATGCAAACAAAATACAATATTGAAAATGCAGAGACTCTGCTTACCAAAAATGCTAAACATATTAAAGTATTAATCATGCAGAGAGAAGATGGTAACTATACATAATGTTTGTACACTCCTCCATTTGCAGCTTTCCATTCATGAATTGAGAGCATAACAAACAAGCCCCTGAAAGTATTTTTAATAAACACATTGCTGCACAAGGGATAAGACCTGAGCTGTAATTCTATGGCTACTGCTCTGTCATAGCATGAAAATTTAGTTTTGTTTTCTTAATATTGTACTCTGTGGGTTTTACCTGCCCCAGCCTGCTGGGTGAAACTCTTGTTTAAAATGAAAATTTGAGAAAAAGGCAATGTTATTTAGAGAACTCCCTGCTACCTTTTGAGTTTTTTAAAAGATGTGATACTACTGTACTTTGCTTACTTTCTGCTGTTTTAGCCTAAAATCTGTATTTAAAATTAGAAAAATAGTGGAGAAAGGGAAGTGTGAAGAGAGCATATGAAATGTTATAGGTGTAAAGAAAATAACATTGGGCCACATGCATACAAACAAGCCAACTTCTGTGGACAGTTAAATTTAACAGAAAGCAATGTCTAAATATTTTATGAAATTACAAATTCTGTTACCGTGAATGGCTCATTTCAATAGGATCAACATTAAGCACTAGAAAATTACTGTATGTTTAACTGTGTAAAAACATCAATTTTTTTTAGTCTGTTACTGTCATGGCACTCGAACTAAACATTAATCCACGCTGACTCATCATGCCTTTGTGTTGTATTGCTTATGTTAGCTGATAGTCTGCTATAATTCACCTCTATTTACTGCAAGGACAGTAAATATGCATAATACTGAGTGATGCTGCTTATCGCTCCATCCTATAGAAAAATCTTTGTACATGGATAAAAACCAATAAATTAAATCTTTCATTTTACTCAATATGCTCCAAATTCAATGCACTATTCTTTACCTTTTAGTCACTGAATACCTTCCTTAAGTCTTAAATAAAATTATCCATTCCTCAATAAAATAAATCTCAACGTGTTGTGCTCTCTGTCAGATTACAATGAAATTCATAGCATGTTATATATGATTTGGCACCTTCTGACAGAAGGGAAAAAATAAAGCAATCGGCAAACTAAAAAGCAGCTGCAACAGGAAACAGTCTGCATAATTATAGACTGTAAAATCCAAAAGGCGATGCAACTAGTAAAGCTTCTCCTATTCCCCAACTGCCTTTTCCCCTTTATTCCACCAGTCTCCTCTCTCATGAGCTTCTCACATAATATACTTCTGGTATGTTATTGAGAGATTTTTTTCCCCAAATACACACACTGGAATGGATTTCTCCAGATCACAGAAACCCCCCTATCTTAATTTCCACACTATAATTTGTACATTTACGAAAATCGTGGGGCCGAGCGGTCATTGGTAGTTGTTTTTCTCAGTTTTACTCCCCGTCGGATGGCACTGAGCATGTCTTCACCTTGCGGGGGTAAGGGGGCCGATGAACTTTCACCAGCCGCAACTGGCTCCTGCAGGCTTGAGGCTGCACCAGGGTGGTCCACCGCTGCAGTCACCATTTTGGTGGCCGGGAGCACTGCTGACATCTGTTGGCTCATTACAGACTGCCTCCCTTCTTCTGTGGAGTTGGTGGACTGGGACAACATAGGTGAGGTGGCTAGTGCTTGTGTGCACGCAGCTGAAGATAAATTATTTTCTGAAGTCTCAGGACCCTGCTCCGAGCACTCCTCTGGCCCAAGCTGCAAGCCAGAATAGCCACCAGCTTCAGGCACAGTCGGAGTTAGGACAGGAATCACAGGCGTCTTGATTGGTATTGGGCCTGCGCCTATAGTTCCTCTTCGGACTGAAGGTTTGGTTGAGGGTGTTCGCCTAATTGTAGCGATGCCTGGAGTCATCATCGCTGGTGCAGAGTTTGTTGGCAAGCCTGCTGTCGATGCAGGGCGCTTTGCCTGGAACATTCGGCGATAGGACTGGCTTATATCACTATTTCTTGGGATCGTGGAGGACTTGTCGAACTCGGTCTGTTCAACATCTTGATCACCACTAACCGAGAAGTAATCATAATCTGAAACTAAACAAATCATTAAAAAACTATTTTTGAAACAAAAATTGACCCTGCATTGCAGTAATAGATCTAAAGATTGGGAAATGTGTGCCTTGAATTCAATTTCACTTTTTATTGCTGTTACTTCTAATGAGGGGACAAGGAATCATTGTGTCCACTAATGCCAGCTACACGTATCACTAAATTCTAATTCTGACCTGCAATTGGAAATTAATGACCAAAGACTATGTATTTGCAGGCATGGACTCAATGAGGAAACAACTCCCCACAGTTTCATTGGGCAACACCTACATTGAAGGCCAAGGTCTGTAGTGCTGGCTTCAATTCGAATCACTGCACTTTAGGAAGAATGTGAAGGCTCAGCAACTCAGCCCCACCACTTTACTAGAATGGGCCCAGAATTTCATCACAAACTGCCTTTTATTCTGTGGGGTTTGTGGACTGGGATGACGTAGGCGAGATGACATGTGCCTGCATGCAAACAGGGCAATGCTGCTTGCCAGAAGAGCCACCTGCTTCTGGCACAGTCAGAGTTTTACCAGGATTACAGGACCCTTGATTGGTATTAAGTCTTCCCCTTCAGTTTCTCTTCAGACTGAAGGTTTGGTTGAGGGTGATTCACCACTACCAAAGCTGTGGATGTTCTCCTTGGAGCAGAGAAAGATTAAAGGAAATTTAATTGAGATGCACAGATTTAGATGAGAAAAACATAGAAACTATTTATATTACCGGAGTACATGACATTAAGATTACCGGCAAATGTAATGGATCATGGTGGGAAAAGTTATGACTTTTCCTCCTCACACTTGGGGTATTGCCTGAGAGCATTGATGTGAAGTTCAAAAAGAAGTTGGATAAATATCTGAAGGTAAAAGGTTTGCAGGGGAATTTGACAGGATAGTTCTTTAAAGAGCCAGCCAGGACTTGATAGATCCACAGGCTGTCCCTGACATTGCAGGGATTTATCATCAGTTGACCATGGTAAGCTGCAACAAGAAAGAATTTCATTGTTCCGTTGTCAGCACATATGATAAATACTTTTGACTCAACAAATGTTTTAAATAAATACACATCTAACCATTGTTCCTACGAAAATTAATTGAAAAAATGCATCAAAATGAGCAATCACCCAATTTCATATTTTTCAAAAATAGCAGAATGTAGGTACCAGATACATCAGTTAAAGAAAACCACATAGCAACTGAACATTATTGTTTTGCATTCTCTTGAATGGGGATGCACGAGGAAGGTAGGAGGAAGTAAGAGGAGGACACAGAAATTGCTCCAAAGTTTTATTAACATTGCTGAAATAAATGCAGTTAATTGGGTTTCATCTAAACCTGAATTTTCAAAGGGTCTATTTGCCCATAATGCCACTGATCACTCCATGCAGGCGAATCATGCAGTACATCTGTTCTTTGTAGAAAAATGTGTGCACAAGAGCACAGGTTAATTAGGCAGTTGTCCATGCAAAACATCCAAGGCCACATGGGAAAAATAGATGGAGGGTTCTGTGAGTTAGCTCATTGAGCAGAAGACCAATTCACAAAGCAGAATACTTCACAATTGTCAGACAAGCACTTAGTCTTGCTTGATTGATGATGTCAAGGGCCCTTTATTAGATCCACATGCAGCTGGAGTAACAACGCATGCCGTGGCAGGGATGAGACTATCACCCATCTCGAGACTATCAACCATCTCCTTCTGGAACATGCAATTAGTAAGATCATGAAAAGGATCCATTGGTTTTTGTCACGGTTCATCCCATTCAGCTGTGCTATCACCAATCTATATGCTTTCCCCAGGGATACCTTCAACCAGTAGGAAATTCAAAAGACAGTATTGGAGAAATTAAGAGAGCTGAAAGGCAATAACTCCCCCAGGACTTGATAACCTGTATCAATGGGGTTTGATGGAGGTGGATATAATGGTTGTTATCTTCCATAATATCATAGATGTTGTGATGTACCCATAGATTGGGAGGCAAGAAATGTAACTCCTCTATTTAAGAAGCAGTGTAGAACTAAAACTATAAACTATAGACTAATTAAACAGGTTTCAATAATAGGAAAATTCTTGAAACTTATTGAGTGGGAAAAGCGCACTTTGAAAATAGTAAGAGAGTTGACAGGATCAACATGCACTGGGAACTTGAGGTTGTAATTAGCAAAGCAGGTAATAGTGAACCGATTGAGGAGTCATTTTATGAACATTAAGGCCTCTGATAAAGATACTACACAAGAGATTATAAAAAAATTAAAATGCAAGATGTTGAGGGTTAAGTGCTGACTGATTAATGAGCAGAGAATAGAGAGTCGGAATAAAGAGGTCATTTTCAAGTTGAAAAGTGCGATGATGCCACAGAAATGGGTGCTTTGCCCCAGCTGTTCACTATCTAGATCAATGATTTGAATGAGGGGGTCAATATGTGCAGTCAGGCTGTGTTAAAACTCCTATGAGACAAGGGGAAATATGAATAGATTAAGTGAATGGCTAAGGACCTGGCTGACGGAATATAAAGTAGAAACATACAAGGACACCAGTTTGGTGGTGGAGAAAGAAAGGCAGAGTATTTTCTTAAAGGTAAGAGTTTAAAATGTATTGGTGTCCAGAGAGACCTGGGTTTTCTTGTACATGAACCACAAAGTCAACAAGTACAGCAAACATTTAGCAAGGAAAACTGAGAATTTGAGTACAAGTGTAGAGATGCCATGTTCCTATTCCATAGGGCCCTGGTGAGACAGAGAATGGCAATGTACATGAAGGGAATTGGGGTTAAAGCTGCAAAGTTGCATGTCAGCCATCAGCGTGCTCCTATTTCATCAAGTTCATATGCTGCAGCAAGATTTATCAACTGCGTGTTCAAAGCTTGGATTTCAGAGGAAGGAGTTCCCAATGATGAATGCAGCTGGCTGGAATTGTTGAAAGTTGCCGACTATAAAATGCACTGAAACTTGGCAGAGCCATGCCTATGATCTAGGAAGGATGCAAGGGTTTAGGCCCTCCCATCACTCCACAATGTGGGGCCAAATGCTGCATAGAAACGTGAACATATTGCTCATGGAATGTCTGTGAAAGAAAAATTAACATCATGCTGATATAATGAAAATCTTGTAAATAAATGGAATGACGTGTCTTGTGCTGTGGTTGTGCTAAATGAATGTGCTATAAAGTTTTACTGATATACTATGAAAAAAATGCAAATCCTTGGAAAACCAATGATCAATTAATAGAATTATTGTAGTCAGCTGAAAGCTGTGCATTGATGATTGAGCTCAGTTACTTGGAGCCTCTGCAATATCTGGATACAGTTAGTTAGGGTCTGTCTAGTTGTTCAACAGCCCTCTCAAGGCACAAAATGAAAAGTTCTGCTCAGTGCATGTTGAGTTTCTGACTGAGAAATACTTGTAACATCAGATTCGGGTGCTGTAGAGTCATGGAAGGTGGCTGAGAGTGAAGCACCGACGAGAGGATCTGTAAATATGAACATGATAACATTATTACTAATGTGAGTGTTCACTCTGGTGAAACAAAAGTGGCTATCAGCAGTCTAGACTGCTGTATGAAATTTTAGGATCTAGAAGGGAAGATTATGCTGAAATTCAATGTGCATCTCTTCCTGTTACATAAAGGCAGGAGACAGAAGCTCCAAACTAGTATTGTGAATTGACATTGGATTAATATGCTGATATCCGCCCACCTTTATATGGCATCCAACTGAAAATGGAATTGGTTTGAAAAACCTCAGCATCAGGTATCTGTGTCTGCGGACTACGTTTGGCTTTCAATACTCCTTACTCAGCTTTCCTCTTTTGCTTTATAAAAGTATCTGGAAACTGTATCCTGTCTGTTGTTGGCACTAACTAGAAGGAACAGAGCAAGAATTATATTTGACTGCACAGTGGTCACCTCAGAATTCTGATCGGTTCACGTGACAGGTTGGGACTGTCCAGATGTACACCATCGGCATTTATAAGGAGCCAATAGACAGTAGGTGCAGGAGTAGGCCATTTGGCCTTCTCACCATATCCACTGACTCCGCTATCTTTAAGAGTTCTATCTATCTATCTCTCTCTTGAAAGCATCCAGTAAATTGGCCTCCACTGCCTTCTGAGGCAGCGAATTCCACAGATTCACAACTGGGTGAAAATGTTTTCCTCATCTCTGTTCTAAATTGGTTAGGTATGGTCTAATAAGGAATCCATTAGGAGAAGGTGGGGGTGGCAATGCAGTATGTAGTCACTATTTTGTACCTCTACTAGGACCACGCCATATTTGTACTATAACTTGAGCAACCACACAGGCATGTCACTAGCAATCCTAGGCATCAAAGATGCGGTGGAGAGATCAGCAGTGGGGAGTGGGTAGATGGAAGTCATTCATTACACTTCATATTTCTGCTCATGAAAGTTAACTAATCTCTGCTAAATTCCTCCATCAAGTTCCAATAATGTGTGTGCATGTCCACTGAGATCTGCTTTGTGTGGTATAGTATAAGTAAACAATTCAAATGTTTTATTTTCTTTGGAGAAAGAATGGTGATAAAAATGGGAATTTGTATTGTTTGATAGAAGTTTCATTGATTAGATATTGATAGCCAACTGGACAATTGATATTCCTAATTTAATGGCTTAAGAAATGTATTGGGTGGCATAGAGTGACCTGAATAAATTGTATCTTCACATTGAAGTCAATCTTCAATTAAGTGTTTACGTTCAAGTTAATTTGAGGCAACTTCATAATATATTTAATTTGATGACACAATGCAAATTATCATTGTGTTCAATATCAAAAACCTTAAAAATGACTAATTCTCCTGTGTTCTTTGAAAGATTTAATGGCTACCTGCAAGTTAAAGGAGTAAATGAGGTTGATATCCGTACTATTGTATACCAGTGAAGTTGGTTTGCTCCCAGAATATTGATGAAAGCTACATCTTTCTTTGCTGAAAATTAGTTTTCAGTGGACAGTCATACTTTGCCAATATCCAAACAGAATTACTGAAAAATAAACTACTTCACCCAAATGTTAGTGGGAACCTATCAAATACAAGAATATTTTCAGCAGCAAATCCTTTTTAAGCAGTCCAAATCAATTCAAATTGTATTTGTAACTGAGAAAAATTAATCCTTTGTTTGTGTAACTAACTTTTCTACTTTCCTTGTAAGCCTAACCTGGAGTTTCCCAGAGCTTATAACTGTTGTACACACTAATCATTGACAAGGATACAGTCCAAAATTCAATCCTGTGCTACTTAACAGATGTGTACAAAAACTGATGTTTATCCTGCTGGACACGTTAGTGAAATTCACAAGGAATTGGTTAGTTATGGTCTGATACAGCTCTACAAATCACTTGACCTCCTTTTCATTAAATCTTGTTTTGACGATCAGGATGAGACAGGATTGCAATAACCCAGATGTAAAAATAAAATGATTGCCCTGCTCACTTTACCTTGTGAAGGGATTGTGTCTTCTGAGCAACATGGTGTGGTAGTCTGTGTGCTATACCCACTTGAGCATTGTAAGGAATCCCTACTGCTCCTCTGCGTATCCAGCTGAAGTCCTCGGCTCAAGGCCAAAGCCAGTTCTTCATGAGTTTCCACCTCCTCCCCTTGCTGCCAAAGAAAGGAACGTATATTACATTACTGCAACAACATAAAAGCGAGGATTAATCCAATCGTGTTTCACATTCAAATCAAGGTAGGCAAAACAATAAGAGCTTAGTTTCACATATTTTAAATATTGTATTTCTAAGATAAGTTCTAGGTTCAGCCTTTGAGTTGCTTGTTCATGAATCATTCCTCAAGCTTTGTAAGAACTGCGATCGGATTTTTCCCCATCAAAATGTTGATTTTCCAAAAGGATAGCAATATATTTGTACTTTTAATGCAAAAATGTATTTGGCAAAAATGTATTTGGGGTAAAAAACAAGCAAAACAAACATTGTTGAGGGAATCTCAAAGTCAATTGTTGAAAACATGATGCATTTTTCTTTAATCAGAACTTGTAATAGGCATCCCCATATGTGGTTATCTGAAAAATGCAACATCTTCAATAACTAACACAGAATTTACCTTATGACTGTACGTAGCAGTAGAAACAGTCATACTTCGAGTTCTCTGAGCCTCATCCATTTGTACGCTCTGGCCAATGGATGCTGTTGCTTTAGTTTCAGTATCCCGTCGCTGCTCAGAGTCTTTACGCTTTAGTAGAGTGTTTACTCCTGGCTGGTCATAGGGACCTGGTCTTGCCCAGTCCTGATTAAAACACAACAAGTTTAAGAAAATTAAGTAGGCTGTTATTATTATTGTTTTGGTATATTGTATCAAAACCTCCAAGGTATTACATCCATGAGTAAAAGGGATGTTAATGAGGGGAACACAAATTATGGATCCATTGGTTGTGAGTGCAGAGAGTCAGCAAAAGCTTTTTCACTGGGATTTGTATATATAAATAAAACCAGGATGCCACCTCTGACTACTTGAACCACATTAGTTAAGTAGATTTCATGGACGAGAAATAATATTCCTTCAAAGTTCCTTCTATTTCTAGTCTACTTTAAAAGATTGTATAGGTATGAAACATTGATTTTCATTTGTTCTGGATACTTAGTAAATTACAATTTAAATCTTAATACAAATCTTACATCACAATATTATTTCTGAAAAGATGGTGACAGAATGAAGAGGAGGAAAAAAGCTAAAGGTAGGTGAGGAAGGGAATGAAAGTGCTTAAGGTAATTCACACAAAGTGTAATGCTTGTTATATCTTGAAGACCAGATTTGGTACCACTGAAATGCATGTGTTTGTGGCAATGTAAATCACAGCATTAGATCAAGTTGCTTTGCAAACGGAACAAGCTGTTGTGCTGACAATAAAAGGTATTTTGTACAGGTTGCCAATTAACTTGACTTAATTAAAGCATATTTTGGAAAAAACTGAGTACCATCACCTTTAAAAGCCACATGGAAGTTGCTCAAAGAAAGAGTTTTACAAAGTAACAGACATTTTTTTAAAGCAATGCAAAAGAAAAATTTAAAAACACAAACCTTCCAGCTAGGCACCTTTGATGATGGAAACATGCCAGGCCCAATGGTATAATAATGAGGATAAACTGGGTGAGCTGCTGAATAAGGTCTGGAACAGGGTCGGGAACAGGACTGAAAATGTGGGAGAAAGCGTGTACCAACTGAGGCAAGGTATGGTTCACTAGATGAATTGAAGTGATCAAACCCATTTGTCAACTGCAAATAAAAAGAAAAGCACAACACAAAAAACATATACAAATGGAATAAAAATAATTATGAAGAACAGTATACAAAATCAGAGGGAGCAATTAACATGAACTGAGAGCAATCACAAAGTAAAATAATACTCAGTTCAGAACCACCTCACTGCCAATATTTTTTTGTTGGAAGATAAATATTTCTAAAACGTTCATGCAGGAAATTCAAATAATTCTACAAATAGCTTTAGGGATTAGAGTAATTCTCATATCTCTATTGAAAGCACATTAAGCACATGTATTATTTTATGGGTACAGGATCTGAACATTCCTTTACTGGATTAAATGTCTCAACTTCCACTATGGTGACGGGCACCTCACGACGCCATATTGCCTGGTCCTCACACACAGCTTGGTGCTTCACTATGGATTCTACAAGTTGATGGTCTTCAAACCGTAACAGGCATCCCAGCACGACATGTGTCGCTTTCACTCAGAGAATTACATTGAATTCCTGCAGAGTGTGAGCCCCAACAACATGCAGTGCTTCGCCAAGAGTCCCAACAACATGCAGTGCTTCGCCAAGAGCCCCAACGCCTTCAACGTGGACGATGACCTGAGGGCCAATTAACCTACATGCCCACGCCAAGAAATTTGAGGTACCACACCTGGCGATGAACAGAACTTGTTAAACACACTTCTCGCACGAGGTCTAAAATATGCTTGACCCACCCGTCATTCCTCCTTCCTGCTCCCGTCCGACATACGGTACGGAAGCTTGAAAGCGCGCACCACCAGACTCAGAAAAGGCTTCTTCCCCTCGGTTACCAGGCTTCTGAACGGTCCTTTCATACTGTTCGATTCACCTCTACCCCATTGCAGACATTGGACTGTGTCTCTAGAGCTGGTGCTCTACAATACCAAGAACTATATTCTGCACTCTGTATCTTCCCCTTCGCTCCGCCTATTATGTATAGTGTTATCTGATCTGTTTGGATAACAAAGTTTTTCACTACACCTCGGACAATAATAAACCTACTAGTCAAACCTAATAGTCAACTGGCATTGATTAATTCATAGAGAATTTGAACACCAAATGCCAACAGTTTGTTGGATCCCCATTTTCCTAGTACATCGAGCACACACACATATCAATCAGTAAACCAGGACCATCTCTATCCTTTTATAAACATGGATGAAGCTCATCCAGCAATATGTTCATCACAATCTCAGCTAGTCAATCTTTTGGTTTAATATAGCAATAGCTAGTAAATTACTCAATTTATTCTTTGGCAGTGTGGGGTTCTTTTGAACGGAGTAAACAATTTCAAAAGACAGATCTCATCTACAATTGACTCTGCATTAATAATCCCAAAGTGTAATTTTTTATGGGGATAAAAAGATTGAATACAAGATGAAAACAGGTAGAGTAACAGTAATCTGGACTTTTCCAATGTCTTGGGAAAAAGACTCGTCACCTTTTCTGTTGATGCCCAGGCTCCCATTGTAGAACCCGAGCTTACTGAAGTGGGTGAGCTGCACTCACTCACTGATTGGCACGTTTCAGAAGCTTCAGAGGAGGCAGAGCTTGATGAATTCTGCAGCACACCAATATAAACATGGAAGAGGTGGGGAGAAACAAAAATGGAGGAAAAAGAACCAAAGACAAAGCAGGGAAGAAGAAAAATATAAAATTAGGGGCAAGGTATTACAAATTACTTTGCAAATTATCCATCCTCAAATAATTTCAAGGATGAAAAGGCAGAAAGCTCAATCATCCCATTCCACCTCGAAGAGCACAGAACGAATCAAAGAACATTTATATACTAATGAGAAATGTAGTTCTAATTATTAAATTAGTTACTAGGAATAGCAGTTTTACATTAGTTAGCAATGATCATAATTCGTCATATTTCATTCTGGCTAAGAAATGCACTTGCAGATCTCAGAAGGTTAATTTGAGTTTACAATATTTTGTTAGCATAGACTGAGACTCTAGACCTTGACTCAAAATTGCAGAGTTTAAAGATTTGACATTGCATATAACTTCACGTACCTGGGTGGTTCCTTCTGGTGGCATTGGGGAAGGGGACTTGGATTGGAATGCATCCTGGGACATGAAGCCAGAGTCATGGGATGAAACACTGGACAGCCTCATTGGAACTTGTTGGGGCTGGTTGGAGCTGCGGTAGCGATAGTGTGAAGTGGGAGAGTGAGAGTGGGATCCACTGGATCTGGAGTCACTACTGTTAACGCTGTTCAGACTGCTAAAAAATACAAAAAGGAAGGACAGAAGGGGAAGATCGTTTGCAATTAAAGTGTCAAGCTCTGCAAATCAAGAAGCAATAGCCATTCACCTTCAAGCCACAAAATCATATCAAAAACATAAAATGAACATGTGTGCACAGACGTGGAAAGTAAAAGCAAATCATTCACTACTCCTGGCATCAGTTCCTTCAACCTCTAGCACTATTTCATTGATGTTACTGTTAGCAAAAAACTGTGCTAGTGAACAAAGATGCATGAATATTTATGACAAGAATGTAAATACTGTATGCTGACAACTATTATGGTAAGTAGAAACTTCAGAACAGTGATCGAGCAGAAGTGGTTGGAGGTAGAACAAGGTGGGAAAATATCGTGCTGGAAAATATTTATCCTTCGGCGTAAAATAAAAGATACTTCAACTTTTGACCCTTTCAAAGTTTTTTGACTAAAATGTTCAATTTTTTATACCTATTACAAGTTTTGAATTTCAACATTTACGCACGTTAAATATTAGGATAGAGTCTTCAGTATTTAAATTGTTAAGTAAACTGCAGAATTCAACCAGGGGATTATCTGCAGAAAAACATTTACTGAATTTAATGTTACTAGCTTCACCATATAATGTGCAGCTTAAATCAAGGATCCATCATAACCCATCATTTTGAAACTTGAATCTTTACTGCTTTGTGTAGCTGAAGTCTGTAAACTATCTATAAGGGCTCATTACTAAGGGAAAGGCTCCCAGGCAGATATGTTTGTGGATATCACAATACAACAAACTGAAAGAACATGTTAGTGAGATAATCAGCAGGCAACATTTCTATTGGAAGCTTTAAACATGCCATTATATTCATATGTCCTGCCTACACAGTGAGAAATGTAAGTGGAATATTAGCCATAAGATGTCATCAGGACACAGCTTCATTGTTAGATAAAGGTACTATAACAAACACTGCACATGCAACTTCACTGAATTGCACTTTTAGAAGTTAGACATTAATTTAAATCTACTCCAGAAGTGAGTAAATACAGTAGGTCCAAATGGATTGAAATGTATCAAAAATGTAACATTTAATGGTTTAATCTTATGATTCATTCATTGGTTTAAGCTTTAGGTGATTGTCACATTCTTAATTAAATCCTTACAAGATTGTTCTACTTAATAAAATAGTATAACATACAAAATGATACAGCAAAGGAATTTCATCATGAGGCATCGTGACTTCTAGACTAAAGGAGCATGACAGTTCAATGTTTTAATATATAAATATTATATATAAACAGGAGAAATAAATATTTAATGCAGAAAGGGAAATTGGACTGAATGGATAGTTTTCCATTAGTTGGCAGAGATGAAATTGGCAGCAGAGTAGATTTCATCCATTTCACCACTAACTTCCACCCGGCACTCAAATACACCTGTACCATTTCCGACATTTCCCTACCATTTCTTGACCTCACTATCTCCATCGCAGGTGATAGACTATTGACTGACATCCACTATAAACCCACTGACTCCCATGGCTATCTGGACTACATTTCTTCCCACCCTGCTTCCTGTAAGGACTCCATCCCCTACTCCCAATTCCTCCATCTACGCCGCATCTGCACCCAGGATGAGGTGTTCTACACCAGGGCATCGGAGATGTCCTCATTCTTCAGGGAACGGGGGTTCCCCTCTTCTTCCATAGATGAGGCTCTCACCAGGGTCTCTTCTATAACCCGTGACTCTGCTCTCACTCCCCATCCCCCTCGTAACAAGGGCAGAGTCCCCCTTGTCCTCACCTTCCACCCTACCAGCCATCACATACAACAAATAATCCTCCAACATTTTCGCCACCTCCAACGTGATCCCACCACTTGCCACATCTTCCAATCTCCTCCCCGTCTGCTTTCCGCAGAGACCGCTCCCTCCGTAAATCCTTGGTCAATTTGTCCCTTCCCACCCGAACCACCCCCTCTCCGGGCACTTTCCCTTGCAACCGCAAGAAATGCTACACTTGTTGCTTTACCTCCCCCCTTGAATCCATTCAAGGACCCAAGCAGTCTTTCTAGGTGCGGCAGAGTTTCACCTGCACCTCCTCCAACCTCATCTATTGCATCCGCTGCTCTAGATGACAGCTGCTCTACATCGGTGAGATCAAGCGTAGGCTTGGCGATCGCTTCGCCGAACACCTCCGCTCGGTTCGCAATAACCAACCTGATCTCCCGGTGGCTCAGCACTTCAACTCCCCCTCCCATTCCGAATCCAACCTTTCTGTCCTGGGCCTCCTCCATGGCCAGAGTGAGGACCACCGTAAATTGGAGCAGCAGCTCCTCATATTTCGCTTGGGCAGTTTGCACACCAGCAGTGTGAACATTGACTTCTCTAATTTCAGGTAATCCTTACTTTCTCCTCCCCTTCTCAGCTCTCCCTCAGCCCTCTGGCTCCACCTCTTCCTTTCTTCCTCCCGCCCCCCCCCCCCCCCCCTCACATCAGTCTGAAGAAGGGTTTTGACCTGTAATGTTGCCTATTTCCTTCACTCCATAGATGCTGAGTTTCTCCAGCATTTTTGTCTACCATGAAATTGGCAACAATAGCTTGCATAAAAGCTGTCAGGACACAATCAAATCAGTAGTTGAAATTATCCTCATATAAAGCAATGTCTTTAAAAATACAAAAATTACACAGTAAAAACATTTTGTAATTTATCTTAATAGATGCATCTAAGAATTGAAAAGTCAAAGGGAAATACAAAATTTCTCTCAATAACTCTATATACCATACAAATATCAGACCGGCCAATTTTAATGCTATTGTCAAGTTACATTGCACGAGTAGGACCAGTCATTCACTTACCTGCAGACACTAGACTTCCTAGACATGGTGGTGCTTGGAGAAGATGGAGGAGTTTGGTATGTCCAGTTATAATCAGAGCCCTTTAGATCAATAATTACCTGAAATAAAAAGACAATCAAAAAATTTGATCAAAAACCATTTGTAAATTGTCATTTAGTTTTAGTTGTTAGAGATACAACTTGAAAACAGGCCCTTTGACCCACCGAAGTCAGCACCGACCCGCGATCACCTTTACACTAGTTCTATCCTGGGACAATTTTTACAGAAGCCAATTAACATACAAACCCACATAGCTTCAGGATGTGGGAGGAAACCAGTGCATCTGAAGAAAACTCACATGGTCACAGGGAGAACATATAAATGCCCAAATTTATAGATCTTTCTAACATGTGCGGGTTACTGACAAGTTTCAACTGTCATTTCAACAGTGCTTTACATGTAACGCTTGCAACACAAAATTGCTTTGCTGAATTCTCTAAGACGGCTTCCGAAAATTAGTCAAAATTCTATGAAATGTAAGTTAATGTAATTTATGAAAAGAAAATCGCTATAAATTACATGGGTTGCTGACTCACTCACCTGCTCACTGGCTGTTGGTAGTTTGTGAGGATCCATTGTCAGATTAGTCAGATCATCTGCAATAGTTTGCAGATGAGTTACCTCCCCCAGCATTGACATTTCTTCTTCCTATGAGTAAGTTGCAATTACATTTGAAAAAAAACATTTTTATTGCATAATTTCTAAAACTGTTGGCAATATGCTAATAATAACCCAAAATACTCACCACAATATAATCCATCTAATAAATAAATTAGACTACATTACTGAAAGTGAATGAGATTACATTTGTGCAAATTATATGGAGTTAATCTGCTCACTGCACTGCAAATTGCCCTATTTTTTACAGAAGAAATTGCTATGGTTTCTTTTTCCCTCTGCTCAAAGATTATTTTCTGAATATTGATATTAGTTTATCATTGTCACATATACTGAAATACAGTAAGAAACATCGTTTTGCACACTGTCCAGGCAGATCATGAGTGAAGCAGTTAGTGCAAAAAGAAAAATAAAGGGTGCAGAATTATAGTGTTTCAGCTGCAGAAAGAGTGCAGATTAAAATAAGGTGCAAGGGCCACAAAGAGATAGATTGGAAGATGGTGAGTAAGTCATGAACGCATGAGAGATCTGGAGTTTTAGTAATGACAGACAAGCCTTTCAAAATTAAAGTTAGGAAATACTCCATAATCTAAAGGTTGGTAAGAGTTTGGAACTCATCCTAAACAGCAGTGGATTAGAGATTAATAAGGTAAGTTCTTCATCACATCATGGTGCTCAAAGCATCTACATAACAATCTGTCAAGAATGGAGCAAGTGAATACTTAGTCCAGTGGCAGCAGTAGTAATCATTGAGGATGGTCTGTTCTAGATAATTTTGGCTGCAGCTCTACCGCTGTGCCTCCCTCCTTCCATAGAACATTTCCACGGCCACTGTGCAGCCCTCCTTTCTTGGACCATCCTTCCTTTAGCTTCTAATTAAATTGGAGATTTTTTAAATATTTTAAATCTTTTCTTTGCTCTGACTCCCCATCTTTTCATGTTTTAGTGATGGTTTTAAAATTAAATATACCGGTCATATCTCGTGATTGAGAATCTACGGTGCTTTAACACATCTATCTACTACTTTTCAACACATCACTGCTTGTTTTTCCCCCAGATTCCCTGTACAGAGTGCTACGCCATTTCAATCTTTCACAAATGGAAACTTGTCACTTAAAAGCCAATGGAAATGAATGATGTGCAGGCAAGCTGAACTAACTATGCCAATGTCACTGGCTATAGCAAGGAATCCATGTGAAGCATGAAATCGACCCAAGGGCTGTTTGATAGTGTTACATTTTAGATGTATGCGCGGGAGCTCGTGTGGGCTGTTTAAATATTCATGTTGGAAGTTGGTGTTATAATAGATGCTTAAGAACAGTGTCTTAAAATTAAAAAAAACTAAATTTCCATGTGATTTGATAAATCTTACTAGCATATAAATCATTTTGGCCTCGATCCTCCACTAGTAATAACAACTAACACTTCTCCACTTCTAACCTCGAGCATCCCCGATTTTAACTGCTCCACTCCTGCCAACTAGGCCTTCAGCCAGCAACTCGGCAATTCCCTCACTAAGCTCTCAGTCCCTTGACCTCTCAGTCCTTCTTTAGTTCTTCTATCTTTTACATGACTCAGCATATAATTTTGTTTGATGGAGCCTCTGTAAAGCATCCTGATATGGTGTACATATAAAAGCTTTACGCAAATATGGTTTCATGGCAACTTAAAGATATTTGACTTCATTTTGTATTGAACTAATAAATGATGCACAGCACATCTCCCGAATGGTCACAAGATAGAAAGTAATTTATCTCATTGAAGTTAAGGTCCAAAAAGACCTTAATGCTTCCTCATGGTGGAATCCAATTGTTTCCTAAAAGACCTTGATGTTGACTCCATGACTCTTATTCACATACAAACAGAAAAGTTTTAAAAAAGGGAAGGGCAGGAGTTGGTCATCCGGTCCTTCAATTCTCCTCTGCCATTCATCAACAACACTGCCAATGCTCCACCTTAGTTCTATTTCCCTGTACTATCCCTATATCTCAATTACTTTGCCATTCGAAAACCCATTGATCTAGTTTGAATAAACTCAATGACAGTTTCCACCGCCATCTAGATTAGAGATTTCTGAAGATTCACCACTCATCTCAGTACTGAAAGGTTTGCCACTTATTCTTAGACTGTTCTGGATTCTTCAGCATGTGAAAATATTCCCCATGCACTCACCATATTGAGTCCTATAAGAATTTTTGAAGTTTCATTGAGATGGCCTCCCATCCTTCTGAACTCAAGCATACAGGCCTCATCTACTTAACCTAATATAGAAAATTCACTAACGTACTAACCTTTTTAAAAAAAAGACCACTACTGTACATAACACTCCAAGTGAGGTCTCTAGGGCCTAAATAACTGCAAGGAGGCAGCTTTACTCCTGCACTGAAATTTTGTAATAATGGACCACATTTCATTTGCCTTCATAATTACTTGCTGCATGTGCACAGCAGCTTGCAAGTAAACCTAGTTCTCTGAGCATCATTATATCCCAATCTAATACAATTTTGTCTTTCTGATTTGAGCACCAAATTGGATGAACTCATACTACTTCACAATCCCTCAGTAACAATCACACTCAACTCTTCTTTACATCCTCTTCTTTATTCATAATCTCACTTGTTTTGTATCAACAGCAAATTTGGAAATTTGACATATACGCTCATCACTAAATTATTAATGTGGATTGTGATTAGCCAGGGATATGTATTCTGAACATCAGCCATGATCATGATTTGGGACGATCAGCCATGATCACAATAAATGGCGGCGCTGGCTCCAAGGGCCGAAAGGCCTCCTCCTGCACCTATTTTTTATGTTTCTAATTGTACAGTTGGCTTCAATATCTGATGACTTATTCCTATCATTGTTCCTATTTTTCTTTAGATAAAATAAATGTTCTATCAATCCTGAATTTATATTTAACTACCTTGAATTTGTTCATTTTATCCTAATGTTTTACTTCTAAATATTCTCAATTATCTTTTCCATATCATTAACTTTCTTATTTGCATCTCCTACATTGTCACAGGTGCATTTCTTTCACAGCAGACAAATCAAGTTTAGTATAAATTTGTTCAAATCTTTACATAGTTCACATTGATCCTCTGTTTTCTCCTACACTCCACAAGCATTAATTGTCAACACTAGGAACGAGTGCCTAACAAAGAGTACAGGTTGCACGAGAAATCTCCGATGCCAGTGATATTGGAAATAGAGTGAATGGCCTGTGACATCATCAGGTATGCAATTGATGCCACAAAAAAACATAATCTGCACAAATGTGATTAGTACAGACAAAAACAATGGCCTCTCTGTTTGATCGGTCAGCGTAGGTTGATCCAGAAAAAATATGTTGGTAAAATGGCTTGTGTGCGTGATTTGCAAATGATTGATGTGCACAAATAGATCAAGCTTTCAGGAATAGATCATTTTTGTGTAATAATTCTTTCTCCGAGTAAGAAAAACATTATAGGAAGAACTAAAAAACAGGTAAGTTAAACTCATGAGAAAGTCTGGCAATTAAATTTGATGCTTAATTGACAATAGACAATAGGTGCAGGAGTAGGCCATTTGGCCCTTCAATATGATCATGGCTGATCATCCCTAACCAGTACCCCGTTCCTGCCTTCTCCCCATAACCCCTGACTCTGCTATCTTTAAGAGCCCTATCTAGCTTTCTCTTGAAAGTATCCAGAGAACCAGCCTCCATCGCCCTCTGATGCAGAGAATTCCACAGACTCATAACTCTCTGAGTGAAGAAGTGTTTCCTCGTCTCCGTTCTAAATGGCTTACCCCTTATTCTTAAACTGTGACACCTGGTTCTGGACTCCCCCAACATCGGGAACATGTTTCCTGCCTCTAGCGTGTCCAAACCCTTCTTATATGTTTCATCTTATATGTTTCAATAAAATCCCCTCTCATCCTTCTAAACTCCAGAGTATACAAGCCCAGCCGCTCCATTCTCTCAGCATATGACAGTCCCACCATCCCGGGAATTAACCTTGTAAACCTACGCTGCACTCCCTCAATAGCAAGAATGGCCTTCCTCAAATTAGGGGACCAAAACTGCACACAATACTCCAGGTGTGGTCTCACTAGGGCCCTGTACAACTGCAGAAGGACCTCTTTGCTCCTATACTCAACTCCTCTTGTTATGAAGGCCAACATGCTATTCGCTTTCTTCACTGCCTGCTGTACCTGCATGCTTACTTTCATTGAGTGATGAACAAGGACCCCCAGATCCCGATGTACTTCCCCTTTTCCCAACTTGACACCATTTAGATAATAATCTGATTGGAAATTATCAGGTCTCTAATGCTCGTACAATAATTTCCCTCCATTTGATCTGCTGGCAAGAAATTTAAAGCTACAGGTATATCGTTGATTTGTTGCCTCGTAGTTAGACACAGCCAGACGACTCCATATGTTTCACCGCCTCCAACCTCATCTACTGTTTCCGCTGATCCAGGTGTCAACTTCTCTACATCAGCGAGACTAAGCGCAGGCTCGGCGATCATTTCGCTGAACACCTCCGCTCAGTCCGTCTTAACTTACCTGATCTCCCGGTTGCTCAGCGCTTCAACTCCCCTTCCCATTCCCAATCTGACCTTTCTGTCCTGGGCCTCCTCCATTGTCAGAGTAAGGCCCAGCGCAAATTGGAGGAACAGCTTCTCATATTTCGCTTGGGTAGTTTACACCCCAGTGGTATGAACATTGACTTCTCTAACTTCAAATAGCCCTTGCTTTCCCTCTCTATCCCCTCCCCAGTTATCCCACCAGTCTTACTGTCTCCAACTACATTCTATCCTTGTCCCGCCCACTTCCCTGACATCAGTCTGAAGGGTCTCGACCCGAAACGTCACCCATCCTTCTCTCCAGAGATGCTGCCTATCCCGCTGAGTTACTCCAGCATTTTGTTTCTTCCTTCGATTTAAACCAGCATCTGCAGTTCTTTCTTACATCCTCCATATGTTAACTTTGCTGACATCATTTCCATAAATAGGAGCAGGATATATCTTCATGTCCAATGATCTCATCTGCAGTTCATCCTGCTCTGAAGTCAGCTGAAGATTAATAGAGTTAATCTTTTCAAATGCACTTTCATTTGCATGACAGCACAAGCAAGGTCTGCACTAATTCTTTAGTCTTGCTCCTGCCAGTGCACTGTAGAGATGATTTCACATTACCTTTTAACACTTGCTTCAGTGGCTAAGATCTACAACCATTTCTGGCTCTTTCCAGGGACCTGCAGCAGGCTTTAGAGGTTTAACAATGGATAAGTGTATGGAGCAAAAACATAAGCAAATGAGGTGATTTAAAGAGAAGCAACAGAGAAACTGCTGGAAAGGTTAAAGTTTAGAGCAGCAGGTGATACTGCTGCTTAAATCATCCCTGGGGGTAAATTAAAACAGTCTTCCTTCTTTGTAACAAAGTTTCTTTCAATTTTTAAATTGGGATACTTAAAAAAGTTTACAAAAAAGTTGATTTTTTGCAAAGCAACTGGGATTCGAAATACAACGAGTTAAAAAAGCATGAACTGGTGGAAAATATTTGAAAGTTCTTACACAAATACTAGAATTAGATTATTACGTTTTGGCCTCACAATGGTGTCAGCCATAATTTTGACATGTCCTCCTGACTCATATTTCTACACATTCCACATTGCTGTCTTTGTGCATTATTGGGAAGTGCTGTATAAATGCAAAAGCATTTTTTTTTTAAATACTTAACTGAGGCGTAACCACCTCTTATGTGTGTGAGAGGATTTGCAATATTTTCTTCTTAAGCTTTAAGCATGTATAAAATAGATCTTCCCATCACATCTTATTTCAGATTTGAGACTTTGCTTTGCACCATTTGGTGCATTTCCTTACATTACAATCAGTGGCAGTTTATAAGTATTCCTTTGATTGCATTGCTTTGCGATGACCCGAAGAAACTGAAGGTATAATATCAGCCGTTTTCTATTAAACTATAAAGCTTGCACAAAAGTAATAATGGTGAAATTAAACGGCCTGTCCCACGATGCGAGTTCACCCAAGAGCTCTCCCGAGTTTAAAAAAAAAATCAAACTCGTGGTAAGTATATAGAATGTACGTAGCGGGTACATCGGAGCTCGTGGATGTCTCGTAGCGGCTCGTAATGCTAACGGCAGGTACTCGGGAAACGAGGAAACTCGTGAAGTTTTTTCAACAGTGTGAAAAATTTCCAAGAGTAAAAAAACTCATGATGAGGTACCACCAGTTTGATTTTTTTTTTTAACTCGGGAGAGCTCTAATGGGTGAACTCGCATCGTGGGACAGGCCCTTAAAGATTGAAGCTGCAGATGCTAGAATCTTGTGCAAAAAAAACAAGCACTGGAGGAACTCAGCAGACCAGACAGCAACTGTGGAGGTAATGGATAAATTACATTTCAGGGTCGGACCCTTCTTCAGGGTGAAGGATTGGGGAAGGCAGTTGGAAACTAGATAGGGTTGGAAACAGATGGAACAAGGAGAGTGTTCCCCTGGGCCTTGGGTCCTTTAGCCATTCCCATCAGAGGTGCTGCTTGACCCACTGGGCTCCAGCAAGTTTGTTGTTTGCACAATGGGAAAAATAATCTGAGCCTGAAAAGAGAGTACATTAAGGATCCCAGAAATGGGTCATTCTGAGTAGTTTAACCACCAAAGTAGCAAGCTTGGAAATTCATCCCTAATAACATGCATACCTTTTACAAGAGCAATGATAAAATAACATCTGATCCAATTAAAACAGACAAGGAAACTTACAACCACGGGTCGCAGCATTGAAACAAAAGCACAGAAGCGACTACGTTCTTCAATGAGAGCTCTACGAACAGCTTGCTTTTCTGTTTCTTCGAGCAGAAGATATTTATCATTTACATCTTGCAAAGCACTGTCCAGCTGAGGTTGAATGTCTCCTTTTCCTAAAAATACAGAAATCATTATAATTTCAAGCAAAAATGTTACCTTCCTTTATTTGCCAGTGTTTAGTTTCATTATTTCCAGTACTTTGCCTTTAACTGAATTGGCTGAGCACAAGGATGAGATCTGGGTTGTCCCCATCTGCATGGCTCACTCATGCAGATGAGCGTCTGTTAGAGGTAGTGTCAGTAATTAAATTAAAAGTAAGCATTTTGAACTGTACTCTTCCATCTGTAAATTTGAGCCGATAAGATTCCTACTTTAGAAGTACCGTATTTCCCGGCAAAGACTACGCTATTTTTTACCCAAAAATAAGGCCCTAAAATTTACGTGCGTCTTGCAGGCCGAAGGTTAGATTGTTAGCCAAGATAGACTTGGCTATCCTTCAGTACAGCGGCTGTAAAAGGACAGCGCCGCTGGGGGGGAGAGTTCCTTCCACAGCGTGCGGGGAATCTGGCCCGGGTCAGCACGGCAAAGTAGCAAACTTGGCTGGGTAAAGTTGCGGGGAGGGCAGGAACGTTGAGAAGGAGGGGGTCGGGGATCATGCCACAACTCACTTAGTAGCTCGGGTGGACCGGATAGCGGAACCGGCCGCCACCTCAGCGCCTTCTGCCCGCCCGTCCGCCAGCCAGCCACGGTGTCCTTCGGCACAGGTGCAACTGGTGAAGGTGGTGGTTTGCGGGTAGCTACTGGGCAAAAGGTTGGCTGCTCCGTCCGGGGCTCTCTCTCTCTTCCCCCCGTTATGTGATCTTCCTGAGCCAGGAAGTCCCCGTCCCTCAGACCTGAACCGCACAGCGCATTGTGTGACAGGCGAAGTTGGAGGCTCCCTGGTCCACATTGCCTCCTTGAAGGTGTTTCAATCTTCTTTTCTACTGACTAAACCAAATCCTTGATCCTGTCCCGCCAGCCTTTTTTCAAAAATTAGCAGCTGAAAATGGGGATGCTTCTTCGACGCAGGTGCGTCTTCATTGCCGGTAAATACGGTAGTTAGAAATGGTACAAAGGTATTTATAATTAAGAAAATAATATGCTTGCTATCTTGTATGTCTTCCTTTGCAATGCTACTTTGAATGTCTTTATTCTAAGAAATCAAACATTTTAATACAGTAATTGCATTGTGCCACAAATCAGCTCAATTAGGTTTTTGTTTGTCTTTAAAATGTACCCCAACAAAATGGAAACCAAAATATTAACAAGATTAGAAAAAAGTTAGTATTTAGTGCAACCCTCATCTTCCCACCAAAAAAAGATAAAAATAAAAACATTCTAACACTAAAGGTATGACTATGTCTCTGTTGTAGTATTGATTCTCAAATAATGCACACTAATGTTCAGGTTTTAAACTGAATATGATTGATTTGTTTATGTCATCTACTTCATAACCATATAAATCCAGTTATTCTTTTGTTTCATTTGGAAACCAGTTGGCTTTGAGCAAGATTAATCAACAATATTTTGTTAATATTTTGCTTGGTTGAAACGAGCCTTGTGGTAAAATACAGGCTAACCCAACGTTATGGGGAGTTTTGTATTCCTAGAATATGGTTAATATCATCATTTTCTATATTGAAACTGCGTCATCTGTACGTCTAAAATGCTTGACATTTGTGCAGATAAAATTAGATATTATTTCATTTTTTCCCTACAAATTCTGTAACAGTAAATTTTTTTGTTATCTAAAAGTTTGGAATGGTGTTTTCTGAACTATGCAAGGGCAAATTTCTGGTGAGCGATCGTAAGGCAGGAGTTACCTGCAACTTATTTGGACCTTAGCAGGAAGGTTAAACAATAATTTGCATTAAAATCTCAGCTATCCCAAAAAAATGAGTAAAGATAATAATGACTATAAAACCTTTTAATCAGGAGTTCTAATGACTTTAGCTACAATGCATGAAGCCTTTTTTATGTTAAAATTAAAAGCACGTTTAAACTGACCACAAACCAAACTGGAACAAAAACTGCAACGTGCTCCAATCCCAACCTACTTATACATTACAAAACATCAAAAGCACACCTAATACATTTTTGAAGTAGAACCACAGTGAAATACTTGGACAAGACATCATTAACATGCTGAATGTTATAAATTACAGTGCCCCTATAATTGCATCATCAGTGATACCCCAGGGTTCAATCCATTCACAAAACATGAAGGTAGTGTGGAAGGAACAATATACCACGAACAAGGCTACTTCAGACAATAACTTTAGGAGGGGACATGTAGGGGTAAAGGAAGGAACAACATCCACTGCAGGTATAGAGTTGTTTCAGCTCCCTTTGCCTCATAGATCCAATCCAAGTAACACGCATTTCCACGATCCTTTCAACCTTGGTCACAAAAGCAAAATGATTTGGATGAAATAAAAATGTACACCGAAATGTACTTTTGAACCTGAATTAAATAAAAATTGGTACCATTGCATGCTGTCCATTGGGACAAACATTGTAGGACAAATGGTAAGATTTGTAAAGGATTATGATGTTTTAAGAATATTTTCTGCAGTTATTTTGATCCCTCTAGCAAGCTTTCTGAAATGTTCCCCTCGTTATAATCTCAGTAAACTCAGTAAAAATGTAGATTTTCCGATACTTGTATTAATATTGCTTGGATCATCCTAGCTTTAATAATTAAAACAATAGTTCTGAAATTGAACATTATTAAATTGGGAGATCATGTATAAAGGTTGCAATTCTTAAATGAACATAAATGTTTTAATTTGGAAAAGTTATTGGATCATACAATGAAATATTATTTATAGATTTCATTGAATTTGTTACTGTTGAATTATCAATCCCATTTCACATTCACCAGAATATACTTCCTCATTTTCCAAAACAACAACTATATAATTCTCCTCTACATATTGCTCCGCATAACCTTGGGTAAAACATTTGACTGGCAGCATAAAAGTCGATAGGCTGAATTCATTGGTTATTTTTGGAAATGTAAAATGCATCCTTTATGTGTACAAATCAATTGACATTTACCTCTGTGTAAGACAAATGTTCTTGTGATTTGCAATATCACATCCTAAATAACGAGTAATCTGGGTTAACCTATCTAAATCTGAAACAGTTTGATGAGCCCACATTCGATTTATCTAGGTTATAACAAATAAGATTTATAAAAATTTGTCACAACATTTTTTTTTGAGTGGTGGCACAATATGAGAGTGCCATTTAACAAACTTTTGGATAGGCACATGAATATGCTGGGAATGAAGGGATATGGATCATGTGCAGGCAGATAAGAGATGGTCTTGACATCTTCTGCATAGACATTCTGAGACAAAGATGTTGTTCCTGTATTGTACTATGTTCTATAGTTGAATTAAATCTTGCTATTTTATGTGGTATTCTATTGTCATGTACTTTGGGAAAAAACATTTGACGAGTACTGTTTAAATTCTTTAAAATAATTTCTGCCTCCACATTTAGGCTCTTTATAAACTCCTAATTTCTTTCACCAAACTGAAATCATTGTAGAAAGCTTCAGATTGTGTTGATTTTGCATTTTTTGGATGTCGTCCTTTAAACAAGTTCATTTTACCTGACGAATTTTTGTTTGAGGTGTGATGTACAGTGTGATCTTTTTTCTATATTACGTTGCTTTATAATAGAAGTTATTTCTGTGGTTGATGGATCAAGCTATTTTTCAAGACTTGAGCTCATAAATCAAGGGTGACAAAGGATTTACATCGTCCTCAAGCTAACCTTCTACGCTCTGTTCCAAACATCCCTTATTTTAATTCAGCTAAGACAACACCATAGCATGTTAATCAATTTAATTTTGACTGACGATTATAGGCAATCCAGAAAATTCTGTTGCATTTCATTTGCTCAGAAGTAATATTTGTTTTATCAAATATTAATCCCGACTAGGAGATCATTACTGATATACAAACATCTCATTTAGTGTTCAGGATGTGTTCCTAAACTGAAGAGAATCAAAACAAAAGGGGGTAATAATAGCATTATCAACAACCATGCTGTGTTGGGAATCTGGTGCGAGATTTCTCTATGGTACCAAATTCAACAAAGCAGAGCTGCTGCAAAGAGAAAACAAGACCGCGACTTCCATAATCTCAAGTAAAAAGCGATAGGGAGATCATGACCAGGATCCCAATAAAAAATCAGCAGGCTGCTGGGTAAGGAAAGTCTAGCAGAATTGCAATCTCTCCGAGGCAAGAAATCATGACCTCAAAGCTGAAGTGCTTTCACCTTCGAGTATCAGTGGCTTTGCAAAGGCAAGGATAGGAAGCATGTGGGTCCAATTTCTTTTAAACCACAGCTTTATTTTAACCAGCAAAAATGTGGAAATGTTTTTGAATAAAATACAGTTTTTCTGTTGGAGAGGTATGGGATGCAAGCAATGTAAATCATTATAATGTAAATGTAAGTCTTTTGAAGTTTTGTTTTCCAGGAGAGGGCACTGGAAAGCGAGACAAACTCAAATGCCAACAAAATCATTGTGTTCCTGAAATTCAGATATCTGCTTCTGGTAAATAAAGCTCTTCTGCTGGGTCTGTAAATCCAAAAGTGTAAGAATAGAAAAATGCTTCTTCCTTGCTAGTGATGGCTAGCATGTTATCTATGTGGTCTAAGTTGCATTTAAGTACCTGTATTTAAATCTTGAAACACAGGACTGGATAGTAAATTTACACTGCTTTAGGCTTTTGATACCTTATTTGGGACAAAGAATATGTGTAAATGATCAATTAGAATTAAGACTATATTAAAATGGTTAAATGGTGGTATAGATAAAATGAATAATTTAAAAACCTAATACCAACAGTAAATTCAGATTCATTAAATTAACATTTACATCAAGGTGAATTCTTATTAGCTTGTGCACTTGAATGCATGAATTAAATTTGTCAGGAAACATTACATTGAAACAAAATACAATGTCAGTTTTACCATATTCTACTTTGAAGCATCTCTGTAACTTTGGTGAACATGAAATGCATTAGGCAGGTCTAACCTTTAACCATCATAATCCTTTACACTTTATATTAATGATATTTTGACATATTAAACAGCATTAGAGATTTACAATATCATAAGTATTAACCCCAAAAGTTAAATTTTATTTAAGTATGACTATTACAGTTGTTTTACTCTAGTTTCCAATTATATTGGAGCTTCAAGAACCTATTTCATAAATCAAATTTTCTATGTATGACACAACAGAATGCTCATTTGCATGTACTATGCTCAAATATTCAGATATTCACATGTTTTTTCAAGATATGAGGAGGGAAAAGAGGCAAAGGGAAGAAACAGCCTAGCAGTTACTGTGAATATTATTTATACACATGTATCCCACAAAGGTTCAATTGCCAGCCAACAGGGCAGAGCTCAACTTACCAAAAACATCAGCTAGCAGAAAGATAGGGAACAGCAACATTTGATACAAAAAAAAGGAAAAATATTAAGTTAAACTAACCTTAATGGTGTTTTGCACAATTTATATGCTTGGCTATATTTTCCACAAGGTATATTAATTAGCCCATGCTACCAACATGCCCATTCGTGGCATTTAGGTATTATATTATTTCTTTCTAAATATCTTTACAAACAACAATACAAAACTTGTGTGACAAATTCATTTAAATAGGGCATGTCTTAATGTGGGGAAAATTATAAACCCATGTTTGCCAAAGTAAAAAAGTGAACACGAGACTAACTACAATTTTAAGTATAGTTTATTCCTAGATTTTGTAGCCTTTTCCTATTTCAAATCATTGCAAAAATAAAACATGCAGTCAGTATTGAGTATAGAAGTTGAGAGGTCATGTTACAAGACATTGGTGAGGCCACATTTAGAGTATTGTGTTCAGCTCTGGTCACCTAAATAAGAAAGAAAGTTAGAAAGGGTGCAGAGAAGATTTACGAGAATGTTGCCAAGACTCGAGCGCCTGAGCTATAGGGAGAGGTTTAGCAGGCTACAACTTTATTCCTTGGAGTGCAGGAGGATGAGGGGTGATCGTATAGAGTTGTATAAGATCATGAGAGGAATAGATAGGGTAAATGTACAGAGCCTTTTACCCAGAGTAGGAGAACCAAGAACCAGAGGACGTAGGTTTAAGGTGAGGGGAGAAAGATTTAAAAGAAACCAGAGGGGCAACTTTTTTTTTTAACACTAATGATGGTACGTATATGGATCGAGCTGTCAGAGGAGGTAGCTGAGGCAGGAATTATCACAACATTTAAAAGACATTTGGACAGGTACGTGGATAGGATAGGTTTAGAGGGATATGGGCCAAACGCAGGCAGGTAGGACTGGTGTAGTTGTGGCATGTTGGTTGGTGTGAGCAAGTTGGGCCGAAGGGCCTGTTTCCATGCTGTATGATTCTGGGACAAGTCGATGGGAATTAATTTTAATCCCAGTGTCACTACAAATGACTCAGAAAGACGTTGAAGAATGCTATTCAATGATGGTGACAATTATCTTTTACTTCAGCAAGTTATCTTGGAGTATAATATCCTATTCTAAACACCGTTTTAGAAAAAACGATGAAAAGGTACAGAAGTGATTTACTAGAATGGTAATATGGATAAGAGACTTCAGTCATGTGGAAAATCCATAGATGCCAGCATTAATTTCCTCAATGCACAAGTATATAATTGAGGCCCAAACTCAAAAACTGCAATTATTGGCAAACCTGAAATAAAAAAACTGGAAATACTCAACAAATCTGCAGTTTTCTGAGGAGAGGGAAATGTTAATGTTTCAGGTTAGTGATGCTTCATCAGAATTGAAAAAAATAAACATCTTAAGTTAGAATGAGGTCATATGATGGAGAGAATAAAGTGAATGTCCACCTTTTATACACATTCACTGTTACCATCTAGTTGTTATAGTCAAATGTACCAAAGATACAAAGCTAATTTGGAAAGTAAATTGTGAACAGTGTACAAGGATGCAGATAGGTAAATAGCAACATTTTGGCAGACGTAGTATTAATGGGAAACATTTTATTAACTTCATAGGAGGAAAGGTAAAACAGAACTTAATCATGAAATTAATTTGAACTCAATGAGGTTAAGGTTGTTTTGTTCACAAAATTGGTAAGATCTAGTGGAGATACCATTCTCTCCTTTGGCAAAAAGGGCTGAGGAGAGGAATGTTGAGTTAGCAACCAAGTCAGTTTCAAGCCCGGAGATGGGGCAGCAGCAGCGGGGAGTTTAAAAAGGGATTGGGGGCAGAATAAATATAGGGAATTCACACAATTGTTTGTCACAATGATCAAGAGTCCCGAAGGTTGTGTTGCCTGCCTGATACCTGGGTTCAGGACATCTCATCTGACCTGCAGAGGAATTTGGAGTGGGAGAGGAAAGAGCCAGTTGTCGTGGTCCATGCTGGTACCAACAACGTAGGAAGAACAAGAAAAGAGGTTCTGTTGCGAAAATTTGAGCAGCTGGGAACTAAATTAAAAAGCAGAACCACAAAGGCAATAATCTCTGGATTGCTACCCAAGCCACGAGTAAATTGGCACAGGGTTGATGAGTTTAGAAAGTTAATTGCATGGTTCAACGATTAGAGTGGAAAAGGTGGGTTTGAATCAGTACTGGAGAAGGATAGAGCTGTTCTGATGGGATAGATTCACCCAAACCTTGCTGGGTCCAGGCTCCTGCCAAATCACATTACTAGAGCTGTAGATAGGGCTTTAAAATAAATAGTGAGGGGGTGGGTTCAACAGACTGGAAAAGTATGCATAATGTTAAAGGGAAGGAGAGCACAGGAGAGTTAGCGAAGTGTCCAGAATAAGAAATAGGACAGGAAGTTTAAAAATGGATAGGAGTCTAACGTCGGTCAACATGGGGACCAATTTGAAAAGATGAGTGATGTATAACAGGACTGAAGGTGTTTATATTTAATTGCACACAGTATACAAAACAAGGTGGATGAGCTTATAGCACAGTTAGAAATTGGTAGGTAAGACAATGCAGGCATCACAGAGTGGCTGAAAGAGGATCAGAGCTGAGAGCTGAACATTCAAGGCTACACATACTATCAAAAAGGCAGGCAGGTGGGCAGGGATGGTGTGGCAGCTCTGTTGGTAAGGGATGAAATCCAATCCTTAGCAAGAAACAACATAGGATCAGAAGAAGTAGAATCCTTGTGGATAGAGTGAAGAAACTGCAAGGGTAAAAAGACCCCGATGGGAGTTATATACAGGCCTCCGAATAGCAGCCTGGATGTAGTGTACCAATTATATCAGGAGAGAAGAGGCAATAAGGCAATGTTACTGCGGTCATGGGATCCCAAGAGAAGCAATTTGTAGAATGCCTATAAAATGGCCCTTTAGAGCAGCTCGTAGCGGAGTGAACTAAGGAAAAGGCAATTATGGATTTGGTGTTTTGTAATGAACCAAATTTAATTAGAGAGTTTAAGATGAAGGAACCACTAGGAAGCAGCCATCATTATATCATAGAATTCAACCTTCAGTTTGAGAGGGAAAAGCTGAAATCAATTGTGTCTATATTACTGTTGAGTAAAAAATAACCGCAGAGGCATGGGGAATGAGCTGGCTAAAGTTGATTGGAAGGGGGAAGGAAGTAGCAGGAATGACAATGGAGCAGCAATGGCAGGGGTTCCTGGTTGTAATTCGGATGACGCAGGATCTTTTCAACCCAAAGAGGAAGAATCAAACTAAGGGGAGAATGAGGCAGTCGTGGCTGACAGTCAAAGACAACATAAAAGCAACAGAGAAGGCATGTAATATGACAAAGATTTGCAGGAAGCTAGAGGTTTGGGAAGCCTTTCAAAACAAGGAGAAGACAAGTAAAAAAGCATTAAGTAGAGAAAAGATGAAATATGAAGGTAAGCTATCCAACAATATTAAATAGGATACCAAATTACAATACAATACAATACCAAATCCAACAATATTAAATAGGATACCACATTACACGTGTGGGTTTAAACTAAATAGTGGGGGGGAGGGATTGACAAATTGGGAGTATAAAGATGGAGTTGAAGGGGAAGTGACTACAGGAAAAATTACAAAAGATTCTCGAATTAATGGGAAGGAAAGTTCGAGAAGGGGTACAAGAGTAAGGTCAGGGCCAATTACGAGCGAGGGGGGACGTGAATACGGAGGTCAAAGTGTTGTATATGAATGCGCGAAGTATAAGAAATAAAGTGGACGAGCTTGAGGCTCAGTTAGAAATTGGCAAGTATGATGTTGTGGGAATTACAGAGACATGGCTGCAAGAGGGCCAGGGCTGGGAACTGAATATTCAAGGGTATACCTCCTATCGAAAAGACAGACAGGTGGGCAGTGGGGGTGGGGTTGCTCTGTTGGTGAGAAATGAAATTCAGTCCCTTGCAAGGGGTGACATTGAAACAGGAGATGTGGAGTCAGTATAAAGAGTGGAGTCACTCTATATAAATGTGGAGTCAGTATGGATAGAAATAAGGAATTGTAAGGGTAAAAAGACCCTTACATCGATAGATAATGTAGATAACGTAGATAATGGTTCCTAGCTACAGGCCCCCAAACAGTACCCTGGACATAGGGTTCAAGTTGAATCAGGAGTTAAAATTGGCATGTAGCAAAAGTAATGCTGTAGTTGTTATGGGAGATTTCAACATGCAGGTAGACTGAGAAAATCAGGTTGGCGCGGGACCCCAAGAAAGGGACTTTGTAGAGTTCCTTTGTGATGGATTCTTAGAGCAGCTTGTATTGGAGCCTACCAGGGAGAAGGCAATTCTGGATTTAGTGTTATGTAATGAACCGGATTTGACAAAGGACCTCGAGGTTAAGGAGCCATTAGGAAGTAGTGACCATAACATGGTCACAATTGGAGAGGGAGAAGGGTAGATCGGAGGTGTCAGTGTTACAGTTGAATAAAGGGGACTATGGGGCCATGAGGGAGGAGCAGGCCAAAGTTGACTGGAAAGATACACTAGCAGGGATGACAGTGGAACAAAAATGGCAGGTATTTCTAGGAATAATACAGAAGGTGCAGGATCAGTTCATTCCTAGGAGGAAGAAAGATTCCAAGGGGAGTAAGGGGCGACCGTGGCGGACAAGGGACGACAGGGACAGTATAAAAATAAAAGAGAAGTACAACGTAGCAAAGATGAGCGGGAAGCAAGAGGATTGGGTAATGTTTAAAGAGCAACAGAAGATAACTAAAAAGACAATACGGGGAGAAAAGATGAGGTACGAAGGTAAGCTAGCCAAGAATATAAAGCAGGATAGTAAAAGCTTCGTTAGGTATGTGAAGAGAAAACAATTAGTTAAGACCAAAGTTGGACCCTTGAAGGTGAATTTATTATGGAGAACAAGGAAATGGCAGATGAGTTGAACAGGTACTTTGGATCTGTCTTCACAAAGGAGGACACAAACAATCTTCCTGATATAGTAGTGGGAGGAGGATCTGGGGTGACAGAGGAACTGAAGGAAATCCACATTTGGCAGGAAATGGTGTTGGGTAGACTGATGGGACTGAAGGCTGATAAATCCCCAGGGACTGATGGTCTGCATCCCAGGGTACATAAGGAAGTGGCTCTAGAAATCGTGGATGCATTGGTGATAATTTTCCAATGTTCTATAGACTCAGGATCAGTTTCTGTGGATTGGAGGGTAGCTAATGTTATCCCACTTTTTAAGAAAGGCGAGAGAGAGAAAACAGGGAATTATAGACCAGTGAGCCTGACATCGGTGGTGGGGAAGATGCTGGAGTCAATTATAAAAGATGAAATAGCCGCAAATTTGGACAGCAGTAACAGGATCCGAGTCAGCATGGATTTACGAAGGGGAAATCATGCTTGACTAATCTTCTGGAATTTTTTGAAGATGTAACTAGGAAAATGGACAAGGGAGAACCAGTGGATGTAGTGTACCTGGACTTTCAGAAAGCATTTGATAAGGTCCCACATAGGAGATTAGTGGGCAAAATTAGGGCACATGGTATTGGGGATGGAGTGCTGACATGGATAGAAAATTGGTTGGCAGACAGGAAACAGGGAATGGGGATTAACGGGTCCCTTTCAGAATGGCAGGCAGTGACTAGTGGGGTACCGCAAGGCTCGGTGCTGGGACCGCAGCTATTTACAATATACATCAATGATTTGGATGAAGGGATCCAAAGTAACATTAGCAAATTTGCAGGACCCAAAACTGGGTGGCAGTGTAAACTGTGAGGAGGATGCTATGAGAATGCAGGGTGACTTGGACAGGTTGGGGGAGTGGGCGGATGCATGGCAGATGACGTTTAATGTGGAGAAATGTGAGGTTATCCACTTTGGTAGCAAAAACAGGAAGGCAGATTACTATCTAAATGGCGTCAAGTTGGGAAAAGGGGAAGTACAGTGGGATCTGGGGGTCCTTGTTCATCAGTCTATGAAAGTAAGCATGCAGATACAGCAGGCAGTGAAGAAAGCGAATGGCATGTTGGCCTTTATAACAAGAGGAGTCGGGTATAGGAGCAAAGAGGTCCTTCTGCAGTTGTTCAGAGCCCTAGTGAGACCACACCTGGAGTATTGTGTGCAGTTTTGGTCCCCTAATTTGAGGAAGGACATTCTTGCTATTGAGGGAGTGCAGCGTAGGTTTACAAGGTTAATTCCTGCGATGGCGGGACTGTTATATGCTGAGAGAATGAAGCAGCTGGGCTTGTACACTCTGGAGTTTAGAAGGATGAGAGGGGATCTTATAGAAACATATAAGATTGTTAAAGGTTTGGACACGCTGGAGGCAGGAAACATGCTCCCGATGTTGGGGGAGTCCAGAACCAGGGGCCACAGTTTAAGAATAAGGGGTAAGCCATTTAGAACGGAGACGAGGAAACACTTTTTCTCACAGACAGTTGTGAGTGTGTGGAATTCTCTGCCTCAGAGGCCGGTGGAGGCAGGTTCTCTGGATGCTTTCAAGAGAGAGCTGGATAAGGCTCTTAAAGATAGCAGAGTCAGGGGATATGGGGAAAAGGCAGGAACGGGGTACTGATTGGGGATGATCAGCCATGATCACATTGAATGGCGGTGCTGGCTCGAAGGGCCAAATGGCCTACTCCTGCACCTATTGTCTGTTGTCTATTGTCTAAAAGTTATTTTCAGATATATAAAGAGTAAAAGAGTGGCAAGAGTGGACATTGGACTGCTGGGAAAAAAACACTCGAGAAGTAGTAATGGGAAACAAAGAAGTGGCAGATGAACTGAATAAGTTTTCTGTGTCAGTCTTCACAGTGGAAGATACCAACAACATGTCAGAAATTCAAGAGAGTCAGGGGGGCAGAAGTGAGTGCAAGCACTATTAAGGAGAAGGTATTTGGGAATATGAAAAGTCTGAAGGCTGCATTGTTAGTTGCCTGGACAAAGGATTTTGTGTCACGTACTTAAATAAAAAGCCTACAATGTACTCTAGAGTCATAGAGTTCCACAGTATGGAAAAGCCCATCAGTCCAATTCATCCATGCCAAATATGATGCCACATCTAAGCTAATCCCATTTGCTAGCATTTGTCCCATATTCCCCCAAACCTTTCCTATCCATGTACCTGTCCAAGTAACTTTTAAATGTTTTTAACAATACCTGTCTCAAATACATCCTCTGGCAGCTCGTTCCATAGACGCACCACTCTGAAAAAGTTGCCCCTCAGATTCTTATTAAATCTTGCCCCTCTCACTTAAAGCGATGTCCTTTGGTTTTTAATTCCCTTATCCTGGGTAAAAGTGTGCATTCACCCAATCAATTTCCCTCATGATTTTATACATCTCTGTAAGATCACCCCTCAGCCTTCTGTGCTCTAAAGAATAAAGTCCAAGCTCAACCAAGTTCTTCCTATATCTCAACCCCTCAAGTCCTGGCAACATCTTTATAAAACTTCTCTGTGCCCTTTCCAGTTGAGTGACGTCGTTCCAATAGCAGAATGACAAAAACTGAACACAATGCTCCAATTGTGGCCTCACCAATGTCTTGTACAACTCTAACATAATTTTCCAACTTTTATACTCAATATCCTGACTGAGTCCAATGTACCAAAAGTCTTTGTTACTACCCTATCTACCACAGGTATCTTGATACCCCATCACCAAAAGCAGACCCCAGTCTTCTCCAAATGATCTATTTCCCACATTTGTGATGGCCCAGGATATATGGAAATCCAGGCTAATCCACTGCATGCAGCTTCCATAGATCTGAGGCAACCAGCTGTGCCTCTACTGAAGTTACCTTATTAAATTGATAGATTTACTCATTAATTTTACTCAATTTGGCTTTGAAGGGCCAAGGAAAAAAATCCTATACTGTAACTTCATGCAAACAATAGTTTAATTGTAAAATGTATTTTTACTTAATTCCACATAAGTGCACATTGAACTGTAGAAAAAGAAACTACATTAAACAAGTTTTTAAAGCTGAAAACAGCATGATCTTGATATTTGGAGAAGTAAAGCAAAAACGAAATGCACAGATTTCCAGCGTTTTTTCCAGAGAAGATTCAAAGATGTGCTTAAAGCCTCCTTGTGGAAATGCAATATCCCGAGCCTTGGGAATCTCTGCCTCATGACTGTTCAGAGTGAAAGAGCATTGCGGATGGCATTAAGAATCTAAATAGCATACACGGAAATATAGGGTGGAAATATAGGAAATATAAGGAGAGCACCACCTCTAACTAACCAACCTGCCTTCCCTGGGCCATCACATACTATTATGGAAGAGACTTGCAGTTCAATCTTTTAGGCTGTGGGCCGAGGAGCTTTTTCGTTCAGGTTCATGACCCAACACACGGAACTACCTGAATTTTTAACATTGTGTAAAAATATTATATAAATCATACCTGAAACTCGTCAAGACCAAAACCTGCACATTTTTAAGAAATATGAGAAAAACCTCAAATTTTCTGAGTAGTAATTGCCCAATCAATGCACATTTGACATTGAAGTCGGATGCAAATTGACAAATCCAGCGCTTTATTTTATGGTCGCCCAGCAGCGAGGACCCTGGGATCATGGCTGCCTCCTCATTACATCAAAACAATAACAAGGTTTCCAAGGAATAAAGGTAATGCTAACCTTGCTGATCATTTTGTTTTTCAATTGATTTATCTTTATAAAGTTACGATGTGAACTATTAAATAAAAATGATAAATAACAAATGTAGAGCTAGGGTTAGGATTAGGGTCAGTCAGTCGGTCGGTCAGTCTGTCAATCTGTCAGTCTGTCGGGCTTGTCGGTAGGCCGATGGATGCTGTGGAGGATCGGTCGGCCTGTTGGGCCACCGGTGGGTGGTGAGAGTTGGGCCGGGCCTCCAGTGGGTGGTGAGAGCGATCGGTCGGGCCGGGCCTCCGGTGGGTGGTGAGCTTTGTGCCGGGCGGATGGTGGGTGTTGCGAGTGGTCGGTCGGGCTGTCGGTAGGCCGGTGTTGCAGCAAGCGTGCGGGCGGTCTGACGGAGCTGGCGCTATGGTGGTACTGAAGGCGGCCTGGGCGGCGTGCAGGGCAGTGCTGCTCCCCACCATCATCACCACCAGAAGGGCATGCTGGCCGAGGTGGACACGCTGCGAGGCCACACGTACGGAGCCTGCAGCCGGTCCCAAAGCGGCGCCAGCTCCAGCCGTGGACAGCTCTGGAAGGGGGGCGAGTTAGGGTTAGGCATTTTCCTGTCAGTGGAAGATGCCTTAGCCTTCCCCCAGCCTGGCACTGCCCCAGTCCCGTTATGGCCGTGACCCCCACTCTGCACACTGGCAGTCAGTGGGGTTCATTAAACGGGGGAACCCACAGGAAATGCCCTCACCCATTAATTAGGCTGGTTCAGGAGCTGGACCTCTGCGGCAGTCTCATTCCAAAAAAAACCTCACAATTTATATTCATATTATTTTCATATAATATAATTATACATAATCATATGATTAGTCATATTCACAAGTCATATATATATATATATATATACACACACATATATATACACACACACACACACACACACATATATATATATATATATATACACATATATATATATATATATACACATATATATACATATACATATATACATATACATATATACATATATACATATACATATATACATACATACATATATATATATATAAATATATATATATATATAGTATCATAATACATGGTTTAAAGACACTGCAATGCGGAAATAGGCTCCGCATGGTGTAATATGGGCATTGGACACTAGATGGCGCTTTCCCTCATTTTCTAATTAGCTTAATTATTTAATGTGCAACCTTTGGCATTGACGAGTTATGACTTCCTTCTCAATTATATTTTATCGAAATCTGTGCAAAATTTCATGTAGTTCCGACATGGGTCACGAAAGTTGATTTCTAGACACATTTTTGATGCTCGGCCCACAGCCTATTTGTCGTTATTAACCTTGTAACCCACATAAGCAGAATGGAAAGAAATGATCCTTGCTCCAGAGGGACTACAAATATATGTATATATATATATATATACACACACACATACATATACACGCACAGAGCTTTTTTGTTGTTGTTTATTATGGCATTTACAGAGTACTATGTTTACATATCTGTTGTACTGCTGCAAGAGAATTTCATCATTCCGTTTCGGGACAAATGTCCAAACATTCTTGAATTGTTCCTGAGTAATGGTCACAAGGCCCTTGACCAGATGGCCTGCATGATGGAATGTTCAGTAACTCACTGGAGGTAATGGATGCATTGGAGTAATCTACCAAAATCCTTTGATCCTGGGTATATCAAAGAATCAGGAAACTGCAAATACAACATTAACAAAGGAAGAAAGGAGACAAAAAGCTGAAGGCAAGCTAGCCCAACATTTGCCACTGGGAACATTTTGGAACCCATTAGAAATTAACAACAAGATTTTTTTTTAAATCACAAAACAATCGAGCACAGCCAACAGTTTTACAAAGGATAAACTGTATTTGACAAATTAATTTGAGTTCTTTATGGATGCAATTCACGAGTTGGATAAAAGCAAACCAGTAGACATAGTGTCTTTAGACTTCCATCAGCCATGGAACAAGTTACCACAAAAAGGGTTACTGCACAGGTTACTCCACATGGACTTGGGAGTAATACATTTAGGACAGCTAACTGAAGGCAGGGATAGATGAGACATTTTCACACTGTTAATCAGTAACTAGATGGAAGCACAGGGATCAGTGTTGAAACCTCAACTATTTATAAATTATTCATTTACTTGGATAAAGCAATCAAATTATACTGCAGGCAAGTTTGAAGATAGAGATAGTAGGCTGGCAAATTAAGAACAAGCTGCAAAGTGAAATAGGTTGCTTAAAGAGTGGGCAAGAGATGGCAGATAACGAAACGTACCAAGAAACCAAGAACCAAGTTAACCACTTTAAAAGGAACAATGAAAAAGCAAATTATTTAAAAGGAGTACGACTTCAAAACTGTAGTACAAAGGGATCTGGGTCCTGGTACATGAAAAAAAGTCACCATACAGGTAGACCACAGGTTACAAAAGAATTCCGTACCTCACAACCATACGTCAGTTAGAAATGAACAGAAACAGTGTGCGGGAGAGGATCACAGAAATAGCTGTGATAGGAGAGTGAAAAGCAGTGGGAAAAGTGACCGCCAGCTGGCCTCACTGACTCAGTGAGCAAGCAAATTAGTCTGCTCAGCACTTCCAGATCTACCTGGCTCATCCAGCCATTGACTGTTGTGATTCATCAAGGGGATGAGGGGAGAGGGGATGGGGGGGGGGGGGTGCTGAGGGGGAGAAGATAAGGCAAGAGGAAATGCACCATTTCCATCCTTCAGAAAATGCTTTCTGCAGCCTCGCAGCAACTGGCGAATCCATTCCGATCCATCACACCCATCTCTCAAATAGTCATATTACAATTTGGGGTGTTTCAAACCCAGGGATGACCCATGTGGGTACATTACTAAGGAAGACTAATGGAGTATTGGTCTTTATTGTAAAGAATATGGTATTTAAAATGTAGAAATACCCTGATGCAAGTTTACAAGCTAATTGTGAAACTTCAAGTGGAGTTCAGCAGGCAATTTTACTTTCCATATTTAATCGAGGATGTGCTCGCAAAGGAGCAATGTGGAGCAGTGATCATTCTGAAGAAGGATCTCGACCGGAAATTTCACTCATTCCTTCTCTCCAGAGGTGCTGCCTGTCCCGCTGAGTTACTCCAGCATTTTGTGTCTACCTTCGATTTAAACCAGCATCTGCAGTTTTTTCCTACACAGCAATGTGGAGTATAAATACATAAAACTGATCCCTGGGAGAAAGAGGTTAATATGTGAAGGAAAGATGAGTCGATACTGATCGGAATGTAAAAGATAAGAGGTGTTCTTATTGATAGTGAAGATTCTGAAAGATTGACATGATAGATACTCAGAAGCCATATCCTTTAGATGGGGTAGTACAAATGATGGGGCATGGTTTCAGAATAAGGAGTTGCCCATATCAGTAGGGGATTAGAATAATTTTTCTTCTTTCAGAGTGGTAAATCTTTGGAATTTTCTACCCCGATGAGCTGTGGAGTCCAAGTGTTTGACTATATTTAAGGTGAGGATTGACATATGCGATATTAAAACTACAAGAGACCGAAGAGAAAATGGTAGAAAACAGCAAAGTGTTTAGGCTATGATCAGTTAAGTAGCAGGCTAGGTGGGCCAACTGGTCTTTTCCCACTTACATTCTTAAGAAGAATGGCAGAGAAAAATATAATGCAGACAGCAGAGATTATTTTGCACTTGAAGGATTTTCAATGAGGTACACCATGTAAAAAGAATGCCTATGAAATACAAAAAAAAATACTATCCACGCAACAGATGTGAAATGCTTCTTAAGAAAGGTCACTATGGGAAAACAGGTTTAAAGAGGAATATATAGGTCATTGCATTTGAAACCAGTAAGAATAAATAAATGATTACTCTTGTATTGATCTAACCGATTTTTATTCTTCTGTAAAAAAAGTGCTTAGATTTGTCTCTCAACCTCTGGCTAGGTAAATGTGAATTGAACGTTTATAACTTTATGAGTATATCATAGAGGTGCATAGAGAACTTGTTCCTAAAAATCAATGGAGTTTGTGTGGTAAATCCAATAGTAAAATATACTTGAAGAAACAAGGAACATCTATTTGTAAGAAATAAATAGCCAAAGCGTCATTTTGAAATCAAGTACCTTTCTTTGCTTTTTTCTGAAGTTTCAATGTATCAGATGATTTCTTCTTGATTTCTTGACGAGCTTTCTTATATTCTATAAGAAAGGAAACTCGTTAAGATATACATTTTACAATTTTTGGTTACCTATCGCAACTATTTGCATATTTTTGAAAATTACCACATCAGGTTAATCTGAGCATATAGTAGTTTATTTAGAAAATATGAAATATTAGTTGAATTTATACCAATATAGTTTTACCACGATCAAAGAAAGTAGATTTCAAGGTAGGAAGTCTTACTTTAATTAAAAGCAGGACAATTTATAATCTGTGTACAAAATAAGATGAGTTCATCTTTATGTTCCTAACTGCCTCCCATCAACATTCCCCTTGAACAAGATGTTACACAACAGCATGCATCATTTTGGCTAACCTGGAATAAATATTAACTCACAAAGAAAGGCAATTATTTATTTAAATGATTGGGAAAACAAGGATTGCAGGATTTTGTTTCATAAATGCAATTTCTTCTTAAATCAATGTTTGTTCAAATTATATTGTAAATCAAGGTATTTTTGGTTAAGTGTACCTTTTGCATGGTCTTTGTCCAGCTGATTGGCCACTTTTTTCCATTCTTCCATTTGATCCTGCAGTGGATTTATCAGGCAATCGACCAAAGATCTAGATTAACCAAATTGCATTAAACTCAGAAGAGGCAATTGCTTTGTTAGACAAAGAAGAACAAAATATTTCATTGTGTACATTTAATTAAAAGGCGTTAATTATAATGGCAATAAACACATTGCTTGTCAATATCAAATGTTTTACCTTTCAAAAGGACTACTAAATCGATGTCACATGAAACATCTCTAGATCATCAAAACATGCATACTAATCTAAAATTAGTGTTCCTTTCGATATCTTTTTAATCCATATATTGTACAACAGTTTAAAAAAAGATAGAAAATGTAATAATTGGAATTAAAAGATTTGTCAACCAGATATTCCAACATGTAGTTTGATGATACCTGGCAGTTTGGAAAAAAATTGTGGAAAATGAATTGGGTCAGCTCATACATTTCACTCAAAACTTCATCTGAATAAACTCTCTTACAACTGGATCACCTACAAGATAATTAACTAGAGTAGAAAATAAGACAATTAAAATAAGATCAAGTTACTCTAATTTATGACATTATTCTACATTTATAAAGCCAAAAAACTCACGCTGAGAATTGACGAAGTTTAGCTTCAATGCTTCTATGTCTCATACACATTCTGGTTAACGCTGAACCAATTTCTCTTGTTGCACCTGAATAGAAAGGAAATAATATAACTGTTTACAGACATACGATTTTAATGTCACCAATATTTCTATATTTCAGCATTGTCTTCAGACTTTTTGTGACAAAATTTGAGCCTTTTTGCAAGCTCTCTATTTTATTTTTTCAATTGAAATGTTAATTTTTATTTTAAAGCATACATTATCATTTATAAATATTGCCAAACTAAATGCTGGAATTTTTCTATGTATTTAACTTTACTTTCAAGCAAAACAACGGAGATTCATGTGCAACTTGGGGCTACTCTACTTGGAATTATGTTCTACCTGTTCCTAAATTTGAATGAAGAATTCTTCATCTGAGCTGACATTAATCTAAGTTCTTGCGTTTTGGCAAGTGTCTTAACCATGACGACAGCCTGCCATAACAAAATTATCCATCTAACCAAAAAACATTGGTTGCACCAAAACATTGAGAGAAACCAGTACTGGTCACATTTCCAGGCTTTCATACGATAGAACATGTATTGCATGCGACTCATGAAGCTGTCCAAAATTTGGCCCGATACATTGTCATTAGTCATTATGGTAGATATGCAGTTAAACATGAAATATTTTATTCTTCCACAATGCAAAACCTCAGAAGGGGCTCCTCCACACAAAAACAGTACAAAAAGGCATTTTACTACAAAACTCACCAATCCATTGTTAATAATATTTACAAGGGGCAGAATTTATTAGGTGCATCCAAATTGTCTCTTGAAAAAGTATGTGGATAGTTCAGTTAGAGGGGGAACTACACTGGACCTTGTATTGGGTAAACGAGCCTGGCCAGGTAATTAGCGTTTCAGTGGGAGAGCACTTGGGGAACAGTGATTGCAGAGGAAAGTACCTGGGGAGGTAGTGGTTTGGGTGGGTATGGATGAGTGAACCAATGAATTCCGGAGGGAGTGGTCGCTCTGCGGAAGATGGAAAGGGGTGGTGGGATCATGTAAGTGGTGACGGAAATGTTGGAGGATGTGTTGGATTAACCAGGAGAACTCTGTCCTTGTTGAAACCAGGGGAACTCTGTCGATAGACAATAGACAATATATAAACCATATAACCATATAACAATTACAGCATGGAAACAGGCCATCTCGGCCCTTCTAGTCCATGCCGAACACTTACTCTCACCTAGTCCCATTTACCTGCACTCAGACCATAACCCTCCATTCCTTTCCCGTCCATATACCTATCCAATTTATTTTTAAATGATAAAAACGAGCCTGCCTTCACCACTTCCACTGGAAGCTCATTCCACACAGCTACCACTCTCTGAGTAAAGAAGTTCCCCCTCATGTTGCCCCTAAACTTTTGTCCCTTAATTCTCAAATCATGTCCTCTTGTTTGAATCTTCCCTACTCTCAATGGAAAAGCTTATCCACGTCAACTCTGTCTATCCCTCTCATAATTTTAAAGACCTCTATCAAGTCCCCCCTTAACCTTCTGCGCTCCAAAGAATAAAGACCTATCTTGTTCAAACATATGTCTAAGAAAGTACAATTAAGAAAGAACTGCAGATGCTGGAAAAATCGAAGGTAGACAAAAATGCTGGAGAAACTCAACGGGTGAGGCAGCATCTATGGAGCGAAGGAATAGGTGACGTTTTGGGTCGAGACCCTTCTTCAGACTGATGTGGGGGTGGGGGAGGGGGAAGAAGGAAGGAAGAGGTGGAGGCAGTAGGCTGTGGTAGAGCTGGGAAGGGGAGAGAAAGGAGGGAACAAGCAAGGACTACCTGAAATTGGAGAAGTCAATGTTCATACCGCTGGGGTGTAAACTACCCAAGCGAAATATGAGGTACTGCTCCTCCAATTTGCAGTGGGACTCACTCTGGCCATGGAGGAGGCCCAGGACAGAAATGTCGGGATCGGAATGGTAGGGTGAGTTGAAGTGCTGAGCCACCGAGAGAACGGGTTGGTTAATGCGAACTGAGCGGAGCTGTTGGGCGAAGCTATCGCCAAGCTTGCACTTTGTCTCACCAATGTAGAGCAGTTGACACCTAGAATAATGGATGCAATAGATGAGGTTGGAGGAGGTGCAGGTGAACCACTGCCTCACCTGGAAAGACTGCTTGGGTCCTTGGATGGAGTCGAGGGGGGAGGTAAAGCGACAAGTGGAGCATTTCCTGCGGTTGCAAGGGAAAGTACCAGGGGATGGAGTATTTGGGTGGGAATGGACGAATTGACCAGAGAGTTACGGAGGGAGCGGTCTCTGCGGAAAGCCGAAAGGGGAGATGGAAAGTGGTGGGATCCCGTTGGAGGTGGCAAAAATGTCGGAGGATTATCTGTTGTATGTGACGGCTGGTAGGGTGGAAGGTGAGGACAAGGGGGGGACTCTGCCCTTGTTACGAGTGGGGGAATGGGGAGTGAGAGCGGAGCTATGGGATATAGAGGAGACTCTGGCGAGAGCCTCATCTATAGTCGAAGAGGGGAACCCCCGTTCCCTAAAGAATGAGGACATCTCCGATGCCCTGGTTTGGAATACCTCATCCTGGGTGCAGATGCGGCATAGACGGAGGAATTGGGAGTAGGGGATAGAGTCCTTACAGGAAGCAGGGTGGGAAGAAGTGTAGTCCAGATAGCCATGGGAGTCAGTGGGTTTGTAGTAGATGTAGGTCAGTTGTCTGTTACCTGCGATGGAGATAGTGAGGTCTAAAAACGGTAGGGAATTGTCGGAAATGGTCCAGGTGAATTTGAGTGCCGGATGGAAGTTAGTGCTGAAATGGATGAAGTCAGTGAGTTCTGCATGGGTGCAGGAGGTAGCACCAATGCAGTTGTCAATGTAGCGGAGGTATAGTTCGGGGATAGGGCCACGGTACGCCACGAATAAGAATTTTTCGATGTACCCTACAAAGAGGCAGGCATAGCTGGGACCCATGCGCGTGCCCATAGTTACGCCTTGGATTTGGAGTAAATGGGAGGAGTTAAAGGAAAAGCTGTTGAGGGTAAGGACCAGCTCCGCTAGGCGGAGGAGTATTTGTAGACATTGGTTGGTTCTGCGGTCGAGAAAGAAACAGAGGGCTTTAAGACCCTCCTGGTGGGGGATGGTGTAGCGTGACTGGACATCCATGGTAAAGATGCGGGAGTGGGGGCCTGGCAAACGGAATAGACAATAGGTGCAGGAGTAGGCCATTCGGCCCTTCGAGCCAGCACCGTCATTCACTGTGATCATGGCTGATAATCCACACTCAGTACCCCGTTCCTGCCTTTTCCCCATATACCCTGACTCTGATATCTTTAAGAGCTCTACCCAAATCTCTCTTGAAAGCATACATAGAATTGGCCTCCACTGCCTTCTGAGGCAGAGAATTCCACAGATTCACAACTCGCTGGGTGAAAACGTTTTTCCTCATCTCCGTTCTAAATGGCTTACCCCTTATTCTTAAACTGTGTCCCCGGGTTCTGGACTCCCCCAACATCGGGAACATGTTTCCTGTGTCTAGCGTGTCCAAACCCTTAATAATCTTATATGTTCAATAACTCTCATCCTTCTAAATTTCAGAGTATACAAGACCAGCCGCTCCATTCTATCAACATATGACAGTCCCGCCATCCTGGGAATTAATCTCGTGAATGGATGCTGCACTCCCTCAATAGCAAGAATGTCCTTCCTCAAATTTGGAGAACAAAACTGCACACAATACTCCAGGTGTGATCTCACTAGAGCCCTGTACAACTGCAGAAGGACCTCTTTGCTCCTATACTCAACTCCACTTGTTATGAAGGCCAACATGCCATTCACTTTCTTCACTGCCTGCTGTACCTTCATGCTTACTTTCAGTGACTGATGAACAAGGACCCCCAAATCTCGTTGTACTTCCCCTTTTACCAATTTGACACCATTCAGATAACAATCTGCCTTCCAGTTTTTGCACCAAAGCGGATAACCTCATATTTATCCACATTAAACTGCATCTGCCATGCATCTGCCTACTCACCCAACCTGTCCAAGTCACCCTGCATCCTCTTAGCATCCTCCTCACAGCTCACACTACCACCCAGCTTTGTGTCGTCTGCAAATTTGCTAATGTTACTTTTAATCCCTTCATCAGCCATGATCACATTGACGGCAGTGCTGGCTCGAAGGCACGTTGACTTAGAAATTTGGGTTCAGAACTGTCTTACCCACAGAAGGGAAACGGTAGTGATAGAATGGTGATATTCTGGCTGGAAGTCAGTGGACAGTAAAGAAAGACACCGAACGATACAGCAAGATATAAATCAGTTACAGATCTGAGCAGAAAAGTGGCAGATGGAGTTTAATCCTGGAAAGTGTGAGGTGTTGCACTTCTAGAGGTTGAATGTAAAGGTAAGTATACAGTTAATAGCAAGACCCTTTAAGCGCATTGATATACAGTGGAATATTGAAGTCCATGCCCATACCTCCCTGAAATTAGCAACACAAGTAGTTAGTGGTAAAGGTGTAGTATGCCACATTTGGTTTCATCGGTTGGGGCACTGAATATAAGTGTCATGATTTTATTTTATTTTTTTATTTATCATTATACTTATGGGCGCCTTTCAAAGACTCTCAAGGACGCCTTGCAGATAAGCAGATTACAAAACATATAAGCAGAATAAAAAATAAAAAAAATAGTAGGGACATTAACAACATCACAATACATGTCGCTGTATAAAACTTTGGAATATTGCATGCAGTTCTGGTCATCCCATAACAGGAAGGATGTAGAGGCTTTGGGGAGGGTGCAGAAGAGATTTACTGGAATGCTCCCTGGAGTAGTGGATATTAGCTAAAAGGAAAGGTTGCACAAACTTGGATTGCTTTCGCTGGAGCACTGTTCTATGGAGGCTCAATAAACTGCAGATGCTGGAATCTTGAGTAAAACACAAAGTGCTAGCATAACTCAGCGGGTAAGGCAGCATCTCTGGAACATCTGTGGAATTCTCTGCCACAGAAGGCAGTAGAGCCCAATTCACTGGATGTATTCAAGAGAGAGTTAGATATAGCTCTTAGGGCTAACGGAATCAAGGGATATGGGGAAAAAGCAGGAACAAGGTATTGATTCTGGATGATCATCCATGATCATATTGAATGGCGATGTTGGCTCGAAGGGCTGAATGGCCTACTCCTGCACCTACTTTCTATGTTTATGTTTCTATCTCTGGAGATCATGTATAGGAAGGAACTGCAGATGCTGGTTTACACCAAAGATAGACACAAAATGCTGGAGTAACTCAGCAGGACAGGCAGCATCACTGGAGAATAGGAATGGGTGACATTTCGGGTCAAGACCCTTCTTCAGACTGAGGATGAAGGAGGATCTCGACCCGAAACATCACCCATTACGTTGTGAGGACATGTTGCAGTGTACAAGACGCTGGTGAGACTGCATTTAGAATATTGTGTTCAGTTCTGGGCACCATGTTATAGGAAAGATGTTGTCAAGCTAGAAAGGGTACAGAGAAGAATTACAAGGATGTTGCCAGGACTAGAGGGTCTGAGCTATAGGGAGAGGTTGATAGGATGGGGCACTATTCCCTGGAGCGCAGGAAGATAAGGGGTGATCTTATAGAGGTGTATAAAATCATGAGAGGAATAGATCAGGTAGATGCATAGAGTCTCTTGCCCAGAGTAGGTAAATTGAGGACCAGATGACATAGATAGATATGCCTATATAGATAGATATCCCTTCACCATAAACATAGGTTTATGGTGAAGGGAAAAAGATTTAATAGGAATCTGAGGGGTACATTTTTCACACAAAGGGCGATGGGTGCATGGAACAAGCTGCGAGAGGAGGCTGGGACTATTCCAACATTTAAGAAACAGTTAGACAGGTACATGGATAGGACAGGTTTGGAGGGATAAGGACCAAACGCAGGCAGATGGGACTAGTGTAGCTGGGATATGTTGGCCGGTGTGCGCAAGTTGGGGCAAAGGGCCTGCTTCCACATTGTATCACTATGACGTCTCTCTAGAGATACTGCCTGTCCCGCTGAATTACTCTAACATTTTGTGTCTATCTCTAGAGGTCAAATGTAAGTAATGTTTCGGGTCGGATCCCATCCAAAGAAGGGTCCTTACCCCAAACATCACTTTTCCATGTCCTCCAGAGATCGTGCCTGACCCACTGAGCTATCCCTGAACTTTGTGTTTTACTGTACTGTTTGTTCTGTGTTCTATTTTAACATTGCAGCTGTCAGGCAGATGAAAGTTGAATGTAAGCGTGCCAATCAAGACATTCGCATTTTATGATCTTATTGCAGATGGTGGGCGTAACAACTGTTCAGACCAGTTAAATTAAAAACTTCATATCTAACTGATGTTAATTAGGCATATTAAATGATATACAACCAATTAATTGGAATTAAAATATAGATCAGCTATGATCTAAGTGAATATTTGAGAAAGTGAACGGTCTGCACCAGGTTCAGGTTTAAAACTTCAATTTCTAGATCAAACTGCCACTATACTTTAAATAAATGCTCGGGACAAAACAGGCGTAACCAGTTTTGAACACAATGTGACAATGCTCAGTCTCATGCAGTGATAAATTTAAGCACTAGGGCTTTACTGCTTGGAGGATTCCTTACCATTCTCTGGACTTCATATTTAAATTTGTACTATAAACACAACGGAACACATGCATCTCCATTCAAATGCTGTTAAGCAACAGAACGCAAACATTCAAAGTCATAGCACTTTTGTTTCCCAAGTCATCAGCACATTGTATGTCTTAATATGATGAATATATCAGAACACTTGCAAATCTGCATGATTGCTCATTCAATAAATAGAAAGCTTGACCTTATGTTCATGCAAACAATGTACTTTTCCAAAACAATTCAAGAGCCAATCAGGACAATTACCATCAACTTGTTTTCCTGAAAAAACCCAAAGGATAACGGAAGCCATGCTGAAATTACCAAAATCACTGGGAATCTAATAAGAAAATGTATTTGATAGAGCACCACCACCACCACACGAACATATACATTTACACATGAAGAGAAATGTTGAATAAATGAAGTAAAAATACTAACACGAGACAATACATGTGTGAATAACTTCCTTGTCCGACCTGTGCAAACTAACTGGGTGGAGATTACAAGGAGATCTTCAACTTCTCGTGTCTGCACCTTTCATCATCCGTTTCAAAAGGGGAATTATCGTAGAGCACGTTGAATTGCCTAAATGACAACTGTCCGGGAGCTCTTATATCCATTGTATGAAGCGCTATGAGAAGTTGGTTATGGCTTGAAACAACTCTTGCCTCAGAAAGTTGGCCTGGATCTGCTTTATGCCTATAGCCAAAACAGATCAGCCTGTTGCAGCCCAGTCTACCATGCACTGTAGAAAGTATCCTGACTGGGTTGCATTATGACCCGGTACAGCAATGCCAACATACAGGAATGCAAGGGCTGCAGAGAGTGGTTGACGCAGCCTGGTGCATCATGGGCATAGTCCTCCCACCGTCAAAAGCGTCGATAAAGTGGTGCCTCAGATAGCAGTGTGTGTTACCAAGGATCCCCATCATCCGGGCACCATTTTCTTCTTGCTGGCATCATTGGACAGAAGTACAGAAGCTTTACGTCCCATACCAACAGGTCAGGAACAGCTACGTTCCTATAACCATCAGATTCTTGAATCCTAATCCTATCTCAGCAAACTGAACCCTACGGATCACATCTCACCACCATGGACATGTTTTTGAAATGTGTTCAACACTAATGCATTGTTTTTGTTGTTTTTTTCCCTATTCTGTCTTGTACAATGTACGTATAATTTATGTTTGTATGTTGTCCGGGTCTGTGTGCCTGTAGTGTTGCTGCAAGATTTTCTTTGTACCCTTATCTCAATGTTCCAGTGCATATGACAAAATATTCAACTTGACTCTTCTAACATTGTGTTTTTGTTTCAAGTCAAAATATTATTTGGAAGGGCAATACACCCAGCAGATGGTGCTGCATTAAAAAAACACACCCATCTAACGTAGTTAATAGACTATTTCACCTCCGTTACACATTTTCAAGAGTCAATTGTGTAATTGGCTTAGGTAACAAAACAATGAAACTCTACTTGCAGCAGCAAGACAGGCCTGTAGACACAATACACTTGGATAACATATAAAGATTCAATAAATTAATAATCAATAAAGGTCCTTATTGCAACCAAAGACAGTCCAAAGTTAATTTTAACCAGTTATACTGCCATCAATATCAAACAAAACAGATCTATAGTTAAAGAACATCAATTCATCAAAGAAATACCAAAACTGTGTTTGTTCATGTTCACTAATCTAAGATAACTAAAAAGCATCAGAAGAGCAGTCAACATAATTGTATAAGGGGTAAGAGTGTTGTAAAAACAAGCCTGAAGGCTTTGTGTCTCAATGCAAGGAGCATTCGTAATAAGGTGGATGAGTTGAACGTGCAGATAGCTATTAATGATTTTGATATAGTTGGGATCACGGAGACATGGCTCCAGGGTGACCAAGGCTGGGAGCTGAACATCCAGGGATATTCAATATTCAGGAGGGATAGCGAGAAAGGAAAAGGAGGTGGGGTAGCGTTGCTAGTTAGAGAGGAGATTAACGCAGTGGAAAGGAAGGACATTAGCTTGGAGGATGTGGAATCGGAATGGGTAGAGCTGCGAAACACTAAGGGGCAGAAAACGTTGGTGGGTGTTGTGTACAGGCCACCTAGCAGTAGTAGTGAAGTTGGGGATGGCATCAAACAGGAAATTAGAAATGCGTGCAACAAAGGCAAAACAGTTATAATGGGTGACTTCAATCTACATATAGATTGGGTGAATCAAATTGGCAGGGGTGCTGAGGAAGAGGATTTCTTGGAATGTATGCGGGATAGTTATCTAAACCAACATGTAGAGGAACCAACGAGAGAGCAGGCTATTCTAGACTGGGTATTGAGTAATGAGGAAGGGTTAGTTAGCAGTCTTGTTGTGCGTGCCCCCTTGGGCAAGAGTGACCATAATATGGTTGAGTTCTTCATTAGGATGGAGAGTGACATTGTTAATTCGGAAACAACGGTTCTGAACTTAAAGAAAGGTAACTTTGAGGGTATGAGACGTGAATTGGCCAAGATTGACTGGCAATTAGTTCTAAAAGGGTTGACGGTGGATATGCAATGGAAGGCATTTAAAGACTGCATGGATGAACTACAAAAATTGTTCATCCCAGTTTGGCAAAAGAATAAATCAGGGAAGGTAGTGCATCCGTGGATAACAAGGGAAATCAGGGATAGCATCAAAGCAAAAGATGATGCGTACAAATTAGCCAGAAAAAGCAGCATACCAGAGGACTGGGAGAAATTCAGAGATCAGCAGAGGAGGACAAAGGGCTTAATTAGGAAAGGGAAAATAGATTATGAAAGAAAACTGGCCGGGAACATAAAAACTGACTGCAAAAGTTTTTATAGATATGTGAAGAGAAAGAGATTAGTTAAAACAAATGTAGGTCCCTTGCAGTCAGAAACAGGTGAATTGATCATGGGCAACAAGGATATGGCGGACCAATTGAATAACTACTTTGGTTCCGTCTTCACTAAGGAAGACATAAATAATCTGCCGGAAATAGCAGGGGGCCGCGGGTCAAAGGAGATGGAGGAACTGAGTGAAATCCAGGTTAGTCGGGAAGTGGTGTTGGGTAAATTGAATGGATTAAAGGCCAATAAATCACCAGGGCCAGATAGGCTGCATCCCAGAGTACTTAAGGAAGTAGCTCCAGAAATAGTGGATGCATTAGTGATAATTTTTCAAAACTCTTTAGATTCTGGAGTAGTTCCTGAGGATTGGAGGGTAGCAAACGTAACCCCACTTTTTAAGAAGGGAGGGAGAGAGAAAACGGGGAATTACAGACCAGTTAGTCTAACATCGGTAGTGGGGAAACTGCTAGAGTCAGTTATTAAAGATGGGATAGCAGCACATTTGGAAAGTGGTGAAATCATTGGACAAAGTCAGCATGGATTTACGAAAAGTAAATCGTGTCTGACGAATCTTATAGAATTTTTCGAGGATGTTACTAGTAGAGTGGATAGGGGAGAACCAGTGGATGTGCTGTATCTGGACTTTCAGAAGGCTTTCGACAAGGTACCACATAAGAGATTAGTATACAAACTTAAAGCACACGGTATTGGGGGTTCAGTATTGATGTGGATAGAGAACTGGCTGGCAAACAGGAAGCAAAGAGTAGGAGTAAACGGGTCCTTTTCACAATGGCAGGCAGTGACTAGTGGGGTACCGCAAGGCTCAGTGCTGGGACCCCAGCTATTTACAATTTATATTAATGAACTGGATGAGGGAATTGAAGGCAACATCTCCAAGTTTGCGGATGACACTAAGCTGGGGGGCAGTGTTAGCTGTGAGGAGGATGCTAGGAGACTGCAAGGTGACTTGGATAGGCTGGGTGAGTGAGCAAATGTTTGGCAGATGCAGTATAATGTGGATAAATGTGAGGTTATCCACTTTGGTGGCAAAAACAGGAAAGCAGACTATTATCTAAATGGTGGCCGATTAGGAAATGGGGAGATGCAGCGAGACCTGGGTGTCATGGTACACCAGTCATTGAAAGTAGGCATGCAGGTGCAGCAGGCAGTGAAGAAAGCGAATGGTATGTTAGCTTTCATAGCAAAAGGATTTGAGTATAGGAGCAGGGAGGTTCTACTGCAGTTGTACAGGGTCTTGGTGAGACCACACCTGGAGTATTGCGTACAGTTTTGGTCTCCAAATCTGAGGAAGGACATTATAGCCATAGAGGGAGTGCAGAGAAGGTTCACCAGACTGATTCCTGGGATGTCAGGACTTTCATATGAAGAAAGACTGGATAGACTTGGCTTATACTCGCTAGAATTTAGGAGATTGAGAGGGGATCTTATAGAAACGTACAAAATTCTTATGGGGTTGGACAGGCTAGATGCAGGAAGATTGTTCCCGATGTTGGGGAAGTCCAGGAGAAGGGGTCACAGCTTAAGGATAAGGGGGAAATCCTTTAAGAACGAGATGAGGAAAAACTTTTTCACACAGAGAGTGGTGAATCTCTGGAACTCTCTGCCACAGAGGGTAGTTGAGGCCAGTTCATTGGCTATATTTAAGAGGGAGTTAGATGTGGCCCTTGTGGCTAAAAGGATCAGGGGGTATGGAGAGAAGGCAGGTACGGGATACTGAGTTGGATGATCAGCCATGATCATATTGAATGGCGGTGCAGGCTCGAAGGGCCGAATGGCCTACTCCTGCACCTATTTTCTATGTATCTATCTATGTAATAAGATGATGGTGTTGTAGACAATGATTGGGACACTTCAAAATCCATTACTGATTTGCATGATGACCAAGATTTTATGAAATGTTTTCCTTTTGCTGAATCTGGAAACCACAACAATGTGTCAATGAGTAAAGGGCCTGTCCCACTTACGTGTCCTTGGCACGCAAATTACGCGACCTCGTGGTCGCGTTGAGGCGCACGGGCATCGTATGGCCGCGCGGGGCCGGTCCCACTGAGAAGCGCAGAGGGGTATGTAGTTGTGTGCAACATCGCGCGGGGCTCCGAAATTTTTGTAGTGAACAAAATCTTCACGCGCCAACGGCCTGTCGCGGAACTGACGGCCAAAGTGGGACAGGCCCAAGACCCTGGTGCTATGCAACGTCTCACCTTCAACAGCAGCAGAAGCAGGCAAACGATCGCCGAACTCGGCCTAGGGCTCACGGCCGTTGCGGTCCGGATCCGCCCCCACTTCTACTCCCAGAGCGGGGCCAAGAAAATTGAAGATAGACACAAAATGCAGGAGTAACTCAGTGGGACCGGCAGCATCTCTGGAGAGAAGCAATGGGTGACGTTTCGGGTCAAGACCCTTCTTTTCAGACTGAAGAAGAGTCTCAACATGAAACGTCACCCATTGCTTCTCTCCAGAGATGCTGCCAGTCCTGCTGAGTTACTCCAGCTTTGTGTCCATCTTCAAATGATGTCACGAGCTCCAGACGGCTGTGCGCACGCGTGGAATCGCGCCCGACCTTCGCGGGACCGTCTCGGCTCAACGCGACCACGAGGTTGCGTAATTTGCGTGCCCACTGACACGTAAGTGGGACAGGCCCTTTAGTCTGAGTGTAATTCTCACTTTACAGCAATTGTTGCCATCGGGTGTCATTGACAAAGAATCTGCAGCATTCAGTAATAATGACAGCATCATAAATCAGCAAATCAAACTGATTAGTTTTGATACGGCCAATGAAAAACTCAAACCGCATTTTTTTTAAACATCTTAGGACCAGAGGGGATGTTCAACAGTTATTATGACAAATAGATTAAAAGCTTATTTTGATAGCAAGAGTAGTGCATAAAAATCAGGTTAAACCAAGTTACAAATTCTGACAAAATCTGAAATGGCATGCCCTGCAGTGAATTCTGACAGCAACTTCTGAAGGTCCACATTTAACTGCGTACACCCATATGCTTGCAGTTAGTTTTCATACACTAAATACGTGCTGACATTTCCAGCGTCATTCCAAGCCTGCACCAATCAATTACAATTCTTAGGAGGTAGACAAAAGTGCTGTAGATACTCAGCGGGTGAGGCAGCATCTATGGAGCGAAGGAAATAGGCAACGTTTCAGGCCGAAACCATTCTTCAGACTGATTATCCAATTCTTAGGATATGTGCATTCAAGAGTGCACCATTCATTGCGCATACTTAGCTGCCCTGAAGTACCACACTAACCATCGGCCATCCATTCACACAAGTCCTATATTATCCCACATTTACATCGACTTCCTATTCAATAGGAGCAATTTACAGTGGCCAATTGACCTACAAACCCACATACCTTTGGGTATGGGAAGAAACAGGAGCACCAAAGAAAACTCAGGCAGTCCCAGGAAGAACCTGCAAACTCCATACAGACAGCACCCAAAATCAGGATTGAACTATGGTCTCTGCCACTGTGATTCGGAGACCTACTAGCTGCGTTACTGCTCTGCCTTTTGTGTTAAATATTTCTCATCTTTGCTTTTAATCTTGGACACAATGAAGAACCTAAACCTCATATTCACAGCCAATTTTGTTGAAAAAAAGTATATAATCAAATCTGATTTATTTGATGAAATTTGTTAAAATGACCACTGCTTTTATTTCCATTGGAAGAAAGCACAGACTTTTATATTCTCATTAAACACTGCAAACTACATGATCTTCTCAGTCTACCCTGCACTAGGCCTAAGGAGGGAATAATATTGATGAAAGCAATGCATTTAAGAGAATGAAAGTGTTGAATTTAAAACAGTCAATTTTAAGGGAAAATGTCAGCTGGATGATGCATTTATACACCAAATGTTAATTAAATTACATACAGGACTAAGATAATTCTATGTTTCCATGCAGTCTGAGACTCCAGTTATGAATTATATACATGTAATAGTTCTGGATACGGTCATGTTAGTTATGGGCTGCAATGACCAACTATTTCTCTTTCCACAAATGCTGCCTCATGCTTAGTATTCAACATTTTTTTGTTTATAATCTAAATAAAGCCATCCAACATCAGCAGTGGGATGAGTTAAAATTAACCTTGTAGAGTGGAAACAAATATTACATTCTATTACTCACCTACAGTGCCCTCCATAATGTTTGGAACAAAGACCCATAATTTACTTATTTGCCTCTGTACTCCACAATTTGAGATTTGTAATAGAAAATAAATCACATATGGTAAAAGTGCACATTGTCAGATTTTAATAAAGGCCATCTTTATACATTTTGGTTTCACTATGTAGAAATTACAGCTGTGTTTATACATAGTCCCCCTCCATTTCAGGGCACCATAATGTTTGGGACACGTGGCTTCACAGTTGTTTGTAATTGCTCAGGTGTGTTCGAATGCTTCCTTAATGCAGGTATAAGAAAGCTCTCAGCACCTAGTCTTTCCTCCAGTCTTTCCATCACCTTTGGAAACTCTTATTGCTGTTTATCAACATGAGGACCAAAGTTGTGCCAATGAAAGTCAAAGAAGCCATTAGACTGAATAAAACTTAGAGATATCAGCCAAACCTTAGGCTAACCAAAATCAACTGTTTGGAACATCATTAAGAAGAAAGAGAGCACTGGTGAGGTTACTAATCGCAAAGGGACTGGCAGGCCAGGAAGGCCTCCACAGCTGATGACAGAAGAATTCTCTCTGTAATAAAGAAAAATCCCCAAACACCTGTCCAACAGATCAATAACACTTTCCAGGATTCAGGTGTGGATTTGTCAATGACCACTGTCCGCAGAAGACTTCATGAACAGAAATACAGAGGCTACACTGCAAGATGCAAACCACTGGTTAGCCGCAAAAATAAGATGGCCAGGTTAGTTTACCAAGAAGTACTTAAAAGAGCAACCACAGTTCTGGAAAAAGGTCTTGTGGACAGATGAAACAAAGATTAAAATATCAGAGTAATGGCAAGAGCAAAGTATGGAGAGAAGGAACTTCCCAAGATCCAAAGCATACCTTCTCATCTGTGAAACACAGTGGTGGGGGTGTTATGGCCTGGGTATGTATGGCTGCTGAAGGTACTGGCTCGCATATCTTCATTGATGTTACAACTACTGATGGTAGTAGCATAATGAATTCTCAAGTGTATAGACATATCCTATCTGCTCAAGTTCAAACAAATGCCTCAAAACGCATTGGCCGGCGGTTCATTCTATAGCAAGACAATGATCCCAAACATACTGCTGAAACAAAGGAGTTTTTCAAAGCTAAAAAATGGTCAATTCTTGAGCGACCAAGTCAATCACCCGATCTGAACCCAATTGAGCATGCTGAAGAGAAACCTGAAGGGGTCTAGCCCCAAAACAAGCATAAGCTAAAGATGGCTGCATAACAGGCCTGGCAAAGCATCACCAGAGAAGACACCTAGCAACTGGTGATGTCCATGAATCGCAGACTTCAAGCAGTCATTGCATGCATAGGATATGCAACAAAATACTAAACGTGACTACTTTTATTTACATGACATTGCTGTATCCCAAACATTATGATGCCCTGAAATGGTGGGACTATGTATAAACACTGCTGTAATTTCTACATGGTGAAACCAAAATGTATAAAAATGCCCTTAATTAAAATCTGACAATGTGCACTTTAACCACATGTGATTTTTTTCTATTACAAATCTCAAATTGTGGAGTACAGAGGCAAATAAATAAATGATAGGTCTTTGTTCCAAACATTATGGAGGGCACTGTATATTGTTTGGTACTGACTTTAACAAGGTCTAACAAATGAAGAAAATGTGTAGAATAGAGAATATTCTTGATCTTGTGCGTGATCGAGATGTGTCAGTTATCTCAAACATAGACAGGGTTCAGTTCTCCCACACCAACCATCATTGTGGTGTTTAGTGCAATAGTTGGGTCATTTTTGCACCACAGACGTTCTCGCATTGAGAACTGAGTTGAAACTGACAAAACTGACTGCATGTAGGACAAGCACAGCCATCAGATGGAAATGTTTGTCCTATTAATCCAGGGTTGACTCAAATCCAGGTCATTGAGATAATAGGACAGGCTTCTTGCTCACTGCGTCATCTTGGTTTTGTGGCGAGCATCTATTAAAAGAAACTGCATGCTGAAAAACTGCATCAATGCTCCAATAAGCCGCTCCATAAAATTCAGGGTGCTTTATTTCCTGCAGCTAATTAAAGGCAGTTATGATGTTGGGAATACATGTTATGACAACCATTCCCGAAATCCTTAACATTTCAAAATGTACTTGTTGACAGTGAATCATACAGGCTACATGAAATCAAAATAAAAGATTTCAAACAGACAACATCTGAAATAAAATGTTTGGAGGTCATATTAATTGGTCAGAAAATGTATAACATAGAAGGCCATTATCCATTTCCATTGTACTGAAACATTAATCTCAATTCTAGCACTTGGTTCCAAACCTACAGAAAACAGCTCATCAAGGGTGGCACAATGACACAACAATGCCTCACCGTGCCAGAGGCCCAGGTTTTATCCGGACATTGGATGCTGTCTGTGTGGGATTTGTACGTTCTACCTGTAACTGTGGGAGTTTCCTCCGGGTGCTCAGTTTTCTCCCACATCCCAAAGACATGCGGGTTTGTTGATTAATTGGCTTGTGTAATTTGCCCCCAGTGCGTAGGGAGTGTACGCAAAAGTAGGATAACACAACTACTGCTGATGGTCGGCGTGGACTCTATGGGCCTTCTTCTTGCGAATGAAACATAAACCAAAGGAATAGTTAGATCTCAAGCCAGGTGTTGAGCAGCCAGGTTGTTGTCTCTGCGTCTGTCTGCCAGGCCCTGAGCTCCATTTGGCGAATGGTAGAGCAGGCACCCAGAGATGACATGGTTGGCTGTCTGTTGTTCTACTCTGCATTCACAGACTGGGGTCTGACGGAGTCCCCATCTCCACATGCTGGCATTGAAACGCCCAACTCCAGTACAAAGTCTGTTGAGCTTCACCCATGCTCCTCTGGGAAGGTCAGACCCCGGACAGCTTTTATCTGGTGAACAGATGTAGCTGTGTAATGGAGATGAAGTTGCCTTCCACTCCTGTGAGCACTTGGTGGCTATCCAGTGTGCTTTTGGGTACAAGGGCCTGTATTCATGCTGTACCTTTCATTCAAGGTACATGTCCAAGCATTTGATATTATTATTCAAGTATTCACAGGTGTCAAACTCAAGAGGCATAATTTAGCATCCATGCATACCTCACCCAGTGATTTCCCTCCACACAAAAAAAAAATCGAATGTACCATATCCCCTCTTCAACTAAATGCAGAAAATTTGGATCAGGTAGCACCTGTGTTGCAAACTTTTCAATGATTTCTATGAACCTTTTCTCAAAGCATTTTCTTTCAAAGAAAGTAAGAATGACCATAAAAAAACGCCACTTGCCATTGTCTCTCTGATTTAATTGTCAAGAAGAAAGCTATTATATGATTTTCAGTAAAGGGGGTCCGAGTTACATAAGGAGGGGTTCTATTCACAGGATGCATTCAAAAGAGAGTTAGATGGAGCTCTTACAGCTAACAGAATCAAGGGATATGGGGAGAAGGCAGGAACGGGGTACTGATTGTGGATGATCAGCCATGATCACATTGAATGGCAGTGCTGGCTCGAAGGGCCTACTCCTGTAGCTATTGTCTATGTCTATTCCTGAGAACTATCCGGATATAAATTCTCTTTTAAGACAGAAACAATAAATATCCCCCAAAATCCTAATGGGGAATCTCTAGGATTGGCAGCGCTTGAGGACTGATTCACAAGCAGAAGACTTGGGAAGGTACACAAAAATGCTGGAGAAACTCAGCGGGTGCAGCAGCATCTATGGAGCGAAGGAAATAGGTAACGTTTCGGGCCGAAACCCTTCTTCAGACTGATAGGGGGTGGGGAGAAGAAAGGAAAAAAGGAAAAGGCGGAGGAGGAGCCCGAGCGCTGGGGGAGGGGAGGAGACAACCAGACGGCTGATGAAGGGGAGGGGACAGCCAGGGCTAGCAGAATTGGGAGAATTCAATGTTCAGGCCACCAGGATGTAGACTGCCCAAGCGGAATATGAGGTGCATTTCCTCCAATTTATGGTGTTGCTCGCTGTGGCCATGGAGGAGACCCAGGACAGAGAGGTCAGATACGGAATGGGAGGGGGAGTTGAAGTGCTGAGCCACCGGGAGTTCAGGTTGGTTATTGCGGACCGGCCGGAGGTGTTCGGCGAAACGATCGCCAAGCCTCCGCTTGGTCTCACCGATGTAGATCAGCTGGCATCTAGAGCAGCGAATGCAATAGATGAGGTTGGAGGAGATGCAGGTGAACCTCTGACGCACCTGGAACGACTGCTTGGGTCCTTGAATGGAGTGGAGGGGGGAGGTGAAGGGACAAGTGTTGCATCTCTTGCGGTTGCAAGGGAAAGTACCAGGGGAGGGGGTGGTATGGGAGGGAAGGGAAGAATTGACAAGGGAGTTACGGAGGGAGCGGTCTTTGCGGAAGGCAGACATGGGGGGAGATGGGAAGATGTGGCGAGTGGTGGGGTCACGTTGGAGGTGGCGAAACTGACGGAGGATCACTTGTTGTATGTGACGGCTGGTGGGGTGAAAGGTGAGGACTAGGGGGACTCTGCCTTTGTTGTGAGTGGGGGGATGGGGAGAGAGAGCAGTGTTGCGGGGTATGGCAGAGACCCTGGTGCGAGCCTCATCTATGGTGGAGGAGGGGAACCCCCGTTCCCTGAAGAATGAGGACATTTCAGATGCCCTGGTGTGGAACGCCTCATCCTGGGAGCAGATGCGGCGTAGACGGAGGAATTGGGAGTGGGGGATGGAGTCCTTACAGGAAGCAGGGTGGGAAGAAGTGTAGTCCAGATAGCCATGGGAGTCGGTAGGTTTGTAGTGGATGTCGGTAAGGAGTCTATCACCTGCGATGGAGATAGTGAGGTCAAGGAATGGTAGGGAAGTGTCGGAAATGGTCCAGGTGTATTTGAGTGCCGGATGGAAGTTGGTGGTGAAGCGGATGAAGTCAGTCAGTTGTGTGTGGGTGCAGGATGTGGCACCAAAACAATCATCGATGTAGCGGAGGTAGAGGTCAGGCATGGGGCCCTGGTACGCATTGAACAAGGATTGTTCTACGTACCCGACAAAGAGGCAGGCGTAGCTGGGGCCCATGCGTGTGCCCATAGCTACGCCTTGTATTTGGAGGAAATGGGAGGAGTCAAATGAAAAGTTATTAAGTGTAAGTACCAGCTCCGCTAGGCGGAGGAGGGTGTCAGTGGCCGGGTATAGATTGCTTCTACGGTCGAGGAAAAAACGGAGGGCTTCGAGACCATCCTGGTGGGGGATGGAGGTGTACAGTGACTGGACGTCCATGGTGAAGATGAGGGGGGGAGGGCCTAGAGAGTGGAATGCGCGGAGATGACGGAGAGTGTCTGAGGTGTCTTGAATATAGGTAGGGAGGGATTTAACCAAGGGGGATAGGATGGAGTCGAGGTAGGTGGAGATGAGTTCGGTGGGGCAAGAACAGGCAGAGACAATGGGTCTACCGGGACAGTCAGGTTTGTGGATTTTGGGGAGAAGGTAAAAGCGGGCTGTGCGGGGCTGGGGAACGATGAGGTTGGAGGCTCGTTCGGGCAGGGCGTGGGAGTGGATGAAGTCGGTGATGGTGCTGGAGATGGTGGCCTGGTGCTCGTCAGTGGGATTAACAAGTCTTTAACACAGAAGACTTGGGAATGTCTGTGTAGGTGATAGGATCTGTTATCAGCAAGGAAACTGTGAGAAATATTTGGGTGGAGTGCCTGGAGCAGTTCAAGGAATGTGGTTCTGATCAGTGAAAAACCTGATTGGCAGCTTAAGTAATTGTGCTAATGAGAGGTGGCTCAGGGTTCCTATCTTTGATTTGAAGGGGAGTTTGGAGAAGGCATGAGAAGACATTTGTTTGTTCTATGGGTAATTTCAGCATTCAATAAATTGTAGTAGCAGATTTTGACCATTCGGCCTATCAAGTCTACTCCGCCATTCATTCTTGTCTGATCTATCATTCTCTCTCAATCCCATTCTCCTGCCTTCTCCCCATAACACCCAACATCTGTACTAATCAAGTATCTATCAATCTCACTGTAAAAATATCCAGACGGCATCCACAGTATACGCTGTGGCAATGAATTCCACAGATTCACCACACTCCGACTAAAGAAAGGCTAAAGGGATGCCCTTTTATTCTGAGGCTATGGCCTCTGGTCCTAGACTCTCCCATTAGTGGTAACATCCTCTCCACATCCATTCTATCTAGGCCTTTCACTATTTGGTACATTTCAATGAGGTTCCCCCTCATCCTTCTAAACTCCAGCGAGTACAGGCCCAGTGCTGTCAAACGCTCATCATATTTTAACCCAATCATCCCTGGGAATCATTCTCGTAAACCTCCTCTGGACCCTCTTCAATGCCAGAACATCCTTCCTCAGATATGGGGCCCAAAACTGCTCACAATACTCCAAATGTGGTCTGACCAGTGCCTTATAAAGCCTCAGCATTGTATCCCTGTTTTTATATTCTAGACCTCTCAATTGCATTTGCCTTCCCCACTACCGATTCGACTTGCAAATTAACTTTGTGGCAATCCTGCACCAGCACTCCCAAGTCCCTTTGCACCCCTGATTTTTGAATTAGCATTGTTTACTAGCGAAGATATTTGAGCACGATATCCGAGAGAAGAGTATGGGAGAACCATCATAAGTATGTGCAGTTTTGCTTTTTATCACCTTTTTAAAAATCGTTTGTCTGACAAGATAAACATTATCAATAGGGAACAATCTCAGAGGTCATTTAGGGGAGTCTGGAGAATATTCCCTATAAAATTATGGACTAATCTACAGCACAGAAATTGGGATTTATTTCAGAGCATTGAGTATAGAAGTTGGGAGGTTGTGTTGCAGTTGTATAAAACGTCGGTGAGGCTGCATTTCCACGCTGTAAGACTATGACTATAACGCAGCAAAATTCTTTGTCTTCAGTTGCTAATTTGAATGGCGGCAAAAAATGTGAAATTAGAACTGTCTGTTGTGAAATGTCCCCTCAGATGTTTTTATTCAGTTGCCATGTCTATTTAGGTTGTTCCCATACTGTTGAGAATTGACTGTTGTTCATGACCTCTTACAACCCTCAACCTGAACTATGAATCACTTCAATTTGAGAATTAAATCAGCATCATACATTTAGTGATATCATCATTTCCATTTCATTTAGTAACAGGAAAAAAAGTGATGCAATTTTCTTTGGCATTTCTCTCTCCAATTTAATTCAGTGGTGAGCATTGCACAGGTCAAGATCAGTCTTTTTTTTTACAGAACGTAAAAGTGGACGGAACAAGGTGAAAGAAAAAGGAGTGCAAAGACATATGGTCAGATATTCCTGAGAAAAAGTGTCGTGAAGAATTTAAACATAGCTATAATTTTCAAAAAATATAATAAAAACTGCAGATGCCAGATATCTGCAACAAAAACAGAAAATGTTAGAAACACTGAGGTTAGGCAGCATCTGTGGAAAGAGAACCAATTAAGGTTTTAGATGAAAGATTCATGTCAGATCTGAGAAAAGAGAAAACAACATAGTTTTTAATTGTAGAGAAAGTGGGAGGGATTAGTTCAAGCAGCGGGAATATCTGTAATCTGTTCGTGCCAGAATGATGGGGATAAATTGGTAATGGAGGGAGGGTGTACTAAGGCAGAGGGAAATAAATGAAACTAATAACCTTTCTGTCCACACAGTATCTGGTAATCCTGTCAATGGTTGCCATTCAATGGCACACCTGAAGACATTTCACAGCACGAGTAAGCTTCCATGACCAGTACAAATATAACTCAGCAAAAGTGCTGCCTTCAGGAGATTTGAACTGTTTGAAGTTAAATGTGCCTTTGTCTGTTAAACCTGGATGGATATGTTTAAATATTTATGGAGTCATTACTGCCTCAGAAAATGCGTCAGACCTTTTTAAATATTTATAATTCTGGCTATTTTTGACAATAGTGAGTATTAGTACAATGTAAAATGCTTCACAGGCCTATTTCAGCAAAAAAATCATGTAAACATTATCTTCATGAAGGTAATTGAAAATGTTTTTTTCTGAAACTTATTTCCTTTTCTGGTAGAAACAAAGAACTGCAGATGCTGGTTTACAAAAAAGGACAAAATGCTGGAGTAACTCAGCAGGTTAGGTAGCATCTCTGGAGAATACGGACAGGTGACGTTTCAGGTCAGGATCGTTCAACACTTTAACCATATCAATTACACTGCAAATACTTATGTCCGATCCTTCTTTCAATTTTGCCTAATAATTTTTACTTTGCCTTCTGAGAAATAACCCAGTTAGCTTGAATTAAATTAATTGGGATTACTTTGAGAATAAGTGAGAAGCTTTAACCTGTTACAACTAGCACCACGCTGCTCATTACTCTATTTAATCAGAGACTAAATGGCTCATTGAAGCATCTGTATGGTAGGGATGGTAAAAATCCAACATTTACCTTTCGGATGGAGGTTCCCAAAATATAGTTAGTCCTAATAACTGGTGCAATTCAAGATTTTAATACCTCATTCCCTTCAAACATTAATTAGACCAGTGCATTTTCAACATTCAAGGCATTTGCATGGTAGGCTGCTCTGAAAGGTTAGATCGCATGGGATCCAGGGAGAACTAGCCGTGTGAATAGATAATTGGTTTCATGGGTGATGGTGGAAGGTTGTTTTTGGACAGGAGGCTGTGACTGGTGGTATGCTTCAGGGCGCTAGGCCTTTTGCTGTTTGAAGTTTATATCAGAAAGACCAACAGGGGCGCCGCACGATTGGCAGCCCCGCCGACAGTCTGTTTATCAGGGCTGCTAACATTGGGTGAGAGTTGGGAGTGAGAAATTGCGAGAGAAGTTCCGGATGAATAAATTAAGGTTTTGTCAACTAATTACAAATCAGGCTAATTACAAATCAATAACATTAGCCAACTCCGAAGCGCTGAGCATTGGGATCCAGACATCATGGACGACTGGCCTCAGTTCCCCGCTCACATCTGGCAGCGCTCTCTGTCTGAACCAGGGGCCAAAGAGCGTTTTTGAAAGTGGGGAGGCTGAGCAATCACTGATCACTGGCCTTGGGGGTACCCGGCGAGGGAGTAGAGCGACTGAATTGGGGGAAGGTGTGGGAGGGGGGTGCCCCCCCTCCCACGGTAGGGTCTTTTTGAAATTTGATGTATTAAAATCATGTTTTAGTGCATTGTAGAAGTATGATTTCAATGTTTTTTGTTTGAAGTATTTTTAAGAGGTAACTTTTTCCACACAAAGGGTGGTGGGCATATGGAACAAGCTGCCAGAGGAGGTAGTTGAGGCAGGGACTATCCCAACATTTAAGAAACACTTAGACTGATACATGGATAGGACAGGTTTGGAGGGATATGGACAAAACCAGGTAGTGTAGCTGGGACATGTTGGCGGGTGTGGGCAAGTTGCGCCGAAGGGCCTTTTTACACACTGTATCACTCTATGACTACATTATACCTCCACCATGCATGAATGCTTCAAAATCAAGTGGTCGAGTTTTATTGCCATATACTCAAGCATAGTAACATAGAAAATAGATGCAGGAAGAGGCCATTCGGCCCTTCGAACCAGCTGCTATTCAATATGATCATGACTGTTCATCAAAAATCAGTACCTCTTTCCTGTTTTTTCCCCATACCCCATGATTTCGCATGCCCCAAGAGCTAAATGTAACTCTCTCTTGAAAACATCCAGTGAATTGACCTCCACTGCCTTCTGTGGCAGAGAATTCCACAGATTTACAACTCTCTGCGTGAAGAAAGTTTGTCCTCATCTCAGTCCTAACTGGCCTACCCTTTATTCTTAAACTGTGACCCCTGGTTCTGAACTTCCCCAACATCGGGAACATTTTTCCTGTAGTTACAGTAAGTGAAAATCTAGCAGGCAAGCAGGATGCTTTCTCCAACCACCGCCATTTGAAGGCCACTATCTTCCACCGTTTCTACTCAGTGCGTGGTAATTACTTCCAGCTGCCACTGGTTGTCCTCCAGGATGCACCGAGCCGCAGCCTGATCCACTGGGCGAATTCGGCACAGAGACTCTCACAGCAGTGGCGCAACTCTTCCGACAGCCCTGAGGCTTGCACTGAGGCTGCTCCATGGCCGGAGCTGCAGCGAGCGACTCGCCAGCCCGGCAAACACTCTCCAGCCCGGCAAACACTTGCCAGCCCCGGTTCCCCGTCCGCATCTGTCCCCGCCGCTGCTTCCATCCCTCCCTTAGCCCCGGCTCTCCAACACCCGCAGGCCATGCAGTTGATATGAGTTTTGAAATTTTTGTTGATCACAGAATTTCTCACGACAGAGCGTGAGAAATTTGTGATCAGCGTGAGAGCATGAGAATGTGGCCAAATGCGTGATTCTCACGCTCAATGCGTGAGAGTTGGCAGCCCTGTGTTTATTTGTCTTATTTTTATTTTTGGTGTGTGTTAAAAGTTTGTGTAAATGTTCTCCGGTTTGTTTTATGTTGGGGGAGGGGGTGGGGGTCAGGGGAAACTTTTTTTCCCCCCAGTTTCTTACCTTGCCGGAGGTGCGATTACTTTCCGGAGGGGAAGATTTAATAGGAACCTTAGAGGCAACTTGTTCCACACAAAGGTTGGTGGGTATATGGAATGAGTTGCCAGAGTAGGTAGTTGAGGCAGGTACTATTACAACATTTAAAAGACAATTCGGCAGGTACACGGATTTTAAAAGGATATGTGCCAAGCACAGGCAGGTGGGACTAGTGTAGATGGAGCATCTTGGTTGGCAGGGGTAAGTTGGGCCAAATGGCCTGTTTCGAGGCTGTATGACTACATTTAAAAGGGTAGTTTTATTGTCTTCTAATTGTTAGCATTACAGGAAAAATATATCATGCATTTGCATCCACAAAATATCTACTTTATAGTCCTAGTCACATCCAAAATTAAAGAATGGGAGGCTGTTCCACAAGTACTAACTCTCCATAATTTATATTTGGCTACGTGAGAACTATATCATTGAAATTGTAATAAGTTAATGGCTACCAATATTTTACATTTTTAATTTACATTGAAAGCTGCCATCAACAGAAGAGGATATTTGAGCATAAATTTTCGATTACATAAATGCAAGTTAACAGCATACTGTTCTAGGGTCTTTTAAGGAAGCAGTTATAAACTTGAACAGCTGTATATTGAACAAGTAAGGAAAATGTTCAACTATTTTAACTTAAAACTTTCTGTACAGTAACTAATGTAATTCTGCTGAAAATGGTAATAACATTGCTGCAGAAGATGGTATTGAATAATGAATGAGTTACAGCCTAGGAATTTGAGGGAAGCACTGGAGGAAATTACCGGGGTACTATTCGTAACCTTTTAATGCACTTCTTACAGGATTACTGACAGAGGACATACATTACTCCCTGGCACAAAAAGGGAATTAGATAAACCCAACAACTACAGGCCAGTTAGTTTAACCTCAGTGGTAGGAAAACTTAAATACATTGATCTTGAACACCATTATTGTCAGCATAAGAAACTGTACATGCTAGATTACAAAAAGAGACAGTGTCAGCGGACACAGCAGGTTAGGCAGCTTCTCTGGACAACATGGAAAGGCAACTTTTTGGGTTGTGATCCCTCTTCCGACCATTATCACTGGACATATAGGGGATTAATTAAAGTAAGTAGCAAAGATCTACTGAAGGCAAATCGTATAAACAACTTTTATCTAATTTTCTTAACGAATTGAATAAAATTGATGAGTTCATGCAATGAACATGGACTTCCAGAGCCTTTTGATAATGTGCCACATAACAGAATTATCAGTAAATTCAAAGCACATCGGATAAAATGGACAATGACAGCATAGATGCCAAGTTGGCTAAATAACCACAGAAGGTTGCGGTGAAGTTATTTTTTTGAACTGGGAGAAAGCAAATAGTGGTACACCTCAGGGACTGGAAATGGGGCCATTTTTTACTGTCCATGAGATTTTCTGAGATTTGATTGTAGTGTGCAAAACAATGAAAGCAGTGAAGAGTGAGTAGTGAGTAGCTGTTCTGTTTGATGGGAAGTTGAGGTCTAGAGGCTACAGATGTAAAACAAAAGGACGGTAAATCAAAAGTGACACGAGGAAAAAAACCGTATCATTGTGTTTGAATCTGAAAAGCAATGCCTTCAGATATGGCGAGGCAGATTCCACTGTGACCTTCAAGAGTGAACTGGATAAATGTTAAGAAAAAATGCAAGGACAGGGAAAAGTCCAAGGAGGTGAAACTTGAGAAGTGCTTTGGAAAAAACCTGGCACAGACACAATGGGGAAAAAGGCCTCCTTTGTTCTCTATCCATTCACTAATACTATGAGCTGACACCTCTCATTTCAGATAAAGTACTATTCCATAGCTTTATTCAACATTCATTCAACATAGTTTTGCCAAAAGGGCTCGGCTGTGTGAATGTCACAGGGTTCGGAGAGGGAAAGCAAGGGCTACTTGAGCTTTAAGTTAAAATAGTAGCTTTCCCTCTCTCTCTCCATCACCACTCCCCCCCCCCCACCCTTCCCAGTTCTCCGACTACATTTTATCTCTGTACCACACCCTCCCCTGACATAGTCTGAAGAAGGGACTCGACCCGAAACGTCACCCATACCTTCTCTCCAGAGATGCTGCCTGTCCCGCTGAGTTACTCCAGCTTTTTGTGTCTGGTTGAGTGTTGCCACAGCAACCTTATGCTCAATATCAACAAGACCAAGGACCTAATTGTTGACTTTTGAAGATGGAATTTGAGAGTCTACGCACTAGCCTTTATTGGTGGGGTTATGGTGGAGACAGTTAGCAGTTTCAAATTCCTGCGCGTTAACATCTCGGATGACCTGTCCATGGCCTAGCACATAGATCCAATCATAAAAGGCGGCATACCAGCCCTTCTACTTTTAGAAGTTTAAAGAGATTCTGTACTTCTCCGAACATTCTCAAACCTTTACAGATATACTGTAGAAATTATCCCAACTGGTTGCATCACGGCCTGATGTGGCAATTCCAATACAGAGGAATACAAGAGGCTGCAGAGATTAGTGGAGTCATACCGATCCATCACAGAGACATCCCCCCCAACCATCGAAGAAAAGCATTTATATGAGGCACTGCCGCATCATCAAGCATCTTTACCATCTCGGGTCACACCCTCTCCTCACAGTAACTGTCAGGCAGGAGATACAAAAGCCTTCAGTTCCACACTGCCAAGTTCAGGAACAACTATTTTTCTACAACCATTAGGTTCTTGAAACAAGCTACACAGCCCAAATCTTACCTCAACAACGGACCACTGTGGGCCACCTCTTGCATTCCAATTGACTTATTTAAAAAACAAATATTTTTACACTAATATCTTGGGTTTTTTTTTAGTCTTTCTTTTAAAATTGTGTGTAATTTATGTATCATTTGTTTTAGATGCAAGCAAGGATTTTCATTATATCTAAACCTTACCATATTTTTGCATATATTACAATAAACTCAACGACCTTTGGTTAGAATCACATTTAATGCAAGTTGAAAGGTTTATGTTAGAGACAACTAATCTAAACTCAAAAAGTGTAACATAGTCTCCTCAGAACAGCATCTTAAACCCAAACAAGTTCATTAAAGATCTTCCATGCATCACAAGGTCAGTATTTGACAAAATAAAGGGACACATTGGGCTATCTGTAACTCGTTTTCACCTAGCCCACAGCTAACAATGGCCTGTTTCCTTTATCATTGTTACTTTTTTGCATATCTTTAATTCATTTGTTCTATATTTCTCTATATCATCGTCTATTTCTCTTGTTTCTCTTTCCCCTGACTCAATCTGAAGAAGGGTTTCAACCCGAAGCGTCGTCTATTCCTTTTCTCCAGAGGTGCTGTCTGACCCACTGAATTACTCCAGCTTTGTGTCTATCCAAGTTTATAGGTTAATTGGCTTTTGTAAATTGTCCCTAGTGTGGAGGAAAAAACTAGTGTATGGATGATCGTTGGTCAGCGCAGTCTCAGTGGGCCAAAGGTCCTGTTTCCATGCTGTGTCTCTAAACCAAACCTGCCTGGATGAATAGTTCCAACAACACTCATGAAGCTCAATAACCCTTGTGACAAGATCCACCATGCTAAACATTTGTTCACTGCTAACAGAAAATTCACTGCAGCAATTCACCAAAGGGTTTTTACAATGCCTTCAAAATCCTTGACCTCCACAACTTGAGAGGATAATAGGATATAGGCAATGGATCCACAGAAATTCCAGCTACATGATCACCAAGTCATAGGACATCACAGGTTGGGAATATAATTTTCCGTGGTCAATAAAGGAGCCACCTATCTAATACTGCAGGAGTACTTGCGTCATTAGAAAGGCAGCTCACTATCACAACCTCTTAATTAGGAATGGACATTACTTAAAAAAAAAACCAGCCTTGGTGACAATATACATATCCCATGTACAAATGATGAACACTTAACCATAATACACTGCCTCAATTACTCAAATGTGAAAGCTAAAAAACTGCAGGTGTAGAAACAAAAACAGAAGATAGCGGATAAAGATCTGTGAAAAGCAATAATGGAGTTAACATTTCTGGTCAATAACACAATTCTAAAATGTTAACCCTGATTCTCTTTCCTTTGATGCTGCTAGCTTTGAATGCTTCCAGTGTTTTCTTTTACTTTAATTACTCAAGCTTCATCTCAATTTATTTTTGAAATTACCAATTTTCCTTTGCATTTTAATCTATACAGTTTACTTCTACAATATCACCTGAAGCCTATTCCATACGATAATCATTCACCATTTTAGATAATTTTCCGATTGGTTTTCATTTGCGTTGAAATAGAGATGTTTGCCCCGATGTCCTATTTTCTGACAAGTTGAAACAACATGTCATATGATTTAACCCTTGGAAAAAATACCCACTACCTCCAATTATATTATTTTTCCAGAATTTGTCCAGCTACATAATGCAACTGCTCCATTTTCCATCATCATTCTAGTTCCATTCTCTATACCTTTTCACGTAACTGGAAATTGTTTGCTCTGTAATGATCAGCATTGTACTCTATATTTGGAGAGTATTTACCAATGAGATGACAGGATTATCTAAATACTGAGCATTGAGAGCATCTCACATTTTTATTTGCCTCACTCATTGGAGTTGTCACTGCAAGCTAGTATCAGTTTATTGCCAACTAGGACACTGCTTTTCTTCCATGCATGACTTTCTGATTAACATATATACTTGCTATAAATTGGAAAGGGCCATTTGGCTCATCAGATCCATGCCAATTAACAGTACAATCTTTTCAATCCCATTGCCCCTTTCCAACTTTTCTCTCATGCCAATTGACTTTCCTTTGATTCTATTGGCACTTATCCAAGTTAAGGGCGATTTACAGTATACAATTAATCCACTAATAGACACAAAATGCTGGGGTAACTCTGCGGGACAGGCAGCATCTCTGGAGAGAAGGAATGGGTGACGTTTTGGGTCTAGACCCTTTTTCAACCCAAAATATCACCCATTCCTTCTCTCCAAAGATGCTGCCTGTCCTGCTGAGTTACTCCAGCATTTTGTGTCTGACTTTGGTTTAAACTAGCATCTGCAGTTCCTTCATACACAATAAATGCACTAACATGTCTTTGTGATCTTGTAGGAAAACAAAATCACTCAGGGCAAACTTATATCAGTCACAGGCAGCACTGAGATTCAGGAGCAAACCCAGGTTACTGGAGCTGTGAAGTTGACCACCAACTACTGACCAGTACTCTGTTTCTGTATAAATTGCAAGGATAAGCAAATTCATAAAAAATATCAGTCCTGAAGCCTGCACATGAAGAACTGTACACACACTTCGTTGATTTCCAATGAAAGGACAGGGAAAACACGGAGCACTGTGCATAATGCAATTCTTAAACTGTTGCGAGAACAAGAATGCTTTTGTTGAGCGTAAAGGAAATAATGAATAGTTTATCTGTCCCATGACGGTCAGCATTCAATCCAACCCTGAAGAAAATTAATGGGACCGAGTTTCAATTACAACACCACAAGGTTATTGGATACCGATCAAGTATCAGTGAAATGGACATTTAGTGCAAAGTTCAGAAACCCAACTGTGGTGCTAATTGATTCATTCCAATGAATGATAATCAATCATCCCTTGTGCTGAAATTAAAACATTCAAATTATCAATTCAAACCAAGACTGTGAATAGACTCTGAGAATGACTTTAGGGCCTGCATTGACATGTGTCTTTTTGTGTTGCAAAGCTGATTGAATAAGACCAGTCCATTCACTATTTTCACTACTTTTTCTGAATGCCTTGGAAACCTAGGATGTTTTCCGAACATCAATTTGTGCAGAAGTATAGACCCTTTATTAAAAATAGCTCATTTGCAGCTGTGAATTATTCTACCAATTATGCCAAAATTTAGAAACCACTCTATTAAATAACATGCCTGCAAGCTTTTACAGTTGTTAAAGGAAACTAATTTTGCAGTTAAAGTATAGCGTAATGTCTATCCAATGCAGGACAATTGTCATAGGATTTACAGTCCCAATTCATTTTCACTATAGTGGCTATAAATGCCAAATAATTAAGACATTAAAGCCATTTTTGAAGAGCACAGAGGGTTCCTGTTAACAAAAGCCTATCACAAACTACATTTGCAAGTGGATACAATTTTTAACAAGGTTAAAATCTGAATATTGCACTCTTCAGGGAAACGTATGGAAAATAAATGCTGTGTTATTACAAAAAATTATGCTATGATTTAATCAACATTCTTCAACGTTTGAGCATGCATGTCAATAACAAAAATTAGATATAAATGTCTTACAAGACCCCTCACTGCAATTGTCTACCAAGTAGAAGACGCAATTATTTATCAATAATTACTTAGAAATCACCATAAAACACATCAACGCGTCAATATAGATAGTATATATCAATTTTAACCCATGCGATCTCTCACTATTTGTTGCTTTAAAATTGATCCTGTTTTATAGCAAAACAGTGTTGGAGGAACTCAGTGGGCCAGGCAACATGGCGGAATGGACAGATATTTCGGGTTAGGACCTCTCCTCCAAATCTAGCGTCTGCAATTCCTTATATCTCTGTTTTATAGCAATCTGTTCTAATCACTGTTTAGGATATACGTGCTCGTGAATCATGGAAGTCATCTAAATTATCCTGGAGGACAGATTTTGGAATTGGAATATATAAATATTTAAATTACAAAGACTGAATTTAAGAAATTTGGATTCTATTGTTCAAATACCATCATATAACTTTGGTTTTGCAACAATCCCATAGCACGATAGTTCTACACAAAACATTTGTCAGTCTTCACTACCGACTATAGATCTTTAAGAGAAAGAGATCCTGATTTGCATTTATTATGTGAGGTGCAGCCTGGTCATTCCATCTATCGATACATAAATAAAACGCTGATCTTGTGCTCTTCCGGTTTGCGCGGTTTTAATATTTGCGCAAATATGATACACGATAGCGCTACGATTTTTTGTCAGCTCACTCACCGTTCTCCTGTGCTGCAAGTGCAACCTTTCATTCTGATCCTGTAAAGGTTAGCGAGGTTTAAAAATCATAAAATCTGCGTGTGCGCAGATCGATCTCCTCTCCTGCCAGTCAGCGCTGCGCGGATTGGTCTCTTCTCCTGTCAATCTCCGGGACGGTCCGCCCCTTCCTGTGCCATCGCATCTTTACTGGAGCTTAGGATGGTGGCGGAAGTCTCCAACCAGACTCTATTTTCGTAGGGACCAGAAGCGGCCTGGCCCGACGTCGGAGATGTCTCCAAACAGAAAGCGGAGAGCATCCAGCGCCCGCTGTGACTCCCAAACACACTGCCATCGCAACGCCCCACAGCTCCAGCCCCTTCTCCTCTGGTCCCCCATGCTGGCTCCTGCCCCCCTCCCCCGTGATACCCCCATCTCCCCCATGGCTCTTCCTCTGTCTTTTCTCCGAGCTCCACCCCTCATCCACATGCCGGCGCAGCCGTTGCTGCTGGTGCTTCCAGGCCAACCTGAGGATCCATACCGACGATTGATGCTCCTCCGGGGCACGCAAGAAGGGAGAGGAGCGGCAACCTCGAGATCCTGGGGAGGAAGAGTGGGGGAGGAGAGGGGATAGAGGGTGAGGAGGGGAGAAGGGAGGGGAGAGGAGTTATGGAAGAGGAAGTGACTAAGGGTAGGGCAAAGGAGAGGTGAGGGAAGGATTGGGGGAGGGTAGGAGGAGAGGGAAAAGAAGAGGGAGGAGGTGAGGAGGGAGAGTGGGGGAGGGGGAATAGAGGGGGAGGAGGGGAGAGTAGAGGAGGGCGAGAGTAGAGGAGGGGGAGTGGGGGACGTAGGGAGTGGGGAATAGAGGGAGAGGAGGGCAGTGGGGGAGGTGAGGAGGGATAGCAGAGGGATATGGGGAGGTGAGGAGTGGGGGAGATGGCGGATAGAGGGATAGGAGGGGGTTAGGGAGGGGAGAGGAATTATGGAGGGAGAGAGGGAGTGACTGAGGGTAGGGGAAAGGAGAGGGAGAGAGAGGTGAGAGAGGGATTGGGGAGGGGAGGAGGAGAGGGGAAAGAAGAGGGAGAGTGAAGAGGAGGGGGAGAGAGTGCTTGGGATGAGGGGAAATGTGCTGGGCCTGTGCAGTTGGGGGCTATGGGTGAGTGGTGGAATATTGCGTTGGGGGACCAAGCCTCCTGTGTGACAGGGACCCAATGGGTCCCACTTAGTCTAGTTCTGACTAAAATGGATTATCCCTCGTTGGCACTGGATCGATCATTTAGGAATTGACTGAAATACAGATTTAAAGTCAATTCAATATGTCATATTTTCCCAGAACAAATGAACATGGATAACTAATGGAATACTCAAATTTGTATTGGCACATATTTTGTTTTGGCAAGTCAGTGGTCCTGGTATACAATTGAATGCCACTTTATGCTGCCATTACAATTTTTAACATTTGCAAATCGTCTTGATCTTGATGCCCTGCCAAAATGTAACCATGTGGTTGCGGGGTTGCCTATGAGGGTTTTGATACATTAGATTATTTGGACCATAACTTGACTACTATCAAATTAATTACTGATTATCATGAATCACATGCTACCACAATCTAATGTACGCCTGTTACAATGTTGTTAGAACCTGTAAAATGATCTTGCATTCCAGTGAAAGAATAGTGGGAAAAAAGTTATTTTCAACATGACTTTAACTGGTCTTAAAATGATCTTGAAATACTAATTTCAAATATTTGTGTTCACAAAAATGGTCACAAATAATCCACCAATACTTCAAAAGGAATGGCATCATGGAGACCATGTCAGGGGCATAACAACATTTTGCACAAAATATTGGTTAAACAGGATTAAACCATTGAGTTGAGACCATGTGTTTTAACAAATGCATACTTCAAAGTGTGACCAGGCACAAAAGGGTCAATAGACACACAAGAGAATGCAGATGCTGGAATCTGGGGCAGCCCCACGGCTCCCCTTCACCCCAATACCGGATACTCTCTCAGTCTGATGTAAAACCCTAACCTGAAAAGGCAACTATTCTGCCAACACAGATATTGTTGACCAACACCCTGAGCTCCTTCAGCAATTTTACTCCAGACAATAAATAATGTTGTTTTTGCTTGACTTATAATCACTGTCCAATTAAATTTGCAATTCACTTAAACATTTAGATTAAATTTTAAATCTCAAGTGTTTCAGAATCATTCTCAGTGCCAAGTCACTTCAGACAACCACCTGAATTAAATTGCTTCACTTAAAACAGCAACATTTTACTTTTAACTATATTCACTTACTATAGATGCTTTTCACAGCTGCCACATTGATAGAAACATAGCCACGACCTGACTATCATCTTCCATCTTACACCATTTTCCTGCCCATGCAACAGCTAATCTATATTCAGTTCATCATACAAGCTTAGCTGAAAGAAGTGAATAAATTAAATTTCATAATGACCCTGTGCACAAGGTTCTCAGCAAAAAAAGTTTCCAAAGGTGGTAGAAAGACTGGGGGAATGACTAGGTGTTGAGAGCTCTCTTATACCTGCATTAAGGAGGCAATTAAATACACCTGAGCAATTACAAACGTCTGTGAAGCCATGTATAAACACAGCTGTAATTTCTACATGGCGAAACCAAAATGTATAAAAATAATGTGATTTTTTTCTATAATAAATCTCAAATTGTGGAGTACAGAGGCAAATAAATAAATGATGGGTCTTTGTCCCAAACATTATGGAGGTCACTGTACATACTTATGAATCCAAATGAACTGACTTCAAAAAATTACAATGGATTTAATAGGCGGGTATGTAACAATTTTCCCCTTTAAATAATGGTATAACATTTAAATAATTTGCAACACACTGGTTATTAAACATACAAGTACATTAGGAAGTACAGAATACAGTCTAATAGATCTTTCAAATTACGAACAATTTTGGACTTGCATCAATGATTGAAAATCTATTTAAATTCACTGGTTTTGCATAGGCCATATCTGTACATGTTGTGAATGGTCTCATTTGCACACACCAGTCTCCCCACATCAAATCATCTTTAGTCTTATCTTCCCCCTTCAACCTGGCTTGTAACTGCACACAGTACTGGTATGGCTCAACACATCATTTAGATCCTCAAGTATGTTATTTTCTACACTGGAAAATAAAGAAAATAAATGCTAAAAAGAGATAGAAATAATATATAGTAAAATATCAAAGTTCAGTTTACTAACTAGATTTGGTGCACATTTCTAGCTACAAAATCAATGTGTATGTACACGGGTTGAACGGTTTTACTATTTATAGTCATGACGCAGACACACTGCAATGCAGCAGGAAGCATCTCTGATTAGCTTCTTTCAGGCTTTGATGTGATAATGCTGTCACTATCTACAAAACATGCACCCACTTTCAGTGGTTAATTAAAAGGTGGGTGCAATGTAAATTAACAGCAGAGAAACACAAAAGCTAACCTGTACATGTTTCCAGTTTCTCTTTAAAATTAGAGGAATAATAAAACTGGCCCAAGTCTTATGTTGCTACATCAGTAAATTAATATATTCTCTCACGACTTCCGATTTTTAGCTGACCAACTAAATTCTGTAATTCTTGCCATCACTGGAAACATGAAATCTACAGTTTCAATACTTAACACGCTTGGCTATATAACAGTGATTTTCTAGAGAAACAGAAAGTGGCTAAACATACAAAGAGATCTGCTAAAATAGCAACCTCAATTTCTTTCCTCTTTCATACAGATTTAACTAATTTCACACTCCCTGGAACCTACGTCCCAAGCCATAATAGAACACAAATAGTATTAGCTTGGTGGAAAACATGAAATTTAGTCATCTGGAATAAATGTCTCTTCACAGAACCAATGGTAAAACATGAAAACCTTTAAATCAGATCTTAACCGATCAAGGTCAGTGGTCACATGGATGCGCCAATAGTGTATTGCAGTTTTTTAGTTTTTTGTTTTAGCTTTAGAGATAGTGCAGAAACAGGCCCTTCGGCCCACCAAGTCCGCGCCGACCAGCGATCCCCGCACACCAACACTGTCCTACACACAATAGGGACAATTCACTTAAAAAAAATATAGCAAGCCAATTAACCTACAAACCTGTATGTCTTTGGAGTGTGGGAGGAAACCGAAGATCTCTGAGAAAACCCACGCAGGTCACAGGGAGAACGTACAAACTCCGTACAGACAGCACCCGTAATAGGGATCGAACCTGGGTCTCCGGCGCTGCAAGCGCTGTAAGGCAGAAACTCTACTGCTGCGCCACCGTGCCGCTCTAAGTTGTGACTGTGGAAACTTAATATTGCAGTACAACACTATATTCCCTGTACAAAGTTGACAGTCGCATAACCTGTTCTTAGTAGTATTGGATTGGCCAACACACCTTCATCTGTATAACTGCTGCACTCATGTTAGTTATGAAACAAAAGTGGCTTTGAAATACTGATTTACCTGTCACCCCTTTTGGTTAAAAATTGATGTTGACACATGGAATAAATCCTCACCATATTATCAGTTGCATTAAACCCTTGTTATAACTGGGGATTGGGGAGGGGGGTGCGGGGGGGTGGAGAGATTGATGCGTTATTGCTGATTGTCCGTTATAACTGAGTACAGCATTATCATTGTATGTAGCTGAAATAAAGAACTGCAGATGGCGGTTAAACACCAAAGACCACAGTGCTGGAGTAACTCAGTGGATCAGGCAGTATCTCTGGAAGACATGGATAGGCGAGGTTGGGACCATTCTTCAGACTGATACAGTCTGCTGAGTCATCCAGCACTGTGTCATTTCACCTTAAAACTAGGCGCCGGTGCCTTTGGTCTGTACCAGTGAATCCTTCTTCACTGGTTCACGCGGCTGTTGTTGTGGCTCACATTGTAGCCCTGGCGACAGCGTTTTCTTCAGGCCGCTGCAATGACAGGACGCGCTGTGTCACCATGGGTTTCCCTCCCTTCTCACCAGCTGCCACTTATAAGGTGGAATATATCGGCAACTCCAGGGAAGAAGGAGGTGGTGGTGGGTGGGGGGGGGGGGTAGAGGAGAAGAGGCTGAGTGGACAGAGCAACAAGAGGTGGCGGCAGCTGAGAGGACAAAGCGAAGGAAGAAGCGAAAGCAGGCAAGAGTGGAGGGAGCCCCATGATGACCGAGCGCATCTTGTCGGTGGTGGTAGCCTGAAGAAAACATTGTCCCCGGGGCTACAACAAGGCTACAACATGAGCCGCATCAACAGCCGCTTCAACTCGACTGTGCAGTGGGTGAAGAAGGGCTCGCTGGTGTACCTTGTGAGTAGGGCAGGGGTCCTAGAAGCCTGCGCTCTAAGCGACCGGGGAGGCGGTGTGAGTCGGAGTCCACCCGCTATAACCAAAATCTATAAAGTGGTCTGTTAAAAAGAGGATTTACTGTATTTATAGAATTTTTATAAAAATCTAATTTTGGAAGTTTTAAGTTACGCAGTTCAATGTGAGTGGCTAAAAAAAGCAAAGAGTAGACAGCAGAATATTACACAAACCTGTATATTTCGTAACAATAAAATTACCCCCATCAAGGAACCACCATGAGGCCTAATTCAGGCTCACTATCAGCAGTAGGTGATATCATGCCATGGAAATTGCAGAGGTTTTAGGCAGATTTTTGGAGCTCAAGAATTAGCAATTAGTGCTAGAAATTGGAAGTCTGAGAAGTCCAGCACCAACTGCAACCTGTAGCTTGCTTACTCCTTTCAAGGGCAATCATTAAAAGTAAATATATATTGATTAATTTAAATGAGAAATATAAATTGACTTTTGTAACCACTTCTGCCAAATCAAGGATGATTGTATCAGCACTAGTCTCAAAAGGAATGGCATCCAACAGATTAAATGTTTCATTCTGCAAATCAGTGGGAAAGCAATCCAGCCAATTAGCTTGGTTGCAAAAATATTCTATTAGGCTCACTCTCAAGCGTATGACAGTGTAAAAGGATCATTGAATAAATAAAGAGAACACGGAGGTATGAACCTACTTCTCTACATTTAGTACAGTTAATAACATTTAACAATGCATCAAAACGCAACAGATTTATTTGACAACTTGAACTTCCAAACCCCAAAGTGAAAGGATACATCATTAAGATTGAAGGGAGTAAGATGAATGACAACGCAAACCAGAATATGACCCTGAAAAATCAGTAAAACCCTAAAGAATAGAGAAGTAAAGAAAGGGCAAGCAAGGCAATGTGTCATTTTCTAGACCTCAGAAAAGAGATCAAATGAACCTCTGCAACACAATTTTCACTTGCGATTTTGAAAAATCTTTTGTCTAAATTGTATTATTCAGCTTTATATTATGGCTGCACGAAATGAAAAAAAAATTGTTTTGAGATTCATTGCCGATATACCTGCGGCCATTCAGTCACTTATAAGAGAAAAGCTCACTGAAACATGACTAGAAGGGTTCTTTGCTTGACTCAATACCTCCTGCCATGATTCTGAAATGGATTTTCAGGCCAAATATAAAGCTGGATTATTATTTCCACCACAAAGAAGCAACTGAAGAAGCTGCTGGTTGGGGAATTAAAATGACAACAATTCTTAAGGGGATAGAGATACATGCTTTAAGCTACATGGAGTCATACAGCGTGAAAACAGTCCTTTCGGCCAAACTTGCCCATGCCGACCAACATGTCCCATCTACACTAGTTCCACCTGCCTGCATTTGGCCCATATCCCTCTAAACCTATCCTTCCATGTACCTGTCTAAATGTTTCTTAAATGTCGTGATAGTGTCTGCATCAATTATCTCCTCCAACAGCTCGTTCCATACAACCACCACCAATTGTATGAAAACGTTACCACTCAGGTTCCTATTAAATCTTTCCCCCCTCACCTTAAACCTATGTCTCTGGTTCTCAATTCCCCTATTCTAGACAAGAGACACTGTGCATTTACACAATTTATTCCTCTCGTGGTTTTGGACACCTCTAAGATCACCCCTCATCCTTCTGCGCTCCATGGAATAGAGTCCAAGCCTGCTCATCCTCTCCATATAGCCCGGGCCCACAAGTCCTGGCAAATCCTCGAAAATCTTTACGGCATCCTTTCCAGCTTGACAGCATCTTTCCTATAACATGGAGCCCAAAACTAAACATAATATTCTGAATGTGGCCTCACCAACTTTTTATGTAACTGCAGCATGATCTCCCAACTTCTATACTCAATACACTGACTGATGAAGGCCAATGTGCCAAAAACATTTATGACCATCCAGGAGCGGAAAAGGCTGCAAAAAGTTGTGAACAGTGCCCAGTCCATCACCGGCTCTGACCTCCCCACCATCGAAGGGATTTATCGGAGTCGCAGCCTCAAAAAGGCAGCCAGCATCATCAGAGCCACACTATCCTTGCCACACACTCATTTCACCCCTGCCATCGGGAGGAAGGTACAGGAGCCTGAAAACTGTAACATCCAGGTTCAGGAACAGCTTCTTCCCTACAGCCATCAGGCTATTAAACACTACAACCTCAAATAAGTTCTGAACTACATAGATTATTATTATTATGATTATTGCACTACTATTGTTTGTTTTTTGAGTATGTGTGTATGTGTGAGTATGTGTATATATATATACACACACTGAACTTTTTTTCCTCTCTCTCGTTTATCATATTGTTTACAGTGTACCATGTTTACATATTCTGTTGTGCTGCAGCAAGTAAGAATTTCATTGTTCTATCTGGGACATATGATAATAAAACACTCATGACTCTTGACTACCCTATCGACCTGTGACACCCACTATCAAGGAACTATGTACCTGCACTCCGAGATCCCTCTGCTCTACAATCCTCCCCAGAGCCCTACCATTCACTGTGTAGATCCTGACCATGTTAGACTTCCCAAAATGCAATGCCTCACATTTCTCCATCAAATATGATTTCTCCATCATATTACAATCCATCAACCATCCCTCAGGCCACCTGCACAACTGAACAAGATCCTTCTACACTCTTTGACAACCATCTACAATACCACCCACTTTTGTGTAATCTGCAAACTTGCTAATCATGCCATGTACGTTCTCATCTAAATCATTGATATAGATGACAAACAGCAATGGATACAAAGGATACAAAGGACATTTATTATCACATACACCAATTGGTGTACAGAAATTTGACTTGCCATTGCAGCACACAAATAAAGATAAGACACAACATTAAAGAATTTAACAATAAACATTAAAAAAACATCCCCCCACTGTGGGGGAAGGCAGCAAAGTCCAGTCCCGTCCCCTGTTCACCCATAGTCGGGCCTATTGTGACCTCCGCAGTCGCCGTTACGGCAGTCCGATGTTTTCAGGCCCTCTTGCCGGGAAGATGGAACTCCGTGATGGTGTCCCAGCGCTGTGCCGCCGCCGAAGCTGGGGTTCCGGCCGGTCCCGACAGGAAACTCCAGACCGATGGTAGGCCGCGAGGAAGGGGTGATGAAGCAGCTCGGAGGGAAGCTGCCTCTCCGACCAGGTAGGGACTACGAAATAAAGTTTCCCCCTTCCCCTCCACCACCCACCACATAAAAGACTAGATGACCTCCAAAACAAACACGTTTAACTCACTAAAAATAAAAAAAGGGTGAAAGAACTAACAGCTGCTGGCAGGCAGCCATACTCGACGGCGCCCCTATGAATGGGGGCCTAGCACTGAATCCTGAGGCACACCACTAGTCACAGGCCTCCACTCTGAAAACCAAACGTCGACCATCACCCTCTGCTTCTTTCCATAAAGCCTATTTCTTATCCATTCAGCTATCTCTCCTTGGACCCTATGCGTTCTAACCTTCCACAGCAGCCTATCATGTGGAAACTTGCGAATACATCTTGAAAGTATTCTGATCAAAATAATCATATTTTAGATCTTGGATGGAAGAAAAAGCATTTACAAAAATGCTTGTGCAATGAACCTTCTTCAATAATGCATAATTATCAATGGAAAAACGAGCTTCAAAATTACCAAACCATTCATGTCAACATCAGAAAACAAAACCTACCTGGCATAAATGCTCATATAATCCATTTCAAATGAAGTACTTACATAAGATATGGATAACATATCTGCGTGTAAACTAATTTTTGAAATTGAATTGTAGGCAAGGCACCACTAGCATATTGAATCCATGTCAGGTTTTTACAGAAAAACCATACCCTGCAAGTTTATTTTCTCACTCCCTTTTCAGTTTCCTTTAATTGCCTATGCATTGACCAGGCTTGTGGGTGGGTTCCAGGGCATTACCACTGTGTAAAATAGTCCATCCTCACAAATCTGTATCACTTGCCCAATACCTTAAATCATTCCTTACTCCTTGAACAATAAGCTAATGGGAACAGATTTTCTTTGTCTACCTGACCAAGATAAAATCTTGAAAATATCAAATCTCCACTCAATCTCCTTTGTTCTACAGAAAGCAATTCCCAGTTTCCCTAATCTAATCTTCAAATCTCTCATCTCTGGAACCATTGGTGGACCACCTCTGCACTCTCTCAAGAACCATCACATCATATCGAAAATGTGATAATTACAACTGAACATCTTCTACAGTGAGAGTTCAGCAAAATACAATACTTTTATTCTCTGTATTCCATTTACAGTAATCCTATTTCCATTTGACAAGTGTGTCAAAGGTTACTGGGTGAAAGCAGGAGAATGAGGTTGAGGGGAAAAATGGATCAGCCATGATCAAATGGCAGATTAGACATGATGGGCCGAATGTCCTAATTCTGGTCCTATGTCCAATGGTCCATTTGTTATCTATGATCTGCTACGCTTTACTAACTGTTCAATCATGACCTGCCATCTTGAAAGATGTATGCACATGAAGAAATTGTGCCATTTTGTTAATTTTGCTGCTCTGTTTTGCCACACCTCTTCCATGGCGTACATAGCCTACTTTAGCAAGAACCAGCATCCATGACAATTTGCCTATCTCCACAATAGATCAACAGGTGACGCAATCTTGCCGACTCTAGATCACTTAGACAATAATAACACACATCATACTGTTCTTCATCAACTACAACTTAGCGTTTCATTCCCTCCAAACTTATGAAATTCAGACAATTAGGTCTCTTCTTATCCCCGTGCGACTGGATCCTCTATATCCTTATTGGCACAACAATCAGTAGGAATTGGCAACACTTCCTCCTTGATAACGATCGGCACAGGAGCACCTCAGTGCAGTGCTCTCAGTCCTCTGCTGCACTCACTCTATACCCCTGCATAGCCACAGTTCCAAAACAGTATAAATTGACCGACAATACTACTAATGTTGGACATGCAGTACATAATGAGTGAAAATCTCTTTGAAAGGTGCCCAGTAAGACCAAGGAGCTGATTGGCAATTTTAGAATGGGAAACTTTAAATTCCTCCCATTTTCTAACAAATCCTCCCATCTAAGATGAAGTAATGGACACTTGTGCAAAGTTAACATTTAAACAAAGATCACGTTTTTCTCTTGAATGGAAATTAAATGGAGCAACTTTATTTCATGTACTTTTAATATTTCTATACCAATGCCAAGAAATTTGATTGGGCAATGTTTGTTTTCCCACATTATGTGAATGATAGCCAACTACACCTGGAGTGAAAACACATTAACCATTTCCATTATTTTTGAACGTGAACTTCGCCCTGAGAGATTGACCGCTGTCCACCAGACATGATTTCTGTGCAGGCCAGAAATGGTACAATAATTCATCAATGCTCATTTTGGAGCAGTTTGGTGGCGAATGCAATAAATATGTGCCTCACTTGACTTTTATCTCTTGACTTGCATATCCCATGCCATCCTCGTGGCACAAAACATTTTCCCCACTTGCTGATGCCATCCACAATCATGCAAGGTCTGGACGCTAAACTCCTACCTTTGTTTAGCAAGATCCAGTCCATGACTAATCCAGTGCAGCCAGTCTCCTATGGTCCCTTCTTCTTCTTGCGTATGGCGCGCACAGCTTAAAGTTGTAGGACAACTTGTTCGATTTGATCTTAATTGATTGTGCATTCGTTGAAACAGGGCGGACCACGTGAAGGTTGCAATCTTCCCACCCCAAAGTCCCTAACTGAGGCCTTGACCCAAGGACCCTTCTGATATTTTGAAAGAGGTCAATGATGGTTAAAAATCTGAAAATTCTTATGAGCACCTTAAAGGATTCATAGAAACATAGAAAATAGGTGCAGGAGCAGGCCATTCGGCCCTTCGAGTCTGCACTGCCATTCACTATGATTATGGCTGATCATCCTAAATCAGTACCCGGTTCCTGCTTTCTTCCCATATCCCTTGATTCTGTTAGCCCTAAGAGCTATATTTAACTCTCTCTTGAAAATATCCAGTGAACTGGCCTCCACTGCCTTTTGTGGCAGAGAATTCCACAGATTCACAACTCTCTGGGTGAAAAAGTTTTACCACATCTCTGTCCTAAATGGCCTACCCGTTATTCATAAACTGTGACCAACATCGGGAAATTCGGGAGTTCTGGACCACCCCCCAACATCGGGAATTTTTTTCCTGCATCTAACCTGTCCAATCCTTTAAGAATTTTATATGTTTCTATAATATGCCCTCTCATCCTAAATTCCAATGAATACAAGCCCAGTCGATCCATTCTTTCATCATATGTCAGTCCCGCCATCCCAAGAATTAACCTGGTGAACCTACACTGCACTCCCTCAATAGCAAGAATGTCCTTCCTCAAATTAGGCCAAAACTGCACACAATACTCCAGGTGTGGTCTCACCAGGGCCTTGTATAACAGCAGTAGGACCTCCTTGCTCCTATACTCAAATCCTCTCGCTATGAAGGCCAACATGCAATTTGCTTTCTTCATTGCCTGCTGTACCTGCATGCTTACTTTCAGTGACTGATGTACAAGGACACCCAGGTCTCATTGCACCTCCCCATTTCCTAATCTGACACCATTCAGATAATAATCTGCCTTCTTGTTCTTGCCAAAGTCAATAACCTCACATTTATCCACATTATACTGCATCTGCCATGCATCTGCGCACCCACCCACCCTATCCAAGTCATCCTGCAGCCTCACACTGTCACCCATCTTTGTATCATCCGCAAACTTGGAGATGTTACATTTCATTCCTTTGTCTAAATCGTTCTTATAGAATAACACTGCATTGCAAGTTCAGATTGAAAAATACAAAGCCAATGTTTCCCCCATTATCAATTATGAGATATGGAAAACGAGCCAAACAGTCACAAGTGCAACTTTCAAATCCTGCCCACCTCCATGGAAAAGCTACTTGGTTTATACCTCAATGTACATCCGAAACTACAAGTTCCATATGTTAAGTATTTGAAGTGAGTGTGCACCCACTCTTCAAAATGAATGCTGCAAAAATAACAGAGCAACATAGTTTATCTTACAGAAGCAGAACGGAAAAGGGACTCGAAAATGTAGTTATGTTTAAATATAAGATGCTGTTCCTCTGGTTTGTGTGTGGCCTCACTCTGACATTGGAGGTGGCCCAGGATAGAAAGGTCAGTATGGGAATGGGAAGAAGAGTTAAAGTGGTTCGCAACTGGGAAATCCTTGGCGGACAGAACTCCTGTTCAGCAAAACAGTCATATTTTGAGGAGCTCCTCATATTTAGTTTGGATAGCTTACAACCCAAAGGTATGAACACTGAATTCTCCAATTCTTGATATCTTGTACAAACACCTCAATCCCCCCCACTAAAAGTCCGTTAACCAGCTCCACAGTTCGCAACAATGTATCCCTCTTGGGCTTACACCTGTCTCTACCTCAAAAATAGGTAGACAAAAAATGCTGGAGAAACTCAGCGGGTCAGGCAGCATCTATGGAGAGAAGGAATAGGCGACGTTTCGGGTTGAGACCCTTCTTCAGACTTCTTCTATCCCAAAAATGGTCCATCAGGGAACCTCCTTGCCCAAGGTCATTTGTTGCTGGCCATGACTTTTTTCCCATTTCCAGTTTCTTCACCCCACTCTCCCGACTACAATCAGTCTGGAGAAGGGTCCTGACCACAAACGTCACCTATCCATTTTCTCCACAGATTTTGAAAAATGCAGTTACTCGGTATTTTGTGTCTCTATTTGGTATAAATCAGCATTTGCAGTTCCTTTTTATTACAGAAGTAAGGTAGTTCTACATTGTTGAATTTACCTCTTCTCTTTTCAAGTGAATGCAAATGATCCCACTGTAAAATGTTTCAAACACAACTGGCTGACAACACTCAAGACAATCCATTTATTTCATTGTTATTCATGGCATTTTACTCTGCAAATTGTCTTATGTGATTGCCTATATAACAAATAACCATGCTTTCAAGGGATACCCAGCTAACATAAAAGGTATTACGAAGTTACAACTTGATTATTCCTACTGTTTATGTTTTGGTAACACTGTAGTCAGATTTTCTCATCTTGCCGAGGTAGTTTAGGACTCATTTCTCTAAATAACCACAGGGCTTCAGTCTAAATTTCAGACAGCACTCTATGTTGTGACAGTAAAGTTCCGTTTAATATCTACAAATTATTGTTAACATGGAGTAATCAAAAAAGGGGGGGGGGGAAGAAATAATTCTGCATTTTTGTTACTACAAAATTAAACTTTATGGTGTATATTTTTGATCTTTGTAATAAAATATTAAGTGCAGGCTAATTGTAAAATTTCACAAATGCTCTCAAAGCGACAATTTAAAATGTCCAGGAACACCCATACTAAGTTTTCTTTTCAAAACAATATTAAAATTACTCTTTCCCATTGTAATCTAAAATTGATCCAAGAGATAAAAATGCTTTTAATGCTTCTTTAAAACATTTAATGGGAAAAGTACTAGGAATCTGAAAAGGAAAGTGAAGATGTTAGAAATACTCAAAAAAATCATCAGCAGCTTCTGTGGATTTCATGTTTTTACCCAGGAATAGGCATCGATGTAAAACGTGTCTCTTTCGACAGATGTGTTTAACTCTACGAATATTTTCTTTATTTAGAAAGACCACAATTTTTTTGCGAATGTTGTTGAAATCACTGAGCGGTTTGATGCGGTAGAAAAAATATGGATACCCTACAACAAGCTTTTCTACCCCAAAACATACATTCTTATCATTTGCAAATATATCACCATAGAACAAGTTGGAGCAAAGTTCATATCAATTTTTTAAAACACTATTTTCATCAGCAAATAGTTCAAAGTACTTTTAAACAAAATAATGTTGTTTCAGGGTGGCATGGCAACTGGGAAGGGCCTTAAGATGTGGCATTTCTTCAGGTCTTTCTTTAAAATATATGCTTCCTTCATTAAATTTGTAAACATAAAACATATCAGCATGTGACATTATTCCATTTGATTATATTATATTAGCCTGATATCAGCTCCCTCCCCAACCCTCACACATTCCATGTTCAATATCCGTCTGAGTTGTTCTTGTAGAGGTTCCAGTTGGTGTGCAGATGTGAGAGCAGTTTAAAATGTGGCCGTGTATTATACACATCCCTTTTTGTGATTGCACGCATGGACGGAAATCCTGGGTGGGATGGGGGAAGGCTGTCCCCCCAATGTTTTGAGAGGTGGGGGACAATCCCCCCCCCCCCATGTTTTGTGAAACATGTTGCATCAAACTTGCCTTGGAATTTTACATTTTTAAAAAGCGAATGTTTGGAGTTGTTTTTTCACTTGATTCCTCTGAGACTAAAACGATATGTTAACTACCACTGTTAGCTAACTACTGCCAGTAGTTAACAAGTAGTTGTACAATGTGTGACCAATACATCGATATGCATTCCTCAGTAAATATAATTGTGTTTTGAGAATTTCTTAAAACTGTCATTAAGGGCTCCGGACCGCGAGCACGGGCTTCTTCCTAGCGTGCAGGTACTGTCTCTCTCTGCCTCTCCCCCTCTGTCTCTCCCTCCCTCTGTCTCTCTCCCTCCCTCTGTCTCTCTCCCTCCCTCTGTCTCTCTCCCTCCCTCTGTCTCTCCCTCTCCGTCTCCCTCCCTCTATCTTCCTCCCTGTCTCTCTCCCTGTCTCTCTCCTTCTGTCTCTCCCTCTCCGTCTTTCCCTCTCCTTCTCCCTCTCCCTCTGTCTCTCTCTCCCTCTGCCTGTCTCTCCCTCTGCCTCTCCCTCTCCTTCTTCCTCACCCCCTCACCCTCCTCCAAGGTTGGTTCTTCTGTTTGCCTTTATTTGCTTCAGTTTTATTTTGTCTTATTTATCACATTGTGGCTGTAGCTTTTGAAACATTTAAACAGGTATCTGATTTTTAAAATTCATATAACATCCCTAAATGTTGCAGGTGGGTCTAGTGTAGCTGGGACATGTTGGCTGGTGTGGGCAAGTTGGGTCGAAGTGCCTATTTCCACACTGTATCACTCCGTGACCTGCTATGTTTATGAGCACAGCAGCCTCCATGCTGAAAATCTCCAGCGCCAGTGTCAAGGGATACTTTCACGTCTGACTCCACTAATGCAGAGCGGCTATGGGAAAGCTGGCACTAACAGGTCAGCACCTACCAACAATGAAGGCACTATGAAACCAGCTGCTGCAAGCCCTTCACACAGGTCGGGGTTTTAACTCGGCATTAAAAATCCAAAAAGAGTTACATTGATTTAAAAAAAAATGTTACAGGTATAAATAGTTCTTACATTCGGGAACCTGGTTAATTAAGTGGTGGGATTATTTCCCTGTCCGAACTATGCCTTTGCTTTAGCCGGTGGTCACATCCATTCCATCCCTCCCTCGCAAAGATGTGAGATTTCATTAAGAGCACACTTGGATGGATAGATGCAAGCAGCATGTAAACATGTAAACGTCTAGCGTCTCTTCCATGCGCGTAACGCATGAAGCCAATGAAATGAGACAAATGTCACACCAAAGATAGACACCAAATGCTGGAGTGACTCCGTGGGACAGGCAGCCTCTCTGGAGAGAAGGAATGGGTGTGTTTCGGGTCAAGACTCTTCAGACTCAGTCTTCAGGTCTGAAGAAGAGCCTCAACCCAAAACGTCACCCATTCCTTCTCTCCAGTGATGCTGCCTGTTCCGCTGAGTTACTCCAGCTTTGTGTGTCCATTTTCGGTTTAACCAAGCATCTGTAGTTCCTTCCGACACAACTGTCACACCAAACTAATTGTCCAGGTTGGCTTGCTGAATATTGCATAAGACACGGTCAGAAGAAGGGGGAGGTTTTATATATATATACTAGACCAAGTGCAGAACCGTTGGGTCTGGTCCCCGAACGTGCTTCAGACCCCGGGGTCTGGTTGCCGAATGTGCTTCAGCGTCTTGACGGTGTTAGGCAGCGTCTGGACGGCCGTACGCAGTGTCTCGACGTCGTACGCAGCATCTTGACGGCGTACGCAGCGTGTTGACGGCGTAGGCGCCGTACACCGTCAATACGCTGCGTACGATGACGAGACGCTGCGTACGCCCTCAATGGGGCTGCGGGCCGACAGGCCGTTGATGCGCTGGCTCTGTCATGCTGGCTGAAGGCAAAGATGGGTTGTTCCGCCGCTGCCTTTCGGCGTCCTCGGACAGAGGACGGCGAAAAGCAGAGGGGGAAGAGCCGATGTTTGGCTTGAGCCAGCGTGAGCGAGCCGGCCCGGGAGGGGGGGGGGGTAGTGGTGGAGAGGCGGGCGGCAGCAGCGAAAATCACCAGCGAAAGAATAGAAATGTCGGCATTTTTGGAGCAGAGCCAGGCGGCAGCAGCCGTTTTGGTGGCTGGCCAGCAGGAGGCGACAAAATGAGTGAGTGGGGGTGGGGGGGGATGGATTTTATTTAAAAATGTGTACATAAAAATGTCTAAATCTAATAAGGAGTGTATTAGGGTATGTAAAAGTGTTATGTCTAGCAAAATGGAAAAAATCTCGGAGTTTTCGCGTGTGGTTTTGGCGGACCAAGGAATCAAAGGCCAAATCTGACACCCACAAACAGACACAGAGTTTTAAAAGTATACTAGACCAAGTGCAGACCCATTGGGTCTGTTTCCCCAACGCGCGTATGCGGGGGGGGGGTGCGGCGTCACACTAACACTAACCACCCCCCAAACACACAGGCGGAGGGAGGGGGGAGTGGTGGAAGTGAGAGAGAGGGAGGGGGAGGGGGGGAGGGGGGTGGTGGAAGAGGGAGACAGGGGTAGGGGAAGGGTGTGGGGGGAGAGAGGGAGGGAGGGGGAGAGAGAGGGTGGGGGAGGGAGAGAGGTGGGGAGGGAGAGGGGTGGGGGAAGGGGGGAGAAAAGTGGAAGAGTGGGAGGGAGGGGGAGAGGGGTAGGGGGAGTGGTGGAAGATGGACAGAGGGGTAGAGGGAGTGGTGGAAGAGGGACAGGTGGAAGAGGGACAGAGGGGTAGGGGGAAGGGGGTGGGGGGAGAGAGGGAAGGGGGTGGGGAGAGAGGGCAGGGGGTGGGGGAGAGAGGGATGGGGGTGGGAGGAGGGGGAGGAGAGGGAGAGGGGTGAGGAGAGGGAGATGGAGAGGGGGCAGGAGAGAGCGGTGGGGGAGGGGAGGAGAGAGGGGAAGGGGAGTGGTGTGGGGGAGGGGTATGGGAGGAGGGAGATGGGGTAGGGGAGAGAGGGGTAAGAGTGTGGAGGGAGGGGGAAGAGTGGGGGGGAGGGGGAAGGGGGTGGGGGGAGAGAGGGAAGGGGGGGTGGGGAGAGGGAAGGGGGTTGGGGGAGAGAGGGGTGGGGGTGGGAGGAGGAGGGGGAGGGGGAGAAGGAGGAGATGGAGAGGGGGAGGAGAGAGGGATGGGGAGGGGGAGAGAGGTGTGGGGGAGGGGGGATGGATGGGGAGGGAGGGGAGGAGGGAGATGGGGTTGTGGAGGGAGGGGGAAGAGTGTGGAGGGAGGGGGAGAGGGGTGGGGGGAGAGAGGGGAAAGAGTGGAGAGGGGGAGTGGAAGGGGGAGGGGTAGGGACAGTCCATCTGTTCCCCATTCCCTATCACCCCCAATCCCCTTTTTCTATTCCCACACACGTGATGACGCGCTTCGACACAGGCTGCGGGGATGGGGGGGAGGGGCTGGGGCTGCTGCAAAGGCATATGTAAACGGATCCATTCCGATTGGACATCTGTGAGCATTGGGCATTGTGACATCACACGATGGAATGTTCACCAACATTCTATGGGTGAGAGCTGTTTTTTTAAACATTTCAAAATTTTGTGTTTAAAATGTGTACATAAACACGACGAAATTTAATCAGGAGTGGATACTTGGAATGAAAAGTGAAATCTCTACCGAAATGGAAAAAATCTCGACGTTTCTGCGTGTGGTGTTGGCGTAGCAACGAATCAAAGGCTGGCACCCACAAGACAGGCAGAAACACACACACACACACACACACACAGTTTAAAATATATATATATATATATATATATATATCACACACATATATACATATATACACACACATATATATATACACACACATATATATACATACACATACACACATATATATACATACACATACACACATATATATACATACACATATATATATATATATATACACACACATATATATTTATATACATATACACACACACGTGTGTGTGTGTGTGTGTATATATATACTGCCTCTTTTATATTCATATATTCATATGCATATTCGGGAAAAAGATTAAACATGTGGCAAATATGTTATTGCTGCCTTTGTGTCGGGGAAGGGGGAAAGTTGCAGTTGAATAATTTGCAATTTCCATTTCATTCTTTTCCACTCTTTGCGACGTGGGCTGATCAATACCGCATCACCCAGCTATCTTTCACTACTTGACTCGTGCTCATGAGATTGATTTCAAGATGCTCAGATGATCTTCTAATGCGGTCATTGTTCCGAGCGCCAAATCCCTTCAGCTGTACCTGCAGCTGAAGCTATGGGTGGATTAGTGGACTTTGAAGAGGCATTGACACTTTGTTTTTATGTAGAGGGGTCATAGAGGTAAGGTATGTGATTTGAGAGTAATATATCGTCTGCGGGGTGGAAAAAAAAGTACGACTCACTCGACACCGCTGCTAAAATGGCACTGTTAAATGCGCAAAGTTAAAAAAAAAGAACTGCAAATAAACTGAAAAAATACAGATTATCTGGTGATTTGTGCGTGGGAGTTTGTTGTGTGCGTTACGCAGGCAACCAGACAGTATTACTGTGTTTAAACAATAAATAAAATGTGCTTCTTGTAGTCAAGGGGGGGAGGCGGGGGGGGGAGTGTGACGAGATAAAATTGTTAGTTGTCGTGCACACTTGTCATCCGATGCATCCTTCAATGCATCCTTCAGCATTCAATCCTGGACCTTAAACGTGCCAATTTGCAACATTTGATCACAAACTGTTTCTTGTACTAGAAGACCACGATGTTTTGGGCAGTCAAAACTGCTCTTTGCACCAAGTTGATAATCTTCCAGCTGTAATTAACGTTTGTCTTTGTGCACAGCTGAGAGAAGCCCAGAGCACAAAGTCCTGTGCAATGCTTTCCAAATCATCTTGGCAAAATGACATATGACAGATGGACAAGTGTGCCTTTGTAAGATCAAGAGGCATATTGACAGCAGCCAAGTTAAGTTGTCGCTTCCCCTGTTTTTACTTCCGTCCTGTTGGTTAAAGCAGCCCGTGGTACATTTTTGCTCCATTTTACCCAAAGGCCTTAGGTCCTTCTGAACACAGCTCACAATGGAAACAGAAAACTGTTAACATAACTATAAATCATGAAAACAGCAGATTATTAATGGCTTCTTACAAAAATGTCCAAAAGCAACGAGTACTTAAATAAAAAGGAAAACTCTCTGGGTCGGAATAACACTACCTCACAGCCAATTCATTCCTTATATCCCAGTTGTAATAAAAACTAGTCAAAAGCAATGTAGTAAGCCACACAAAATCAATTGTTTCCCCAAACCGAAAGCAGCAGAAGCAGTGCATTTTTAGTTTAAATTACGAGACAAACTTGCCTTTTCAGAGATTTTCTTTACAATAATTGATTGGTTACAGGAAATCTATATAAATGATGTACAGTTCATTGTTGGAATTATTTGGTTTTTTATTGTTAAAATAGCATTTGATTAGTACTTGTGAAGTCCACATCTACTAAATACTTCTACCATTATTTTGCACAAATATCTCTCCTCCACAAGAAAATATACATGGGTACAATTTGAAGATAAAGTATCAGTACATCTATTGCTATTTTGCTGGTTATAATATTAAATGAACTAAGTCAACAGAACATTGTTATCATATTTTGCAGAACCATAATTGATATCTAATGGTCTTATCCCTGCACAAACATGCTACTCGGACAACCTATCTGATGTAGATGTAGTCAGTGGTAGTGATTATATCCATCCACCAAAAGCAGTCTAACCTTTTATTTGTTAGTGTACACTGCATCAACAATGCATTAAGTGGCGTTTCATTGCTTAGTACTGCACATGGCAGCTGGCTTTTTTGGAAAGTAACTTGGAGGAAAGCAGTATTGACATTGGTTTTTGAATCAACAGGTCATTTTCCCTTGCTAGATCACTGCAGGTCAAAAGGTATTTGGGCAATGTGCAAGTGAACCACATAAGCAAGGAGCTCTATTTGCAAATGGCTCATCTGTTCAGCCTAATGCTGCTCAAAACATATTTCTAACCATCTGTGGGATACATCAGCAATCACAACCAGTTAGATTTAAAAAGCACAAGGTCATCAACATTTGTTTTGTGGTTGGAGCCTAAATGTTCTTTTTGTTACACTCTTCAAACAGCTGTTTGGGTCTTTTATTAAGACAAGCAAACCTTGACGAACAGGATAATTCAATTCCAAAACAAAGCACAAAATCTACTGGGAGACTAAAGTTGCCTTAAAATAAACCGTACTGGTGGCAGTCATGTGGCGAAACAGTAATATATGAAATAACTTACTATTTGTGGAATTTAACTGCAAACATTTTCTAGCTTTAAAATATTTGAAAAAAGCTGTTTTTTGTCTCAGAATTCAAATCAAAAGGACAAATG
>CM075977.1:31605281-31636677 GCA_038087875.1 Malacoraja senta | reverse complement strand
GAAATCCTGATTGATTGACATTCTGGTGCCAGTCTATCTTAGAATAATGGGGGAGGCTAAAGAACAGCACCTCACAGAGATAATGGTCAAAATGATTGAAAGATACAGCATGGAAATAGGCCCTTTGAGACCACGATCATCAATTCACACTAGTTCTAATATCCCAGTTTCTCATCAATTCTCTACGCACACAGGTCAATTTAGAGGCCAATTAACTTACAAACCCCCATGGATGTGGGAGGAAACCAGAGCATCTGGAGAAAACTCATGCGGTCACAGGGAGAATGTACAAACTTCATACAGTTAGCACCCGAGGTCAGGATCGATCACGGGTCTACAGTGCTGTAAGGTAGCAGCTCTACCTTATGTTTCACATGATATTCAGGTTATTATCTGACTAATGTTTTAGATGAGGTAGTCAGGCAAACATCTTCACTTATCAGGACCAGATAATTTAAGGAGAGACAGAGGTTAAGAAACCTCGACTAACATACCAATCAGATATGATTTGCCTGAATAATACATAAAGTTTTCACCATTTCGGTACAAATGGCAGTAACAAACCATGCTTGAACCATGCAGCTTGTGACTTTCCAGTTATTAATTCTAACTACCCTAATATCAAGCACATTCTCTTCGGCATAAAACTATTTGATACAGGCTTCTGTTTCACATAGGTCCGTTGTTTAAAAGTTTAACACTGAGTTCTGTCAAAATCCGGGGCAATGTACAATGGCATTGATTAAGAGAGGAAGGGGAAGCATACAAGATCGTAATTGTACCTCAACGTGCTTTACGCTCTGGCTAAACCTGCTTTTTCGTGCACTAAATATTCATAATACACCACAAACACATCAAAGTGTGTAATGTGGTTCACCCTGTACCACGGGAGGTCTGATTATAATTTGACATAACAGCAAGAGGCTGGCTGCAAAGAATGCTGCTTTGGAAAGTGTTTCATACTGAAGCGGAATTTTAAACAGGAATTTGTTGGAACAAGATTTCTGCACGTAGACAAGGGGCCACTGAAGGGATATCAAAGCAAGTATCAGCAATGAAACCTCTAGCTCTTGAAAATAAATTGGGCAGATTTCAAAACAATTTTGCTATTATTGTGAAATAATTCAAAACAAGACCAACATTTGCCTATTTGGAAATATTATGTTTTACCCAAATTTTAATATTACAGCTGATGTTCAGATACATGTAATTACTTTTTTTATTATTATGAATGATCAACAATTCATAGTCAGTTGACATTTACAAGACTAGAAATCTGGCACTTTGCATCCTTCATCCACTAAACCTTTAGATACAATTTAACAAATTTAAGGATGCACAATATTGTATTGAGCTGTGGAAATAAAATGAAGTACAAACAGGAACATCTCAGAACTGTTGTCTGGCATGGGAGAAGGAGTTTATTAAAAAAATCGAGTGACTCCATCTATCTTCTATCTATATTTAAAACTCTGCGTGTGTGTGTGTTTCTGCCTGTGTGTGTGTGTTTCTGCCTGTCTTGTGGGTGCCAGCCTTCCTTTGATTCTTTGCTACGCCAACACCACACGCAGAAACGCCGAGATTTTTTCCATTTCGGCAGAGATTTCACTTTTCATTCCAAGTATCCACTCCTGATTAAATTTTGTCGTGTTTATGTGGACATTTTTAATAAAATCCTTCTCCCCCCCCCCCCACTCACTCATTTTGTCTGCTCCTGCTGGCCAGCCACCATAACGGCTGCTGCCGCCCGGCTCTGCTCCAAAAATGACGCCTTTTTTTTTCTTTAGCTGAAGCACTTTCGGGAACCAGACCCTGGGGTCTGAAGCACGTTCGGGGTCCAGACCCAACGGGCTGCTCTTGGTCTAGTATTCAATTAAAGGTAGAGAAAAATGCTGGAGAAACTCAGCGGGTGAGGCAGCATCTATGGAGCGAAGGAATAAGTGACGTTTTGGGTCGAGACCCTTCTTCAGACTGATGTGGGGGTGGGGGGGGGCGGGAAGAAGAAAGGAAGAGGCCGAGACAGTAGGCTGAGGGAGAGCTGGGAAGGGGAGGGGAAGAGGGAGAAAGCAAGGACTACCTGAAATTGGAGAAGTCAATGTTCATACCGCTGGGGTGTAAACTACCCAAGCGAAATATGAGGTGCTGCTCCTCCAATTTACGGTGGGTTCACTCTGGCCATGGAGGAGGTCCAGGACAGAAAGGTAGGATTCAGAATGGGAGGGGGAGTTGAAGTGCCGAGCCACCGGGAGATCAGGTTGGTTATTGCGAACTGAGCAGAGGTGTTGGGCGAAGCAATCGCCAAGCCTATGCTTGTTCTCACCGATGTAGAATCTTACTTGTACTAAAAGCTTTAATTTAAAAAAAATTTGAATTGGCGGTAATATTGCACCAATTTTAAATATATAAAGCATGAACAGGAAATAAAATTGTTTCAGGATGCAGATTGATTTTTATTAAATGCTGGCAGTTCTCCATCTACTTTGTATAGCAAAATGGACAATTATAGTACAGTGCTCAATTTATTATATCCCCTTACCATGGTTTATCAGCTATATAATTTCCAGCCATTTATCCGTTTTTTGCTGCAGATTTATTCCTAACTGCATCTAAAATTCAACAACTCTCACGAGCCCATGGTGCTAGTGCCATGCAACAAGCCCATAAGACAGGCCAGCTTCCAACCACTTAATTGTGTCACAAGTAGGCAAAATAAACCATACACAAAGTTCTAAGAAACCCAGCAAAGTTCTAAGAAACCTGGGCCGTCAATTCTGGTTATATTGTGATCACTTAAAAGTCCATTATATCCAACTTGCCTGGACAAAAAAAACAATTACCAATTTTAACCTTTTCTAACAAGCATTTCCACCAAACATGCATCGGTAGTGCTGTCCTGAGGGAAAAATTGGTGAATAGCGCAGCCTTCCAAAAAAATGATTGGTATAAAACTTTAACTGACATACAAAATATGTTAAGAATAGAAACAGAAGGTGAGTTTTCAATGGCATCTCTCAGTTTTATGACAAAACTTAAAAAACAATTTGTATGACACTTCACCAACACAAAAGGTGCAATAGAAATCAATCCTACACAAAGTTACATGTTTGATACACTTGAAGAATACTTTAAAATTAACAATCTGCAATTATAAACATAACTCAATAATTAAAATTAACAATGATGGTACCTTTGAAATATTAAATCACATTTACTTTCATTGCAAGATAAATAGAAATTGGCATGAGAAAAGGAAAGACAGCATTGTGGTGCAGATAGCAGAGTTGCAGCCTCATGACTCCAGCAACTTGGGTTCAATCCTGACCTGTGGTGCAGTGCAGAGTTTACAAAATTCTCCTTGCCACCATTGAATTTCTTCTGGGAGTTCTAGTTTCCTTTGACATCCCAAAGACATTTGAGTTTGTAGATTAAATGGCCACAGTTAAAGCTGCCCTAGTGTATTGGTGAGTGGTAAGGGGAAGGATGGTAGCGAATACATGGGAAAGTGTGAACAATAAAAAAAGGGATTCGTGTAAATGGGTGCATGATGGTTGGTATGGACTCAGTGGGCCAAAGGGATTGTTTACTTGTTGTATGAATATTATTCTGAAGGCATAAAAATGAGAGATCTGCCTCAAAATAAATGAAAATTTATTCTGCTAAATTTGTATAAGAAAATTATAAGCAGTTGAATAAGGGGTGGGAATTAATAAGCTTTGGTTTCTTCCTGCTCCTTTTCGGACATATACGATTCATTTATTTATAAATATTGTTTATGACACTTTATAAATATTCTTGTTTTTGTTTTTTGTATGCTGTTTCATACTTGCTTTTTACTTTTTAGTCTGTTCGAAATAAAGGATTTATTATTATTATTATTATTATAAAACTTCAGATATCAATGCTTTGATGCAGCCAATGAGTACTCGGAGCAGGAGGTTCAAATATAGAGATCAACGTACTGCAATGCACTAGTAGCACAGCCAGTCTTAATGTGTTTCAATATATGTTAGGTCTGTGGTGAAGCAAGATTTGGAATTAATGTTTGTCAAGATCAGCTTCACTACATTACATACTCACTGCAAAGTATGTACAAACCATTCAGCCAAGGATTTGAATCTACTCTGCAGACCTCTGGGACTCAAGAATATTCAACAGCTGCAGTTAATATAATGCATTCTCAGAAGCTTTAATTAATTCACCAAAAATAGCTCTAGTAGCACCAGTTGCCAGCCAAATGTTACATTTCAACTTTGAATGTTTGCTTCACTGTAATTTGAACAAAAGTGAGACACAAAAGTGGGACCATCTCTAGTAACTTCCCATCTTGTTCAAACACAACTCCAATATGATAGAAGGCAACTTTGGGTGAATGTAGATTTTGCCCCCAGCATGCACTAAGCCACAAATGATCAAAACATTGTCTCTAAACATGCGACATACCTTTTTGACAAGTAAATACAGTTTCTACTTGCACCAAGAGCAAACCTTTGCCAAATGGATTTGGCACAAAATTAAAAATATGATTGCAGCAAAGTTACTGCACTGGCAATCATTGTTCTTGATTTGGAACTTGTTTTCAGCCATTGGCAAAATTAGAGGACAGTAACTTGTGTAGTTACAAGCAAATACAGTTTCAAAGTAAAATCATGTCCTGAAAAATATATCAATTTTAATCAGCTTGTCCTGCTTTTAATGGCCAACTAGTGGCTTTTAGTGGCCACTTGCTCTTTACCTTGTATGACTATATCCAAGAGTTAAAGTCTGGCATAAAAGTACCAGAGATAAAAACAAGACTAAATACTCAATACCACGCAACAATGTTGAAATAAGTGCATTTGAAGCTGATAACCTGCATTTACAGCATTGCATTCTTTTCAAAATTTCAATGTCTTAAATATTTAAAGAACATTGAACAGTTCAGCACAAGAATAGGCCCTTCATCCCACAATGTCCGTGCCAAACATGATGCAAAGACCAACTCTTATATGCCTGCACATAATCCATATCCCAGCATATCCCTCTGACTATTAAAAGTCTCTTAAACGCCAATCGTATCTGCCTCCACCACCGCAGCGCGTTCCCAGCACTCACCACTGTAAAAAAAACGTTGTCCCTCTCACCTTAAAGCCATCTCCCTTTGTTTATAATTTTTTACACCCTGGGAAAAAGATTCTTACTGTCTACCCTATCTATGCCTTTCATAATTTTATATCCTTCTATCAGTTCTGAATCCATACGACCAACTCACTATTAATCCCTTGCATTTTAATCTTCTGGATCAGCATACCAGGGGAACCTTATCAAATGCCTTACTAAAATCCATGTAGACAACATTCACCACTTTTCCTGCATCGATCACCTTCATCACTTCCTCAAAAAAATTGATCAAATTAATACAGCACGACTTGCTCAGTACAAAGCCATGCTGACTGTGTCTAATTAATGCATGCTCTTCCAAATGAGAATAAATCCTATCCTAAAGAATCCTCTCCAGCAGCTTTTCAGCATCTCATGTGAGACTCACCAGCCTATAATTCCCTGAATTCTTTCTACTTCCCTTCTTAAATAAAGGAGCACCAGTTTGCCTCTCCAGTCATCCGGGACCTTGCCTGTGGCTTCAGGCACAAAGATCTTCATCAAGGCTCCTGCAATCTCATCTCTTGCCTCTCTTAATAATCTTGGATAGATCCCAATCATGTCCTGGGGATTTACCCACCTTAATGCTCCTTAAGAGCCACATCCCCAACTCCATAATCTAAAAATCCCCTTGCATATTAGCATTCTCCACATTGATCTCCCTGTCTACCATGTTCTTCTTGGTGAAAAGGGATGCAAAGTACTAGTTTAAGTACCTTGCTTACATCCTCATAGCCCGAGCATAGACTCCCTCATTTATTCATGAGGTTTTGCAGTAGGATTTTTTAACAATGCATCAGTATGTTCTATAAACACTTGGCTATAATACTCGGTTTGAATGTGTATCAAGTAAAAACTCCTATACACAAACAAATATATTTGCAGCACTACCAAAATACTTTATTGCATATCTACTGTGGTGTTTTCTTATTTAATTTATTCCGATTATGTGTTTTCTGTTTTGTTGTGATTCTATGCATTGTAAGGTGTCCTTGGGTTTTAGAAAGGCGCCAGTAAATAAAATGATTATTATTATTATTATTACTTAACCTTGCCCAAGTCCCAAGCATCTAATTTACAATCAAACTGCACAATTTAGGTTCTGTAGTTGTAGTATAAATGTAATCTCAAAGAGCCATCTTGGTCCACTTTCCTGTACTGCGATAATGCAATTTGTAGATATATGTGGAACTTCCAAACTAAAAATACATTAGGGTTAGATTTCAACAAACAATACATACAGTATGAAATAGAATGTTTATACAATGGAATTGCTTTCTTAAAAATAATTTGAAGGTTAAGGGGAACATCCAGATTAGAATAAAAGGCCAAAGGGTTGATTATATGCTCTGAGCATCTTCTTGATGTTTGGAGGATCCAAGCCAAAAACCTAAAATACCATTTTCTCAATGTCTTCTGACACAGACTCAAGCTACCAACAAAATCAGAACCTATGTGTGCTAGGGAACAAATGTGCAGATCTTGGGGTGGAATTAATACTATAAGCCAGGAGAGCCCATGTTACTCCAAAGTACTCCAGAAGCAACATAACTGTTTCATGAACAGGCACAACAAAGTAGCATGCTGTTCAAACAATGTAGACCAGGGCCGTCTTAACAGCATTGTAGGCCCCCAGGCAAAGCAGCGCACTGGGGCCCCTACGCTTCCAATTTTTTTATGGACGAATCAAATATGCCGTTCCTGCACTTGCGATGTTCTTCTCCGTTTTCATGTTCTACAATAACATTCTACAATACATAGAAACATAGAAAATAGGTGCAGGAGGAGGCTATTCGGCCCTTCGAGCCAGCACCGTCATTCATTGTCATCATGGCTGATCGTCCCCTATCAATAACCCGTGCCTGCCTCCTCCCCATATCCCTTGACTCCACTAGCCCCTAGAGCTCTATCTAACTCTCTCTTAAATCCATCCAGTGATTTGGCTTCCACTGCCCTCTGTGGCAGGGAATACCATAAATTCACAACTCTCTGGGTGAAAAACGTTTTTTCTCACCTCAGTCTTAAATGACCTCCCCTTTATTCTAAGACTGTGGCCCCTGGTTCTGGGCTCGCCCAACATTGGGAACATTTTTCCTGCATCTAGCTTGTCCAGTCCTTTTATAATTTTATTTGTCTCTATAAGATCCCCCCTCATCCTTCTAAACTCCAGTGAATACAAGCCTAGTCTTTTCAATCTTTCCTCATATGACAGTCCTGCCATCCCAGGGATCAATCTTGTGAACCTACGCTGCACTGCCTCAATCACAAGGATGTCCTTCCTCAAATTAGACCAAAACTGTACACAATACTCCAGATGTGGTCTCACCAGAGCCCTATACAACTGCAGAAGAACCTCTTTACTCCTATACTGAAATCCTCTTGTTATGAAGGCCAACATTCCATTAGCTTTCTTCACTGCCTGCTGTACCTGCACGCCAACTTTCAGTGACCGGTGTACAAGGACACCCAGGTCTCGCTGTACCTCCCCCTTACCTAACCTAACCCCATTGAGATAATAATCTGCCCCCTTGTTTTTGCCGCCAAAGTGGATAACCTCACATTTATCTATATTATACTGCATCTGCCACGCATCTGCCCACTCACTCACCCTGTCCAAGTCACCCTGCAACCTATGCAATACATAGATTAGCATGGGGCCCCTCTGCTCATGGGGACCCGGGCAACTGCCCAGCGTGCCCATGCATTAAGACGGCCCTAATGTAGACAAGTCCGATGTGAGGCTGTAGCAAAAGATCTTAATTCTGTTTTGTGTTCAATGGATCAAAGAACCACATTCTTGGTGATGATCATTTTCTTGTGGTTCTAAAATTCTCCTACCCACTCAGTAGAATTATTTATTTATCTATCTATCTATCTGTCTATATATTTATTTACTTATCTATTTTGTGTGTGTGTGTGTGTGTGTGTGTGTGTGTGTGTGTGTCTAACTGTTAGATCTAATTTTTCCATGCGAGTTTTTCCCCTCACATCTCATCTTTATCACAACTGCTCCTCCCCCAACATGCAGCTGTTTGTGAACTTGTTTACTGCATTCTAAATAGAACATTTATTTTTATATTATTTTATATTTTTATTTTTAGGAAAAGCAACTAGGGAATACAGATCAAGAAGAAATGTTAATTTTTAAATATAGTGATAATTATTCATCACATGTCAGCTTCAGTCATCTACAGATTTTATCTGGTACTATAATACTTTTACGGTTTCGTACCTTACTCAAGTGTTCAAAAATAAATCAAGTAAATGCAACACTTTCATAATGTATGTTGAAATAATGCAAGGTTGTGGTAAAAATATTCCAGTCTTTATTTTAGAAAAGCAGTATCTTAATTTTATCACATCAACTGCCCTTTACAGTGAGCCTACATTTTGATTTTAACTCCCAAATCGCCAATATAGTTTCAAAGTGCATCAGGGACAGTGTCTGTCACTTGATCTGTATCAAAACAGTCCATTTTCTCGCAAACAGTCCCTTGAGATAAAGAATGATTTGCTTCCACTCAATTTAAGATGATTGATGAGGCCAATGTGGGACTATGCAAAGTCTACCACAGGTGGCACAGGAACTACTTGTTGGAAATGGCAGGTGGGTAGCTTGGGAGATGAAGCATGTCTTTCACTGTTTACACTGGGCTTCTGTGTGCTCCTGGTGAATGGAGATTAGATCTTCGTTGCCCTTCCGATTTCTCCTCTGCCCTTTTGAGTGGTCATTAGCCACGAGCTGGTTGGAATGTTGTACATTTCCAAGGAGACTGAAAGCACTCTTGAACTGTCTTCAAGTAATTCTCTCACCAGGATAGAGCTCAGAATAGAAAGCAGGCTTCAGAATCTGCAGAATCAAATTGCCAAAATCAAAAATTCAAAATTTAATGTCAAGATCCAATTTTTCTAATGTGATAAATTTGCCTTTTGAGAATCATTTATAAGTTATCTACCATTCTCATTTGTTGCTCAGCTGGTAGCATCCTTCCCGCAGTGAATTCATATATATTTTCTATTGGATTTGAATGAAGTAGTCACTATCTTTTGATACAATGCCACATACACCAGCAATTGTCAAAATGGCCTGGTTTTACCATTGTGCACAGTGTTTTGAACAAAAATTACCTACTATCTGGAAGTGGTATTTCAAATGTTATGTAACAAAGAAAAGGCCAGTCTTCTTTTTAAGACGTTAAAAACCTGCAATAAAAATGTTTGTGCAAACAAAATAGTGAAAAATTAGAGCACATGGTATTGGGGGTAGGGTATTGACATGGATAGAGAACTGGTTGGCAGACAGGAAACAAAGAGTAGGAATTAACTGGTCCTTTTCAGAATGGCAGGCATAGTGGGGTGCCGCAAGGCTGTTATTTACAATATATATTAATGATTAAGACAAAGGAATTAAATGTAATATCTCCAAGTTTGCGTATGACACAAAGCTGGGTGGCAGTGTGAGCTGCGAGAGGATGCTATGAGGCGGCAGGGTGACTTGGATAGGTTGGGTGAGTGAGCATATGCAGTATAATGTGGATATATGTGAGGTTATCCGCTTTGGTGGCAAGAACAAGGCAGCAAATTATCTGAATGATGTCAGAGTAGGAAAAGGGGAGGTACAATGATACCTGGGTGTCCTTGTACACCAGTCACTGAAAGCAAGCATGCAGGCACAGCTGGCAGTGAACAAAGCAAATGGCATGTTGGCGAGAGGATGAGAGTATAGGAGCAAGAAGGTCCTACTACAGTTGTACAGGGCCCTGGTGAGACCACACCTGGAGTATTGTGTGCAGTTTTGGTCTCCTAATTTGAGGAAGGACATTATTGCGATTGAGGGATATCTGCAGCGTAGATTCACCAGGTTAATTCCCGGGACGGCGGGACTGACATATGATGAAAGAATGGATCGACTGGGCTTGTATTTACTGGAATTTGGAAGGATGAGAGGGAATCTTATAGAAATATACAATTCTTGAGGGATTGGTCAGGCTAGATGCAAGAAAAATGTTCCCCATGTTGGGAGAGTCCAGAACCAGGGGGGTCACAGTTTAAGAATAAGGGGTAGGCCATTTAGGACTGAGATGAGGAAAAACGTTTTCACCCAGAGAGTTGTGAATCTGTGGAATTCTCTGCCACAGAAGACAGTGGAAGCCAATTTACTGGTTGTATTCGAGAGAGAGTTAGATATAGCTCTTTGGGCTAACATAATCAAGGGATATGGGGAAAAAGCAGGAACAGGGTACTGATTCTGGATGATCAGCCATGATCATATTGAATGGCGGAGCTGGCTCGAAGGGTCGAATGGCCTACTCCTGCACCTACTTTTTACGTTTCTATGAATACACACAAGCAATAAATTTATTTTAATAAAGCACCAATAAGCAAATGCTGGACATGTGGAATTAAACGTGCTCAGGCGGCTGGGCAGCATTTGTGGAGAAAGGACAATATTTCAAATCATGGCACTTCAGGAAGAATGTTCCATTCAACAGTCAGTTCTCCAGTTTTTGTGCTGCTGCACAGGCAAGAACCCATTTTGTGCCCAATATTGTAAATTCTGTTACAGCCCTATTCTATCTTGTCTCCCTATTTCCAATACTTGGACTGGAAACCTATTGAGTTGCTGCTAAAAAAGAGATCAAATAATGTCACAATCTTGAAGGTTACTGTGATGGCATATCTCCAAAGTCTATAAATATAAGCAATTTAACAACTATAAAACAAAGACGTTTATAGAAAATGGGAGAAAAAGAGGGCTCATTATAAGTTACTGTCTTACCAAATGGCTAAAAGGATACCTCTTGAAAATAGACATAGCAGGCCTGGACACGAGTTCACACTGCTAAACTAAATTTGGCAGAAAATCTCATAGGCGAAGTATGAATGATGAGGTAAATAGAAATGTCATACTGGTTTAACGGACCTTGCGGTCAGACACCAAGTTACAATTTAGAGCAGAGAGAGAAATATATTGCACCTGTTCTTAAAATGATTGATTTAGTCATAATGCACCAACAGCAACATCCTCCATTCTTTCAAGATGATAATTTTACATGTTTGGTTTGAATAAACAAAAAATGCATTCAACGTTCATACGATACGATAGAACTTTATTTATCCAAGGAGGGAAATTGATCTGCCAACAAAATCACAAAATACATGAAATTAAAGTGATGAGTGGAAAGGATTGGGGATGTGCAAAGATTGCGGAGGGGCAGGGGGTAGGGGAGTCAGTCTCAGTCTATCCACGACAGAAGGGGGAGGAGTTGTACAGTTTGATAGCCACAGGGAAGAAGGATCTCCTGTAGCGTTCTGTCCTGCATCTTGGTGGAACCAGCCTGTTGCTGAAAGTACTCCTCAGACTGACCAGTTCGTCATGGAGGGGGTGAGCTGTATTTTCCAGGATGCTCCGCAGTTTGAGCATCCTCCCCTCCAAGACCACCTCCCATGAATCCAACTCTGCCGCCAGGTCGGAGGCAGCCTTCCTGATGAGTTTGTTGATCCTATTGGCGTCCACAGCCCTTGCCCTGCTGCCCCAGCACACGGAGCACTGGCTACCACAGATTGGTAGACATCTACAGTATCGTATTACATACATTGAAGGAGCGGAGCCGTCTCAAAAAGTTGTTTGTTCTCAGCATGCACATATTCAGCATGCATATATTCAGCATTCTCAGCCTGCACATATCTTGAAATGCAGTTGCTGAATAACCATGTTTTCATTCTATTCCTGCCCTTCAGTTGGCCACAAAATCTGGTTTCCTCCAGTTTTTCTGAAGCACATCTTCTGCAGAGTCTGTGATGTCTCCAAATGATTTACATTAATTGTCTTTCTTGTCAGAGCATTTACCGTATTGCCCGGCAATGAAGACGCACCTGCGTTGAAGACGCACCCCCACCTTGAATTGCTAAATTTTGGAGAAAGGCTGGCGGGACAGGATCAAGGGTTTGGTTTATTCCAGGGGTCAGCAACCTTGATCTGCATCGGGCCAGGACCCATGTCTGCGAGCGGATGGCGGGCGACGTCTATCGCCATTATTAATCAAGGGAGGTAATAATAGTCGTAGTTTTGTTTCGAAGGCGCTGTACTTGGAGGAAGGAGAGGGAGCCCAGTCAAAGCCAGCCTCCCCTGTCTCCACCGAGCCTTGGGTACTGCCAGTGAGGGAGGGCGAGGCGGGGGAGGCAGGGGTCAGGAGGGCGGCTGCCTGTTCGGAGTGCCGGGACTACCGGTGTCGCACAGCCCACCTGCCGCTGTTCAGCATCGAACCGCCCAGCAACAGCTCGCTGGACATGAGCGACTGGTCTGAGCTACCGGTCTGAGCAGGGCTCGCTGGGCCGGCAGCTGGGCTACGAGGCAGAGGCCCAACCTCCCCCCCCTGCGTTCCTGTCTCCGTCCACCAGTCCCTCCCTCCCCCTTGCCGCCTGGACTGCCCCAGAGAGGCCAGCCGCAACGGTAAGGAGGCCAAGCTGTCTGACAGGGACAACGAGAGCCTGGACAGCACGCTCAACTCCAACGACACCATCAACTGCAGCACGGGCTCGTTGTCCCGGGGCAAACTGCCCGAGGCACCCTCCTGCCCACAGACCTACCTGCGGGAAACACGTCACAGCTGGAACTCCCCCACCCTCAACAACGACGTCTTCCAGCGACGCCAGTACCCCGCAGGCCGGGTGATTTGGGGTTACAGGCCGCATCCGGCCCGTGGGCCATAGGTTGCCGACCCCTGGTTTAGTCAGTAGAAAGGAAGATGTGAAACACCTTCAAGGAGGCAATGAGAACCTGGGAGCCTCCATCTTCGCCTGTCCCACAATGCGCTGTGCGGTTCAGGTCTGCGGGATGGGGACTTCCTGGCACAGAGAGACAGGCATTACCACTTTGTGCAGCCCAGGCCAGACTCCCCACACGCTGTGGAAGGAACTCTTCCCCCCCCTCAGCGGCGTTGTCCTTTTACAGCCGCTGTATTGAGGGAAAGCCAAGTCTATCTTTCTTGGCTAACAATCTAACTTTCGGCCTCCAAGACGCAGGTAAATTTTCGGGTCTTATTTTAGGGTAAAAAATAGCGTCTTCATTGCCGGGAAATACGGTAAATAGAACGTTTTTGTAGACTCGGTTTGTCATTAAGGGTACCGTATTTTAAAAAACGGATGCAAAAGCTAGTGCAGGTGTAAATATATTGCTCGTTCATAACCAGATCAGGGCAAATGGATGCCCATGCTTTTCGGCTTTCCTGGACATTAAATTGAACAGAACCTCACCGATTGCCCATTGGCAACTTCATTTTCCCCTTAATTTCAAAGATTTATCTTTTCCTCAATGTTTATGTGAAAAGCCTAATCCATTCACCATTTAAGTTATCCAAGCTGTGATAGAAATTACTATCAGGTTACATTACAGCTTGGTTTGGGAATAGCTCTCAACAAGACTGCAATAAATTGCAGAGAATTATAGATGTAGCCCAGGCCATTACACAGCCCACACTTCCCACCATTGACTCCATCTAGACTCCACACCACCTCGGAATGGCAGCCAACATAATCAAAGACCATCCCACGTGGTCATTCCTTCTCCATTGTGGACATTGGACTTTGTCTATGGAACAGATGTGCTACAATGCTGAGAACTATATTCTGCACTCTGTATCTTCTCCTTTGCACTCTCTAGTGCACTTCAGTTTGACTTGAATGTATTTATAGTAATTTTTATTTGTTTGGATAGCATGCAGAGCTTTTCACTGAACCTTGCTACACTTGACAATAAACCTAAACCTCCTACAGAGAACCCTATTTAACACTCCAGTCCTGCCCTTGACGGAGTATATGTAAAAATTGATTGCTGATCCTCACACTTTAAATCAACCCATCTGCTCCTTTGATATACCCCAAACTTCCTAGTTCCCATTTTCACACTTCACACTTTTATTTACCTGCAGATATGAAATAGTGATCTCTAAATCTCCTGGCACAAATCGTTCAAGATCCTTAAAATTCCAGTCTACCTCATCTAGCCATCCAGAAAAACATAACCAGAGATAGTTTTACATCTCACATTAACTCAAAAATGTTACATTATTTGACAGTGACCCATACTACCTTCCATGCATCAGCAGCAACATCAGAACAATGAATGCTGCATTAACTATATTAAATATTAATAAACTACATATTCCCCAAAATTAGTGTTATATTGTTCTACCAGAGTACTGCACTGTCAGGGCTCATGAGGTAGTGTACTGCACAGTGCCCTCAGTTTATCCATTCATTTTTCTTCCCCCTCCTAACTTAATTTGGAGATTCGGTAAGGTTTAATCTGAGGATTTTCAGCGTTTTCATCCAATTTTGCAATACAGGTGCAAATGAATAATAGACTAAAATACTATATAATATTTTTAAGACCTAGATTTCTATATTCCAGGAAATATTTAAATAGCAAAAATATACAAAAAGCTAGCAAATGGTTGCAGCCTTAACACACAAAAGCTGTCTGCTTCAGTGGTCATGTCCATTTAGCACTTATGCACTTGTCTTACATTAGCAAAAATAGGTCATCTCCCCAAAGAGACGACGGAATTTCATTTTGACCTGTATAATAGTTTAAATTTGAGAGACCAAAATATTTTCGTCACAAATGATTTCCATCTAATGCAAATATGACGACTTAAGGATTGGGGATTTGATGAGTCTATAATAAATCTTTGCCAATGTAGCAGACTGTTTTGAAGCTGAAATATTTCCTGACAGACAGAAAAGTAGAATGATTTCATCATCCTGACAGCCATGACAAATTATGTTGAATCTGCCTGAAAGGCAAGCTTGTTCATTTCGCTGCAATTATTAGCATATTATCTGCAGCCAAGCAGTAGAACATTCAGTCATCTGCACAGTCCAGTATCTCAGTACACTTATTAATAAATAATAAATCAATATCAATCACATATCACAAATTAACTACATATGCATTCTATTTTGTGGCGATATTAGTATGAGTATTGGTTTATTATAGTTACATGTACCAAGAACATACGAGTACATCAGGTAGTGCAAGAGAACAGTGTTTCAGCTATAGAGAAATTGTGGATAAAAAAGTGCAATGGCCACAAGGTAGATTGGAAGATCAGGAATTCATTCTTAGCAAACGAGAGGTCTGATCAAACGTCTGATAAATGTGAGGAAGAAGCTGTTCTTAATCTGAGGTATGTGCTCACAAACTTGTATCCTCTGCCTTACGGGTGAGGAGAGGAGAGAATGATTGGATGTTGGCCATTTTCCTGAAGCAGCATGAAGTATGGTGGGAGTTGCTGGGATGGAAAAGGGGTGTGGTAGGCTGGTTTGCGTGATTGACTGAGCTGCATTCACAACTTTTGGTAATTTTTTGCTGTCTTGGTGGAGCAGTTACCATACAAAGCTGTGATGTATCCGGATAGTATGCTTGTGTAGGAAAGAACTGCAGATGCTGGTTTAAATCGAAGATAGACAAAATGCTGGAGTAACTCAGCAGGACAGGCAGCATCTCTGGAGAGAAGGAATGGGTGACATTTTGGGTCGAGACCTTTCATCAGACTCAATGAAGCTTTCTATAGTACATCTATAGTGGGTGCCAGTGGATGTAGTATATCTAGTCTTTCAGAAAGATCATAAGGTCCGCACGGGAGACTGGTGACTAAAATTAGAGCACATAGTAGGGTGTTGACATGGATAGAAAATTGGTTGGCAGACCGGAAGCAAAGAGTAGGAGTGAACGGGTCCTTTTCAGAATGGCAGGCAGTGGCGAGTGGAGTGCCGCAAGGCTCGGTGTTGGGGCCGCAACTGTTTACCATATATATTAATGATTTGGAAGAGGGAATTAGGAGCAACACTAGCAAGTTTGCGGATGACACAAAGCTGGGTGGCAGTGTGAACTGTGAAGAGGATGTTAGGAGGTTGCAGGGTGACCTGGACAGGTTGAGTGAGTGGGCAGATGCGTGGCAGATGCAGTATAATATAGATAAATGTGAAGTTATCCACTTTGACGGCTAAAACAAGGGGGCAGATTATTATGTCAATGGGGTTAGGTTAGGTAAGGAGGAGCTACAGCGAGACCTGGGTGTCCTTGTACTGAAAGTTGGCGTGCAGGTACAGCAGGCAGTGAAGAAAGCTAATGGAATATTGGCCTTCATAACAAGAGGATTTCAGTATAGGAGTAAAGAGGTTCTTCTGCAGTTGGATAGAGCTCTGGTGAGACCACATCTGGAGTATTGTGTACAGTTTTGGCCTCCTAATTTGAGGAAGAACATCCTTGTGATTGAGGCAGTGCAGCGTAGGTTCACGAGATTGATCCCTGGGATGGCGGGACTGTCATATGAGGAAAGATTGAAAAGACTAGGCTTGTATTCACTGGAGTTTAGAAGGAGGAGGGGGGATCCATTAGAGACATCTAAAATTATAAAAGGACTGGACAAGCTAGATGCAGGAAAAATGTTCCCAATGTTGGGCAAGTCCAGAACCAGGGGCCACAGTCTTAGAATAAAGGGGAGGTCATTTAAGACTGAGATGAGAAAAAACTTTTTCACCCAGAGAGTTGTGAATTTATGGAATTCCCTGCCACAGAGGGCAGTGGAGGCCAAATCACTGGATGGATTTAAGAGAGTTAGATAGAGCTCTAGGGGCTAGTGGAGTCAAGGGATATGGGGAGAAGGCAGGCACGGGTTATTGATAGGGGACGATCAGCCATGATCATAATGAATGGCCTCCTCCTGCACCTATTTTCTATGTTTCTCTGACAGAGGAGAGAAATGTTAATTGAGAACCTCACCCATCTCTTGTGTCTCAACATATAGATTTCCATTTAAGTCTTTCAGAGGGCCTGTTCTCTCACTAGTTCCTCTAATTCTAATATACAAGTATTACAACCCTTGTATTCCTCCAGGAAATATGTGATCCCAGCTGCCTGCACACAACCCATTACTCCCTTTTACTGCCCAGTCTCAATATCTCTTGTCAACCAAAGTTCCTTACTTTTGCTGGCCTTTCCCCTCGCTCTTATTGCTGTAGACTTTAAAATCTTGCCATTCAATTTATTTAAATTTTAAAAGCTTCCTGGATGACCAAGTGTAGCAAACTCCAGGTCCTTCTTGTGGTCAGTCAGGAGTTGCAGCTGGCTACACTGCCCACAGGTGAAGTTCCCAGGGATACTGGAAGATTCCCAGTCTCCCACATTCTGGAGGAGGAATACTGTGAAATAATTTATAATGTGCTCTTTCAAATTTGCAACCACAACGACAGCAAGATAATTCAACATTCAGAGGAAGCAAGCAAAAGCAGGTTCATAGCACTTCTGAGGTAGACAATAATGCTGGAGAAACTCAGCGCGTGAGGCAGCATCTATGGAGCAAAGGAAATAGTCAACGTTTCGGGTCGAAACCCTTCTTCAGACTCATTCGATTTTCCAGCATCTGCAGTTCCTTCTTAAATATCATAGCACTTCTGCATTTGATTGTTTAAAAAAATTCTGAATGATTGAATTGATCAGCAGATTCCAGGCAGAGCCAGATTTGCCTGCATGTGATCATAGATTTTGTTTCTTAAAACTGATCTTCACACAGTACTGATGCTGTGTTGCTTAAGGTTCAAAGGAACTGGCGGTCCTTGCAACTGAATCACTAATGCATTGTTAGGAAAGTAACCATAATGAGATGGCTGACCTGACTTGTTAGGTTGATTTGGCTATTAGGTTTAAGATAGTTATAGATAAAGACAGGGCAGACAACGTTATAATTCTAAATTGAGGGAAGACAAAATTTGAAGGTATTATACAAGAACATTAAGGATAATCCCAAGAGATTTTATGTACATTAAGGGAAAAAGGGTAACCAGAGAGAGAATAGGGAGCCTCAGGAATCAAAGTAGTCGACTCTGTGGAGACACAGGAGATGGGCAAGGTGCTAAATGAGTATTTCTCCTCTGTTTTTATCGCAGAGAAAGATAAGAGGACCGAGGAACCTGGGGGCAATCAATTGAAGTGCCTTGAGGGCAGTCAGTATTATGGTCTCGGATGCATTGAAGGTCCTTACGCGTATGAAGGTAGACAAATCTCCCAGGCCTGATCAGATATATCCAAGGATACTGTGGGGAGCTGGAGGGAAAATTGCAGGAACCCTGTGAGCAATGTTCCCTCTAATTTTTAGTAGTTTGTGTGCGCAGAAATCTCGTATTGTGCAATTTTTAAGCTGTTACAAATGTTTGTGCGCACTGAATTCTTGTGCATGAGCTTTTGGTGGGGCAGCTTTTACTATTTTGTTAAGTCATTCAACTTTAAACCAGCTTTGCATCCTTTGAATTTGGCATAGTGAATCAAAATTTCTTTCAATAAAAACTCAATAAGCCAGCTATAGAATTTGAAATGGATCTTCGTAACCTGTACAATAAAGTTAATATGACTATGAGATTTTTACAAATAAGTATAAATCATATACTGTATAATTATAGATTACTACGTTTTAGGTAACATTGTAGTGTCTATGACAGCCTCCTGAATGCTTTTGTTGTTCAAATGAAACAGTTCTTTATCTTAACACTGTAACAAGTCCTCCCCCCTCCACCTATCCCTCCCCCTCTCCTCAACCTCTCACCCCCCCCTCTTCCTCCCACTCTCCTCATTCCCTCTCCACCCCTCTCCCTTTCCCCCATTCCTTCCCTCCCCCTCCCCTCCAAGGTCCAGTCCCATCCATTTACCACTTGGTTCCTGCCAGCAGCGCCGCCATCTTTGAGGAAGCCGGCCTGAGCCCTCCCCCGAGTGAAGCGCGGGGATGATGCGGCGTCCGCGGACCTAATTTCCCCAATATCGGAGCGAGCTGCAGCAGTCCCCGGTGCCGGATCGGGCCGCGGATTTTGAAATTCGGAAAAAAAGTCTCCGCTATAAAATTTCTCCGCTATCATATAATAGAGGAAATATTTTATAGCGGAGATTTTTTTCCCCCCGAATTTCAAAATTCTTTGTGCGCACATAAATTTTCTTCGTGCGCTGGTTTCAAAACTTGTGTGCGTGCGCACACACGCACAGCTTAGAGGGAACATTGCCTGTGAGTCATTATTAAATACGGGTGAGGTTCTGGAAGGTGGCCTCCATTTAAGAAGGGCTGCAGGGAAAAGCCTGGGAATCATAGGCCTATGTGTCCAACATCTGTGGTCAGAAAATTACTAGTATTTAGGATAAGATATACATGCATTTCAATGTACTTGGGTTGAATAGGGATAGTCAGCACGGTTTTGTATGTGGGAGATCATGTCATATGAATCTGAGAGTTTATTGAAGATGTGACCAAAAAGGTTGATGGGGCAGAGCTGTTGACATAAGAGCTGTCTGAAGGGTCTCGACCGAAACATCACCTATTCCTTCTCTCCAGAAATGCTGCCTGTCCCGCTGAGTTACTCCAGCAATTTGTGTCTATCTAAACCAGCATCTGCAGTTCCTTTCTACACAGAACTGTTGACATTGTATATATGAATTTCAGACACGACATTTGACAAGGTTTGGCATGGTACGGTGCTGTGGAAGGCTGGTCGTATGAGATCCAAGGAGAACAAGCTGACTGGATAGAAAATTGGCTTCATGGAAGGACGCAGAGGGTGAAGGTTGTTTTTCGCACTGATGGCCTGCATGGTGTGCCTCAGGGTTTGGCGCTGTGCCCATTGCTGTTTGTCCTATATATCATTATCAATAATTAAGATGAGAACGTACAAGGCATAATTAACAATTTTGCAGAGGGCATTAAAGTGTGTGGTTTGGAGATAGTAAAGGTGGTTTGCAAAAATTGCAGCAGGATCTTGATTAATTGGGCTGGTGGACTGAGGAATAGTTAATGGAGTTTAATGCAGAAAAAGCGAGGTGTTGCATTTTGTGAAGTCAAATCAGGGCAGGACTTACACTGAATGGCAGGACTCTGGGGAATGATGTAGAGCATAGGGATCTAGGAGAGCAGGTCCATGGAAAGGAAAGGTTTGGAGGGATATGGGCCAGGTGCAGGCAGGTGGGACTAGTGTAAATCAAAGTAGATGGGGCAAGTTGGTCGGCGTGGGCAAGTTGGCCCGAAAGCCTTGTTTCTACACTGTATGACTATTTCCTAGTAGTTTCTGACCTTGAATTAAAATTAAATATCGGGCAGATCAAAAAATACTTTATTGATTAATAGTAAGGGGGAAGCATCATGGCTATATTCTTAATTTGTAATGTAGAACAATATTAAAAAAAGTATTTCATGTAAACAATTTGGCACAGTTAAATCTCGAAAACCGAAACTCAGATTTTGCCTCAACGCAGTTCCCTGGAGAAGCAAGTTGTGACATTTTCCAATTTTCACATGCCTGTTACAACAGGCATGTCCAACAAGCGCAAAATCAGGGGTCTGGTGCCCTAGGGTTGTTAGTGCCAAGGGAAACAAGCCACATTACTGCTTGACATGCTGCATTCCAGACATACAAAAGAAATACATTGTGTAGATAATGCAATCCAAAAAAACCTCCAATAATGTGCAGCATTTTCACTGGTTTGATTTACCACTCTAGTTGAGAGCAGATGGTTAATAATTCAGTTATCAGAAGTGTTGGCTCCTGGGATGCAGCACCTGTCTTCTCTCAGCATGTAAATACTACTGTCCAACAGTGCACCAGTTTCACAGAGCAAACATTTTTCATACAAATAAAGGAAAACAAGGTCACTGAATGCAAACTCCATGCATGGATACTTAGTTTTGGAAAACTGCACCATTCTTGTACAAATTTAACAACTTAATTAACTTGGATAGAAATCACATTAGCTTGGATAGAAATGCTACTGAATTAAAGTAAATGTTCACAATGGATTAAAATCATTGTGACTTTTCATTTGACCAACAAAACAGTTATTATAACATAGATTCAAATAAGATGAATTAAACCAATTGGGTCTCAGCTTCCTCTGAAAGGAACAGCAAAGTAAATAGGGTCCTTGTTCCCCCTAATCACAATTCGACTAGTGCAATTCTCCAATAGGAGCAGATTATTGATTTTTAATCATATTAATCCAGCTTCACCGTACAAAGTGGTAGCTTTCTTTTCAACCATTAGAATTAAAGCAGAGCACTTGAGAGCTAAATTGAGATTAAAACCCGTCTCACTGTGCAAGCTGACCCACGAGGTACCCCGAGTTTAAAACAAATTTAACTCGTGGTAATCACGTACAATTAACGTAGCGGGAACGTCGGAACTCGTGGACACAACTTAGCGACTCTTGGCGCTAACGGCAGGTACCCGTGAAACTTGTTAACTCTTGAAAAAGTTCAAACATGTTTAAACTTTTCCACGAGTAAAATGTACTCTTGAGGTTAAAATTTGAAACATTTAAACTCGTTGTAAGAACGTAGTGGCCCGTGCGTTTACCTTTGTGACTCGTGAGTCTACCGTGGGAACTCTTTTTAGAAACAATAATCAGGGACAGAAATATCAGTTACTTGGATAAGTATGGATCAGTTAAGGAACACCAACATAGACTTTTTAAAGACAAATTCTGCTTAACAAAGTTAAGCAAGTTATTGATAAGGTGACAGAGTGGGTTGAAAAGAAAAAATTGCTTGAAGTTTATATCTTGATTTTGTGTATTTGGGACTGAGCTCACAACCTTAAGACAAACCAGTATTGAGGAACAGCGTGAGAACATTTTATGACACTTCATGGCAGCCTAATCTGAGGTTTGCCAGTCACATCCAGAAGCCATCTCTACCAGTGCTGTTGAAGAAGACAGGGCTGTGTTCACCTCTCCTGAACCCCTGTTCCGTAGGACAACACCAACTCTTTCATTATGCGGATGTTAAAGGCTGGGTTTTATTCTCAAGCCATGATGCCAGATTCCCGATCTCTTTACTGAACTTTACTGAATCAAAGGGTTCTACAGGAGGTGCTGCCTCAAAAAGGCAGCCAGCATTGTCATGGACCCACACTACCCTGGCCATGCTCTCATTTCATTCCTGCTTTCACCCCCCATCACCACTCAGTTATACAGAGCTGCAGCCTGCTTTGCAATCTGAATATGGAGACGGCCGTCTTAGTGGAGTAGAATCACCATTTGATGAAGGGACAGACCTGGGAGATTAGTTCCGTTATCCTTCTGATGTTCATTCTTATCTGTATGTTTATGTTGTTTTTTGCCTGTTTGATCATATTTTAGTATCTTTTGGATACTCCCACTTTTTCTAATAGCTTAAAGTGTTGAAAAGCTTTTTACTAATCCGTTTGATTCTCTGTTTGTTTACTTCATTGCACAATAAAAGATAGTTCTTTGCTATCAAGATCAAATTGATGTCTGGAAGTCTTCATTTTAATATCACTACAAAGTCTCATGACTTGAATGTAATATTCCTTTCATCATAAAACACAAAATAGAGGAAGGCAAAATATATTCACATCTTGATTCTCACAATCATTTGTGAGAGTTAAGGACTCTGGTGCCTCATATGCTGTGCTTTTTAAATGTTAGAAAGTGTCACCTCTCAGTAGATTAGAAAATAAAACAAACAGCACGGTGAATGAGAAACAAAGTCTTTATTAATCTTGTTCAATATCATAAACGCTTTTTTGCACATATTGAGAAAAGGAGCACCACAGCAAACAACAGTGGTCTGAAAAAGGGCTTCTCAAACATGCAAATCAACAAATGAAGCACAAATAAAAGTATTTCCACTATATACTAATTCAGCTGAGAAATGCACAAGCCTAAATTCAGGCAATAAAAGAGACAATGCAATGCGCTCAATGACAAGTTTTGAGATCTACCATCAGATAAGCAGATGCATTGTTGCCTCAAGATTAACGGGAGAGGAACTTGGTACACTCGGGAGACGAACTTGGAACATCGCAGAAATGAGAAGTAAACGGCAAACTTAGACATACCCGTGGGAACTCGGTTAAACTCTTGATCATAAACTTGGAGTCTCGTACGCAACCACGAGTCTTTCACTCGGGGTCACTCGTGGGTCAACTCGCACAGTGAGACAGGGCTTTTAGAGGGCAGCTTCTTTAATAGGATGGGCAAACATAATTCATAATTTGTAATAGAGGAAGTTTAAAGTATTCTTAAACAGGACTTTGAAAGAACTTGCAATCGCTCGAACATAAGAAAATGAGCAAAAATTATATTGTTGCAAATTTAAAAAGACTATGAAATGACCGAGTAAAATTCAATTCCTTGAGTAGCATGGCTACATCTTGTTGGCAATGAACAGAGCCTGAATCGCTCCTTTATACTGTTATAACATTGACAGATGGAAAAGAATGATTAAAAAGAATTATTTTTCTATAGTTATTCTGAACAAAATTGTAAGTATTTGGAAGCAACATCCAGATAACAGGCACAAATGTAAAAATAATGCTGTCAGGAGGAGCCGAAAAATAATTCTAAGCGTGAACGAGTAGCACTTCCCAACAGTACACATTGGGCAAGCTGAGCACCCACATCATAGGCATGCTGCAAACGGACTCAATGCACCCAAAATTAAATCAATGGAGAAATTACAGGAAAGACAGATGTTGGGCACATTTCTGTAGACACAGTACCTATAAGATCATAACACCATAAGACATAGGAGCATAATTATGCCATTCAGCCCATCAATTTTTCCTTTTCAACACTTTCTGCTGCCTTCTCTCGGTAACCTTTGATGCTCTTACTAATCAAGAATCTATCAATTTCTACTTTTAAAATACCCACTGACATGGCCTCAACAGCCACTAGTGGCAATGGATTCGCGGCAATGGATTCGCAGGAGTGCCCTGGGGAGCTGCGGGAGCGTCCCAGGGACACTCCCGATCCACCCGCCAATCAACAGCGCCACGGTAGGCCCGACTCGCCCCACAGGCCTCCCAGGGGAGAAACCAGGCGGCGAGGCCTGCTTGGGCCGAGGATGCCTCAGAAACGGCGGCGATGGGAGTCTCGGCAGCAACGTGAGCCTCGACCTAGGTGGCGGTGGGATCTCGGTGGCAGCGGGAACCTCATGATTGGCGGTCAATGAGTGTGAGGGGGGAGGGGAAGACAATGGCGACCCAGTGTGGGGGGACCACCGTGGGGGAACAAAGGAGGACCCGGTCTGGGGAGGGGGCACTATAGATTTAGAATCCTCTGCCCAGGGGATAAGCCTGCGTTTGTTTGTTCGTTCCGGTTAAGGCGGTGTGCACACAGCAGCCAGCCAACAGTCGCTTGTCTTTTTCTTTTCACTTTTAATTTCAAGTTTGTGTGTACCTTGTGTGTTGTGACTGTTGGCAGACCAATTTCCCTCCGGGGATGAATAAAGTTTTATCATATTGTATCGTAAAGAAATTCCTCATCTCCATTCTGACTTTTTATTCTGAGCCTGTTCTCTCTGGTTCTGGACTCTCCCATTGCTGGAAACATCTTTTAAATGTCCAGCCTTTAGACCTTTCATTATCCAATGGGTTTCAATTAGATCCTACTCATCCTTCCGAACTCCAGCGAGTACAGGCTCAGAGCCTTCAAACGCTGCTTATACTTTAACTCAATCATCCGCAGGATAATTTTCTAACCTCCTCTGGATCCTCCCCAACGCAGCACATCCCTCCTCACATATGGGGCCTAAATCTCACAACATTCCAAATGTGGTCTGACCAGCAGACAATAAAGGATTACATCCTTGCTTTTATATTTTAGTCCCCTCAAGATGAATGCTAGCACTGCATATGCATTCCTTATCGTTGACTCAACCTGCAAATTAACGTTTTGGTAATCTCGCACAAGCACTACCAAGTACTTTGCACATACGATTTCTGAATTATAGACAATAGACAATAGGTGCCGGAGTAGGCCATTCGGCCCTACGAGCCAGCACCGCCATTCAATGTGATCATGGCTGATCATCCCCAATCATTACCCCGTTCCTGCCTTCTCCCAATATCCCCTGACTCCGCTATCTTTAAGAGCCCTATCTAGCTCTCTTGAAAGTATCCAGAGAACCGGCCTCCACCGCCCTCTGAGGCAGAGAATTCCACAGACTCACAACTCTCTGTGAGAAAAAGTGTTTCCTCGTCTCCGTTCTAAATGGCTTACCCCTTATTCTTAAACTGTGGCCCCTGGTTCTGGACTCCCCCAACATCAGGAACATGTTTCCTGCCTCTAGCGTGTCCAAACCCTTAATAATCTTATATGTTTCAATAAGATCCCCTCTCATTCTTCTAAACTCCAGAGTGTACAAGCCCAGCCGCTCCATTCTCTCAGCATATGACAGTCCCGCCATCCCGGGAATTAACCTGGTAAACCTACGCTGCACTCCCTCAATAGCAAGAATGTCCTTCCTCAAATTAGGGGACCAAAACTGCACACAATTCTCCCCCCATTTAGAAAGCAGCCTATGCCTTTATTCCTTCTACCAAAGTGCGTAACCATACCATTTGCTACACTTTATTCTATTTGCCACTTATTTGCCCACACTCCCAAACTGTCCAAGTGTTTCTGCAAACTCATTGCTTCCTCAACTCTACCTGCTTCTCCACCCACCTTTGTATAATCTGCAAACTTGACCACAAAGCAATCAATTCCCTCATCCTGACCATTAACATAACGTGAAGAGTAGCGGACCCAACACCGATCCCTGCAGAACACCAGTCACCAGAGCCAGGCTCTTTATTCCCTCTCTGTCGTCTGCCAGTCACCCAATCTTCTGTCCATGCTAGTACCTTGCCTCTAATACCATGGGATCGTACCTTGTTTAGCAGCCTCACATGTGGCACCTTATCAAAAGACCTTCTGAAAATCCAAGTAATCAATATCCACTGACTCTCCTTTGTCCCCTTAACAAAACCATGCTGACATTGGCTTATTTTATCACGTGCTTCCAAGTAACCCAAAACCACCGTCAATAATGGACGCCTAAATATTACCAGGTCAGACTAACTGGCCTATAGTTTTCTTTCTTTCACCTCGCACCCTGGGATGACATTAGTGATTTTCCAGTCCTCTAGGACCATTCCTGACTCGAATGATTCTTGAAAGATCACTACTAACGCCTCCACAAACTCAACAGCTACCTCTTTCAGAAAGCTGGGGTGTAGTCCATCTGGCCCAGATGACATCCCACCTTCAGACCCTTCAGTTACCCAAGCAACTTCTCAGTACCCACTACAGTACCCACAGTGTAGGAAAGAACTGCAGATGCTGGTTTAAATCGAAGGTAGACACAAAATGCTGGAGTAACTCAGCGGGTCAGGCAGCATCCCTGGAGAAGGAATGGGTGATGTTTCCGATCAAGACCCTTCTTCAGACTGATGTACAGTACCCACTGTACTCACTTCTACCCCAACTCAAATTTCTGGCACATTGTTGATGTCTTTCACCATGAAGACTGTTGCGAAAAACATATTCAGTTAATTTGCCATTCCAGATCTGCACATCACAATTGCCCTTTCCCTGGTGGGCTTGACCACAGACTACTCAAAGAAGCCATCTCGCAGATATTCTCCAAATTCCTTCTCTTGGGATCGTACCAACCTCACTTTCCCAGTCGACTGGCATATTAAAATTCCCCCATGAGCACTATAAAACTGTCTTTCTTACATGGATTTTTTATTTCCTGATGTAATGTGTGCCCTACACCCTGAGGACTGTATATAACTCCCATCAGGGTCTTTTCATCCTTGCAGTTTCTTAACTTTACCCACAAGGATTCTACACCTTCTGATCCTATGTCGTTTCTTGGTAAGGATTGGATTTCATGCCTCATCAACTGAGCCATTTCAGCCCGTCTGCCCACATAGGCTAATTTTGATCGGTATCCCAAGAACTAGGCTTTAACAGCTTTAAGAAAAGTGCCTTTCAGGAGGGCAAAAATGACAACCCATTTAGAAGATAAAACAGGCTTAGCAGAGTACTCACATTTTTGTTCTTTTAAATTTTCTTTTATAAAAATGGGATCTAAATACAGTACACCAATGAAATACAAAATTGGACAAACATCAGAACTATTCCCCCAGGTTTCAAATAATCCTAGTACAATTTTAATGCTGCTCAGCAATTTTAACTAAGAATAAGAGATTAAAAATATTAAGGATCTCTACTGAGTTAGCTGAAAATATTTAACAATACATCATTCATTATTAATAACACGGTGATTATTGAATATCCACCGCACCTTGGGCTGCATCTTAGTTTCGGCAAGGGAAATAAATAAACCACCAGAAAAATATTGCAAGAGATACCATCCTGAAAATGCAGCAAAAAAACTGACAGTGTTGATACCATGATAGTAGCTCTTGACACTAAACCTGGCAGTGGAGTGAACTTTCACCTTCTCATTGAACCTGGAGCAGATTAAACACAAGTTCAAAGATAGCATTAATTTTAAGAGGAATGGAAGAGATTGGGGACAGAGAGCCAGTAAGTGACAAAAGGAGAAAAAAGTTGCAGACAAGGTTGCAGACAAGGATGGCTCAGCGGTAACGTTTCTCCTTACAGCGCTTGCAGTGCCGGAGACCCAGGTTCGATCCTGACTTTGGGTGCTGTCTGTACGGAGTTTTACGTTCTCCCCGTGACCACGTGGGTTTTCTCAGAGATCTTCAGTTTCCTCCCACACTCCAAAGATATACAGGTATTGCGGTAAATTGGCTTGGTAAATATAAAAATTGTCCCTGGAGTGTGTAGGATAGTGTTACTATGCAAGGATCGCTGGTCGGCGCGGACCTGGTGGGCCGAAGGGCCTGTTTCCGCGCTGTATCTCTAAACTAAAAACTGAACTAAACAATTCCACATTTGCATCTTTTGTTCTTTAAATGTTTTAAACATTAAAACTATTAACAATTATGAGATGTCTGCATTAAAATTCCTTGACATTCGATTCAGCCTGGGGATGTGCCTTCACCAGTTGTCACATGCACTTGTGAAATTTATGATCTGTGGGGCCCAGAATTGCCCTGATCGGATTACAGCCATGTTCCTGGAGGAAGTTTACATCCTAGGATCCATTCAACACAAAACGTAGATGATGGAATTCTAGGCTACACAAACAGAAACTGTATCATTTTTCTTCTCAAATCTAAAAGTTACCTTGAGAATTGCAGTTGCAAGTACAGGTGGTTCTGCTATTAGGCACGTTTCCATTACGTGAATTGATCCTGTAGGAAAAATAACTACTATTGAAAGCCTGAAAAGCCCCAGCGCCCAATTTATTTTTCTCATTGGCACAATTATTTTTATAACGCTATTTTCTATCACTGAATTTTCTTATAGGAGACCTACCTGAAAATGGGAAACAGTGAAGACCATTTTATTGGATACCAACACTGAGGATTGGAAGAACAGATGCAATGAATCACATTAACAATGAAATTAAAAGCATCAATGGTTCAGAAAAATTACCCAACATAATATAGTTGGAGAAACTTACACAAAAATAATTTCAGAATTTCATGATTTGTCAAAGGATTAAAATATTCTCTCAAAAGAAGGTTGCTGCAATACTAAATGAAAGTTTATTTCCACAGTACGTCAAATTATCACCTACAAATGTATTTCAGATCCAGGCATTGGAAAGCTCTTAAATGCAAGGAGGACCTTAAAGACAACCATAAGCGATCCTATCTTTCAAGTAGCTATCAAAGCTTTTCATAGATTCTGATTCTAGATATTTAATATACCATATAACTATGAAGGATGATGACTGTGACAATATGTGGGAATACCTCAAGCAAATACCACAGAATGGAATGCATGGCTTTAAACCACTCCACAGCCACCTGTCACAGTCAGACATGTCACAGAATTAAATTCCCATTCAGGAGAGTCAAGAACAGAAATCTAGGCTGACATTCCAGTGCAATATCAAGAGAGCATTACACTGTTGAAGCCTTTCAAGGAGATAAAAGATTTGACTACATTATTTTAACAGTGAACCTATTTACAGGATGTCACCCAGTGGGTTGAATGTGGGAGAAAGATATGACTCATAGAAAAACAAGTTATTTTAATCAGGAAACAACACCCATTTGAGAGGAAACATATTACAGTAACTTCAGTAGTAATTTCTCCAGTAGAATACATGGTCATAAAATCCATCACAGCCAGTCAAAGCAGTGTGGTCTCCAGGCTTGATTGACTGCATTGGAGACCCTTGGACTATCTTTGATCGGATTTTACTGGCTTTATCTTGCACAAAACGTTATTCCCTTTATCATGTATCATGTGCACTGTGAATGGCTCGCTGTAATCATGTATTGTCTTTCTGCTGACTGGTTAGCACGCAACAAAAGCTTTACACTGTATCTCGGTATACATGACAATAAATAAACTAAACTAAACCAATTGGCTGATCCAGGTGGCTATCACAATATGCAGCCTATTTTGTTATATTGATAACCAAGAGTTGTCCTCCCTTCCAAACCAATATTTTTATTCAATCAAGAACCAAGAACTGATTGTGATCATTACTATATTGCTATGAATGAGAGCTTGATGTGCATTAATTGTCTGTCGCATTTCCTACACTGCAAATACTTTAAAAATGCCACTGATAGAAGTGTTCTATAGAATGGCATGGCAGGTAGAATGGCAGTATTTATATAAGGTACTCCAAAAATTTAATACGGGAGAGAATTTTATTAGATGGGTTAAACTACTTTATGATAAACCTACGGCAAGAATATTAACTAATAATATGTTATCCCCAAATTTTATTTATCAAGGGGTAATAGGCAGGGTTGTGCCTTATCACCATTGCTATTTGCCCTTATGATAGAACCGCTGGCTGAAAGGATTAGAAATCATCCGAATATTCACGGATATAATACCAAGGACTCAAAGAATAAAATGTCATTATATGCTGATGATATTCTTTTATATATTACTAATACACAAACGAGTATCCCCACCTTATTAACACTAATTGAAGAATTTGGTTCTTTTTCAGGATATAGAATAAATTGGAATAAAAGCAAAATTATGTCTTTAAAACCACAGGATGCAAGACACTTATTAAAATTCCCTTTCAAAATTGCAACAGAAAAATTCAAGTATTTAGGTATTCAAATTACGAGAAGACACAAATCATTATTTAGCGCCAATTTTATGCCACTATTAAATAAACTGAATGTTATGATTAAATTTTGGAAAACGCTCCCATTCTCATTGATAGGTAGAATTAACGCTATAAAAATGACTTTCTTACCACAATTAATATATTTGTTTCAAGCGATCCCAATATATAGTCCGAAATATTTTTTCAAAAAACTAGATTCTAATATCACTAATTTTATATGGGATTATAGAGCACACAGAATTCAACGAAAGCATTTGTGTAAACCTAAAGAAGTTGGGGGTTTATCACTACCTAACTTTACGTATTACTACTGGGCAGTGCATATTAAGAAACATAATGTACTGGTTGGATAGTTCCACTCACCAGTCGGAGTGGATAAGAATGGGAAAAGAGGAGTGTTTCCCATACGATATAGGAACGATCTTGTTCTCACCGATAAAATTGAATAGTATAATATATAAGAACCCAATTATTCACAATACAATAAGAATTTGGAAACAAATAAAATTATCCTTGAAATTAAATAATCTATCAGTATTAACCCCAATTCTGAATAATCCTGCATTCAAACCATCTCTTATCGACAAACATATAAACAATGGGATAGATTGGGGATTAGCAAAGTAGGAGATATGTATGAACTGGGCAAATTGTTATCATTTCAACAATTAAAATTAAAATTAAGCTGAATGATAATCAATATTTTAAATATATACAGATATGTGACTTTATGAAGAAATATATACATAGATTTCAAACTATATTTTTAGACCCTTTAGAAGAAGCAATGAATATTAAGGCTGATTCACAAAAACTAATATCATATTTTTATAATAGTATATTAAATAGAGAATTACCCTCAACAGAGGCACTAAGAGAAGATTGGGAACATGAACTAATGATAAAGATCCCGAAAGATAGATGGGAAAAGTATCTGATGAACACACATAATTGTTCCATTAATGCAAGACATAATTTAATTCAATTTAAATTATTACATAGACTATATTATTCAAAAACGAGGTTGAATAAAATCTACCCAAATGTCTCTCCCAGATGCGATAAATGTTTGTTTCAAAATGCCAATATAACACATTCATTTGTAGGATGTACAAAGTTGAATAAATTTTGGAGCGATATATTTGATATATTTACAAAGCTCTTCAAGTCAAGAATAGAACCTAATACGGAATGGATTTATATTTGGAATAATAATGAGAAGA
>CM075977.1:31469266-31605081 GCA_038087875.1 Malacoraja senta | reverse complement strand
TTCTACTTCAAAGCTTTCTTTTAATAAAAAATTCCTGGAAAATAATTTCTTCATGGACTATTGATAGATTAGCACAACACAAGTGCTGCAGCAGATGCAAATCAAAAATGCTCAAACTCCCTGACATTATGTTTAATTGTAACCAAAAAAAGATTCTACAAGTTCAAGCTAGGTGTCTGGAATCAGGTTGCCTGCCTGCTAATCAAATAAACTTAATGGGACAGTAGAAAGGAAAAAACAAATCTTTCTTGAAAATGACACAACAAAGTTTTGACATTTCAAAACATCAAAATTAATTCTTTGATCACTTTTGGAGACTTTTTTTTTTAAAGCAACTGAACTTGAAGTTTCTGCCAACCAGAATTCTACTGCTTTATAATCCTGAACTCTCCACATTGGATTATAAGCAATTCAGTCAAAAGACTTGAAAGAAAAACCCTTGCAGCTTCACTCAAGCAAACATTTAGCACGCTCTGAAATGTCACCATGAGATTTGACTAATTTGTTTCTGGCCATAACATTCCCTACAATTTTGGTTTTGACAAGAACACATAAAACCCTTAGAAGGGGGGGGGGGGGGGGGGGGAGGGAGGAAGATGGATTTGGGGGTGTAGAAAGTTACAGACTCGCAATAACGAGTCCACGCAGAATTTTCAAATATAAGGGGTTTTTTCAACAGCAATAAGTTTATTTTGGTTACTGCAAGCTAAAAATACTAAAGATTGGCACTACAACTGTTATTGCGAAACTGCACAATACAAACCTAAATGGAAAAGAGTTGGTTTTCCACAAACGCTCTCATACTATCCATCCACAATGTTCCACAATGTTTAATGCAAGCCACCTATACTCTTTGTAAACTTTGCGTGTGGTATGCAAAACAAAGAATTTCCACTGTGACAAGCCACATATAATTATCACATATCATTCATTCAAAAATGATTCCAAGGTAAAAGACATTCTCATGAATTATGCTACATATGTCACTAGACTAAATGGGACCCGTTGGATCCCAGTCACACGGGAGGCCTGGTCCCCCAACACAACCCATTCCCCAATGCAATATTTCACCACTGACCTGTTCCCCGAATGCAACCCGTTCCCCCAAAGCAATATTCCACCACTCACCCATAGCCCCTAAATGCGCAGGCTCGGCTCATTTCCCCTCATCCCCCAGCACTCCCTCCCCCTCCTCTTCATGTGTGGGAGGGGAGGGGAAGGAAGGGGAGTGTGGAGTGGGAGGGGAGTGGAGGTGTGTGTGTGGGCAGGGGGGTGTAGGAGGGGGGGAGAGCATGGTGTGGGGGGAGGGGGGTGTGCGGTGGGAGGGGAGGTGTGTATGTGTTGCATCTCTTGTTGTGTTTTTGCAGCCGGGGGAAGGGGACGGCTTCAGGCGGGGGCTGTCGGGGGCCGTTGGGGGAGGAGGGAACGTCCTGCACCCGGGGAGTGGGCGACAGCTTCAGGCGGGGCCTGTTGAGGTTCGGTGGGGAGTGCTGCCATGGCCTACCGCTGTAGGACACTCCCCAGCCCCCCTCCTAATGCCCCCCCTCCCCCGCTGCAGGACACTTCCCCCCCCCCGAAGCTGTCTCCATCCCCAGTGTGGGGCCGGTGGGGAGCATCCTGCAGCTAGGAATGGGACGGCTTCAGGCGGGTGCAGGTGGGGCGGAGAGCGCCCTGCAGCGGGGGAGGGGGACAGCTTCAGGAGGGGGCTGTCGGGGGGGGGGGGTAGTGTCCTGCAGCTAGCGACGGGACGGCTTCAGGCAGGGGCCGGTTGGAGGGGGGGGAGCGTCCTACGGCTGGGGGAGAGGGAGGGGGTTGTTGGGCGGGGTGGGGGTGGGGGAGAGAGAGCATCCTGCAGCTGGGAACAGGACGGCTTCAGGCAGGGGCTTGTGGGGGGGGGGGGGGAAGTGTCCTGCAGCGGGGTAGGGGGATGGCTTCAGGAGGGGGTTTGTCAGTGGGGCTGGGTGAAGAGCATCCTGCAGCTGGGGAAGGGAGACGGCTTCAGACGGGGACTGTAGGGGACCGGTGGGGGGGGGGGGGGGGAGAGAGCATCCTGCAGCCGGGTGAGGGGGACGGCTTCAGGCAGGGGCTGTCGGGGGCTGGTGGAGAGCATCCTGCAACCGGCAGAGTGGGACGGCTTCAGGCGGGGGTTATCGAGGGCCAGTGGGGGTGGGAGCATCCTACAGGTGGGGGCTGGCGGCGGCCAGTGGGGGCGTGGGGGGTGGGTCCTGCACTCACTCCATCCCCCCTCAACCCCCCCATCCACTCTTCGCGGCTCTGGCGGCGCAGCCATTACCACCCATTGGGTTCCCATTGTGCCGTACAACACAGGTATTACTGCGCAGGCGCAGCTGATGGGCACGGCAAGTGGAAGAATGATTTATTAAAGTTTAAAATGTGAATAACTCAAAATATACCAACAATTTAAAGATGAGATTTATTCAGTCCATTCTTTTTTGTTGTGTCTCTTGTTGCGTTCTGCAACCAGGGGAGGGGAACGGCTTCAGGCGGGGGCTTTCGGGGGTCGGTGGGGAGGGGGAGTGTCCTGCAGCCGGGCGAGGGGCACGGCTTCAGGCAGGGGCCGGTGGGGGAGCACTTCAGTCACTTACCTCGACGGAGATGCGATTTTTCTCCGTGTCGCATCTCCACCCCCTCCCCTTTGCAGCCTACAACATGGAGTGGTGCGGCGTTTCCTGGAGACCTACCCGGAGCTTCAAGCCGCGGGTGCGCCGCGGACTTACCATCGTGGAGCCTGGGATCTTTTGCTGAGGATCGCCAGTGTTGGAGCTCCGACTGCGGGGCCAGTGGACTTCAACACCGTGAAGCAGCAGTCTTCGGTAAGAATCGGCCGACTCTGGAGCTCCATGCCACGTGTTCCGATCCGTCTCGACGCCGGAGTTTCGATCATCCCGACGAGAGGGCTTGAACAGTGGACCGTCGGCAACAGCCCCGACCACGGATGAAGGAGGAGGAAGATGACTGAACTCTATTGCCTTCCATCACAGTGAGGAATGTTGATTTCACTGTGGATGTTTATGTTAAACTTTATTTTATGTGCTATGTGTATTATAACTGTATGGTATCTAAAATTTCACTGTACCTTAATTGGTATATGTGACAATTAAATTGAATCTTGAAGTGGGTACAGTTCAGAAAAACTCCAAATTTAAATGTTGGATTTTGTGCTTGTTTATTTGTAATCATGTAAAAATTGCAGTTCCCTCAGGGATCCAAATAAAAAATTATTTCCCGGACAGCTCAAGATTTTTAAAACACATTTAACACAATTTTAATAACTACAGTTTTGAACTGATCATAGCTATAAATTAAATAAAGGATGGAAATAAACTTGTTCTTTTGAACTGGCTGAATTACTTTGAGGAGAATGCTAACCACAAAAATTTATGACAACATTACTTTTTGAAAGTAACAATTTTGAGATATCCAAAGAGAAAGTTGTCCACTCAAAAACAGTTTGTGCTAAATAAAGTCAGAATGTCCTATGTTCACGTTGCAACATGATAAATGCATTCAGAGAACTACAAATTCCATCAACTGTCAAATAAACAACATATCATGACAAGGCAGTATCAAGGAGGTAATGTTACAGCGCAATTACAACCTAACAGAACAACTTCTGCTTGGCTCAATTGGTTCCCAAGGCAACCCTTTCATTGTCATGCTTACATAAGTGGAGTGTTTAGTTCCTATTAAAGAATTAGTCTCCAAATGTAAATTAAAAAGGAAGTCTACTGGCAAAAATGGTATAATAACATAACCTGAGGCAGCATTGTCAATTGCCATCAACATTTTCTGCAATGTAACTTTTATTTTTAAATAACCAACATGTAAATACATTTGTAGTTAGAATACATCTGTAAACTAGTTTGCCTCAAATTAATCATTGATACAAGATTGTTATTAAATATTCATGCCTGTACCAGTCATGTGGTTCTTATTATATAGCCATTTCAAAATGTATCCTTGAACCCCAACTTGCACACACTGGTAAGGAATGATTGAAACGAGCCAAACTCACCAAACCAGAGGGAGGGAGATTGAAGACAGACTTCAGGGAAACCAATCAAAACTTCAAGGCTAAGCTGGTAGCCAACTAGCTATATCCTGCAACGGTGGAAGTGGGAAAGGCTGAACAACAAAGCAGCAGTAGGCCAGTCACTTGCATGAAACAATCCTCCAGTGCTGCTACTGCCAGTTTATGAACAGGAGACAGATGACCCTGCTAACCCTCCTGCACTTACCAGTCTGACTTTAAATCATGTATTGGCTACCCAACAAGGATATATGTGCAGGAGATGAGACATATGATCCAACCCTTTACCACCGCAAAGACATCACACCTCAAAATCTTGTCCAACCCAGATACCTGGATGTTGTCCTCCACCTAGCTCTCAGGCAGAGTCAAACACTAGCCAGCCAACAAGTAAATAGCCAAGATTTAATGAGGAAAATTAAATCTTCCATATAATTGAATGGTGGTGGCTTTAATTTTTTGCTACTGTACAATTTCAGTTATACGGAAGAAATTGTACAGGACACTTGGGAGCCTCATCCAAAGTCAACATATCCTTCCTAGCAAAGCTCGATTCATCTAACATGCTACATACATCCCGTCATATGCAAGTACTGTCATGGAAGGAAAACAGATTTAAAATCCATTTCGGCGACAGTGCCAAAATAGATAGGAAAGCTTAATACAACAAATCTTATGTTACACAGACATTATATCTCAATCCATAAATTGATTTGGCCAAATTGCTAACTAAAGACCAAGTTTTAATTATTTCCAAAACAATGACCCAATTAATAGAAACATAGAAACATAGAAAATAGGTGCAGGAGTAGGCCATTCGGCCCTTCGAGCCTGCACCGCCATTCAATATGATCATGGCTGATCATCCAACTCAGTATCCCGTACCTGCCTTCTCTCCATACCCCCTGATCCCTTTAGCCACAAGGGCCACATCTAACTCCCTCTTAAATATAGCCAATGAACTGGCGTCAACTACCCTCTGTGGCAGAGAGTTCCAGAGATTCACCACTCTCTGTGTGAAAAAGTTTTTCCTCATCTCAGTCTTAAAGGATTTCCCCCTTATCCTTAAGCTGTGACCCCTTGTCCTGGACTTCCCCAACATCGGGAACAATCTTCCTGCATCTAGCCTGTCCAACCCCATAAGAATTTTGTACGTTTCTATAAGATCCCCTCTCAATCTCCTAAATTCTAGCGAGTATAAGCCAAGTCTATCCAGTCTTTCTTCATATGAAAGTCCTGACATCCCAGGAATCAGTCTGGTGAACCTTCTCTGCACTCCCTCTATGGCTATAATGTCCTTCCTCAGATTTGAAGACCAAAACTGTACGCAATACTCCAGGTGTGGTCTCACCAAGACCCTGTACAACTGCAGTAGAACCTCCCTGCTCCTATACTCAAATCCTCTTGCTATGAAGGCCAACATACCATTCGCTTTCTTCACTGCCTGCTGCACCTGCGTGCCTACTTTCAATGACTGGTGTACCATGACACCCAGGTCTCGCTGCACCTCCCCATTTCCTAATCGGCCACCATTTAGATAATAGTCTGCCTTCCCGTTTTTGCCACCAAAGTGGATAACCTCACATTTATCCACATTATACTGCATCTGCCAAACATTTGCCCACTCACCCAGCCTATCCAAGTCACCCTGCAGTCTCCTAGCATCCTCCTCACAGCTAACACTGCCCCCCAGCTTAGTGTCATCCGCAAACTTGGAGATGTTGCTTTCAATTCCCTCGTCCAGATCATTAATATAAATTGTAAATAGCTGGGGTCCCAGCACTGAGCCTTGCGGTACCCCACTAGTCACTGCCTGCCATTGTGAAAAGGACCCGTTTACTCCTACTCTTTGCTTCCTGTTTGCCAGCCAGTTCTCTATCCACATCAATACTGAACCCCCAATACCGTGTGATTTAAGTTTGTATCCTAATCTCTTATGTGGTACCTTGTCGAAAGCCTTCTGAAAGTCCAGATACAACACATCCACTGGTTCTCCCCTATCCACTCTACTAGTTACATCCTCGAAAAATTCTATAAGATTCGTCAGACACGATTTACCTTTCGTAAATCCATGCTGACTTTGTCCAATGATTTCACCACTTTCCAAATGTGCTGCTATCCCATCTTTAATAACTGACTCTAGCAGTTTCCCCACTACCTAATTATCATAGTGGATCGATTTAACTGGCTAACAATACTCAGAAACACAATAACAGTATTTGAAATAGTAGCATAAAAAACTTCAATTCTTCTGTAGTTATTTATTATTATTGATCTCAACCACTACCAAATTAATGTTTGTAAACCAACATAATATTTACAAATTTCTGCTTTATTTACTCGATATTCCACATGACATCAAGAAAATATAACCATTCTAGTGGTAAAAACTGCTTTATTATTGCTAATAAATGTAATCCTTATTTCAACACAAAATGCTGGAATAACTCAGTGGGACAGACAGCATCTCTGGATAGAAGGAATGGGTGGTGTTTTGGATCGAGACCCTTGGGCCATTTCTTCTATCCAGAGTTGCTGCCTGTCCCGCTGAGTTATTCCAGCATTTTGTGTCTAACTTTGGTTTAAATCAGCATCTGCAATTCCTTTCGACAACCTTATTTCAACAATTGTGCAAGCAGATTTCAGAAGGAATGTGCAGTTTCTGACTGGAAACAGCACTTAACATGAACTGTTCACAAATCAACTACTGTAAGGTGCTTTACTGGCTACTTATCCAGGGGAAAATCATGATATTCACGCCATGAGGTCAATAATACCAACACATTGCAACATATGTTGAACAATAATTAACAGATTATTTGTCTTTGATTTGAATGGACTTTGCTTTAACAGTCATTGTGTGTTTAGTAAGCAGTCAAGAGAATTCACTGGCATCACAAAAACACATTGACATTGCACTTTGTGCTCACAATGATTGCTGCAAATAAAATTACCTATGATGGCAGGTCAGGATCCTGGCTCAAATTGTTGCCCACCCCACTGCCTCGCACATCTGTGCTAGAGCTAGGGACAGGATAATGCCCAGCTCTGCTTCTGCTCCCATAGCAATGAATTGCTCCCCCCTTGCATAGTGCAGAGATGCTGCCTGAAATGCCTGGCAGGTGCAGGCGCTCAGCGCTGATTGCACTGAACCATAAATGATGCTCTGCCATAAGGGCACCCAGTTAGAGCCAGGGTTCGTACAACATTCCTGACAACAGCAGGGAAGCCAGGAGTTTGCACCAAGTCCCCAGCAATGAATCAGGAAGGCAAGGTTTCTTGCCAGCAGCACGAGGCCCAAAGACAATGTATTTTTAAAAGTATATATCTGTGAATGTACCAAATGTGTATTAAGGAACTGCAGATGCTGGTTTAAACTGAAGATAGACACAAAATGCTGGAGTAACTCAGCGGGATAGGCAGCATCTCTGGAGAGAAAGAATGGGTGATGTTTCAGGTCGAGACCCTTCTTCAGTCTAATGGAGTTTAATCTAAACAAGGGTAAGGCGTTGCATTTTGTGAAGTCAAATTTAATGGAAAATTATACAATTCATGGCAATTAACTGCTGTCAATTAACAGATTGATGTGCAGTGGAATCATGGGGTCCTAGTCCACAGCTCCCTGGAAGTGGCAACGCAAGTAGATAGAGGGGCAACGAATGCTGATGGAATGCTTGCTTCATAGGTTAGGCCGCATTTGGAGTATTGTGTGCAGTTACAGTCGCCGCATTACAGGTAGGATGGGAAGGCTTTGGAGAGGGTGCAGGAGTGGTTTACCCAAATGCTGCTTGGATTAGAGGGTATTAGCTATGTTGAGTTATGTTACGTTTATCAGCCTTGGTGTCATTAGAGCATTCTGTTCCTGACTTTAGACAATAAGGTTTGAGCTGGTAGGAGGGCAAGTCAAAGCACCAACCTCTGTAGGCACACAGTTTGAACAGCTTATTTAATCAAACTTTCAGATGTTCTTGATTCTGATGGATCTTTGAAAATAACAGAATGCTGGACACATTTCTGGAGCAGTCAGTTGGGCATAGATCTTATATCTGTCTTTCAGCAAGCCAAAACTGGCTGTTGCCCAGGTCTTTTTAGAATTTTACTATTAGAATATTGAGAGATACAGCTTGGCAAATGGACTTTCAGCCCATCAAGCACACGCCAACCATTGGTCACCTGTTCATATTATTTCAATGATATCTCGCTTTTCATCCATCCCTACAACTAGGGCAATTTAGATGTCAATTAACCTACAAACCTGCACATCTTTGGAATGTGGGAGGAAACCATGTGGTCACAGGGAGAATGCACAAACTCCACACAGACAGCACCCAAGGTCCCTGGCACTGAGGCAGATGTTCCAGCTGTACCACTGTGCTGTACATTTTAGAATGCTTTAGTTTAGTTAGTGTCATGTGTACCGAGGTACAGCGAAAAACTTGTGTTGCTTGTTAACCAGTCAGCGGAAAGACAATACATAATTGGGCCATCCACAGTGTACATGCTAAAGGGAATAATTTTTAGTGCAAGATAAAGTCCGATTAAAGATAGTCCAAGGATCTCCAATGAGATAAATGGTAGCTCAGGACTAGTTGTTGGTAGGATGGTTCACTTCCCTGATAACAGCTGGAAAGAAACTGTCCCCGAATCTGGAGATGCGTTTTGACACTCCTATACCTCTTGGCTGATGGGAGAAGGGAGAAGAGTGAGCGGACGGGGTGAGACTTATTCTTGATTATCCTGTGACCTTGCCAAGGCAGCATGAGGTGTAAATAGAGTCCATGGAAGGGAGGTTTGTTTTGTTATGGTCAGGGCTGCATCCACAATTCTCTACAAATGTTTGCGGTTTTAGATGGAGTTATTCCCAAACTATGCTGTAATGTATCCCGATAAAATGCTTTCTACAGCGCATCTGTAGAAGTTGGTGAGAGTTGTTGAGAACATTCCGAACTTCCTAAGCCTTCTTAGCAAGTAAAGGCGCTGGTGTGCTTCCTTGGTCGTCTCTAGCAACTAGGTGAAACCTCATGGCACTGTTTGAATCATTTTAATCATCTTCTTGTGAAGGAAATGATTAGGTTAGACAAAAGTCTGCTATATCCCATCTCGCATGCAACTGAATTTGTTGCAGTGCATTTAGGGTAGCACCTCATGCTTGAGTGTCGCTACAATTTCAGGATAAATCTCCACATTCCCTGCACGTATAATATGAACGATTAAAAAGCTGGAAACTACAGCGTTTTAACAATTGAATACAAGAGTTAAGAGTCCAGCACTGTGGCACAAATAAACCCAACTTTATTCATAGAATGCATTACATTTCTTCCTGGAACTCCAGATTTTACACAACAAAATCAAAAGCAATTGACAGTTTTTAGTGACTTCTACAAGTCATACAATTACTCAAAAGTGCATTGACAACTAAGTCTAAAGCAAGTTACTGGTATTTTATCACTAGAAAGACCAAGGACCACAGCATCCCCAAAACGGCAATTTTCTCATCATACTGAACATAAATTATCATGCTAAAAAATCCACAAAGAGAATACAACAACAGCATAATAAGATAACATATGTCAAGTCACTAAAACCAGATTAAATATTAAACAGCTGTCAGAAAGCTCTAAAAACAAAAACAATAAAAAAGTGGTCTTCTTATATACAGTGCAATCAAAAAGTATTCAGACCCCTTCACCTTTTCCACATTTTGTTACATTACAGCCTTATTTCAAAATGTATTAAATTCATTTTTTTATCATCAATCTACACACAATACTAATCAGGATCGAGGGAAAGATGAACGGAGCAAAGTATAGAGAGATCCTTGATGAAAACCTGCTCCAGAGCGTTCTGGACCTCAGACTGGGGCAGAGGTTCACCTTCCAACAGGACAACGACCCTAAGCACACAGACAAGATAACGCATGAGTGACTTCGTGACAAGTCTGTGAATGTCCTTGAGTGGCCCAGCCAGAGCCCGGATTTGAACCCGATCGAACATCTCTGGAGGGGCCTAAAAATAGCTGTGCATCGACGCTCCCATCCAACCTGACAGAGCTTGAGAGAATCTGCAGAGTAGAATGGGAGAAATTACCCAAATACAGGTGGGCCAAGCTTGTAGCGTCATACCCAAGAAGACTTGAGGCAGTAATCGCTGCCAAAGGTGCCTCAACAAAGTACTGAGTAATGGGTCTTAATAATTATGTAAATGTGATATTTCAGTTATTTCTTTTTAATTACTTTGCAAAAATTTCTAAACACCCGTTTCCGCTTTATTATTATGGGTATTGTGTGTAGATTGATGATAAAAAAAAGAATTTAATCCATTTTAGAACAATGCAACAAAAAAAAACGTAACAAAATGTGGAAAAAGTGAAGGGGTCTGAATACTTTCTGAATGCATTGTAAAACACACCAAACTACTTCCTGCGAGCTAACATTGTCAATAAATCACTACGAGCAACAGCTGTTGAAAATAACTTTGACAAACAGCACAGTACTACAAACCACCTCAAGCTGGACTTGCTGGGGAAGTGTAACTACATTACATTCATAGCCACCAAACACAACTTGCTGACAAGAAAATATAATATCCCCAGCAAAAATAAAGTGCTTTCAGCAATTACAGACTTCAGGTTCCAAAATCACTGTCACTCCATTGCAGCAGCTATGAGAACAAGAACCAAACTTTATGTATAATTTCTGTGTTGTTGCTACCAGTTAATTATATGGAGTAAAAGTGGGAAACAACTCTTCGACAGGAAAAAAGAAAATCAGATTGTGGTATTTTGTGTTATTTTGGGCACAAAGCTATTCCAGAAATATTAATTTGTCATGCAACAATCTGACCTATCAAGGCCAATCCAAATTTCATTGAGCCAATTGGAATCAAATTTTCCAAAAATAATCAATAATTCAATTTCACCAGACTATTACTGTATTACCATTATGTAGTAATTACGTTCCAGATTAGAGGCATTGGTGTGGATTTACCAGTTCACAATTGCTAATTACCTCAAACATTTAATGTTATATGGTTATATATTATATGGTATCACTGTGGCCTGGACTCTCACTTCCAAAAAAATATTAATCAGCCTCAGTTCTAGGCCTTAGATAAAACATCTCCCTCAATATCACCAGTCGAAGGTGTTGGTTATTTTCTTCAGGAAGCATGACGTTGTACGTGCCTCAATCAACATCAATGGTGTCGAGGTGGAATGGGTTGAGAGCTTAGTTCCAAGGTGAGCATATAACAACAATTTATCCTGGACGAACCATCTTTTCAGAATCAGAATCAGATTTTTATTCGCCAAGTATGTTTTGCAACATACGAGGAATTTCATTGGCCAGGTCAGTCATCTTGAAACTACAAACCAACTTGAAACACACCAACACCTCTTCTTCCTCAGGAAACCGTCCAGGCATGTCTCTAACAACTCTGACCAACTTCTACAGATGCTCTGTAGAAAGTATACTATCGGGAGCTTGATTTGGCAACAGCACTGCTCAAAATAGCATGAAATTGCAGTGTTGTGGATATAGCCCAGTCCATCTCACAGGCCAGTTTCCCTACCATCGATTGCATCTACATCCACATTGCCTCGCAAACGCAGCCAATGTAATCAAGGACTTTTTCACCCGTCATTTCCTCTCGACTCCTCTCCAATAGAGCTTATGATACAAAAGCTTGAAAGCAGAAACCATCAGATTCAGAAACAGCTTCTTCTCCTTTGTTAGACTACTGAAAAGTCCCCCATTAAACTAGGGTATAGTCCTGATCTTGCAATTTACCTCTTGCGGACGTTTAGTTTATTGTCACGTGTACCAAGGTACAGTGAAAAGCTTTTGTTGTGTGCTAACCAGCCAGCGGAAAGAAAATACATGATTACAATCGAGCCATTTACTGTGTACAGATAAATGATAAGGGAATAACGTTTAGTGCAAGGTAAAGCCAGTAACGTCAGACGGTCCCCGACGAGGTAAATAGTAGTTCAGGACTGCTCCCTGGTTGCGGTAGAATGGTTCTGTTGCCTGATAACAGCTGGGAAGAAACTGTCCCTGGATCTGGAAGTGTGCGTTTTCACACTTCTATTCCTTTTGCCCGATGGGAGAGGGGAGAAGAGGGAGTGGCCATGCAACATGTCCTTGATTACGCTGCTGGTCTTGCGAGGCAGCATGAGGTATAAATGGAGTCAATGAAAGGGAGGTTGGTTCGTGTGATAGTGTGGACACGGCCCAGACCTCGCTGCAATTTCTTGCGGTGTTGAATGGAGCTGTTCCCAAACCAAGCTGTGATGCATTCTACGGCACATCTCTAGACATTGATGAGGGTTTTTGGGGACATGCCAAACTTCCTAAGCCTTTTTAGGAAGTTGAGGCGCTGGTATGCTTTCTTGGTTGTTTCTTCAATATGGGTGGTCATTGGTGATAATTACTCCGAGAAATTTTAGAAATTAAACATTGGCACCGTCAATGCAAACTGGGGTATGTGTACCACTATGCTTCCTGAAGTCGATCATTATCTCCTTTGTCTTGTTGAAATTGAGAGGAAGGTTGTTGTCTCGACACCATAACACAAGGCTCTCAATTTCCTTCCTATACTCGTCATTATTTGATATCCGGCCCACAATGGTGTTGTTGTCTGCGAATTTGTAAATTGAATTAGATTTGTACAAGGCTGCACAGTCGTGGGTGTACAAGGAGTAAAGAAGGGGGCTGAGAACACATCCTTGCAGAGCACCAGTGTTGCAATCTCAGTTGCTGTCAGTTTCACGTTGTGACAGTAATGAACAATTTTACCAATCAGAAGCACGTACAAGCAGCACAAGCCTGCAAATAATCTTTTCTCTAGTAAACACCGACAAGTCATGTTTGTAGTTTTTCTTTAGCTTTTAACAAGGAACTTCCTATCATGCCTTAAATAGGTACCCACTGTGTCATCCACTTTAACATTATGCAGAATTTTCCACTAAGGTAACCCATACAACTACATTTGACTTGCAGAGGTATTCCAAAGAACATCAGAAACAAACATTATTCAAATACAGATTGTTTTAATTGCAAGTACTCAACTTTCAAACTAATTCTAAAAAGAGCTGTATGTAAATACTCTTTTTTTCTTCAAATTCCTGCAAATGACTCCTAAGTGTGCAATATACAACCCTCCAAATGACAAGTGAAAGGAAACAATGACAAGAGCAGGCAATTCAGTCTTTCAACTCACTCCATTTTTAATTTAACCACCATTTTGAAATTTCAATTCCACTCAGTCACCGTTGCTTCTTAATATTTTACCTACTGCGGCAGTTCACAAGGAGGCACACAAAATTACTGATGCAGAATCTGTGCAAAGAAAGAGAGCTGATGGAGGAACCCAATCGGAAGGCAACATCCGTGTTGGTAGAGAGTAGTTTTCAATCATAATTTTAGTTTATGGCTCTGAGCCAAGGCAGTAGAAAAGTATAACGAAATTCCTGAGCCAAGCAGAAGAACAGATATCTGCGCCCGCTGCTGCACCCGCTGAGTTTCTCCAGCATTTTTGTGTACCCCAGAACAGATATCCCCTGTTAAGGCCCCTGTAAAGAGCGCACATCACAATACAACAGGTTCAAACTCCATTGTTCATGCATGTGGCCAAGTAAGCTGCTCATACACAGGATAACCAACAAGGCTTACTCATGAAGAATTTTCACATGGAAACGGCAGCACCACTGAAATTATTGACCACTTGAAATTATGGACCAACAATTTCTAAAACACAACTGGAATAAACTGGAAAGTCCAGGCAGAAAGATAGTAAATAGGCTGCCAAAAAAGTTAGCAATGCATCTTAATGCATAGCTGGCATGTTTATCACATTTATTAATGAAAAATAAAGTACAATGGCAGTAATAGACAAAAATACACAATAATAAATTTAGATGTAAGAATAAAGCCACAATCACAGCATTCTTTTGGTTCCCTTGGAAAGAGTTAGCAGGCTAGGCACCTAAATGTCTACAATGTTTATATAGATAGTGATCTCAACATAGTACAAGGCAATTCCAGGAAAGTGACAAGGACGGAAAAAAAGGATAGTAAAAGGATAATACCCAATGACTTGACCTCCACCACCAGCTAAACTTTCGGTCCGAAAGCAATGAATTTCACAGATTAACCATCCTCTGGCCAAAGAAATTCCTCCTCATCTCCATTCTAAAGGTGCGCCCTTTTAATGAGGCTGTGCCCCCTGGTTCTCCCACTACTGGAAACATCCTCTCCACATCCACTATCTAGGCCTTTCATTATTTGGTAGGTTTCAATGAGAACCCCCTCATCGTTCTAAACTCCAGCGAGTATAGACCCAGAGCATTCAAATGATCCTCATATGTTAACTCACTCATCACCAGAATCATTTTTGTAAACCTCCTCTGGACCCTTACCAATGCCATGACATCCTTCCTCAGAAATGGGGCTCAAAACTGCTGACATTTTCCAAATGTCACCTGACCAGTGCTTTTATAAAGCCTCAGCATTACAACCTTACTCTAGTCCTCTCAAAATGAATACTAACAGTGTAGTTGCCTTCCTTACAACCCACTCAATCTGCAAATCAACCTTTTGGGAATAATGCGGCAGCACTCCAAAGTTCTTTTGCACCTCCTATTTCTGAATCCTCTCGCCATTCAGAAAATAGTCTACGCCTTTAATCCTTCTAAAGTGCATGACAATATACTTTGCTATGTATTCCATCTGCCACCTCTCCCAACCTGTTCAAGTTATTCTGCAGATTCCCTGCTTCAACACAACCAGCTCCTCCACCTACCTTCGTATTACCCGCAAACTTAGCCACAAAGCTAACAATTTCATTAACCAGCATTTGCGGTTCCTTCCTACACAATTATATTAACGAGATCATTAACATGTAACGTGAAAAGAAGCAGATCCAACAACGACCCCTGCGGACACCACTAGTCACCTGCAGCCAGCCAGAAAAGGCCCCCTTTATTCCCACTCTTTGCCTTCTGCCAGTCAGCCAATCCATGCTAGTACCTCGCTTCTAATGGGCTCCCATCTTGTTTAGCAGCCTGTGTGGCTCCATATCAAAGGTCTTCTAAAAATCCAAGTAAACAACATCCACTGACTCTCTTTTGCCTATCCTGATTGTTCCTTCCTCAAAGAATTCCAAAAGATTTGTCAGGCAAGATCTCCCCTTAACAAAACAATGCTGACTTCAGCCTATTTTATCATTTACATCCAAGTACCCCAAAACCTCATCCTTAATAATGGACTATAAAATCTCACCAATCACTAAAATTAGGCTAACTGGCCTATTCCTATCTTTTGCCTCATTCCTTTCTTAAACAGTGGAGTTACATTTGCAATTTTCTAGTCCTCTGGAACCATTCCTGACTCCAGTGATTCTGGAACAGTTACTAATAATGCCTCTAGAAATGCTACAACTACTTCTTTCAGAACCTTGAGGTGTAGTCCATCTGGTCCAAGTGACTTATGCACCTTTAGAACTTTCAACTTCCCAAGCAATTTCTCAGTAATAGTGACTACACTCACCTGCTCTCTTGAATTTCTGGTACATTACTGGTGTCTTCTACTGTGAAGACTGACGCAAAACACGGATTCAGTTTGTCTGCCATTTCTATGTTCCCCTTTACTACTTCTACTCTTTACTACTATGTATTCAAGAGAGAGTTAGATATAGCTCTTAGGGCAAACAGAATCAAGGGGTATGGGGAGAATGCAGGAACAGGGGTACTGATTTTGTATGATCAGCCATGATCATATTGAATGGCGGTGCTGGCTCGAAGGGTCGAATGGCCTACTCCTGCACCTATTTTTCTATGTTTCTCCAGCGGTCCAATGTCCACTCTTGCCTCTCTTTTACTCTTCATAATCTCAGAAAAAAAAAGTTGGTATCCTATTTTATATTATTTGCTAGCTTACCTTCACATTTCATCTTTTCTCTCATTACTTTTTTAGTTGTCTTCTGTTGGTTTTTAAAAGCTCCAATCCTCTAGATTTCCACTAATCATTGCCATATTAATTGCCTTCTCTTTTGCTTCTAAGTTATCTCTGACTTACTTTGTCAGCCTTATTTGCTTCATTCAACCCTTAATAGATTTCTTCCTCTTTGGGATGAAAACATCTGACATCTTCTGAATTACTCCCCAAAATTCCTGCCATTGCTGCTCCACCGTAATTCCTGCCAGGGTTCCCTTCCAATCAATTTTAGTCAGCTCCTCCCACATGCCTCTGTAGTTACCTGTACTCAACAGTAATACCAATACATACAATTCTGGCTTCTCCCTCTCAAACTGCAGGTTCCATCATATTATCTATCACTGCCTCCTAGAGCTTACTTCTCCTTAAGATCCCTAACCAATCAGGTTCATTTACACACCATAATCCAGAACTGCCTCTTGGAATCTAGTACCAACCTAATTTTCCCAGTCTACTTGCATATTGAAATCCCCATGATCACTGTAACATTGCCTTTCATACATGCCTTTTCTATGCCCTTATGTAAATTGTACTTTACATATCTGCTGTTGTTCAGGGGCCTGCATACAACTCCCATCAGGGTCTTTTTACCCTTGCAGTTTCTTAACACCACCCACAATGATTCTATATCTTCTGATCCTGTCATTTCTTGCTAAGGATTGGATTTCATTCCTTACCAACAGAACCTACATCCTCTACCCCCCTGCCTGTGCCTTGTTGATAGGATGTATATCCTTGTATGTCCAGCTCCCAGCTCTAAACCTTTTTCAGCCATGATTCTGGAATGTCCACAATGTTGTACCTGCCAATTTCTAACTGCACTATAAGCAGTTAGTTTTGTATTCACCCCTCTTTTAAAATTGGTCCCCGTGTTGCCTGACGTTAGACTCTTATCCCTTTTAAATTTCCTGTACTATTTCTCATTCTGGAGATTTCAGAAACCATTCTGGAGACTGTGGTATAAAATGGCAACTGACAGGCACTTTAATGGAAATACCAAATCACTCAAATGTCACTTGCTATCAAATGCTCTGAGCCTTCTGTTCCCCCTTTTATTGAACATGGGTCAGCCCATTGTTAGTGGAGCTGTAATCTGAATCCGCAAATTACCCCACTCATGAAACTTGTAATTATTATATCATTGATGAAGCAGTTGAGATATAAATTATATCACTAGAACCAAATAAACTTCTGTATCTTTACATCCATCTCCCTCATCAGTTTTGACTAGCCTCTCAAGAGATTATCTTTTCACACTTTTGAAGCTCAGTGAGATTATACAATTGGAATCTTGGGACTTCTTTTTTTTTGCTGCATCCAGTTAAAGGGAATGAGTCAAATTGGCTGAAGGCAATCGTGATTTGCTACACATAAATAAACACAGTTCAATTTAAAGTTTCTGTAATAGCTGAAAAAACGTTCAAAACATTTCCAATTTTAACTAGAATATGGAATTCTAGTTTTTAATTTTATCATATATGAAACTAAATTTGTGGTTGTCCCAGGCCAAATTAAAAGTGTACACAGGTCAAATGTCAATGAAACAATCCATATATATATATATATATATATATATATATATATATTACAAAAACTCTCACCTTGTTTGTTTCTATGTCTGTCTGTGATCTTGAAATGATGCCAAAATGGAACATGATAGCGCTACAATTTTTTACCCACCTTACTCACCATGGTCCTGATGTGTGGTGTATCAAGTTTTGTTCGGATTTATGCTATATTTTAGAAGTAATTCACATTTTAAACTTCAAAAAATTAACTTTTCACTGTAAAAAATCCAATTGCACTTGCTGCCCTTGCCCATTACAATGTTACAAATTACAAGACACTGAGTCCTGTCATTTGTAACATTGTAACGAGCAGGGGCAGGGGAAGTGGAATTGGATTTTTTAAAGTGAAAAGTTAATTTTTTTAAATTTAAAAAGAGGGAGGGTGTAGAGGAGGGGAGAGAGTGCTGGGGTATGAGGGGAAATGAGCCGCATCTGCGCAGTTGGGGGCTATGGGTGAGCTGTGGAATATTGCATTGGTGGAACAGGTTGCGTTGGAGGAACGGGTGAGTGGTGGAATATTGCGGTGGGGGAACGGGACCCAACGGGTCCCACTTGGTCTAGTTTATACTAAAATTGGCCGATAAATGGCTAACTACAATCCTATTGTCCATATCACAACAAAACATTCCAAAATTTTCCTCGGCAAACCATTTTTTGAGGGTGTTCATTGAATGAGCTCTTCAGTCAAAAAAAACAGGAAGAAATTTGAAGTAAATTTCCACTAAAATATTTATAATTTTAAATGCAAAGGACTACATTGATTTGGATGACATTTTATTTTTAAATAAGTCCCCCCAATTCTAAATGATTTAGAATTTTAAATGATTCTACTACATTAAAATCTAACATTTATCTTTAACCAAAGTCTGATATCAAAGCAATATATTTAAACATTCCAAAAGGTATGAAACAATAGACTCAATCATACCATTTACTCTATAATACAAATTGTTTTATTTTGAAATAATGGTAACATAATCCATGTTGCAATCATGCAACCAGATTTGGAAAATAGAAAACATTTTTTTCTTCTTACCATCTATACTTGATCTTTGATAGTCAACAACTGGCGGTACCAAATCTTAAAATCAACGGATTATCTATTGAAGTATTTGACCAAATGAAATATAAATGCAAGCTGGCTAGAGGGCCCCTATTTTGAATCCAATAGAATCGACATAGCATAAAAGACTGCTTACCACGGGTATTTGTAGCCATATCTGCCACTTTCTGAAAGGCATCCAAAAAAGCAGCAGCAGCCACCACAGTGGTCCTGGAATACAAAATATCCTGAAGATGTTTTTTTGACACAATAAGCAAGACTTCCAGAAAATACAGCCCTAAAAATAACATTACACTTTGTAGTTCTGCTGCAAAAACTAAAAATGTTGGGTATGCTCATCTCCCAAGGAAAACAGTGTGCTTAATACTAATGGGACAAGCATAGCTGTTTATGATTACTATTAAGGGGGAAAAGTTGGCAAAAAGCAATTAAGGAAATATTATTTATATTGAATTGACAAGGGAAAATATTTTTAATTGTTTTCTCCAAACAAAATGCTAAATTTTATCCCTGAGAAACAAAATAAATAAGCCTGAGTTGTTGTTTTGTTGTTAACCAATAAACCAAGTAAATTGAAGAAATCAAGTACATGAGAATACATTGAAGATTAAAATATTCACAGAAGTCTGAAATTACCATTATAACAAAGAGCATACTTTGCACTCTGGGATCAGTGGCAATTTAAAAACCAAATCACCTGTATTTACAACTGCAGTTTGCCCTTTTAGCCTTTCTGATCACAACATGTACACCAGACCACACCCAATTCATCCTTTGCTAGAACTTCAGATACCTTTATATATTTTATAGCATGCTTAATTTATCCATCCTCAAAGGTTTTGTTATTCAAAACACATGCATTATCTTTGAACTACTCATGCAAGGAAGAACAGTTGTTTGTAATATGGTAACTTACCTTAGTTGGGACTGTAGCTTACCCGCTTTGCTAATAAAATCTTCCCAGATTGGGTAACTCCCCTACAAAATAAAGAAGATATTGTAAACACAGTGGCTCATAATTTTTGTAAACCAATGAGATAATATTCCTATCAGAATGCAAATCAGACTGCTCCATTTTCTGCTTGTTACACACTTTTTGCATGATCAGAATACATTGGGGTTCTAAATGACGTATTAACTCAAAAGCAAACATTGGCCAGAAGAGAATGGCTGTTGTACTTTCCATAAATAAGTACACAAGCTGAATTACTGTAAAACTAGGCCACCAAATCACACTATTTTCATGAAGTAGAAATCTGATCTACCTTATTTTTAACCAGGCAGGAGCAGATGCATGTTTTCAAAATGCAATGCATCGAGGTGTTCAATATTAGCATTAGCCCATTAGAAACACCTGTGCAATTTCACCAACTTTTTGGTAAGAGCCGTGAGGGTGGTAGTTTAAAGGGTTTATACTTAAAATAATAGATATTCACTGTAAATTGTTAAACATTACTGCTTCTTAATAAATCTGCATTATGTTTGGCACATTCAGAATCATGTTAATTTAGGAATTAAAGATACCTGGTGTTTTTGCTATATGAAGAAATCCACTGTTATAACACTTCATTTTAATTCATTCTTATCCAAACTTGGATCCTCTCTGAATTTGCCCCAAAGTCTCTGGCAATTTGCAAAAAAAATTACCGAAAAGGGAACTTTAGATCAAGTAGAAAACAAAACTACAAAAAGCAACAGAGAGTAGTTATTCTGAGTGCAGCTGTTCAAATGCTGGCAGACGCAGGCTATTGTTCAGTTTTTTTTCCTCAGTCAATGTTTAGCTTCAAAAGCCAAAGCATCCAAGGGAAGCATGGCTCTGGCTGAAAGGGGCCAAGAAACATACAATAAGACAAACAGTCTCTGCCACAGCAGAGTGCCTTGCGGTGCCAACCAGTGCAATGACATTAACAAGGTGGAAATACCATCACACAAATTTTATACATACATTAAAAATAAGAGGATGACCAGGAAAAAGTAGGACTTTTCAAAGATAAAGGAGGGAATCTATGCTTGGAGTCAGAGGATGTAGACGATGTATTGAACGAGTTCATCTGTATTCACCGAGGCAAAGGAATTGGAGGACAATGAGAGGGGTATGGGAAATACAAATATGCTAGGGCAGTTTGAGACCTAGAAGGAGGTGATGCTGAGGCTCTTGAAGAACATTAAGGTGGATAAGTCCCAGGGCCTGATGGGATCTATCCCAGGTTATTGAGGGAAGCAAGAGGGGAGATTGCAATAGACAATAGGTGCAGGAGTAGGCCATTCGGCCCTTCGAGCTAGCACCGCCATTCAATATGATCATGGCTGATCATCCACAATCAGTACCCCGTTCCTGCCTTCTTGCCATATCCTCTGACTCCACTATCTTTAAGAGCTTTATCCAACTCTCTCTTTAAAGCATCCAGTCAATTGGCCTCCAATGCCTTCTGAGGCAGAGAATTCCACAGATTCACAACACTCTGGGTGAAAACGTTTTTCCTCATCTCCGTTCTAAATGACCTACCCCTAATTCTTCAACTGTGGCCCCTGGTTCTGGATTCCCCTAACATTGGGAACATTTTTCCTGCCTCCAGTGTGTCCAATCCCTTAATAATCTTATATGTTTCAATAGAATCCCCTCTCATCCTTCTAAATTCCAGATTATACAAGCTCAGCCGCTCCGTTCTATCAACATATGACAGTCCAGCCATTCCGGGGATTAACCTTGTGAACCTAGGCTGCACTCCCTCAATAGCAAGAATGTCCTTCCTCAAATTTGGAGACCAAAACTGCACACAATACTCCAGGTGTGGTCTCACTAGGGCCCTGTACAACAGCAGAAGGACCTCTTTGCCAGTGTTTCCACTTTGAAGGAAATTACCCGAAATTCGGGAAATTCTGGTTGTCTTCTGGTAATTTTAGAGAAATTGGGGGAGGGGGGGGGGGGGGAGAGGGATTTTAACATAGAATATAGAACAGTACTATGCAGGAACACTGTTAGTTCTGAACACGATGCCTGGTTACACTGATCTAATCTACCTGTACTTGATCCAAATCCCTTTATTCCCAGCACTTCTATGTGCCTATCTAAAATATAGGGATATGGATCATGTACAGGCAGATGAGATCAACTTAACTAGGCATCATGCTGCAATCATATCTGCCTCCATCACCTTGGCAATGTTGCAGTCCCCCATCACTGTGTATTTTTTTTAAAAACTTGACCCGCACAGCTCCATTAAATTTTCCCTCATCATTGCTATGATAAAGGTTCTTACTGCCTACCCTATCTATGCCTCTCATAATGTTGTATACTTCTATCGTCGTCCCTCAACCTGTGATGTTCTAGAGAAAACAATCCCTCTATCCAATCACTCCATGTAGCTGAAATCCTGAAGCATTCCTCTCTTTCTGCAGCTTCAATTTTGGTGTCGTCAGCAAATTTGCTCACCAACCCATCTACATTTACGTCTAGGTCATTTATATATTATCACCAACAGCAGAGGCCCCACCACAGATTCCTGTGGAACTCCACTGGGCACAGCCCTCCAAACCAGAATATTTCCACCATGAGAGTAAATCCTATCCTCAAGAATTCTATTCAATAGTTTCCCTACCACTGATGTGACGCTCGCTGGCCTATACTTTCCTGGATTCTCCCTATTTTTCCAAAGCTTCACTCAAGTATTAGGTTACCAAACCTCTATGTTGCTTTCATTGATGGGCAAATCTTGGAAACAACAATTCCAAACAAACCCAACTGAGCAATTTTCTCTGTTCACAGATTACTAAATTCATTCCTGACAATTCAAATCTATTTTTCTCCAGTCAAAATGTCTTCTTTTTTTCAAATTAAGCTGAACAGAAAATTAAAGCTTTGTGCAGAAAATTGAGTTAAACAATCTCTAAACATTACCCTATCAGTTTCTGAATTTTGCACTCACTAAAATCATCTCTTATTTTAGTGAGTGCATTTGATACCTTCTAATTAAATTCACGTGAAGATATGCCATTCACATGTAATTCCAGAATAACCCTCTAAGCCCTGGCATCAATCCAGTGAATCTACACTGCATCACCGCCAAGACAAGTACATTCTTCCTTTGATTCAGAGACCAAAATTGAACATATCCTCATATGTCATCATTAAAAAACAGCAAACTCTCTCAGGACATTCCTCCTTTAATCTCCAACTCCTTTGTAATCAAGGTCATGAGTATCATTTGCCTTTCCAAAATCTTGGTATAAAAATATGTACCAGCAAAGCCTTCTGTATATCAACACTGACTTTTGTATTATTTAAAAACAACCTCCTCTTACTACAACTTCACATCACCCCACAATATACTGCATTTGATACCTTCTAATTTGCTTACTCAACTTCCCTTTAGCTGTTTATTGACACAAATTTGGATGGATTACATGCTTGTCTTTCAAAGTCATTAATATAGAATAGTTGGCACCCTGCTAATCTGAAAGTGAAACATTTACTCCTACTGACCACTGGTCTTTAACTAATCTTCTATCTATTCTAATATATTAAAATATAATGTACATTTTAAATAATATCACCTTTGCAAAGTATCTAACAAAATGCTTCAAACATACATATAGATTAAAGATAGACACAAAATGGAGTAATTCAGCAGGTCAGGCAGCATCTCTGGAGAAAAATAGATAATGTTTTGGATCAGATCCCTTCAAACTTCTGTACATTCTCCATATCAACTATATATGCTGGATGCCCCTAAAAAACTACCTTTCCCAAAACCAATGCTGATTCTGCTCAATTACAATTATTTTTCATTCAAGAGGAATAGACGGTAGTCAGTCATTATATACCAAACAGCAGGAGTGCCATGTATTCTTATCAACAGCAAAAACACAAAAAGCACCTGTTATAATCTAGAGATTGGGCAGCAGTTAATCAGTATTTTTTCATTGGTGACACTGTATCGGGTTTCCGTTTTAGGGTTTAATGAGTTCCATTGTTAATGTTAGTTATCGCAACATGCTTTATCTTTTGGGCACAAATAAAACAATTGCACAACGGATGGAATGTGTAGGATGTGTTTTTTAAAAATCTCCATTATTATGGCCAATTACACCTAATTTTTAGCAGAATGTAAATGCTCATCTGTTGACATCAAGCACAAGAATGAAAAAGATAACATGAAACCTCACGTTTGAAACGGCAGAATAACAACATAGTGCTATGGATTTCATATTACAACATTGGGCCACATTAAACACAAACTGTTATCCTAACACGTCCGTTACCATAGCAAACGTGCAAACAACAAACCTTAACTGGCCTTTGAGAATAATTGTATCTACAATAAGTCAATGAACACAACAAGGAGTCAAATCTTCTGGAAATCAAAGACTTTTAAGGATATCAATGGGCATGGAGCAAAAGTAGTCAAAATTAATTTAATTATGAATGATCTAATTCAATAGTAGCATAGAGGGATACAGATGACTATTCCTATGAAGCTTTTTCATTTACAGCTGTTGCTGCTTTAAAATATTTAAATTTCCAAATCATAAGAAATGATCATACAAATTTGCAAAATCGAAATTACTGGCAAATGTACAAAGCATAATGTGGACAATAGGCATTGAATTAATCACATTTTTCTAACCACAATCAAAGATGAGACATAATAACTAGTGGAAATCTTCTATTCCGATGACATTCTATAATTACATGGTTCAGTATTTCCACAGTGGACTCAGCACAGAAACACTATAAGCCCCTATCCTCAATGGAACTGACACAAATAGGTTATTAATGTAGACTAACACGATTCTGCTGTACTTTCTTTTTAAAAGGAAAGTCTTATTTTCAGCTATTGCCATGGGATCTCTCTATTATCAAGGTGAATGAAAGCTGAACATGATGAAATAGGTTGATCAATTAGAGACTCTTCAATGTAACCAGATTGTTCCTGGCAATTTTCTTCTCCAGTGCAAACAGACCATGGTGTTCAGATTAACAGCCTGACTCTGAAGTGATATAACACATCCCAAAATCTACAGGGCATTTAACAATCAAAGATAGATTTAAAATGCGCAACCAGAGTAAGGTGACACAGCACATTGGTCTGTCACAGATACTTCATTCAGCCTGGCACGCAATTTCTCCACAGACATATCAGAAGCCATTCAACTCCTTAATCCCTATTTTATAAATTTCACATCAATGTCTACAGCATCCAGTCATTCAAATTATTCTAAAGATAGACATTAAATGCAGGGGTAACGCAGCATCTCTGGAGAAAATGGAAAGGTGACACTTCGAATCGGGACCCTTCCTCAGACTAATTTCAGGGGGAAGCAAGAAAAAAAACTGGAAGAGAAGGGCACACAAATTACAGCCAGCAGCAGATGACTTCAGCAAGGGGATTCCTGCTGTCACAGGCCATCTATCCAGTGGTTTATACATACATATGGAAATACCAAAGAAAATGATATGAACAGGTTAGAATCATATCAAGGAATATACAGAACTCACCATTCACTTTATGCAGTTGCAATTAGAACAGTTCCAGCTATGCTTTACCATGAAGGGGTTAAGAAATGTCATACACTGGGATTAAAAATTGGAAAAGGGGTCGGGGGAGGAGCAAGAAAAAATCTAAAACATGACAATTTCAATCAGAATTTTGAAAATATTGGAAAAGCACAGAGATACTTCCTAAAGTTACAAATGGTGCAGAAAGGTACAAACATTTGAAGGCAATTCACAATATAAGAAAATTGAAGCCACAAAGCAAAGGGATGTATAGTTTAAAGATAATACTATGATATCCAGAAAACTGACAAGCCTTCCATTTGACTTGGAGGAACTCTAATCAACTTAACTTAATTACAAATGGAATCCAATTAGATTTAGGTCAGCTTTGAAGGTCACCAGTCTCCTTATTTATATGGAGACAAGAAATTGCAGATGCTGAAATCTTGAGCAAAACAACGTTTCGGGGCATGACCCATCTTCAGTAAAAGGGTCTCAATCCAAAATGTTGCCTGCCCATTCTCGCCTCAGATGCTGCCTGACCAGCCAAATCCCTACAGAAACTTAGCTTTTCACCCCTCAATTACAATGTAATTAATCAATCGAAACAGTCAAGCTTCAAAATTAAAGCAAAAAAATTATTGCGGTGTATACAACTTAATCTCAAATTCCAATTAATGTTTAATTGGCGTGTCATGTCAGCAGGCAAACTATGGGCAGGTATATTTTAATTTTAATTTACAGCTAATGCTGGTTGAAGTTACAGCTATACACCACTTTGTAAATTCAAACTAGCTCCAGACATGCTTCAGGCAGAGGCTCATAGGATTATTGCACTCTTTAGCCTCCTTAGTCACAGCAATTTTTATATGGTTACACATTCACAATTGTTTTACAAACCAAAAAATAGCCTTACACTTAAATCATCTTTGTGCCAGATTCTTAAGAGCAACATAGAGAATCAGGAAGCAGAATTTTGCTTGTGATCTACAATAGAAAAGCTTCTGATCTTGAAACATGTTGTTGTGGGGGTGGAGAAAAATAGAGAGAAATTAATCATCCCGATGCACCATTCTCATAGTCAAATGACTCATATCTCCTCTCCTATCAAGTGATTTAAGAGTGTTATTAGAAGCAGCCTGAAAACAAGTAGGTTTCTACAAGTAGGCTTCCACAAAGGGTGGCGGGTGTATGGAACAAGCTGCCAGAGGAGGTAGTTGAGGCTGGGACTATCCCAACATTTAAGAAACAGTTAGACAGGTACATGGATAGGACAGGTTTGGAGCGATATGGACCAAACGCGGGCAGGTGGGACTAGTGTAGCTGGGACATGTTGGCAAGTTGGGCTGAAGGGCCTGTTTCCACACTATATCACTATGACTATGACTCTCTATGGGGCATTATCTGGGCACCACAAGTAGAACTGGAGCATAGAAAAATCTGGTATCTATTTTCTCAAAGATCACAAAGAGTAGAATCTTCCTATCAAAACACTGACTAACCTTGTTTAATCCAGTTCTATGATTCCTTACTAACCCGTACTATCCAACTATGAGAAGATTCATTAAGCATAACCAAGAAAATGTATAATAAAAAGGGACAACGTATGTCACAACAATGATACAGAACTAATTTTGCAAATAACAGTGGAAATGAAAGAGTACTTATCATATTAAATATTTACATGCAGCTATCAGCAACATCCAACAAATGGAAAGTTTTGTAGTAATACAAATGGATTCAGTCCTACAGACCACAGAACCAAGATACATCATGGCAACCCAATGAGGTTTCATAAAACTGTGCTCATACCAATACAGGTTTTTTTTACTGACAGAATTTTGGCGAGATTGCACCGCATTCAGTTCCTGTCTTGACAAAATGAAAATATCTCAGTTGGGAATGCCAGCACGGGTCCAACCATTAATCTCAACGTCCCTCAGAGAACAAGATACACCCATTACGATTCCTAATTTGATTGCTATCAGGCGACACCTGGAAATTGCATATGGACAGCTGCCAAATAAAAGCAGGAGATAGACACAAAAAGCTGGAGTAACTCAGCGGGACAGGCAGCACCTCTGGAGAGAAGGATTGGGTGACATTTCGGGTCGAGACCCTTCTTCAGTCTCGACCCGAAACGTCACCCATTCCTTCACTCCAGAGATGCTGCCTGTCCCGCTGAATTACTCCAGCTTTTTATGTCTATCTTTGGTTTAAACCAGCATCTGCAGTTCCTTCTTAAACAAAAACTGGATGTGGGTCATTTTTGATTCCTCAGTGTAATGGCCAGTTGGCACCTCATATTGAGGCTCATGCAATAAGAATGATAACCAAAGGCTAAAATAGACCGCATTAACACAGATTCTTTTAACTATTAGACAGATCGTTGGAGATGGTTCAAGAATTAGGATGTAGGCTTGCTTGATTTGCCTCCACTGACTAAATCAAGGACAAACTATCTAATCTCAATGGTGTCAATCAAGCAGCATTTAATAGGTTAGGTATCTTTCTTGCCCCAAGATGATGCACACAAATATCAAGAAATCAAATGAAATGATTTACTTTGTGCAGTTTTCACCGTGGTAAAATAAATTCTGGATTTGAATAATGTTGATTACCTCAGAAGCAGCAAGAAGGTGCAGCTTTCACAAGTTTTTCCACCAAAAGTACACAAGCAAATCTAAACAAATATATTTTAAACTTTAATCACGAGTATATGTTGGTCATCGTTTAACAGGAACGGAAAAGTATGAATAAAAAAGATAAAAATAAAATACCTGCACAAGATATAGTTTCAGCAGATGCAAATTACGGAACTGGATTTTCCAAAACTTATTTAACATTTCAATATAAACACTAGGAATTTAGAAAAGAAAACGGCATAATATCACCTAAAGCTGCGGATAGTTTTTATTTTATGACTACTAGTAGTAAGTTACAGATATGTTTAAATTATTCGTCGAAATATACACTGAATATGTGATTTGAACTAAAATGTCAATTTGGCAATTTCAAAGCACATTAACTTGTATCATTAAATTGAATTCGTTTGCAGGGTTGCAGTTTATACATTCGGTCACTGTAAATCGGAGAATCGTGGGTCGATTTAAGAATTTGTTTGTACAACTAAGGGAGAAAAATAAGCGATTCATCAAAGGACAGTGAATAAATCAACGTGTACACCTTATTTTAGAAATTGACAGGTACAGTTTACGAACTGTTCTTCGAAATGCTTCACGTCTATGCAACATAAACACCAGCGAGTTCAGAGCAAGCTGTATAACATAGCTTTTTAATTATCCGTGGTACTTGCGTCCTCAGAAACCTGTTAAGTACAAACAGCTGTTTCCACCACAACTACTGTACGATCATTAATTTACAGCATATTCTGGCCAGTGGCCACCCTCTTCCATGAAACAGGTTTATACCAAACAATGTAAACACTACTTTTGGTTTAATTTATACCATACGAGATATTGTGGGTTTTTTTAAAAACACCAACCTTCATGTCGCCGATGATGGTCTGAAATAGTCCACCAAGCGCACTGCATTCCTTCCCTATCACAGCCTCCATTTTCCCCAATAAAAATAGTGGGGATTCACAAACGAAAGGATAAAATACCTTCAGTCTCTTTGGCGGGTGGGAGTGGAAAACCTTTAAAACCCGCGAGCAATTGCGTTCGTTCGTCTAATTAGAAATAAACGCTTCGTGTGGGAATAGGGGAGCAGTGGCAGGAGAGACGATGACGGAAAGCAACGCTGTTAAAGGTTTTTTTTAAATGTTGGATGAATGCAAAAAAAGACAAACGCACTCTTATTCCCTGCGGTCAGCGTTTATCCCCGCAGTGCCGAGAATATCCATTGTTCTCTGCCTGTCGACATTATGCGGCAGATTTGTGGGGAAAAAACACTGGGTGGAGGATTAAAAAAATAAAGGACTGCTTTCTACAGCGTCTCGATGCACGAAATGACACACTCTCTCTCACACAAAAAAGCCCTCAACCGGGGAGGAGTATGAGGAAAGCCTTCCCCTCTCCTCCTTCAGCCCTGCCTGCCACAAAATGCAGCCCCAGCCACAGCAACTGAACGCCCCCCACCGGCTCAAGCCATCCGTGCGCATCCGCGACGCCCCATTGGCAGCTGAATGGAACCGCCGGAGCGCGAAGCAACCTAACGTCACGCAAAGGGTGCGCGCTCGCGCTGGGTCTGTGGCGACCGCTGGCTGTGGTGAGTGGGCGGGTGCGTGCGCGCTCGCTCGCTCGCACAAAGTATACGAAGACTTCAAAGCATCGCAGGCAGACGAGAAATGAAGGAGAAAAAAAGGGGGTTAACGTTTCATGTGAGTACTCTATATTACTGACTGGTTGCATCAAGGTACGGTTTGGTAACTCGAAGAAGATAAAAGAGAGTGGTGGACATAGCTGGTTCATCACAGGTATTAACCTCCCCACCATTGGGATCTACTGAAGGTACTGCCTCAAATTGTCAGCTAATACATAGACCCATAACACTTTGGCCACACTATCATCTCGCTGCTACTACCAGGAAAAGTTCAAGTGAGTTTATTGTCATGTGTCCCTGATAGGACAATGAAATTCTTGCTTTGCTTCAGCACAACAGAACATAGTAGGCATTGACTACAAAACAGATCAGTGTGTCCATATACCATTATATAAATATATACACACATGAATAAATAAACTGATAACGTGCAAATAACAGAAACAGTATCCTGAGAACCATTACCTCCAAGTTCAAGAAAACAGCTTCCTCCCATCAACCATCAAACTACACTTGAACCACACTTTACAACCCTAACCACAAACCTACCACAGCAATGATTTGAACATTGACCTCCAATTTCAGGTAGTCCTTGCTTTCTCCCTCTTTCCCCTCCCCTTCCCAGCTCTCCCACAGCCCACTGTCTCCACCTCTTCCTTTCTTCTTCCCTCCTCCCCACCCCTACATCAGTCCGAAGAAGAGTCTCGACACGAAACGTCACCTATTCCTTCACTCCATAGATGCTGCCTCACCCGCTGAGTTTCTCCAGCATTTTTGTCTGCAGCAATGATCTACTGGACTTTGTTTAAGGTTCGGCAACATACTTCGGTTTGCACTATTATCTTCAGATTACTTAGTGTAACTGAAACTTTATTGTATTATTGATCATTTTATATTAGACAGTAGACAATAGATGCAGGAGTAGGCCATTCGGCCCTTCGAGCCAGCATCGCCATTCACTGTGATCATGGCTGATCATCCACATTCAGTACCCCGTTCCTGCCTTCTCACCATATCCCCTGACTCCGCTATCTTTAAGAGCTCTATCTAACTCTCATAAAAGCATCCAGAGAATTGGCTTCCATTGCCTTCTCAGGCAGAGAATTCCACAGATTCACAATTCTGTGTGAAAAAGTTTTTCCTCATCTCCGTTCTAAATGGCCAACCCCTTATTCTTAAACTGTGCCCCTGGTTCTGGACTCCCCCAACATCGGGCACATGTTTCTTGCCTCTAGCGAGTCCAATCCCTTAATAATCTTATATGTTTCAATAAGATGCCCTCTCATCCTTCTAACTTCCAGAGTATACAAGCCCAGCCGCTCCATTCTATCAACATATCACAGTCCTGTCATCCTGGGAATTAACCTCATGAACCTACGCTGCACTCCCTCAATAACAATAATGTCCTTCCTCAAATCTGATGACCAAAACTGCACACAATACTCCAGGTGTGGTCTCACTAGGGCCCTGTACAACTGCAGAAGGACCTCTTTGCTCCTATACTCAACTCCTCTTATTATGAAGGCCAACATGCCATTTGCTTTCTTCATTGCCTGCTGTACCTGCATGCTTACTTTCAGTGAGTGATGAACAAGGACCCCCAAGATCCCTTTGTACTTCCCCTTTTCCCAACTTGACACCATTCAGATAATAAAATTCCTGTTTTTGCCACCAAAGTGGATAACTTCACGTTTATCCACTTTAAACTGCATCTGCCATGCATCCGGCCACTAACCCAACCTGTCCGTCACCCTGCATCCTCATAGCATCCTCCTCACAGTTCACACTGCCACCCAGCTTTGTGTCATCTGCAAATTTGCTGATGTTACTTTGAATGTAAATCATTGATGTATATTGTAAATAGCTGCAGTTCCAGCACCGAGCCATGCGGTGCCCCACTCATCACTGCCTGCCATTCTGAAATGGACCCGTTAATCCCTACTCTGTTTCCTGTCTGCCAACTGATTTTCTATCCATGTCAGTACCCTACCCCCAATACCATGTGCTCTAATTTTGCCCACTAATCTCTTACGTGGGACCATATCAAATGCTTTCTGAAAGTCCAGATACACTACATCCACTGGCTCTCCCTTGTCCATTTTCCTAGTTACATCCTCGAAAAATTCCAGAAGATTAGTCAAGCATGATTTCCCCCTTTGTAAATCCATGCTGACTCGGACCGATCCTGTTACTGCTTTCCAAATGTGCCGCTATTTCATCTTTTATAATTGACTCCAGCATCTTCCACACCACTGATGTCAGGCTAACTGGTCTATAATTCACTGTTTTCTCTCTCCCACCTTTCTTAAAAAGTGGGAAAACATTAACTACCCTCCAATCCACAGGAACGGATCCTGAATCTATAGAAACATTGGAAAATAATCACCAATGCGTCCATGATTTCTAGAGCCACTTCCTTAAGTACCATGGAATGCAGACCATCAGGCCCTGGGGATTTATCAGCCTTCAGTCCCATCAGTCTATGCAACACCATTTCCTGCCTAATGTGAATTTCCTTCAGTTCCTCTGTCACCCTAGATCCTCTGGCCTTTTTTGTTTGTTTGTTTGTGTCTTCCTTAGTGAATACAAATTGTTTGTGTCTTCCTTAGTGAAGACAGATCCAAAGTACCTGTTCAACCCGTCTGCCATTTCCTTGTTTCCCATAATAAATTCACCTGTTTCGGTCTTCAAGGGTCCAACTTTGGTCTTAACTAATTTTTTCCTCTTCACATACCTAAAGAAACTTTTACTATCCTCATTTATATTCTGGGCTAGCTTACCTTCGTACCTCATCTTTTCTTCCCGTATTACCTTTTTAGTTATCTTCTGTTGCTCTTTAAAAGTTACCCAATCCTCTGGCTTCCCGCTCATCTTTGCTATGTTAGACATATTCTCTTTTATTTTTATACTGTCCTTGACTTTCTTTGTCAGCCACGGTCGCCCCTTACTCCCCTTGGAATCTTTCTTCCTCTTTGGAATAAACTGATCCTGCACTTTCTGTATTATTCCCAGAAATACCTGCCATTGTTGTTCCACTGTCATCCCTGCTGGGGTATCTTTCCAGTCAAGTTTGGCCAGCTCCTCCCTCTTGGCTCCATAGTCCCCTTTGTTAAACTGTAATACTGACACATTTCCGATTTTCCCTTCTCCCTCTCAAATTGTAGATTAAAACATCATATTATGGTCACTACCTCCTAATGGCTCCTTTACCTCGAGTTCCCTAATCAAATCCGGTTCATTACACAACACTAAATCCAGAATTGCCTTCTCCCTGGTTGGCTCCAGTACAAGCTGCTCTAAGAATCAATCACAGAGGCACTCCACAAACTCCCTTTCTTGGGGTCCAACACTAACCTGATTTTCCCAGTCTATCTGCATGTTGAAATCTCCCATTACAACTGTAGAATTACCTTTGCGACATGCCAATTTTAACTCTTGATTCAACTTGCACCCTATATCCAGGCTACTGCTTGGGGGCCTGTAGATAACTCCCATTAGGGTCTTTTTACCCTTATAATTTCTCAGTTCTATCCATACTGACTCTACATCTCCTAATTCTATGTCACGCCTCGCAAGGGACTGAATTTCATTCCTCACCAACAGAGCTACCCCACCCCCTCTGCCCACCTGTCTGCCTTTTCGATAGGACGTATACCCTTGAATATTCAGCTCCCAGCTCTGGTCCTCTTGTAGCCATGTCTCTGTAATTCTCACAACATCATACTTGCCAATTTCTAACCGACTCAAGCTCATCTACTTTATTTCTTATACTTCGTGCATATATATATAATACTTTTAATCCATTACTCCCCTCACTCTTCACATCAATTCCTATTTCACTTGGCCTTACTCTCCTATCCCTTCCTGAGCTTTCTGCCCCATTAATTCTGGTGTCTTAACTTTTCTTACATTCTCTTTCCCTTTAACTCCATCCTTATATCTCCAGTTTCTCTCCCCCCCCCCACTATTTAGTTTAAACACGCCCGATAGCAGTGGGAAATCTGCCAGCCAGAATGCTGATACCCCTCCTGTTAAGGTGCAACCCATTCTTTTTGTACAATTAACCCTTCCCCCAAAATTGATCCCAGTAGTCTAAGAATCTAAATCCCTGCCTCCTGCACCAGCTCCTCAGCCACATATTCAGATCCTCTATCTCCCTGTTCCTGCCCTCACCAGTACGAGGAACTGGAAGCAAACCGGAGATAACCACCCTGGAGGTCCTGCTTTTCAGCCTTCTTCCGAGTTCTCTGAAGTCACACTGCAGAATGTCTTTCCTCTATACTTGTGTTGCGTTAATGTGCCAGTAAAGCTGCAGCAAGTAATAATTTCATTGTTCCATTCCTGGTGCACATGACAATTAAAAACTCTTGATTCTTGAGGTCAGTCACCTTTTTTGTGAACAGGCAGATGGTGAGGATGACTGCCAGCTTGGTCCACTTCAAATGTTGGCCATCAGCACATTTTATTGGGCAGAAGCAAGAGACCGAGTTCTCAGGAATAGACAATAGGTGCAGGAGTAGGCCATTCGGCCCGTCGAGCCAGCACCGCCATTCACTGTGATCATGGCTGATCATCCACAATCAGTACCCCGTTTCTGCCTTCTCCCAATATCCCTTGACTCTGCTATGTTTAAGAGCTCTATCTAACTCTCTCTTGAAAGAAAGAGAAATTACATCCAGGACTGAGAAGAGGGGACATATTTTCAGAGGACAAGAATTAGGAGCAGGAATTGGCCATTTGGTCAGAAGAAGCTCAGAGCTGAAGAAGGGTGCATGGATCTTCCCATGCCCTTTGAATTGCTCTGGCACACAATGATGTTTCCTGCACTCTGCCTATGCCCAAACATTTGTTGATCGTGGTTTGAATTAACTCAATGACAACTTGTACACCAGAGATCCTGCCTGACCCGCTGAGTTAAGTTCAAGTGTTCAAGTGAGTTTATTGTCATGTGTCCCTGATAGGACAATGAAATTCTTGCTTTGGTTCAGCACACAGAACATAGTAGGCATTTACTACAAAACAGATCAGTGTGTCCATATACCATTGTATAAATATATACACACATGAATAAATAGACTGATAAAGTGCAAATAACAGATAATGGGTTATTAATGTTCAGAGTTTTGTCCGAGCCAGGTTTAATAGCCTGATGGCTGTGGGGAAGTAGCTATTCCTGAACCTGGTTGTTGCAGTCTTCAGGCTCCTGTACCTTCTACCTGAAGGTAGCAGGGAGATGAGTGTGTGGCCAGGATGGTGTCTTTGATGATACTGCCAGCCTTTATAAGGCAGCGACTGCGATAAATCCCCTCGATGGAAGGAAGGTCCGAGCCGATGATGGACTGGGCAGTGTTTACTACTTTTTGTAGTATTTTCCTCTCCAGGGCGCTCAAGTTGCCGAACCAAGCCACGATGCAACCGGTCAGCATGCTCTCTACTGTGCACCTGTAGAAGTTAGAGAGAGTCCTCCTTGACAAACCGACTCTCCGTAATCTTCTCAGGAAGTAGAGGCACTGATGTGCTTTCTTGATAATTGCATTAGTGTTCTTGGACCAGGAAAGATCTTCAGAGATATGCACGCCCAGGAATTTGAAGCTCTTGACCCTTTCAACCATCGACCCGTTGATATAAACGGGACTGTGGGTGCCCATCCTACTCCTTCCAAAGTCCACAATCAGTTCCTTGGTTTTGCTGGTGTTGAGGGCCAGGTTATTGTGCTGGCACCATATGGACAGTTGCTTGATCTCTCTTCTATACTCTGACTCATCCCCATCAGTAATACGTCCCACAACAGTGGTGTCGTCAGCGAACTTGATGATGGAGTTCGCACTGTGACCGGCTACGCAGTCATGAGTATAGAGTGAGTACAGCAGGGGGCTGAGCACGCAGCCTTGAGGTGCTCCCGTGCTGATTGTTATCGAGGCTGACACATTTCCACCAATAAGAACAGACTGTGGTCTGTGAATGAGGAAGTCGAGGATCCAATTGCAGAGGGATGCGCAGAGACCCAGTTCTGCGAGTTTGGTAACCAGCTTGGAGGGGATGATTGTGTTAAATGCCGAGCTGTAATCGATGAATAACAGCCTGACATATGAGTTTTTGTTGTCCTAGTGGTTCAGAGCGGAGTGGAGGGCCAGCGAGATCGCATCCACCGTTGATCTGTTGTGGCGGTAAGCGAATTGCAGTGGGTCCAGGTTTTTGTCGAGGTAGGAGTTTTTGTGATCCGTGTTTTAAAATCTCCGCTTTCCGCGAGACAGTGGGGGCGGGACACGATGATTCAGCGCGATGATTGGAGGAGGGTGGAGTGGGGGGGGGGGGTGGGACTGAGGATAGAGCGCGGCGATTGGAGGAGGGAGACGTGGCACAGACCTGCACCTCATCCGCAGGCAGGATCGATCCCGGCCGGCTCTCCGGCGCTGTCCCGAGTGCCCCCCTCCCCCCACGGGTGGCCAGAGACGTCGGGAGTCAGACGCGAGCTGTACCCCCAGGCCTACAGCCAGCGCAGAGAAACAGCGCTAAACCCAGTTCAACTCTGCCTGTTCTGCCAGGTGAACCTGCCTGGGCTTGCGGGAAATATGGCCAGCGCGGAGAAGCAGCGCTGGTGTCCCGTCAGTCCAGGCAGGGCTGTAGTTAACCCGGTGAGACAGGCAGAGTTCAGCTGTATTTAGCGCTGGATTGAGCCTCCGAAGCCTCGCGCATGTGTGTGTGCGCATGCGCGCGCGGCCGCCAAAAAATTGTGTCCCCCGTCCCCTCCATGTTTTGATAGCGAGTTCCGCTCTTGTTCAAAGGTAACCAAGCATGCCACAGTTGAAGAGCATTTGGACATGGACAATAACTGCTGGATTTGCCTGTGACACCCACGTCCTGCAAAATTGATTAAAATGAAATGAATGCTGCAACATGAAGCAGAGGTTAATAAAATAGCAAAGTCAATGGTCTATAAACAAGATAAAGATTGCTTCAGTTTTGTTTAATTGTATTACAACACACTAGTATGCCTTAATGGCTTCCGGTAAATTAATTATAAAACAATAATCCAATAGAGAAATAGGCACAAAGTGCTGGAGTAACTCAGTGGGTCAGGCAGCATCTCTAGAGAAAAAGGATAGGTGACATCACCTATCCCTTTTCTCTAGAGATGCTGCCTGACCCGCTGAGTTACTCCAGCACTTTGTGTCGATTTTTGGTATAGACCAGCATCTGCAGTTCTTTGTTTCTTCCTATAGTGTTGAGTGCAAATATTTTGGAGTGAAAGCTCATAGTCAGTCAATATAGAAATATCATTCAATACCATAGAATTACTAAATTAGTTCAGGCTATTCATTATTACATAGTGAATGTTGATTATTGTTGTGGATGGTCTTAACATATATTCTTTGGTGGATATAAGTTCCTGTTTTGTAAGAGCAGTACGCAGGGCCGTTTCAAAAGGAAGTTTTGATCTAATTTAATCTATAGCATGAATTCTGTTCCATTTTCACCTTCCTTTCCTAACAGTTTGCAGAATTTATAGCCTGTTCTTCCTTTATCACCTCCAAGCCTCTGTTGCTATCTCTACCCTTCCCTCCTCCACCTGACTGTTATCTGCCAATTGACCGCTCTACACCTATCGTTTGCTAACTCTTGTCCCACCACTTTATACTGACTACATTCCATCTATTTCAGACTAGATGAAGGGTCTCGACTGAAAGTGTCAACTGTCCATTTTCCTTCACATTTGTTGCCCGACCCACTGAGTTCCTCCAGCTGCTCTTCTTTTTTGTTATAGATTGCAGCATCTGCAATCTCTTGTGCATTCATCTTATTATGTATCTGCGAGTATTTGGGGATAAATTATTGTAATGGAATAGCAGTTTACTGTATTGTGCTATGTAGTGTGTTGTGCGCTTCCACAGTATTATTTTATGAATCAAATGTGCTGTTATAGGAACATGCCATGTGGAGAACAGATGGTCTCAACTTTAATTTACATATATTTGGAGCCTTTAACACTCTTCAGTGTCTTTCTCCGATTTTCACAATTCGTTCTTTCAGTCACCCTGTCAAACTACACTATCCATCATTGTATTTTATAACACACCATCTACTCAGTTCACTGCTGGAACTTCAATACTCCTTCAGCTGCCCTGATTTGGCACAGAAGCAAAAGTTCTACATGATACTCTTTGTGTCCATCTCAGAAGCTTAGATCATCTTGCTGCTGGTCATCATTTTGATGCAGTGCACTTAGCTGCTGCTACCATTTCGATCTGGGATTTTCTCTGTTCATTCTTCAGCAGTCTAAGGGACTTATGTGAGCCACAATGCAATCGGCAGAAGCTTGTAAACACAACTCGGGAAATTAGGTTTCTTCAGCAAGTGTGCAATTTACATAGACTGCACAAAAATAAATAATTAAAACACAGAAAATTGTATTTTCATTAGATGATATAAAAAGGCAAGGACCTGTTAATATACATTATTCTGGAAATCCAATTTTCCAGCACAATTTTAAAGAATTCCTGTGCTAGGCCACCTTCTCATCAGTATTTTTCAGAAATGTATTGTGCTGGTAAAAAGGTGTGTGTTAATAATTGTTTTAAATTTACTATCAATTAATTTGACATTCAGACTCCTGACCCTAAATTGTTTGCTTTAATGTGAAGTTACAATGTGATCTTCCCAATTATGTACAACATGGCCTTCTTCTGCCTACTTTATAATTTATCTCCCTTCACATTTCAGATAAGATCTCCTTTTTTAACTACATCTCCAATACATGTATTGGAGATGTAGTTTATACAGAATGACATCAGTCTGAAGAAGGGTCTTGTCCCGAAACATCGTCAATTCTCTTCATAGATGCTGCCTCGCCCGCTGAGTCACTCCAGCATTTTGTGTTTACGTTCGATTTTACCAACATCTGCAGTTCTTTCTTACACATGTATATTTTTGTTGCATTGTCTGAGAAATTGAACATGGTAACTTCATAACAAAGTTTATTGAAAATAATATAAAACAATCTGAAAACATAAATCAATAGTAGAAAACTGTGAAAGGATCAATAACAATAAAAGGTAAAATTGATATCCTGTAAGGTACACAACATACAAAACAAACGATTTATCAAAGACAATGTAACAGTATTTGAAAGATAACGTAAAATCATATTTCAGGTGGACAAAAAAGTAGTCTGTGAATGCTCAAATTCAGATATTTGAGTAAATTTATAACTGCAATCAGGAAGTATTACTTATTAAGAGGGGTGATCAATGGCAGAAGAGGTTTAACAGAATGCTGCCTGGACAGCCTGGTGGGCTGGCAGCTCAGTCACTCAGACCTGGTGGGCTGGCAGCTCAGTCACTCAGGCCTGGTGGGCTGGCAGCTCAGTCACTCAGGCTTGGTGGGCTGGCAGCTCAGTCACTCAGGCCTGGTGGACTGGCAGCTCAGTCACTCAGGCCTGGTGGGCTGGCAGCTCAGTCACTGAGACCTGGTGGGCTGGCAGTTCAGTCACTCAGGCCTGGTGGGCTGGCAGCTCAGTCACTCAGGCCTGGGGGGCTGGCAGCTCAGTCACTCAGGTCTGGTGGGCTGGCAGCTCAGTCACTCAGGCAAGGTGGGCTGGCAGCTCAGTCACTCAGGCCTGGTGGGCTGGCAGCTCCATCACTCAGGCCTGGTGGGCTGGCAGCTCCGTCACTCAGGCCTGGTGGGCTGGCAGCGCCGTCACTCAGGCCTGGTGGGCTGGCAGCTCAGTCACTCAGGCCTGGTGGGCTGGCAGCTCAGTCACTCAGGCCTGGTGGGCTGGGAGCTCAGTCACTCAGGCCTGTTGGGCTGGCAGCTCAGTCACTCAGGCCTGGTGGGCTGGCAGCTCAGTCACTCAGGGCTGGTGGGCTGGCAGCTCAGAAACTGCCAGGAATTCTGCCCAAAACAGTGTGAGAGAAGGGGGAGAATCAATTTTAGACATTTTTCATCTATTTCTGCAGATCACAGCAATGAAGGAGGAAATTCTATTCTGGCCTGGATCTCACAGGCAGCCAATGAAGGGAGGGAGAAAAATACTGGGGTGAGGTTTAATACTTGTAAGATGAATACTTACTGATGGGCTGAAGTGACTCCTCCTGGGCTAGTACAGGCCTGATGGGCTGAAGGGACTCTTTGGGAGAGAAAAAAATCGGAGTGAAATCTCAGTGAAAGGCACTTTTCCTGGACATTTCCTGGCAAGGGCATTTTGGGCAAAAGGGACTTGTTTCTCGGCTAATGTGGGCCGAAATGAGTGGTTTCAGGCAGGCCAAACAACTCATTTCATTTCATTTCCATTGCCATTTCCGTTTCAAGCACAGGGCAGGCCAAACAACTCATCTCATTTTCATTTCATTTCTTTTTTAAAATATTTTTATTTATTAGAAGTATTGTACATTGCCGTGATATCAACCAAAAATAACATAATACATTTCTTGTACCTCTTCTTATTTTAAACTTTAAAAAGAAGAAAAATAGAAAGAGTTAGATAAGATAGTGAGTGCGTGAAAGAGTGGTCCAGAGAAACCCGTAGGGACGTAAACTACAAGAAAGAGTTAAAAAGAAAACCAAAGAAAAATAAAGAAAAAAATAGAGAACAGAAGAAAGTAAGATAAGATAAGATAAAAGGGATATACCTACTTCGTATCTTTACACACCCCTCACCAGGTCCTGAATCCAGGTCATTTCATTTCCATTGCCATTTCAGTTTCAAGCACAGGGCAGGCCAAACAACTCATCTCATTTTCATTTCATTTCCATTGCCATTTCAGTTTCAAGCACAGGGCAGGCCAAATAACTCATCTCATTTTCATTTCCATTGCCATTTCAGTTTCAAGCACAGAGCAGGCCAAACAACTCATCTCATTTTTATTTCATTTCATTTCCATTGCCATTTCAGTTTCAAGCACAGGTGAGGCCAAACAACTCATTTTATTTTCATTAAGGGCTAACAAATCATTTATTGCAAGTACATTGCAGACTCACAGTTCAGTTGACTCACTGCAGAATCACAGTTGTGGACTCTCCCTCGCGATCTTCCAGAGTGAATGACTCAAGTCCAGGTATCTGGGGTTTTATAGTCCTGCTCCCCCTGGATGGGGCGTTACCTTCATCGTGGTGATTGACAGGCGAGAGGACCAATCAGCTGATCTCAAGATTTGTTAAACACTCATAACTTTTTTATTTTTCGTCGATTGGAAAAACCCTCGGGGCTGCCTCAGCGGAGGAGGACTGTGAGTAAGATGGCCAAAAATCATAGCGATATATGGTAGCGTTTTTTCTAAAATCAATATACAGCACAGACAGGAAGTGGTCAAGATGAGACTTTTAGTTATGTAGACTAGACTAAGTGGGACCCATTGGGTCCCATGTTCATACAGGATGGCTGGTCCCCCAATGCAATATTCCACCTCTCCACCAATTCCAATATTGGTGGCCAGTGGGAGGGGGGTTTCTGGAGCGCTAGGATGGGTGTTGTGGGCTGAAGGGACTGGTTTCCAGAGGGCTAGTGTGGACATTGTGTGCCAAATGGATTCTTGGGCCGGCAGCTCCGTCACTCAGGCCTGATGGGCTGAGTGAAATCTCAGTGAAAGGCACTTTTTCTGGACTTTTCCTGGCCTGGCACGGGCGTTTTGGGTCAAAATGCTCCTCCTGGGCTAATACGGGCATTTTAGTCAAAAGGGACTGGTTTCTCGGTTAATAGGGGCTTTGTGGGCCGAAATTAGTGGTTTCAGGCAGGCCAAACAACTCATTTCATTTCCATTTCTATTTTCATTGCAGTTTCAAGCACAGGGCAGGCCAAACAGCTCATTGCATTTTCATTTCATTTCCATTTCCATTGCAGTTTCAAGCACAGGGCAGGCCCAACAGCTCATTGCATTTTCATTTCATTTCTATTTCCATTGCAGTTTCAAGCATAGGGCAGGCCAAACAGCTCATTGCATTTTCATTTCATTTCCATTTCCATTGCATTTTCAAGCACAGGGCAGGCCAAACAACTTAGTGCATTTTCATTTCATTTCCATATCCAATGCAGTTTCATGCACAGGGCAGGCCAAAAAGCTCATTGCATTTTCATTTCATTTCCATTTCCATTGCATTTTCAAGCACAGGGCAGGCCAAATAACTCATTGCATTTTCATTTCATTTCCATTTCCATTGCAGCTTCAAGCACAGGGCAGGCCAAACAACTCATTTCATTTTCATTAAAGGCTAACAAATCATTTATTGCAAGTGCATTGCAGACTCACAGTTCAGTTGATTCACAGCTTAGAATCACAGTTGTGGTCTCTCCCTCACGATCTTCCAGAATGACTGACTCATGTCCTGGCATCTGGGGATTTATAGTCCTGCCCCCCCCCCCTGGAAATGGCTTTACCTTCATCATGGTGATTCACAGGCAAGAGGATCAATCAGCAGCTCAAGATTTTTTAAACACTCATCATTTTTTTTTTTTTCATCGATCGGAAAAATTCTCGGGGCTGCCTCAGCGGAGGAGCACTGTGAGTAAGATGGCCACAAACCATAGCGATATAACGTAGCATTTTTTCTAAAATCAATATACAGCGCAGACAGGAAGTGGTCAAGATGAGACTTTTAGTTATATAGATGTGCAGGACATTTTTAACAGAGAACGCCTGTAACGTGTTGCAGGGGTTGTGGTGGAGACAGATACGATAGTGGCATTTAAGAGGTTTTTAGATATGCACATGGGTATGCAGGGCTTGAGGGATATGGATCATATACAGGCAGAGATTAGTTGAACTTGGCATCATGGACATCATGGGCCGAGGGCCTGTTCCTGTTCTGTACTGTACTGTACAATGGAAATGTCTTTACCTCACTTGCAAGTCACTTAGGGTAAAGCTGACAGGATTTATTCCTAATGGAAGTTACTGAATCAACTGGGATTTTATCACATTCAAAAGCTGCAAGGTCACTTTGTGTTACCAGTTTATTATTTCCATATATTGCAAATTTTCAAATGGGATTTGAATTTCTGTTTATGGGGATTATTAACACAGACTTCTAAATTACACGTTCATCAATGTAACCATTATGCTATAAAAATAGAACATAGGTGCAGGAGGAGGCCATTTGGCCCTTCGAGCCTGCACCAATTTGGACCTTAGAGCCTGCAGCCAGCACTATAATGCCCTATCTTGGCATCCTTTGTTTAATTTTGTTTATTTCTTTTGCTATTTGTGCTGAAAATACTTGTTTTTTTAATACCATGAAGGAAGGTACAACTTTCGTTTTATGTATGAAATTTAAAACGGTTTGTTTTTGCTCATTACTTCAGAGTACTTTTCTTTGGACTGCTCAATAATACCTTTGTTTTGTTTATCTTTGTAATTTATTTTCTAAGTAAAATCCTGTTTGCAGTGCCTCAAATCAAGCTTTCCAAAGAAGCTGGAGCCACAGATGGACATCTTCTCCTCAGGACAAAAGACTCCCATGCATGCACGTGCGTACATCATATATTTCCAAGTATATTGTATATAACCTTGTACCCATAAGAATCAATTAGATACAAAGAATGGCATATGTTTTGCAGCATGCAAAATATGATTACACAATCATTGACTAACATTTATCGGGATTCATTTTCATGACATTGATTGTCAATTTTCATTGCAATTTTCTCATCACGTGATCTGTACAGTTACACGATGATAATTTTCTAATCTTTTAAGTTTGAGTCATAACATGCTTCTCTCGCACTATTTTTCTTGGCAAATTTTGGTAAATACTTAACTGTTATGACAGTAAATTGTTCTAAAAATCTTGAACTTAATTTGAGGCTTTAATCGTAATTTAAATTTGGGTATTGTGCATTGTCACAGTAGAAAAAGTAATTTCTTCACATCTGTAGTATTTAAGAAATAGACTGAGTCCATGTTTCAAATGAGAAACAATCATATTTTAAACAATTGGTTGTAAGATTTTATTGTATTATTTTGAATAAATGCAAGATTTTCATGCTCCCATATTCCTGATATTTAAAGTCAGGAATCTTAATCTAAAAATAGAAATAAATGAAATGGCTGCAGCCCAGAAGCTTAAATAGTTTTAGCATTTGTCTTAGCACAGCAATTCACAAGGCCAGCTATCACTCAACCACAATTGTGTTAGTTGGTGAGTTTAACAAGATGTTATTAGATGGAACACCACCTCGGGGAAGTGAGAAGAGAGCAGAGAATACATCCATAATGTCCCAGGTTTCCAATTAAAAGATAATGCATGCATTTAATGGTAGGCATTCCATAATAGGAAACTGAAGATATGAATGAAAAAAAAGTATTCTCAACTATGTATCATCAGTTTGTAAGTGCAATTATAAAGTGAAGCAGATAGAGATATGGAACATTTTGGCTGAACCTAGGCATCATTTCCAGTGCAAATTCAAAGCAAATGCATTAGATTTCATCAATCCAGTTCTAGTCATTATTCACGTAATCAAATGATGAGACATTATTCAGCTTTTTGGGAGTTACTTTTAAATATATCTGGCAAGTTTCATCACATTGCTTTAAAAGCTAATGCCATCTCCTTTATTTTGTTTTTGCCATCAGCTTCCTCCTTCTTCCTCGAATGGTAATGACTCATGTTTGCAATACAGTTAATGGTACAGATAAATTTGCAGTACTTGAACAATGGTAGTTCTCTATGTGATAATATGATATGCTAAGGGATACACAAAAGCTTATTGCAGCTGCCTGCCTCAAAGGGTCTTTAGGGAAAGCCGTCCCACCATGACACACTGAGGGGCTAGAATCTATGTAAAATACTCAGGTGCATCGTTTTTGGAATGTTTATGAAATAAAATTTAATGCTATGCTATTATATTGTAAGTCTTGTAAGCAAATAGAATCAAATATTTTCTATTGTGAAGGGCAAAATATACTTGCATTATGTATTTGCGAATGTTATGAATAATGTATAAATTTGAACATTTTCAACATAATTTTCACCTGCTGACACGTCTATCTATAAATTACAAGTTAGTAGTGTGACGGATTGGTCCCACCTGCCTAAAAAAATGCAGCTTCAACAACACTGATGAAGCTTGGTATCATCCAAGACAAGGCAGTCCATGTGGATGATGTCCTGTCCACCATGTTAAACATTCATTTCACCAATAGTACACATGATGTACTATTGTATATCATGGATGAAATCCAGTTATTCATCTATGATCTCTACCACAAAGGAGGGCAAGGGCAGAACGCCCATGGGAACATCACTATATTTAAGTACTCAAGTCACACATCATCCTGATTTGGATACATATCAATAATTCATCATAGCTCGGTTTAAATCCTAGAATTCTCTACTCAGTAACATTGTGTGAGTATCTTTGCCACAAAATATGTTGCATCGAACATAGGACAGTACAGCAAAAGAACAAGACTGTCCATGCAGAACATGATGCCAAGTTAAACTAATCTGTTCTGCCTGCACATGATCCATATCCCTCCAATTCTTGCCTTTCTATGTGCAGTTCAAGAAGTTGGTACATCATCACCTTGTCAAGGGCCAGTGGGAATAGGTAGTGAATGCTTGCCTCACCAGCAGCAAACACATCCTGAAAATTATATATTGTTTAATTGCCTTTGAGGATGTTGAGGCTGATCTAGTCTGTACTCAAGATTCACATTTATGAGCCAAAAAAAACACCCCGGTAATTTCAGATGAAATTAAAGACCTGTCCGGATGATCTGAGGTGTTAGATTTACATAATATTCATAAAGTATAATCTGATCTGCATAATCTGTTGCTTCCTGTGGAGAGAGATCTCACAAATCTATTCAGAAACGATTGGTGAGCTCAATCTGATTTTCTCTCATTATCAAAAAGTAGATTAACTTTTCATTCACCTCTCTTTTGTAAAAATGTGCATATGCAAAGTAGTTGTCTACCCAACAAAGCAAACATTTAGCAATTGGCAAAACTTCACAGCCAATGCACTTGGCTCCATGGCCAAAAGTACAGTTGTGTGTGGCTTGAGTTCTTCCATATTTTGTGTAAATGTCACTGTCAGCAATGTGTATTATTATAGAATATTGTATATGATGAAATGTATAATTTTCTGAAGACAAAATAGTTTAGTTATTGCCATATGAACAGGGATACAGTGAAATGTTTGTTCTGCACACTACCCAGTTAAATCATACAATACATATGTACAATAGACACTCTTCTGAAGCAGCACAAAGAGTTGCTATGTTCCAATACCATTGCAACTTCTGTCTCTGAAATGTCTGATCTTGGCCCAAGGAGATATGCAATTTCTTATTTTCTCTTATTTGCCCTGTGTTTTAGCAACACTAGAGATGAAGAAGGGGTCGGTTTGACCCAGCACGATTCAGTCGGCTGCTTACATCGCCGCTCCGTGCAGCTGCCACAGACTGCTTGGTCTACCCGCTTGCCCGGCTGCCATATGACCTCCCAAGTCGACCTCCACAAACACCTCGATCCACAATCGCCACAAAAGCACATAATTTACAGCATCTTACTTGGCATGTGTTACTGGATAGCTACCTCAAATAGAATTCTTGGATCATCTGATCCCACTCTGACTGAGATAGTTGGATGTTAACAAGGGAAAGTATCTTGGGTCTCCTGGTTCAATGTCACACCCATGTGATGAAACACAGTTGAACAGCAGATTTTTTAAGCCAGAATTTCTATTTCCCCCTACTTTTCCTTGCCATAATTTGTAAACTGACCTGCCATAATTGATAGGACATCAACACAATTTTTTTCATGGCATGGTCTTGTCCCTTTTTTCATCAGTAAGTTAGATGATGTGTAGGACACTAATATAAAACTTTGAATTAGAGGCAGAAATATGCCCAACAAAAGAGAATATATTTCAAATCAGATAATATATTCTTCAGGTTTTCATAATGAGTTCTATTGGCTTTTATCGTGAATTCTGTATTGTACATTCCAGCATTCCAATTCAAATATTCTTTGTAATACAAATGGTTTTGCAAGTCATTGGTTAGTATTTTTTTATTGTTCATTTTACATCACTGGTTCAATTAAAAACAGTCAAAATAGTGTAGTTCTATTTTGTTTGAAATGTTGATGTTGTTGATTGAGGTATGGGAGCACCTGAACAGGTGGTTCTCCAGGGCATCTGCAGAGTTAGCCGTTTCATGGAAACATGGCAGTCGATGCATCTATATTTGTTGAAAGTACTGGCTGTCAAACATGTCTTCTGCAACGGGTTGCAACATGAGTGGAATCTTGCTACGTCTCAGTGAAAAAGCTGATGATTGACAAATCTCAAACAACTTAATGTACCAGGTTGACCACTGCACCAGGACTGTGGAATCTGTTCACCATATAAACATGACAAACAAATTAGTACCAAGTTCTAAACCGCACTAGAACTGTAAGTTCCAGAAGTGTTTCCATTGGATTGTCATTTTGTTCAGTGAAGTAATTACTTTTTCTGGTTGTCTTCAGGTGAAACAGGATGGATCCAGAGAGAAACTGCAAATTCCAGATCCCGTTTGCTCAAAGCAATCTTCCAGGTTTGCATCCTAGAGGAATGAAAGCCTCCAAGATGCTGCAAATATCAGTGTTCTATGACAACTTTAGATTCCGTTGATAATCTTTTTTGACTGATCATCCTGTTCTTGGACAGACCTTGTCATATATTCATAGAATAGTACAATACAGAAGGAGGCAATTCAGCCCCACAGTCTGGTGAGGAATTCCTAACTCATTATTTAGAGAGGGGGCATTAGGACGTCCATAGTTACGGCCACCAAGCAAATTTGAACATGAATTGAGACAATACTGAAAGAAAATGACAACAGAAGTCGCACAGCCATTTCTGTAATTTTGCACAATTCTAACATGGCACACATCCTCCCCTCTGCTCTGATTTTAATATCCCCAAAATATCTCCTGAGACCATGGTTTACACATTCATATCCATCAATATCCACTCACCATCTGCAGTTCCAGGCATAATCTATCCAAACGTTCTTATGCTCTCTGTCAGACTCGCCAGACTCTCCTTTAAAATGCCATTTAAAACATAATTAGTTGTCCTATTTTACATTTGGAGTACAGCAAATGTGGTTTCATATGTTAGATTATATATTGCGGGTGGGAGCGGAGAGGGATGCAATTACACTCTTTTTTTCTTTAATACTACAAATAAATCTCCCATGGTGCTATATGCTACTAGTCAGAGGATTCACTATTTCTAACAAAGGAAAAAACATGCTGATTTTGTATCTGCATTCTGCCTCCCAAAGTGTTATGGAACAGTTTTCTACACAGTTAATGAACAGCTGTTTATATATTTTTAAGAAAGAACTGCAGTTGCTGGAAAAATCAAAGGTAGACAAAAATGCTGGAGAAACTGCGGGTGAGGCAGCATCTATGGAGCGAAGGAATAGGTGACGTTTCGGGTCGAGACCCTTCTTCAGACTGATGTGGAGGTGGGGGGGGCGGGAAGAAGAAAGGAAGAGGCGGAGACAGGCTGTGGGAGACCTGGGAAGGGGAGGGGAAGGAGGGAGAAAGCAAGGACTACCTGAAATTGGAGAAGTCAATGTTCATACCACTGGGGTGTAAACTACCCAAGCGAAATATGAGGTGCTGCAAATTGTAGGAGCAGCACCTCATATTTCGCTTGGGTAGATTACACCCCAGCGGTATGAACATTGACCTCCAATTTCAGGTAGTCCTTGATTTCTCCATCCTTCCCCTCCCCTTCCCAGCTCTCCCACAGCCTACTGTCTCCACCTCTTCCTTTTTTTATCCCGCCCCCGATCCCCACATCAGTCTGAAGAAGGGTCTCGACCCGAAACGTCACCTATTCCTTCGCTCCATAGATGCTGCCTCACCCGCTGAGTTTCTCCAGCTGTTTATATATTGACATTTCTCCAGAATTGTATCCAGATTCTTTCAAGCTGAATGGCTAATCAACACACTGGCCACTGTTTTATTAACTAGTCCAAACTTAAGGGCCTGTCCCACTAACGTGACTTTTCAGCGACTGTCTTCGACCTTCAAGCTCGAGAGCACTCGCCTGAAAAACCTCGAGCTGGATCGACCGTCAGCAATGAAACCGCGCGCCGGATCGACCGTCTGCGCACACACACACACACACACACAAACACATCGCAAAGGTGGGGGCCAGGGAAAGCGGGGGAGCGCTGTCTGAAATTCACACCCGCCATGAGCAGGAAGGTAAAAGACGGCTGGCACAGTTACGGTAAGTCCTTTCGAGAGGGTGGGGGGGGGGAGGGGGGAAGAGAAGGGGTGGAGACACTTTTATGAAGCCAGACAACTTTAATCAAGTTTAGCGGGCATTTAACATTACCCGTCGGTTTACTTACCTTTTTTTTCCTCAACGAGCTTTACCTTCGACTACCTTCGATTACCTTTGATTGCCTTCGATTACATACGATAGCATTACGACCTACCTCGACTAAACCTACGAGTAAAAAAAATATAGATTTTTTCCATGGCGACCTTTTTTTACTCGCAGGCATATTCCAGCATGTTGAAAAAAATGCCGCGCCCTAGCTGTGGCCTCGAGTACGCGGGGACTACTCTCAAGCATGAAGGAGAGTTACAAAGACCTCCTAGGACCTCGTGTCGACCATGCTGCGAGTATGAATCAAGGGCAAACTCTTCTAAATTCACCAATTAGGTCGCCGCAGTGGGACAGGCCCTTTATTTTATTAAATTATAATTACCTGGAATTCTCTGCATTTATGATTCTGTCGCATCACTGTAGTCTGTACTGAAGTATTCTGAACCTACCCAATAGAATTATCACACTCACAATATAATTGTGCTTAATGTGGAGTGGTTTCAAACTTTTTACTGGTAACAGGCATGATAAATTAAGCTCTCATGATGTAAAAATAGATATATGTAAATATAATTTTTGTTGCTGCAACAGCTTCTGCTTGATCACCTAAACCTTAAAAGTGGTCAGCAATATCCTCCAGTTACCCTACAACTGTCATGACAAAGCCCTGGAGGTATGAACTGTATTCGGAACTATGGATGGGTTCTTTACAGAACTTCCAACCGAGTGCTTCCAGCTTCTCTTGTGCCATCTTTGGACTTTATTTAAATTCCTACTTGCTCACCTTGCATACTCTCATTAAATCATCCAGTATAAAAGTATTTGTGCTGTTGCTTGTCAGAGTGAGATTCAATGCAAATTCATATGATTGCTTACGATCATTGCCCTCCAACACAGCTTATTTTGCCAAATGTACAAACACAGACAAATAAAAATATGAATGGAAGTATTAATGACGTAAACAAGAATGTATTTGAGTTCTTCATATATTATGATGAGATGTTTATTACCCCAAAAATTGGTATTTCTGGCACTAGTTTTAAAAGTATCAGAAAAATGGTGAAAGATTTTACAGAAACCATTTTGAGTCACTTCAGTGGTTTTGTTTGGTATGTTTTTTCTCATAACTAACTAGAATAATTGTATTTGTTGTTCTTTATATCATACCACACATAAGGATATTGCAGATCCTCCGCTCATTATTTTCCTCTGATGAAAAAGTAGTAGATGGAACATTATAGGCAGGAGATAATACTGGGCTTTTACAGAATCTCTTGACTCACACTTCTCATGCACCTGGAATTGCATTGTAGGAAATAAACCTTGTAATTTGCATTGGTAACAACTATAGCATATAATTCCAGTTTGTGTTAAACATACCAGAACATGGTGGAAATGAAATTCACCTTTTTTATAACCAATTGTCTCAATTGATATTTCTTTAATGCTCATCCTCTTCAAAGCGATAAATCCTGAACATTACAGTTCTCAACAAACAGGGTGAACCCAACATATTTCACACTAATGGAGAAAACAGGATCTCCCTCTTTCTGCCCACATCTTAACCTGGGCTTCTGGTGTAGCATCAGACAGCTCAAGGGCAGATGCGCAGGTCTTTTAGCCACTCTTGAATGGGAAGTGTGATTTTCTGTACACAACTGGACAGCACCTTTGCCTGAAAATAAATGCATTTTCAACCTACCAGTGAACCCCAGTCTGCTGTCTAAACAATAGTCAATGGATACCATTGGCAAGAAACACACAATGGGCCAGGGAGCAGCTGCACAGAAGAGAAGCAGTTACTATTTCAGGTTGGGACCCTTCTTCAGTTCTTCAAATGCAGTCTGACCTGAGTGTTTCCAATGTTTTGTGTTTTTATTTCAGATATCGATCATCAGCTATTAATTGTCACAAGAAGTTTTGGCTTCTTACCAGTTTCCTTTGGTATCTGATCACATTCTACTCTTTGCTAATTAACTTTTGTGCAGGAATACATTTCTTAATTGCTGAGTTTTATCTGCCACATTAAAATTTCTAGTTTATATTTCTAAATTAACTTCGATATGCCAGAGATATTGGCCTTTTCAAGTGCTTCTGGCACAAAGTATTTTATGAGAACACAAGAATGTTTTTCAAATTGAATAATTATCATGCTTTAATTTTTATTTTCCATCAGCAATATCTAATTACCTGAATGAAAGAGAATCTGGTAGACAAAAGCTAAATAAATTAGTTGAAATAATCTGATTTACTCATCTTTCTTATATATTTTCATATTGGTTGAGCCAAATATTGCACAGTTATTGTGATGACGAAGCCCTCTCTTCACAGTGAGAATTTAGTTCATTGTATTATGGCATTAGAGTTGTGGGATGCAATTAGAACAAATCTAGCAGTTCAAAAGTAAGTATCGAAGAGATGCTCTGTATCACTGCCAGCAGCAGCATTATATTCCACCACAATCTACAACTGTAGGTCCAGAATAACAACTGATACCTTCAATCCAGAGAATCTATCTTGCTTCAGTGAGAGATGTGAAAAGCTTGCTCAGGATGAAGTCCCAATTTTCCAATCAACCTCATGAAGGATGAATTACCAAACTTCTAATCTACCTCATGTAACCCTTGCACTTTTGTTTACCTGAACTTCCTCTGTCTCTGTAACACTTTATTCTGCACTCTATTTTCTCTTTTACACTATTCATGTGGCATGATTTGCCTGGATAAAACTCAAATCAAAGTTTTTCATAGTATCTCAGTATATGTGGCATTAATAAACCAATATTAAAGGAATGTATGGTGGCAACATGGTTAGACTATGACAAAATACAATATTCAGTGTAAACAACAAATACAACATACAATAGAATAATCTTGTCAACTGTACAGCATTGGATTAGATCAAAGATTCTGCCTTGTAGAGACCATTGAATATCTAATTGGAATAAACTCCTTAAACATTGCCAATAAAGGTTGAGCTCGGTATGCGAGTGCAAAAGATACAAAACTAGAACTATCTCAACTACTAGACTAAGTGGGACCTGTTGGGTCCCAGCTTCACATGGGAGGGCTGGTCTCCCAACGCAATATTCCACCTCTCCACCAATTCTGGTGGCCAGTTTGGGGGGGGGCTTTCTGGAGCGCTAGTATGGGTCTTGTGGGCTGAAGGGACTGGTTTCCAGAGGGCTAGTATGGACATTGTGGGTGGAATGGATTCTTGGGCTGGTGGCTCAGTCACTCAAGCCTGGTGTGCTGGCAGCTCACTCACTCACGGCTGGTGGACTGGCAGTTGACTCACGGCTAATCCTTGAAATTCCATTTCAAGCAGGGTGCAAGGCCACCAAATTCAAGTGCAGTTTCGTGCCACTTCAAGCAGGGTGCAAGGCCACCAAATTCAAGTGCAGTTTCCTACCACTTCAAGCAGGGTGCAGGCCACCAAATTCAAGTGCAGTTTCATACCACTTCAAGCAGGGTGCAATGCCACCAAATTCAAGTGCACAGACCACTTCAAGCAGGTTGCAAGGCCACCAAATTCAAGTGCAGTTTCATACCACTTCAAGCAGGGTGCAAGGCCACCAAATTCAAGTGCAGTTTCAAATTCAAAAGCCAGTTTTCCATTTTCCATAAGGCAAAAGCCACTTTTCCATTTTCCATAAGGCAAAAGCCACTTTTCCATTTTCCATAAGGCAAAAGCCACTTTTCCATTATCCATAAGGCAAAAGCCACTTTTCCATTTTCCATAAGGCAAAAGCCACATTTCTATTTTCCATAAGGCAAAAGCCACTTTAGCATTTTCAAAAGCAAGCAACACTTTTGCATTTTCAAAGCAACAAACACTTTTGCGTTTTCAAACCAAAACGACTTTTGCATTTTCAAAGCAAGCAACACTTTAGCATTTTCAAAGCGAGCAACACTAGCATTTTCAAAGCAAAAACAACTTTTGCATTTTCAAACTGCATTTTCAAACTACATTTTCGGACCACATTAAGGGCACTCACAGTTTAGTAGACGTGTTCAGTGATATTCACAGCTCAGACTGAGAGACGTGACCCTCTCGCTCCCCCCATCTTGCAGAGCCTGACTGAGGCACTCAACACTTGTGGGTTTTATAGTCCCTCCCCTCCCACCGGAAGGGGCGTGGCCTTCATGGCATGATTGACAGGAGAGAGAATCTCAACATTTTTAAAACATTAATAAGTCTTCTTTTTCATCGATGGGAAAAATCCTCTTGTCCTGCCCAGCAGAGGGGGGCTCTGAGTAAGATGGCCAAAAATCACAGCCGCAAGTGGTAGCGTTTTTTCTAAAATCAATATGCAGTGCAAACAGGAAGTGGTCAAGATGACACTTTTAGTAATATAGATATTCAATCAGAAATGTCAAGTGGATGTTAATCTTGGCCAACACTTGTGGTTCCCAGTGTATTGTTGCAATACTACTCTCCAACACGTTGTTCATCTGTACCATTCATAAGGAGTGTAAATCTAATCTGGCCAATAATCCTATCAGCCACTCTCAGTCATCAGCCAAGTGATTTACAACTTTGCACTAGATGTAGATTTTGGTGGTACTAGATGTAGTTTAGTGAGGAAATACTATAAACTTATAAACCATTAAAAAAAACACCATCTACGCCCTCACCTCACCTGGTTCCATTTATCACCAACCAGTCTTTATTTCACTCTGCCCTCGCACCTCTTTATACTGACTCCCTCATGAATTTCTCCAGCAGTTTTTGGCCTCAGAATGACCATGGTGGACAGGCTGTCAATAGGAGGCAACTGGTGTTATTAAGAATGATGAGGCTTTCCATCTCGGGTGCAGGGAAATGAAATGGGATGGTCAAAATCATCAACTGTCAACATGCAGGAACCATATATTGTCAAATATAATCAGAAAATGGTTTGAAAATACAAATGGTAGTTTGGTTTGAAAATGCAAATGGTGTTTGGTTTGAAAATGCAAATGGTGGTTTGGTTTGAAAATGCAAATGGTGGTTTGGTTTGAAAATGCAAATGGTGGTTTGGTTTGAAAATGCAAAAGGTTTGCTTTGAAAATGCAAAAGGTTTGTTTTGAAAATGCAAGTGATGGTTTGCTTTGAAAATGCAAGTGGTGGTTTGCTTTGAAAATGCAAGTGGTGGTTTGCTTTGAAAATGCATGCAGTGGTTTGCTTTGAAAATGCATGCAGTGGTTTGCTTTGAAAATGCAAGTGGTGGTTTGCTTTGAAAATGCAAGTGGTGGTTTGCTTCGAAAATGCAAGTGGTAGTTTGCTTTGAAAATGCAAAGGCATGTGGTGGGTTGCTTTGAAAATGCAAAGGCAAGCAATTAAAAGTCAAATCTTGACCACTTCCTGTTTGTGCTGTATATTGATTTTAGAAAAATCGGTACCACTTACGGCTGTGATTTTTGGCCATCTTACTCAGAGTCCCCCTCCAGCTGTCGATGAAAAATAAAAGACTTATTAATGTTTTAAAAATGTTGAGATTCTCTCTCCTGTCAATCACGCCATGAAGGCCACGCCCCTTCCGGTGAGAGGGGGAGGGACTATAAAACCTGGAAGTGTGGACGTGCCGCAGTTGCTGCAAGATGGGGGAGGGGGAGGGGGAGGGGGAGGTCACGACTCTCAGCCTGAGCTGTGAATACACTGAACACATGTCTACTAAACTGAGTGTGGTTTTATGTGGTACTGTGTTTGGAAGGAATAAATGTTTTTATGTGCCTTTTGACTGCCGCTAATTGAAAAGTGTGCTTTTTGACTGCCGCTAATTGAAGTGTGCCTTTTGAGTGCCGCTAATTGAAAAGTGTGCCTTTTGACTGTGCCGCTAATTGAAAAGTGTGTCTTTTGACTGTGCCACTAATTGAAAAGTGTGCCTTTTGACTGTGCCGCTAATTGAAAAGTGTGCCTTTTGACTGTGCCGATAATTGAAAAGTGTGCCTTTTGACTGAGCCGCTAATTGAAAAGTGTGCCTTTTGACTGTGCCACTAATTGAAAAGTGTGCCTTTTGACTGTCGCTAATTGAAAAGTGTGCCTTTTGACTGTGCTGCTAATTGAAAAGTGTGGCTTTTGTCTGTGCCGCTAATTGAAAAGTGTGCCTTTTGACTGTGCTGCTAATTGAAAAGTGTGCCTTTTGACTGTGCCGCTAATTCAAAAGTGTGCCTTTATTTTAAAATGTGTTTTGCTTTTTAAATGTGGCTTACGTTTTAAATATGGCTTGCTGTACTACAGTTTTTGGAAGGAAAACCCACGAATAAACGTTTTATTAGATCAGGACTGTGTTTAATGCAAAATTGCCGCGAGTGGAGTAGAGTTGGTGGAGTGGTGGTGCTGATTGCGTCATTTCTGGTGAGTTCAGAGGTGGAGCCGAGTGCGGAAGGCCCTAAGTGGAGACGCTGCCCTGAACCGTTTGAGTAATTCAGGAGAGCTCACATATGGTAGAAACATAGAAACATAGAAATTAGGTGCAGGAGTAGGCCATTCGGCCCTTCGAGCCTGCACCGCCATTCAATATGATCATGGCTGATCATCCAACTCAGTATCCCGTACCTGCCTTCTCTCCATACCCTCTGATCCCTTTAGCCACAAGGGCCACATCTAACTCCCTCTTAAATATAGCCAATGAACTGGCCTTGACTACCCTCTGTGGCAGAGAGTTCCAGAGATTCACCACTCTCTGTGTGAAAAAAGTTCTCATCTCGGTTTTAAAGGATTTCCCCCTTATCCTTAAGCTGTGACCCCTTGTCCTGGACTTCCCCAACATCGGGAGCAATCTTCCTGCATCTAGCCTGTCCAACCCCTTAAGAATTTTGTAAGTTTCTATAAGATCCCCTCTCAATCTGCTAAATTCTAGAGAGTATAAACCAAGTCTATCCAGTCTTTCTTCATAAGACAGTCCTGACATCCCAGGAATCAGTCTGGTGAACCTTCTCTGCACTCCCTCTATGGCAATAATGTCCTTCCTCAGATTTGGAGACCAAAACTGTACGCAATACTCCAGGTGTGGTCTCACCAAGACCCTGTACAACTGCAGTAGAACCTCCCTGTTTCTATACTCAAATCCTTTTGCTATGAAAGCTAACATACCATTCGCTTTCTTCACTGCCTGCTGCACCTGCATGCCTACTTTCAATGACTGGTGTACCATGACACCCAGGTCTCGCTGCATCTCCCCTTTTCCTAGTCGGCCACCATTTAGATAAGTCTGCTTTCCTGTTTTTGCCACCAAAATGGATAACCACATTTATCCACATTATACTGCATCTGCCAAACATTTGCCCACTCACCCAGCCTATCCAAGTCACCTTGCAGTCTCCTAGCATCCTCACAGCTAACACTGCCCCCCAGCTTAGTGTCATCCGCTAACTTGGAGATATTGCCTTCAATTCCCTCATCCAGATCATTAATATATATTGTAAATAGCTGGGGTCCCAGCACTGAGCCTTGCGGTACCCCACTAGTCACTGCCTGCCATTGTGAAAAGGACCCGTTTACTCCTACTCTTTGCTTCCTGTTTGCCAGCGAGTTCTCTATCCACATCAATACTGAACCCCCAATGCCATGTGCTTTAAGTTTGTATACTAATCTCTTATGTGGGACCTTGTCGAAAGCCTTCTGGAAGTCCAGATACACCACATCCACTGGTTCTCCCCTATCCACGCTACTAGTTACATCCTCGAAAAATTCTATAAGATTCGTCAGACATGATTTACCTTTCGTAAATCCATGCTGACTTTGTCCAATGATTTCACCACTTTCCAAATGTGCTGCTATCCCATCTTTAATAACTGACTAGCAGTTTCCCCACTACCGACGTTAGACTAACTGGTCTGTAATTCCCCGTTTTCTCTCTCCGTCCCTTCTTAAAAAGTGGGGTTACGTTTGCTACCCGCCAATCCTCAGGAACTACTCCAGAATCTAAAGAGTTTTGAAAGATTATTACTAATGCATCCACTATTTCTGGAGCTACTTCCTTAAGTACTCTGGGATGTAGCCTATCTGGCCCTGGGGATTTTTCGGCCTTTAATCCATTCAATTTACCCAACACCACTTCTCGACTAACCTGGATTTCACCCAATTCCTCCAACTCCTTTGACCCGCGGTCCCCTGCTATTTCCGGCAGATTATTTATGTCTTCCTTAGTGAAGACGGAACCAAACACTGATGAGTGTGTGTGTTTGTTGAAAGTTATTTACAGCACGTTTTTGCAGTAGCAGCAGCTCTAAAGTAAAGTAAATTTATTTATATAGCACTTTTCAATCAATTTCAATCAAAGAAGCCAAAGTGCTTTACAGAGAAAATTATCCATATAAATGGAAAAAAAAGAGGTAGAAAAAAAGACACAACACACTATAAGAAATTCAACACGAACATCGCCCCACAGCAGAGTCGACACTCTCCACTCTGAGGGAAAGGCACCAAAATGTCCAGTCCTCCTCTTCCTAGGGGAGTGTTTCAGAATAAAAATGGCTTTAAACATTTGAATCATTTGGTTTAGACACAACTGCGTTCTTATTTTCAAACTACTTACAAAGAATATATGGTTAGTAACATGATTCAGTATACTTACCACGTTCTGAAGTTACTTGGCATTTTAGTATTGGTGCTGTGTGTGTGTGTGTGTGTCTGTGTTTGTGTGTGTGTGTGTGTCTTTGTGTTTGTGTGTATGTGGTTGTGTGTTTGTGTGTCTGTGTTTGTGTGTGTATGTGTGTGTGTCTTTTTGTGTGTGTTTGTCTTTTTGTGTGTGTGTGTCCCTGTGTGTGTGTGTCCCTGTGTGTGTGTGTGTCCCTGTGTGTGTGTGTCCCTGTGTGTGTGTGTGTCCCTGTGTGTGTGTGTCCCTGTGTGTGTGTGTCCCTGTGTGTGTGTGTCCCTGTGTGTGTGTGTGACCCTGTGTGTGGGTGTCCCTGTGTGTGTGTGTGTCCCTGTGTGTGTGTGTCCCTGTGTGTGTGTGTGACCCTGTGTGTGGGTGTCCCTGTGTGTGTGTGTGTCCCTGTGTGTGTGTGTCCCTGTGTGTGTGTCCATGTGTGTGTCTCTGTTGGAGTGCTGTGGGGTTGGACTTGCTGCCTCCACTCTGCTTGGAGTGCTGTGAGGTTGGACTTTCTGCCTCCACTCTGCGTGGAGTGCTGTGAGGTTGGACTTGCTGCCTGCACTCTGCTTGGAGTGCTGTGATGTTGGACTTGCTGCCTGCACTCTGCTTAGAGTGCTGTGAGGTTGGACTTGCTGCCTGCACTCTGCTTGCTGTGAGGTTGGACTTGCTGCCTGCACTCTGCTTGGAGTGCTGTGAGGTTGGACTTGCTGCCTGCACTCTGCTTAGAGTGCTGTGAGGTTGGACTTGCTGCCTGCACTCTGCTTGGAGTGCTGTGAGGTTGGACTTGCTGCCTGCACTCTGCTTGGAGTACTGTGAGGTTGGACTTGCAATGTTTTAAGACTCATTCACATTTTAAACTTTAATAAATCCTTTTCAATTGAACAGTCTAGAAATGGTGATCAAAGAAAGTAGGAGAAAGGTGAAGTTGGGTATCATCAGTAAACACATAATTCTTGTTTTCAGGTGATGTAGTCAATAGGCAGATAGATCTGTGTTATGAATAGTTTCCGTTGGATTCATGAACACGGTAAAGCTTTGATAATCCACTGCCTAATTATTCAGAAATTCCTGTGGTTTGACATCTGGCTCACCAGGTAATATTTAAACTCACATTTGTCAACTTTAAGCTGAGTTGCGACCCTTTTTCCTGTGCTCAACTTTAGATTTATTGGCTTCATTGAAAAAATTAGGAATAACATCCAATGGTCTGGAAAAATTGCCAGTCCAGCAACACAGTGTCTTGGATTAAAGAGGCACCAGGAAACAAAATGCCTAAATAATCTTTAAATTATCCCACCAACCTCCAATAAGGCATTATTAATACAATCTATTTTGTAATTGGCACAATTCCTATAATTTCCATGCACCAGTTTTAAATGGGCAGCTGGGTACATCGGAAGGATCTGCTGCCCACTATTTTCGTTTTTGTCGTTTCACAGGTTCTCAAAGGTAGCTCCACATTCCATTCATAAGATTACCATTTTTACAAAAGCAGATTCTGTGCTTTGGGCAATCTACAAAGGCTGATGACAAGTTATTCACCCTTTTTCTCTGTTCATGTTTGCTGCCTGGTCTGTAGAATATTTTTAGCATTTCCTTTTTTTTCCACACAGAAAAGTTCCTCATCAATTTAGTAAACTTTGCAAAAATTAGAATCGAAAAAGGAACAAAAACTGGGTGTGTTAGTGTATTAAAGTTCTTGAAATTGAATGTGACAACCCTCATGATTACAAAAGGTGATCTGTAAATACAAGTATTATTTGTTTAGTAAAGGCTATTGACCAATTCAAATTGTAACCACAAGCACTCGCTTAATCCTAACATTTACGCAGGATTTTAATCACTTAACTCCTATGTAGCAATATAAATATCCCTATGCCCATTTAGTCCCACTAGGATTGAGATGAGGAAAAACTTATTCACCCAGAGAGTTGTGAATCTGTGGAATTCTCTGCCACAGATGACAGTGGAGGCCAACTAACTGGATGTTTTCAAGAGAGAGTTAGATTTAGTACTTAGGGCTAAAGGAATCAAGGGATATGGAGAAAAAGCGGGAATGGGATACTGATTTTAGATGATCAGCCATGATCATATTGAATGGCGGTGCTGGCTCGAAGGGCCGAATGGCCTACTCCTGCACATATTTTCCTACGTTACTATGCAAATTGGAACTTTCAAGAATTTATTTGCCAAAATATATTTTGTGATTTCCATTTTTGTTTTAATTAACTTTTCAAAAATAATCTTAATCCAAGAAATAATGGGATTGATTGTTATTTTGTCAAGGAGCTCTAGAGCTGGGAATGAGATCATCTGAGAAGAATCATCCAAATTACTCTGCGAAATAAATATTAACCTCAGATTCTGGTGAACTTCTACCTCTGCACCATCGAGAGCATCCTTACTAACTGTATCACAGTATGGTATGGCAACTGCTCTGTCTCCGACCGGAAAGCACTGCAGAGGGTGGTGAAAACTGCCCAACGCATCGCCAGTTCCTCACTCCCCTCCATTGAGTCTGTCCAGAGCAAGCGATGTCTGCGAAGGGCGCGCAGCATCGTCAAGGACTGCTCTCACCCCAGCCACAGACTGTTTACCCTCCTCCCATCCGTGAGGCACTACAGGTCTCCTTTGCCAGACCAGCAGGTTCAGGAACAGCTTCTTCCCTGAGGCTGTTACACTACTTAACTCTGCACCTTGGTGATTGCCAGTCACCCCCCCCCCCCCCCGGACACTCCTTCCCACAGAAAAATTGCACTACTGCTACTGTATGTACACATTTATATTTTACTGTTCCATTATTCTATGTTCGCTCTTCTGGGTGAGATGCGAACTGCATTTCGTTGTCTCTGTACTGTACACTGCACAATGACAATAAAGATTGAATCTGAATCTGAATCTGATTACTGCAAACTGCAGGCAAGTCATTTTATCTTTACCAACAAAAACTGTTTTGCTATTTAGGGGCTTTTTAAAGTAAGCTACATCTTGAAAACAATAATATGGTCCAGTGCGAAAAGTTCCCATGGCAATCCATTGATTTAAGGTTATGCAACAGCTGTAATTGTTGATTTATGGTGAAATGTGAATAAGTATAGGAAATTCCAACTTTTGCAATGAAGTCTCAGGTGAAAAAACCCAGTAAAATATGATGCAAGCCCCTATATACAAAGCAGGAAAATGTTTATTTGTGTATCGTGTGCAACAAAATTGGAGAAAGTTTTTGTCATAAAGAAACTTACAACTTTGTTACAGGAGCTTAGGATATAATTGGTAAAGTCAAGAGGTTTTAGGAGAAAAATAAAATCCTATTTCTTTCACTCAACCTTTTGATAGAATCACACTGCAACTACTCACCAAGTGATTGCACTTACACTCTTATTTTCATGAGAAGGATGGAGGAGAGGGTGCAGTGACAGCTGCAGAATATTTGTGGACATTCCCAGACTACCAGGGACAGAATTGGGCTGAATTATTGTGATCATCAGCTGTCATGTGAATATGGGTTAAGAAGGAAAAACAATAATTGAAGCCAGATAAACAATGTGAGGCAATGATCAATTGCAATACGAGGAAGATTTGCAGCTCATGGTCCAGGGCAGTCTGCCTCAATTCGGACTGGTGGGGTGGATAGAAAGGAAGCAGTCATAGTAACATTCTGAAAGAAGAGATGCCTGCTCTTTTCAATTGCAACCTTCACGTGGTCCGCGCTGTTTCGACGAATGCAATCAACCCGTAGTGCACAATCAAATAAGATCAAATGGAACAAGTTGTCCTGCAACTTTAGGCTGTGCACGCCATATGCAAGAAGAAGTTTTCAAATCTATATAGTCTTCGTACTTGCTTCATACGTCGCTCAGTACTTGCAAAGGGAACAGAAGCCAATGGAATTTCTAAATTATAATATATTTACAATTTTCAGGCTCAAGACCTGACCTTGAAACATTGTACACACTGATTCTTGTATCTGCCCCCAATAATTTAATGATCTGCCATTCAAGGACTGTTCCATTGAATTACAATCCTTTAGACTGGATGTTATAGTTCTGTAGTTCAAAAGTCCTTCAGTGTCACGTGAACCCCAAGGTACAATGAAATTTGATTTGCCATACAGTCACACCAAAAAAAGCAACAAGACACAATATTACATAAAAAATTAAACATAAACAGCCACCACAGCGGCGTGTGAAAATCCCTAGGCACACAGCAAAAGTGGAGATCCACAGCCATCAGTCCAATGTCCGGGCCACACACACACTCTTCACCGTGATGTGACCAGAGTTGCACTGACCGCTTGTCGCTCTCTCTGCAATCCCTGTCTGCCTGAACAGTCAGAAAGCCTTCCGCATTCGCACCAGACTCCAGGACGCTCCCATGGCCCGACACCCCAGCAAACACCGAGACCACTGCACTCACGGCAATCCCCACCAGCGCAGGCAGCATCCATCTTGCTTTCGGTGACCTCGCACTCCTCACTGTGATGGAAGGCGAATAATTTTTACCTTCTTCCTCCTTTTCTCCCGCGGTCGGGGTGATCGAAACATCTGCAGTCGGTGCGATTGATGCTCTCGCAGTCGGTGATCGAAACTCCCCCACAATGGGGCGATCGAGGCTCCCGCGATTGAGGCGGTCGAAGCTCCTGCAGCTGGAGTTCCCGAAGTCGGTCCCTAACATAGGGCTCCACGATGTTAGGCCGCAGTGTGGACGGGGATTTACAGCAGGCCATACCTAAAATGTTAATAATGTCTAATGTCCCATTTTGGACATTGGAGGAGGTTCTTAATTGGAGTGCCTCCTGCCTGTTGTGCAAAGTCTGAATCTGAAAACAGGAGTGGATGTTGCTGATGTACCTGTCTCCATTTTGCTCAGAGGGTGACACTGGATCTTATAGAACCACTTGGCATCTTGTCAATGCTGATTTCCCTGTGGAATTAAGTAGAAAATTCCAGGATTTTGCCCGCCTGACCCCTGATTATATACGGCATTAAAAATACTTATGAAAGATGAAAGGCATTTTTTGCTGTCATTTCTACCTAGATTATTAACTATCTAGGTAGATCTATTAAAAAATCATTAAAAAAAAATTGTAGCTGTCTACACTCAGCATTTGTTCCAGCTGCTTCGTTTTGGCAAACTTTCCATCTAGTCAAGTCAAGTCAAGTCACATTTATTTATATAGCACATTTAAAAAACAACTCTCGTTGGCCAAAGTGCTTTACATTTGTTATAAGAATAGCATAAACAAAACAAACTACATACATATATACATGTAGCCCTCACTCAGAGGACGTCAGGAAAGGCTTGGGAGTATAGATACGTTTTTAGTCTTGACTTAAAAGAGTCGATGGAGGGGGCAGTTCTGATGGGAAAGGGGATGCTGTTCCACAGTCTAGAGGCTGCAACCGCAAAGGCGCGGTCGCCCCTGAGCTTATGCCTAGACCGTGGGATATTCAGCAACCCCAAGTCGGCTGATCTGAGGGGCCTGGAAGTGGAGTGGTGGGTGAGAAGACTTTTTATGTAGGTGGGGGCAAGCCCATTGAGGGCTTTGTAGACATGGAGGAGGATCTTGAAGTTTATACGGAACCGCACAGGGAGCCAGTGGAGAGAGACCAGGATCGGGGTGATGTGGTCCCTTTTTCGGGTGCCCGTCAAGAGTCTCGTTGCGGTGTTTTGGACCAGTTGCAGGCAGGACAGGGAAGATTGGCTGATGCCAGTGTAAAGGGAGTTGCAGTAATCTAGGCAGGAGGAGATGAATGTGTGGATGATCTTTTCGAGGTCATCAAACTGGAGGAATTGTTTTATTTTAGCTATCGTCCGAAGCTGAAAGAAGCTAGCTTTTACCACGGCATTGACTTGTTTGTCAAATTTCAGTGCCAAGGTTTTTGACGTGAGGTTTGAGTAGTGGGGTAAGGCTTCCAAGGCTGCCTGCTATCATTTTGATTGAGTCCGAGGGGCCGAGAAGGATGACCTCAGACTTACTCTCGTTTAGTTGGAGGAAGTTCTGGGCCATCCAACACTTTATATCCTCAAGGCAGTGGGTAAGGTTAAGCAGATTTGATTGGTTTTTGGGCTTCAGGGGGAGATAGAGTTGTGTATCGTCTGCGTAGCAATGGAAGCAAATGCCGTGCCTTTCAATGACTTGGCCTAAGGGGAGCATATACAGGGAGAAGAGAATGGGGCCAAGGATGGAACCTTGTGGAATCCCACAGCAGAGATTAGCTGGGGAGGAGAAAGAGTTGCCTATGTTAGTAGAGAAACTCCTACCTTTGAGGTAGGAGATGAACCAGCTCAGGGCAGTGCCATCAATACCAACCCCGTACCGGAGACGGTCAATTAGGATGGTGTGGTCGACAGTATCAAATGCTGCGCTGAGGTCAAGAAGGAGCAGGATTGCACAGTCGCCGGAGTCTAATTAGTTAATTGTTCTTGCGTTAATCTCTATGAACCGTTTATGTGGAACATCCTCAAATGACTTTTCAAAATTCAAACAGATTATATCCATCTCAGAAAAAGGACATAATGGGGAAATGTCATTGTGTATTCCAGGTCAATCATCTGGGGACCAGATAAGCATGAAAATAGGTTATTTTTGAAAATAGGTTATTTTTTAACATTTGGGCCAGCTTCTGTTTCATCCATCTGCTTGGCCAAAATACCTCTTCCATGTTGGATGGAGTTTTGGGTAAAACATTATATGGGCAAAATTCTGTTCAATCCTCAAACTATATCCGACACTGTCTCCCGGTGTTTCAGATTGGTCTAGGGACCTAATGAAAAGATTAGCAACTATTATTTTTTGCTCCTGACCTCGGGTGTTGTCAGTATAGAGCTTGCATGTTCTCCTCGTCACCGCATGTGTTTTTTCTGGGTGCTTCTGTTTTCTCCCATATCCCAAAGTCATGCGAGTTTGTAGGTTAATTGGCTTCTGTAAAATTTCCCTTAATGTGTAAGGAGTAGATGAGAAAGTGGGATAACATAGAACTAGTGTGAACGGATGCTTGATGTTGGCTTGGACTCTGTGTGCTGAAGGACCTGGTTCCATTGGAGGTACAGGATGCACTAAATAAACTAAATTTAAAAATCAGACCTTTCTGAGGGAAGTTTATAATGGCCCCTCCTTATATACTGTAGTTAATTATCCAGGTAGAAAAGACTGCAAAAATGCCTTTCATCTTTCATAAGTTTGCAAAGTACTTTAGAAGTCGTGATTGCTGTAATGTCAGAAACTTACCAGTGAATTGTGAATAGGCAAATAAAAATGGAACTATCTAATTCGGTGGGCATTTGGTTGAGCAATAATAATTTTACTTCGGAGTCACTTGAGTGACTACGTGAAGAGCCCGTCAGCACGCATGCGCATCATTACGTCTAACGCATGGCGCGCTGACTGGCTGGCTGGCGCGCAGCTCCAGCAGCGGTCCTTTTAAATGACCTCAGGTGAGTATGAAAACTTAGCTGCGGTGGAAATTTTTTTCTTCTCGTTACAGCATGGACAACGCGAGGGTAAAGGCTCGTAAGTGCAGGGAGAACCGCTTTGGAGGACCGTGGGAGTACGGTCAGCGGTCGGCAGTCAGTTTCACCATCGCGATCGCTGCCAGCTGCACAGCCAGCGACTTCGGGCTCGGAGCCCATGGACAGCATTTTGCATACTCCGCAGGGGAAAGCAAAGTGCAAGTCCAACAGGCCCGTAGACTTGGACGAGTCTGGCCAGGAGGATTCGCCTCCCAGAGCGGGAAGGTTGGCTGGACGCCTTTCCCTAGTGGAGCATCTCATGGAGAAAATGCTCCAACAAAATACGCTCCGTGGTCGGGAGTCGTACCACAGCGGGTCTCGGAGACCCGCAGCAGCACCTCTTGGAGGGCTGCATGATGTCTCTCCATCTGAAGATGGGAGTGGAGACGAGTCCTGTGGGGATGACCACTCGATGCGGGACCTGCGGGAAGCGGGGGTACCAGGAATGATTTCTAAATTTGCGGTGCCATCGCTTGTTGGAGAGCCGCTGGAAGAGGAGCTGGCGGCAAGTATCAAATATCTGGTCTCCCACCAGCTGCAGGAGCAGGTCATTATGGAGACAACCACGCGGTATCATGTACCCAGCAACTGTGCGTCCCTGAAGGTACCGGTGGTAAATAGTTCCATATGGAACCACATTGGGGGCGGTATAAAGACCCAAGAACTGAAGCTCCAGAGAATTCTGAATCTGCTGGGGTCAGGTCTGACAGCTTTCGCCAGGTTGGTGGACGGCTCCACATTATCGGATGCGCAGCGGGACGCAATGGCATTGTTGTGCAATGCACACTTTGAAATCAATTGTTTTCGGAAGAATGCCATTCGTCCCATTCTCAACCCCACGTTTGCGGGGTTGTGCTAATCTAGTAATGTGCAGCCACCAAACTTGCTGTTTGGGGATGACCTGTCCAGGCAGGTTGAAGACCTCGATGAGGAGTCAAAGGCTGTGGGGCTTCTTCGGGCTCCACCAGTGAACAAGCCGTCGTCATCTTCGTCATTCCGCCGTTTCCAGCCTTATCCTGCATCCAGCACAAGACCGGCTGCACAACCAATGAGGTCGGGAAGAACCGGACGGAAGTCTTTTTTAGGACAAGGACCGAGTCGACCCACCATGAAGATGCGCAGCTACCGTCCACAAGCAACCCAAAACCCCAAACATCGGGGAAGGAAATAACTGGCCAGAATCCATCTAGTACGGAGGTAGGTGGGTCTGGTTCACATTGTAACATACCGAGTGTAGAGTTGTTGCATGTTGGTGGTAGGTTACGTTTATTTTTGCATGAGTGGCGTTGGATTACTTCTGATTTGTTCATACTGCATAGTGTTGAAGGGTTTAAAATAGAATTTACGGGCGCGTTGCCACCCACGCAGCATGCTCCAAGCCGTACCTTTTTGCGTTAAAAAAATAATGATTTGGAAGTCCAGGCTGAAATTGAAACTGTGAAAAAAGGGTAATTGAAAAAAACAGGCATGAGCCACACCAATTTGTGTCCAATATTTTCACCAGAGAAAAGAAGGATGGGGGGTGCCGCATCAAATTGGATTTAACCTTTTGTGCAGTACAAACATTTCAAAATGGAAAGCTTTGTTACGGCTAAACATTTAATTTCCAGGGGGTGTTATATGGCATGTATTGATCTCAAGGATGCTTATTATTCAGTCCCTATTCACAAGGAACACAGAAAGTACCTGATGTTTAGCTGGATGGGGCAGTTATGGCAATTTAAAGCCCTGCCTAATGGGTTGACCTCAGCTCCTAGGCTGTTCACTAAAATACTAAAACCTGCACTGGCTCTTTTACGAGTACAGGGGCACATAGTGATGGCTTACCTAGATGACATCCTCATCATAGGCAAAACTAAGGAATTAGCGATTTCGGCAGTTTCAGCCACTAGATTTGTTTTTGAAAAGTTGGGTTTCCTAATTCATCCAGTAAAATCCAAGTTGACTCCATCCACTATCATGGATTACTTGGGATTTACTATTAACTCCAATCACCTGGTTGTAACTTTGCCTGAGGGCAAGAGATTGAAGTTAATAGAGTCCTGCAGCAATATGATTGCACATCAGCTGCCTTCATTTCGACAAATGGTAAGTCTAATTGGGAAATTGGTTGCTGCATTTCCAGCAGCAAAATTTGGACCTCTTCATTATCAGCAATTGCAAAGATCCAAGGTGCAAGCACTTAAAAAGAATTTGGGCCATTTTGACAGGGCCATGCAATTATCGGTTGAGGCAATTGATGAGCTCCAGTGGTGGATATTCAATCTTGACCATTGTTCTGGCAATACTTCAATTGAAAACCATTCAATGGTATTACAGACTGATGCAAGTGTTTTAGGTTGGGGAGCCACTGACACCCTTTTTAGCTGTGGTGGCAGATGGACTGTGCATGAACTATCTTTTCTACAGGTGCATGGGGTTAACTATTTGGAGTTGCTTGCAGCCTTATATGGTCTGAAAGCTTATTGTGCACACATGCAGCAACTGCATGTTCAGTTACAGATAGATAATACTACTGCTGTAGCTTACATAAATCACATGGGTGGTATTAAGTCAGTATCCTGTGATAAATTGGCTAACCTCATTTGGCACTGGTGCATTATTCGGAATATTTGGGTTTCAGCAATCTACCTACCAGGTAGATTCAACACAGTGGCGGACACCAGGTCACGTATTCTGTGTTGTCAATTCAATGACAACACAGAATGGATGTTGAATCATAGAGTATTTAAGGACATTATTTCTAGGTATGGATATGAATTTGTTCGCTTCAAGGTTAAACCATCAGTTACCTAAATATGTTTCGTGGGAACCAGACCCAGGGGCTGTAGCTGTAGACGCGTTCTCGCTACATTGGGGAGGAATGATTTCTACGCATTCCCCCCATTCTGCCTTGTCACTCGCTGTCTGCAAAGGATTCAGCAGGACTCTGCCTCTGGCATTCTGGTAGTCCCTGACTGGCCCACTCAGCCATGGTACCCGCTTGTTCTCGGCATGGTGGTACAACCAGTTTGGAGGATACCCAAACACAGGTCGTTGTTGACTAACCCCAGTTCGGGTGAAATGCGTCCTCTGTATGATCGACTCAATTTGTTAATTTGCAGGTTTTGAGAAGACCTTTCCTTGGACTGGGACTAGCTGAGCGTACAGTGGATGTTTTAACTGCGGCATGGAGAAGCAGTACACAGAAACAATATGCATTGTATATCAGGAAATGGGAATTGTTCTGTGCACAGTATGATATATTGTATGACGAAGTGCATATCACACATTTTCTCTCACATTTATACCATGATGAGAGATTAAGTTATAGTGCAATAAATAGTGCCAGGAGTGCGCTTTTGTCATATTTACATTCAGGTTCAGAACAACTGGCTGTGGGCTCGCATCCATTAGTTTCTAAGTTCATGAAGGGAGTTTTCAATTCTAACCCTCCCAGGCCCAGGTACACAGAAATTTGGGATGTAGGGGTGGTTCTAAACTCACTACGTTCATGGGCTCCACCATCTTCCCTATCTCTACTCCGGCTGACGCACAAGGTGGTCATGCTGATGGCTTTAGTGTCAGCTCAGAGGGTCCAATCCTTGCAAAAGTTATGGTTGGATAGTATGCTCACCGGACAGTGGGTTCACCTTTTTCATTTACGACAACGTTAAACAAAGTAGACCAGGGTCCTCGGGACTTAAATTACAGTTCATGGCATATCCTTTGGATCCCGAGTTGTGTGTAGTTCGTTACCTCAGGCAATATATGAAAGTTACCAAAGGGCTTAGAGGTTTGGAGTTAGCGCTATTAATCAGCCATAAGAAGCCATACAAGAGTGTCTCTACCCAGACCATTTCCAGGTGGCTTAAACTAGTTCTAGCCCACTCAGGTGTCGATACTAAAATGTTCAAATCTCATTCCACCAGGGCTGCAGCTACATCCGCAGCAAGAAGCATGGACGTTCCACTGGACCAGATTCTGTCGGCCGCAGGGTGGTCCTCAGCACGCACGTTCCAGATGTTTTATAACAAACCTTTAGCGAGAACGAGCATGTTTGATAACTCAGTTTTAAGTTCTATTGCATTGTCCCTCTCGGGTAGAGAAGTGACTACTGTTGTATTGTTTTGTTTTCCATTAAATTGTTACTGTTCGAATACCATGACTGAACAGTTTCCATTCTTCGTTTGTCAACTATACAGTGTGTGACGCATGGATTCGTTCCACGGCGTGGAGTCACAGAGCTTTAAAATCTTCACGTAGTCACTCACGTGACTCCGAAGTAGAATAGTAAGATTAAACGAGAACTTACCAGTTTGAAGTTTGATCTTTATTTTATGAGGAGTTACGATGAGGGATTACGTGCCCTCCACTCCCAACCCTTCCTCATAAAGCTAACTGGTATTTCTAGTGTCTTGAATCTTACTATTCTCAGGTCAATCGGTTCCTGTCTGTGACTCCACACCGCTGCTTTGAAGGTTGTTGCGCATGCGTGCTGACGGGCTCTTCACGGAATCCCTCATCGTAACTCCTCATAAAATAAAGATCAAACTTCAAACTGGTAAGTTCTCATTTAATCTTACTATTAACCAAGACATAAGAGTGAACTTTGTTGCTTAGTTTGTAAATTCTGCTAGGGAATATTTTACAACCAATGGCACATTTGGTTCTGTGAGATCTCATTGCATAAGTAATATTAGTTTATAATCCCATCTCAAACATGCATTACCAATCATGCATCATCATATGTATTGTACAGAACATCAGTTAGGCATTGAAACAGAATCATACAGCATGGAAATAAGCCCTTCAGCTCAGCTTGTCCATACTGACCATGCTCCCATTTACCTGCATTGACCCATATCCCTCAAGCCTTTTTTATAGTTGTACCTATCCAAATATTTTTTTTAATGGTGTTATTGTACCTTCCTTAACCGCTTCCTATGGCAGCTTGTTCCATATGCACATCACCCTCTGTGTGAAAGAATGTTCCTCAGGTTTTAATTTAAATCTCACCTTAAACCAATGCCCTCCAGTTATTAATTCTTCAACCTTGGGGAAAATACTTTCGCTTAGTTTGACTGGAACTTTAAGAGCATGATTGTAATCCATAACGTAGACTCCAGTAAACATTTATTCATGCCAACATGGTCTCCACATGCTAATATCAAAAGTGGAACCAAAGCCCTTTCCCACATGATATCATAGGGAAATATTGGCAGGTTAATCTATTTAGAATTGCTTTGCACACCTTCTACCATCTGGATCAGAATTCATCTTGGCAGTGGTTTAGATACTTAAGGGGGAAAGATAAAGTATTTTGAAATTTCAGAGTATGTCAGCACTATCTAACATTATATCCTTTTGAAGTTTCAACTTGGTGTTTTTTGTACTCATGGAGGCTGCACTACAATTACACAATTATTTCCTATTACTTTGTTCCATTCTGAGTGTATTGATGATGGGGCTTCTATAGTATGTGATATATATATATATGTTGTCAATAGAATAACATATTATTCTAGTCTAATCTTCTAAATTTGAGCTGCGCCACATAAAATGGAAATTGTAGCAGGCTACCCAGCTAGATAGGAACAGAATAGGAGTTCATTTAAACCTAACGTCGGACAGGAAACGTTGACATTGGTTTCAACTGAGTAAGTTTGGGTGGAAAATGATATCTGGCCATTATCTCTGCATTACTTTACTAATACCATGCTAAAAATGCTATGTTTCAGTTAATCTGAAGTCAAAATCAAGGGAGAAATTGGGGGAACATGTTTGGCAGCATGTCATCTCAAATTATTTGCGTAAAATGATGCTGTGACATTTAGTGTAGGTCCTGCCTCAGTAGATTGGTAGCCTTGTGTCTAATCATTGCACTCTCAACAATGCAACTATGCTCCTCGAATATCAAACCAAACAGTTATGTTACTCAGGCTTGAGGCGATTTCTCCTCTTCTTTTCTCGAGAACACTTCCCCTGAAGGTCAACTGCCATGAAACAACAGAAGGCATAACACTCCATTTACAATAAGATTCTAAAGTCCAGACACAAAGTGCTGGTGGAATTCAGCGGGTCAGGTAGCACTTTTGGAGGGTAATAGACAGATTACATTATGGGGCAGAACCTTTCTTCAGATCCATCTTCGGGATCCTTCTATAGTCTGTCCACTTCCCTCTACAGATACTATCTGATCTGCTGAGTTACACCAGCACTTTCGTTTTGTTCAAGATTCTAAAGTGCATTGTCCTATGTATATTGATTGTTGCAGTTGGGATCTGAAATATTAATTTAGCATTTTAATTTTTTTGTTCTGAAAATTATTTTTGTGCATTGGATTATGTGCTGATGTTTCTCATCACTTAGTTTCAAGTTAAGGGGAAGAGTCAGTTAAATTGAAAACTCATCAAATAAATGCTTTGACTGATTAAACCCTGGTTGCAATCTTGTTTTTAAGGTCAACTGACCATTAAACTAGTATGTACAGATTTTGGCAGTAGTATTGGAGGAGGTAATTAGCAGTGGAAAAGAGACAAAAAGGAAAAATGGCAAATAAAGACCAAGATGAAAGGAAGCCAAAGAATAAATGTGAGGGGTTTGGAATTTGTCAACGTGTCAAAAAAAGTCCTTGCTCTTTACTTGAATTGATTTACCCCATGTGTTTCTCTAACAACACATTTTTTAAATGCATATATTTAAATCTTGTTTTTCTTTTTGCAATCCAGTTGGTATGTAATTGCAAATACAGGTTGTAACGCTATCACTAGGCTGAAGGATTTTTTTGTGTGGGCTCACAGAAACCACTGATGGATTATATAGAAAATTATGGATATTGAACACAATCTGTGATGTTATTTTTGTTGTTGAAATATCAAGGTAATGCTCATTTGGACCTTTGGGATGAAATCAACTCTGGGAAATTAATGCTGTATGTTATTTCCAGTTGAATTGATAGATGTTATTTATTTTTTATTATCACAGCAAACGTCTGCTTAGTTTTGTTGCTGAGTAATGGTATCTTCAAGAAGCACTGAATTTAACATGATTATTGCAAATGTGCCAAATGATTGTCCCCGTTTGATAACTAGAAAATAGCACAGTCAGTGTACTATTATTTTAGGATCATTGCAGAATCACATGCTTGCCAGTAACTGGTGCCAAATGCTGTCAGCCATAAATTCTATGTTGTAAGAAATCTCTGCATTTGAGCAGAGGGCCAATTAAGGGAATAGAAAATTGATCAGCCTTTGAATGTACTGCTTTATGGTGTTTTTGAAAAATATGTCTATGTTTTTAAGAACTGTTGTACCTTATAAAGAGGTTAAGTACTTAATCAGGTTTCAACAACCACAGATTGTGGACGAGTAATCCACATCCATCATGTAGCCATATGGGATGGAACGGGGTACACAGCCAGATCCGCGTGCCTGTTTCACATTGCCTGGGAGGACTCATGCTAAGCTGTAATTGCATTTAGAGCTGGCACACTTGCAAATAGCTGACATTTCATTCTCAAATGAATCAGTTGCAATGCAGCCATAGAGCAGGAATATGAAGCTTGCGATGTGGAATGTACCCTCCATCAACATTACCTAACAATATTTATACGGTAGATTATGTTTATTCTAAGATTAACCGTGATACTGCCTAAAATGATGTTGGTAAATGAAGGTAGACAAATCTAATAGAATATTTGCTAAATAATTTATTAATTCCTCTTGTTTAATATTTCAAATTTTACGTCCTGAAAAATCCTTGGAATATTATTTATTTTTGTGTTGTGGGGTTTGTTGGTTCTCACAAAGCTCCCATAATGCTCCCACAAAACTCCTTCTTACTATGTTTAGGTACTATATAAATGCAGTGTTATCTGGCAAGACTCCACTTTTCTTGGATTTGAAGATTAATGCTCTGAATTATAGTCTGCCACAGAACAAACCATGATCCTGCTTGGGCAAACACCAAAAGTGCTACACAAAGAATTCTATGAAAAATCCACTGGAATGCGAACATCAGATATTTTCAGTTTCACTAGTTGTGTCTTCATTGTCTTGCTGGAACTCCAGTCCAACCTTTCAAAATCTTCTTCGCTCTAGTCTGAAAAGACCACTGATAGATGCTGCCTCACCCGCTGAGTTTCTCCAGCTTTTTTGTCTGCCTTTGATTTTTCCAGCATCTGCAGTTCTTTCTTAAACTGATTTTTGCTTTGCACTGCCAAATCATGCAGCGTGCATTATAGGGTTTAGGACATATCCAGAAATCAGCCATTGTTTACTCCTGACATTCACAATTGCATAGCAGTCCTGAAGTTCCATCTGCTGAATCAAACTTTCACACTGGTCAGGGTCCCCTATGCACCGAGCCAGACGCTGACATCTCCCTAGGGACAATTCCTCACTGTCTATTTGATGCCTAGTTTCTGCCATTTTATTGCCTGGGGTTAGTTCTAGCTAGTAATAGTGTGTAATTATTGATTCCATGGAGGGCTGAAAGCTGTTCCTCAGTGAAATTGGATGGTCAACTGCCTGATGCTCATATAGTGCATGTTAGCTGTCTGACTCTTCTAAGTGTTTGTCATTGTCATTGGATCTTACAGGCATTTTGCCAGATAGTGCATATGGATAGAGAGCAGGGATAGCTTTTATTTGGCCTGTTGTGACTGCATGTAACATCTGTAGCAATATCAATGGTGCCAAATGCTGTCGGCCATAAATTCTATTTTGTAAGAAATCTCTGTATTTGAGCAGAGGGCCAATTAAGGGAATAGAAAATTGATCAACCATTGAAAGTACTGCTTTATGGTATTTTTGAAACATACTACTATGTTTTTAAGAACTGTTGTACCTTATCAAGAGGATAAGTACTTAATCAGGTTTCAACAACCACAGATTGTGGATGAGTAATCCACATCCATCATGTAGCCATATGATATGACTTGAGTGTCCCCAGGTCGAGCAGGCAAACCTGGATGAACATAGGGCTAAAGCTGTAGTGTTTAACATTGGGTGTGTGTCCATCTTTACATTTGTGAGCTTGAATGTTTTGTTGTTTATTTTGGCAATCCTAATTAGTAGGTTCCTCGGAAATAGAATATATGATACATATTTACTAAGTAGAACCTAACTGAGAGTCAAAGGTCATTTGATATCTAATTTGCCAGTCAAAAGGCACAAATTTAGATTTTTCTTGGGTTGGGTTTGAGATGATTGTTTAGGTAATCTGACATTAAGTTAAACTCTTGTTATCAAAGTCCTGCATGGATGAAATGCAGACATTAAACAGGTTGTCACTGATTCTAGGTGTCAATGTTGACTGTGTAAAAGTTCAATTTACTGTTTTGATCACATTTGTTCAACATTTGTTCTTTAAGAGACTAAGTGTAGCTAAGATCCAATCATCAGTCATGACACATGACATAGCTCTTAGCTGCAGTGTTGGACAGTATCATGCACAGCAGACAAGCCCACTAAAACAACATCAAATGATCAATGACAACAATGTTGGATTCCATCTTCAATGTGCAGAATTAATTGCCACTAATATTTAAAGATAGGAGTAATTTACAAATTTCCACTTCCAGATCATTGCCAGGGAATGATTTGGGAATTTGAGTAGGTTGTGTTAAAAAAAAAACATCCACCACTTAAATAAATGGACAAACAATTACAGTGGAAATACCTGGAGTATGTTACTTAGATAAAGTTTTTACCAGGAGTAAAAATTTATTATGTCGCCCCACTTGACATTTGAAATGTGCATTTCACTACAAGTCAAGTATGCACAAGTACATTGATGTAATGAAAATACGATGAAAATCTTGCTTACAGCACCATCGCAGGCACATCAGACAATAAGCAAAAATATAAATTATACACAAATTACCCAAAACGATAAAAAAAAGAAAAGATAACACCAAAGACAAATTGACAACAGGTCCATGTTAGTGCAAGAGGTGAAAATGACATTTTCTTGGTCCCAGAAGTATGGAAAGCATCAATGCTTATCAAATATTTGATTGACCATATTTAGATAATAACAATAGATGATTATTTTCAATTTCATTCTCTTCCAAAATATTTATTTAGCTCTTGGTTTTTGAAGGAGTTAATTGGATTTACCTCCTGTGTCTATTGCACAGACTCTCCACTCTTATGGGAATACAGATCTCATCTCATGTCTAACACAGTTTGAGGCTTGCTAAATCGGTACATGTACCCTACTTTTGTTCTCTTAGACCAAGTTAAATAGCTTTCTTATGCCTACCATTTTCAAAATCTTTTAACCTTTTAAACACAGTGTTCACTTTCAATATTCTTTCCTCCAATTAAAGTGATGAACAATGGAGGATTCAAATTAAGGTGAATAGCAGCCAGTCTAAAAATGCTGATAGGCAAACGAGTGTAAACACCAGATCTATAATTAGGTATGTTACAATACTTACCTTCAGCGGCGCTGCAATTCTGCCACTGGCCGTGTGCGCGATTTGGGCGACTTTGAGGGGGGGGCGGGGTTAAAACGCGGGTTTCTCCTACCTTGTCCTGAATTATATTTCGTTGGAGTGCAAGCGTTTGCTGAAAAATCGTTCCGACGGGCGTTTTGTGTATTTTTTATTTTTATTCGATCGACAATTTCAGCGCTGGAGTTATTTTAAAAGCAGCTCCTAAAGCCGTCAACGCCGACAACGGGGACGGATTTCACGCACGGGACAGGTAAACGAAAGTAGTTTATTTTAATGTATAAAAGTGCTTCTTAAGAAGCCTTTAATTCACATTTTTTAATGCGAAACGGTGATTCTTTTCCCCGAACTAACGGCAGAATTTTTCATGCCGATACAGGGTTAAATTCACCGCAAATCAACGTTCCAAATGATCGCGTTCCAGAAAACCCCACTCTCAAGATGATTTAAATGGCCATTAATTTACAGGTATTAAACATTAAATTCCTTCCATTTGGCCTGTAAATCCATGACAATGAGATTTAAAAATTATGTTATATTGTGAATTCTTGTGTGAATGTTATTTGGACACTTAGGCTATTTAAAAATGTTATTCTTAAGAAATTGATAGATGTTTAGATCTAGTAATTGAATTTTGTAATTAGCTACAATTAGGTAACTAACTAATTATATGCTTTAATTTCATGTAATCTAAGTAAGATTGTTTCATATTTGTTTCAGAATGCTTCAATCTATAATAACTGAAAAATTCTTTCAGTTCTCTTAATTTTTAAGAAAGTTATGTGCTTTTGACTGTCCTCGATCACAGCTTTTGTGTTAAGTCAATGGAAAAGCAATAGGGAACAAGATGTTAATTTCCGAGTATGAAAATGGCCATAACGTTTTTAATACTGAAGATATGAAAGTGAATTAGGTGTCAAATTAAACTTCTTTTTATGCTTTATCTAATGGGATAAATTACAGACTTTATTTTTAAAATCTCAAAATTTTGTAACATTGCTACTATAATCATGAAAGTTGAGAGAATAACATATGGAGTCATAGAGTGAAACAGTGTGGAAACAGGCCCTACGGTCCAAATTGCCCACACTGGCCAACAATGTCCCAGTTCCACTTGCCTGCGCTTGATCCATATCCCTCCAAACCTGTCCTATCCATGTACCTGTCTAACTGTCTCTTAAACAATGGGATAGTCCCAGCCTCAACTACCTCCTCTGGCAGCTTGTTCCATACACCCACCACCCTTTATGTGAAAAAGTTACCCCTCGGATTCCTATTAAATCTTTCCCCCTTCTTGAACCTATGTCCTCTGGTCCTCGATTCCCCTGCTCTGCGCAAGAGACAGTGCATCTACCCATCTATTCCTCTCATGATTTTGTACACCTCTATAAGATCCCCCTCATCCTCCTGTGCTCCATGGAATAGAGACCCAGCCTACTTAACCTCTCCCTTTGGCTCACACCCTCTAGTCCTATCAACGTCCTCATAAATCTTTTCTGAACCCTTTTAAGCTTGACAATATCTTTCCTATAACATGGTGCCCAGAACTGAACACAATATTCTAAATGCAGCCTCACCGACGTCTTATACAACTGCAACATGACCTTCCAACTTCTATACTCAATACTCTGACTGATGAAGGCCAAAATGCCAAAAGCCTTTTTGACCACCTTATCTACCTGCGACTCGACCTTCAAGGAACCATGCTCCTGTACTCCTAGATCCCTCTGTTCTACAACACTACCCAGAGCCCTACCAGTTACTGTTTAGGTCCTGCCCTTGTTCGATGTCCCAAAATGCAACACATCACACTTCTCTGTATTAAATTCCATCAACCATTCCTCCGCCCACCTGGCCAATCGATCCATATCCTGCTGCAATCTTTCACAACCATCTTCATTGTCTGCAAAACCACTCACTTTTGTATCATCAGCAAACTTGCTGATCTTGCCCTATATGTTCCCATCCAAATCATTGATATAGATGACAAACAGTAATGGGCCAGCACCTGAGGCACACCACTAGTCACAGGCCTCCAGTCCGAGAAGCAATCTTCCACCATCACCCTCTGCTTCAATAGACAATAGACAATAGGTGCAGGAGTAGGCCATTCGGCTCTTCGAGCCAGCACCGCCATTCAATATGATCATGGCTGATCATCCCCAATCAGTACCCCGTTCCTGCCTTCTCCCCATATCCCCTGACTCCGCTATTTTTAAGAGCCCTATTTAGCTCTCTCTTGAAAGCATCCAAAGAACCTGCCTCCACCGCCCTCTGAGGCAGAGAATTCCACAGACTCACCACTCTCTGTGAGAAAAAGTGTTTCCTCGTCTCCGTTCTAAATGGCTTACTCCTTATTCTTAAACTGTGGCCCCTGGTTCTGGACTCCCCTAACATCGGGATCATGTTTCCTGCCTCTAGCGTGTCCAAACCCTTAGCAATCTTATATGTTTCAATGAGATCCCCCTTATCCTTCTAAACTCCAGAGTGTACAAGCCCAGCTGCTCCATTCTCTCAGCATATGACAGTCCCGCCATCCCGGGAATTAACCTTGTAAACCTACTCTGCACTCCCTCAATAGCAAGAATGTCCTTCCTCAAATTAGGGGAACAAAACTGCACACAATACCCGAGGTGTGGTCTCACTAGGGCTCTGTACAACTGCAGAAGGACCTCTTTGCTCCTATATTAGATTACTCTTGTTGTAAAGGCCAACATGCCATTCGCTTTCTTCACTGCCTGCTGTACCTGCATGCTTACTTTCATAGACTGATGAACAAGGACCCCCAGATCCCGTTGTACTTCCCCTTTTCCTAACTTGACGCCATTTAGATAGTAATCTGCCTTCCTGTTTTTCCTACCAAAGTGAATAACCTCACATTTATCCGCATTAAACTTCATCGCCATGCATCTGCCCACTCCCCCAACCTGTCCAAGGCACCTTGCATTCTCATAGCATCCTCCTCATAGATCACACTGCCACCCAGCTTTGTGTCATCTGCAAATTTGCTAATGGTACTTTGAATTCCTTCATCCAAATCATTGATGTATATTGTAAATAACTGCAGTCCCAGCACCGAGCCTTGCGGTACCCCACTAGCCACTGTCTGCCATTCTGAAAGGGACCCGTTAATCCCTACTCTTTGTTTCTTGTCTGCCAACCAATTTTCTATCCATGTCAGCACTCTACCCCCAATACCATGTGCACTAATTTTGCCCATTAATCTCCTATGTGGGACCTTATCAAATGCTTTCTGTAAGTCCAGGTATTCAACATCCACTGGCTCTCCCTTGTCCATTTTCCTAGTTACATCTTCAAAAAATTCCAGAAGATTAGTTAAGCATGATTTCCCCTTCGTAAATGCATGCAGACTCAGACCGATCCTGTTACTGCTATCCAAAGTAACGGCTATTTCATCTTTTATAATTGACTCCAGCATCTTCCCCACCACCGATGTCAGGCTAACTGGTCTATAATTCCCTGGTTTCTCTCTCTCCCGCCTTTCTTAAAAAATGGGATAACATTAGCTACCCTCCAATCCACAGGAACTGATCCTGAGTCTATAGAAAGTGATCACCAATGCATCCACGATTTCTCGAGCCACTTCCTTAAGTACCCTGGGGATTTATCAGGCTTCAGTCCCATCAGTCTATCCAACACCATTTCCTGCCTAATGTGTATTTCCTTCAGTTCCTCCATCACCCCAGATCCTCTGGCCACTACTATATCAGGAAGATTGTTTGTGTCCTCCTTAGTGAAGACAGATCCAAAGTACCTGTTCAACTCATCTGCCATTTCCTTGTTCCCCATAATAAATTCACCTTTTTCAGTCTTCAAGGGTCCAACTTTGGTCTTAACAAATGTTTTCCTCTTCACATACCTAAAGAAGCTTTTACTATCCTGCTTTATATTCTTGGCTAGCTTACCTTCGTACCTCATCTTTTCTCCCTGTATTGTCCTTCCATGGAGCCAATTTGCCGTCCATTCAGCTATCACTGCTTTGATCCCATGCGATCTAACCTTCCAGAGCATCCTTCCATGCAGAACCTTGTTGAATGCTTTACTGAAATCCATGTACACAACATCTACAGCTCTGCCCTCATCGATCTTTTTGGTTGCGTCTTCAACAAAATCAATCAGATTTGTGAGACACAACCTCCCACGTACAAAACCATGCTGACTATCCCTAATCAGCCCTTGCCCATCCAAATGCTTATATAACCTATCCCTCAGAATACTCTCTCGTAACTTTCCAAATACAGATGTTAAGCTCATCGGCCTATAGTTCCCAGCATTTTCCCTGCAGCCCTTCTTGAAAAGAGGCACAACATTTGCCACCCTCCAGTCTTCCGGCATCTCTCCTGTATTTAAGGACGACTCGTAAATTTCAACCAGGGCTCCCGCAATTTCCTCTCGTTTCCTGTAATGTCCTCGGATATATCTGATCAGGCCCTGGAGATTTGTCTACCTTCACACACGACGGTACCTTCAGTACTTCTTCGAAGGTAACACTGACTGCTGTCATGACACTTCCATTGACTGCCCCAAGTTCCTCCGTCCTATTGTCTTTGGGGAGAAAGTCATTGAGGACCTTGCCCATCTCCTATGGCTCCACACAGAGGTGACCACTTTGATTCCTGAGAGGTCTCACTCTCTCTAGTTAACCTTCTCCCCCTTATGTATTTATAACATCTTTTGGGATTTTCCTTAATGCTACCCGCCAGAGCTATCTCCTGGCCCCTTTTTGCCCTTCTGATCTTCTTTTTCAGTTTACTCCTTAGTTCCCGAAACTCCTCCGGGAATGCACTTGATCCCAGCTGCTTATACCTGTCCCATGCATCCTTCTTGTTTTTGACCAACACCGCAATTTCCCTCCTTAGACAAGCTTCCTAACGTTTGCCTGGTTTGTCCTTCACTCTAACAAGGACGTTGATATCCTGACCTTTCGTCAGCACACTTTTAAAAGCATCCTACTTGGCCGATGTTTCTTTCCCCTCAAATAACCTGCTCCAGTTAACCTGAGCGAGACCTTCTCTCAAACCCTCAAAGTTGGCCTTTCCCCAGTTCAGCATTTTAACACGTGGACCCTCTCTGTCCATATCCATAACTATCTTAAACCTAATCGAACTGTGGTCACTGGTCCCAAAAGGCTCCTATACAAACACTTCATTAAATTGCCCTTCCCAATTTCCCAATACTTGATCCAGTGTTGCCCTCTCATGTGTGAGGGCTTCCACATACTGCTTAAGAAAACTCTCCTGAACACTTTTTTCAGGAATTGCACCCAGTCTAAACCCTTCACGCTATGATTTTTCCCAGTCTATATTGGGAAAGTTAAAATCCCCTACTATAACAGCCTTATTTGACCTGCAGCTGCCTGCAATCTCCCGGCATATTTGTTCTTCTAATTCCCGTTGACTACTCGGGGGTCTGTAGTACTCCCCCAGCAAGGTGACCATCCCTTTCTTGTTCCTCAGCACCCTTATAGCCTCAATAAACGAACCAACCATAATGTCACCTCTGATCATTGCCGTGACATCCTTCTTAACCAACAATGCAACCCCCCTTCTTTTTCCTTCACCCCTCTCTCCTAAAGCTGCTGTACCCCAGAACATTCTGCCAATCCTGCCCCTCCCTTAACCAGGTTTCAGTCATAGCTACAACGTCCCAGTCGCTCGTACCTATCCATGCCCTAAGCTCATCTGCCTTACCTGTCAGGCCCCTTGCATTAAAATACGTGCAGTTTAAACCAACCCTCCTTCCTCGCTCTCCGCCTCTCACCTGCCTATTCAGTCCACTAACCTTTCCCACATCACCCTCCATACCAACTTCTAGCCTCTCACGTGCCTCTGTCCTGTACGAGATCCCACCCCCCTGCCAATCAAGTTTAAACCCTCCCGTGTTGCATTAGCAAACCTGCCCGCTGGAATGCAACCCATCCCTTTTGTACAGGTCACCCGTGCCCCAGAAGAGATCCCAATGATCCAGAAATCTAAATCCCTGCCCCCTCCTCAGCCACACCTTCATTTCCCCTATCTTCCTGTTCTTATCTTCACTAGCACGGGGTACTGGAAGCAATCCTGAGATCACTACCTGCAGGTCCTGCTTTTACCCAATTCCGTAAACTCCTGTTGCAAAATCTCCTTCCTCTTCCTATCTATATAATGTGTGCCAACTTGCACAACAACCTCCGGCTGCTCCCCCTCACACTTGAGGATGCCGTGCTGCCGCTCCGAGACGTCCTGGACCCTGCCACTAGGGAGGCAATGCACCATCCTGGAGTCTCGCCTGTTTCCGCAGAATCTCCTGTCCGCACCTCTGACTATCGAGTCCCCCACCACTACGGCTCTGCCTGGCATCACTCTTCCCCATTGAGCCTCAGCACCAGGGTTGGAATCACAGCCCTGGTTGCCACTCAATCTTGTTGTGTTGTCCGCTCCGACAGCTCCCAAGAGGATGAATGAATGAATGAATGAATACGTTTATTGGCCAAGTATTCACATACAAGGAATTTGCTTTGGTGCTCCGCCCGCAAGTGACAACATGACATACAGTGACAGTTAGGAATGACACATAACACATTAAACATTAATAATAAAACATTATTGATTAATTATGTGAATTAAATAAAATACCAGAGCATAAGGAGGCTACAGTTTTTTTGGTTATTGAGTAGAGCTATTACTCGTGGAAAAAAGTTGTTTTTATGTCTGGCTGTGGAAGCTTGAACAGTCCGGAGTTGCCTTCCAGAGGGAAGTGATTCAAAGAGTTTGTGGCCAGGGTGAGAGAGGTCGGAGATGATCTTACCCGCTCGCTTCCTGGCCCTTGCAGTGTACAGTTCGTCAATGGAGGGAAGGTTGCAGCCAATAACCTTCTCAGCTGATCGGACGATTCTCTGCAGCCTCAGGATGTCATGCTTGGTGGCTGAGCAAAACCAGACCATGATGGAGAAGGTGAGGACAGACTCTACAATGGCGGTATAGAATTGGACCATCATTGCCTGTGGCAGATTGTGTTTCCTCAGCAGCCGCAAGAAGTACATCCTCTGTTGTGCCTTTTTGACTGTGGAGTCGATGGAGGCCCCCCATTTAAGGTCCTTGGAGATGATGGTCCCAGGAACTTAAAAGACTCCACAGATGTGACTGTGGTGTTGTTGATGGTGAGGGGAGGGGAAGCTCTCCTAAAGTCTACAATCAATTCCACTGTCTTAAGAGCATTGAATTCCAGCTGTGTCACTTCCTGTCTGTATGCAGATTCCTCCCCATTCTGGATCAGTCCAATCAGGGTTGTGTCGTCCGCAAACTTGAGAAGCTTGACAGAGGAATCAGTGGAGGTGCAGTCATTGGTGTAGAGAGAGTAGAGGAGAGGGGAGAGTACACAGCCTTGCGGTGATCCTATGCTGAGGGTTTGTGGGTCCTAGATGTGCTTTCCCAGTCTCACATGCTGCTTCCTGTCTGTCAGGAAGCTGGTGATCCACAGACAGAGGGGTTCAGGCATAGTCAACTTGAAAAGTCTGGAGTGTAGTAGCTCTGGCACAATGGTGTTGAATGCAGAGCTACAATCAACAAACAAAATCCTCGCATAGGTCCCTGGTGGTCTAGGTGCTGGAGGATGAAGTGCAGGCCCAGGTTCACTGCGTCATCCACAGATCTGTTTTCAATAGGTACAGCCACTGGGAGTTCCTGCACTCCATGTTCACATCTCTTCCTTATTGTAACCCACCTTTGCTCTTTCTGTATCCTCGGTGTGACAATCTCACTGTAGGTCTTGTCCAGGAAACTCTCGGTTTGCTGGATGATCCTGAGGTCATCCAGCTGCAGTTTCCTAACACGGTCCTTCAGGAGCTGCACCTGGACATAATTTGCGCAGATGTAGTTGTCAGAGGCACCAGCAGTGTCCCTGACTTCCGACATCCTGTAAGAGAGACACTATGACAACTTGCCTGCCATTACTTCAGTGGACAAAATCACAAATTACGAATGAGACACTGATTTCATTGATTCCCATTTCTCTATCTTTCTATCGCTGATACATTGTACTGCCTGCCTATTGATTTTTTCATTTTTCTCAGTTGTTAAACTTAGAACTTTAATTGCCCACTTTTCCTATTTTAAATGGGTAGGTCTTTGCCCTTTTTTGAGTTTTGTTGTTTTATGTAATTCTGATTTTTGTTTACCTTTCCTTCAGACATTGTATGGCTAAGAGAACAAACAGGTTGAGGGTTCATTCAACCATGTCATTTCTTGATGAAGAAGACGGGGTGATGAAAAGTGCCCATTTTGGAAAAAAAGTAAATCTAGTGTTCTTTATAGGTTTGCTGTGGGATTGCAGGAAAAGGAAAAGAGAATTATTGAGGAATGTGATATCGATGACTAAAATACATACAAAAGGATCAGTAAGTATTTTCAATTTAAATTCAGGAGGCCGCCTAAAATTCAGAGTGAGTTAAATGTTTCATTGTGGGTCCTTGGGTGGGGTATGATGCAAGAATACATTTTACTTCTAGATAATTTGCCTTGTTGTCATAGTTTCTTTATTCTGATAGCCAAATCAAACAAGTAACTCTGGACCCTAAGTATCAACTTAAGTAAAATGAGGCACAATATGGAAGGAAGCTGCCTCTCACTTGCTGTTGGGGTTTGACATTTAGTTCTGACCTCTAAGACAATTCAAATACATCATGCACTACATGATGGAAAACTCATGACAATAGCTAAATGACCTGGCCTTGCATCACATAAGTTTTTCTCCACACAAATGTAAGTCAGAGTAACACACCATCAAGAGTCAAGACTCCAGAGTGTTCAATTGTCAAATGTACTGGTATCAGAACTAATGAATTCTTACTTGTTGCAGCTTTTCAGGCACATAAGCCCAATTACACATGTATAAATATACAATAATAAATAATACAAAAAATTAATTATCAATAATACAGGGAAACCCAGTCATACTAGTGCAAAATCAAAATATGTATCTGACGGTTGCTGGGAAGAAGCTGTTCTTGAACCTGTTGGTCGTGGTTTTCAGGCTCCCATACCTTCTCCCCGGTGGTAGCAAGATGACTGCAGGCAGGCTTTAATGATATTATCACAGCTTAGTCTGAAGCAACTAATTGTTGTTAGTTTTGTACCTAGACTGACAAAGATACCTGTCCATTTTTAGAAAGGAAGGACAAAGGGAAGAGAAAGCATCAACACCAAAAAATCTTTTCGCTTTCAAAATAATTATTTCCCCCTGTTGCTCAATGCACACATGTACGTCAGAATGATCTTTAAGGGAAGTAAAAGGACACATTTTTAAACAGGATATTTTAAGGTTGGGTGGCGTACTGAAAACTTTTAAGACCAACAAATAAGCTGCAGAAAATGCACAAACAAGTTATGAGGAAGAACTCATGTTTTTGGTATAGCAAAAAGTACATCCCATTTAAAAATAGCAAGGGAACTAGTTGGTGTGGTAGACTATATATGGTTCACGTACTTAGCTCAGTTCCAGGATTTGTTGCCCATATATTATTATAACCACAAAGTTGTTAATTTACATACGATATATTCCTTTCTGTGTTTTGCCTTTATTGGATATTTATTCATACATTAGTACGGAAAAATAGATTACAATCAGATCAGAAGCAATTGGAAGAGTTGCAAAGATAAGGAATGGGAAGTGAGGTGAGAGAGTTTCAAAGAAATTTAGATATCTTAAAGATGAAAGGTAATAAAACAGCACAGAGAATGGAAAGTAGGGTCTACAGGTTTACCTTGATTATCCTAGACTCCACAAATTTGAGATTAGTTTAGAAACTTGAACATGGCCAACAGGAGCAAAAGTATGGAGGCATATTTTTAAAAGTATTTTACAGTTTCCTCAAATATGTTTTTAAAGTATTGTTATTAGAGATGGGAGGGAATAGAGTATAACTGGATTGGGCAGGTGGATGGAAAAGCTCCTTTGTTTTTAGTTTTGTTTGCTATAGCAGACTATAGCTGCAGCATACTCGTTTTGGGGAGTGCATATTTAGAGGGATGGTCAATGGTACTTTATTGTCATGTGTACCAATGTACCTTGGGGTGTCAGGTGGTAGATCTCTGCAGGATACCCATTCTCTACTAGCCATTGTATTTGTGGCAAGTCAAATTATGTTTATGGACAATGCTTGGCTCTCCCACTCATCAAACTTCAGAATATTTGTGGTTTTGATGATGGCAATGCCATTTAAGGTGTTTGGGTGATGAATAAAATTATCCTTACTGCAGCTAATCAATATCGACCATTCTGAACGATAAACATTCCATAACACTACAGCAGTGTTGGTGCTGGAGGAACTTAGAGACTCAAGCAACATCTGTGGAGGGAATGGACAGGGGATATTTCAGGTCAGGACCTGTCTTCAGGCATAATGCTTATCAGTGCAAAGTTAATATCATTTGGGTCTTCAGTTTCAATTTAGTTTAGTTTATTGTCACTTGTACCGAGGTACAGTGAAAAGCTTTTGTTGCGTGCTATCCAGTCAGCAGAAAGGCAATACATGATTGCAACTGAGCCATTTACAGTGCATCAATACATGATAAAGCAATATAATTTCCTGCAAGGTAAAGTCAGCAAAAGTCCGATCAAGGATATCTGAGGGTCACCAATGAGGTATAGTTGTTCAGCACTGCTCTCTGATTGTGGTGGGATGATTCAGTTGCCTAATAACAGCTGGGAAGAAACCGTCCCTGAATCTGTAGGTGTGCGTTTTCACACTTCTATACCTTTTGCCAGAGGGGAGAAGTGGAAGTGGCCAGGGTGCGACTTGTCCGTGATTATGCTGCTGGCCTTGCCAAGGCAGCGTGAGGTATACATGGTATCAATAGAAGGGAGGTTTGTGTGATGGTCTGAGCTGCGTCCACAAATCGCTGCAATTTCTGTATACGTTGCCTGGACTCAATATCTAAGGCTTTGCAAACGGAACTAAACACAGTCATCATCCATCTGGATCTTACCATGGAGAATCAATCTTTAATGAGGCAGTTGAAGATGGCTGGGTCTTGGACTAAAATTATTCAATATTTCAGCAACAGTCAGCTGTGTTCACCCAGCCAGTGAATAGCTTTACCTCTTGATTCGAAATGTCAATTTTGCTTAAGATCCTCGATACCACACTCATTCAAATACTTTCTTGATGTCAAAGGCAGTTTCTCTGACCTCAATACGGAAAATCAACAACTCGTTTGTGTGAGGCTATAATAAGGACTGGAGAGACTGTCAGAACCCAACTGCAGAGTGAACAGATTATTAGTGAGGAAATCCACCAAATGTCATTGTGCATGAAATGTATTATTACTTCACTGATTCTCATGAGTGGGTGTAATTGGTGATAATTGAAGCTTTTTGAGGATAGGGTGTACTGTAACACAATTCCACTTTGTCAGATAGTAGCGAATGTTGCAGCTATACTGGAACAGTTTAGTTAGGTGTAGAGATAGATCTTCAGCAATATATCATTATGACAAATTGTATGGTAAAATAGTTAAAACAAGGGTTAAAAGGAAACCAATTACAACCCAGTAAAGGTGGCTTCTTTTTCATTAAGCGTGGAACATGTACCAATTATGGTGCTTCCATTTCCATTGTTGACGGATATCTCTCACCATTGGAATAAGCTGCGAGCTGAGAATTCTCTTCAAGGCATGTAAATGTCTTTGAATTTGGTTGATAAAAATAATATCCAGGTAGTCCCAGTATGCTCATTCTCTAGCCACCTTGTTATAAAACCTGCTGCTACTCCTTTGGAGACTGAGTTGAAGGCTGGCGTTCGAGAATTACCAAACACCCACTGCTGCTACTTATAAACACAGCTTTATTTGTGCAGCAATATGCAAAAAGACAGACACTTTATGTGGTACGTTTATCAGAAGCAGCAAGTTTGATGAAACAACAATATTTAGACATTTTGGTTTAAGCATTTTTTCCAGCCGATTTATCAAATATATAGGACCTTGAATGACAGGAATCCTATTCTGAAACACAGCTGGGTACTAAGCTGTATTTTCATTGAATGGCAGTGATACCAAGATAACAGCTAAAGTATTTTCTCCTCTAACTGAGATTGCACTTGCTTTGCAGAAACATGGAAGAGAATTCCCTATTGATCTGAAGGCACATTTCCATTTTAAACCCAACTTAGCAGTGTTTTAGCATTAAAGATTCATTGTTGGCTTTGTATCTTTGAAAATCTATTACAAAATATAAAGTGCTGGAGGAACTCAGAGGGTTAGGATGCATCTGTAGAGGGGATAGTCAACGTTTCGGGTCAGGACCCTATTTTAGATTCAAGAATCCAACATCCTTATGTCTCCATTTGAAAATCTATAGTTTAATTTAATTTTGTAAAGAATTCCAATTATATATATCTTGACACAAATGAAAGTAAAGATTGCACAAGGTAGCTCATGAGCCAACTATTATCACCTGCTCTATTCTTTTACATGAAGTTACGCCAAACTCTTTCAAAGCTGCAATTCCATTGCAAAAATGTAACTAATTCATTTGATGCCTTTGGGAACTGTAGATGGTTTATGCATGCAACCAATCACAAAGCTACCTCACCACTACTAACCCCGCCTTAGGTATCATTTATAATAACGCCTGCTTCTCCTTCTGCGCAGTACAGTAGCAGACTGGAGTCAGTGACTACTCGTGTATCGTTTAACTCTGTATCCTTATTAAAGACTATTATAAAGTTACACGTGTGTAATGATTCATTTACAGGAACAAAGTCCCATTGTTTAATCTAAAGATGTTTATAAACGTGAGACAGTAACAGTATAAGATAAAAGTACAGGTACTCCACCAATTTTCCAGCACCCTTGGTTTCAGAGCCTTTCTGGATTTTCCGTTGTGCCGGACCAACAGAGGTCACATAATGTTCTCCCTCTCTCTCTTTTTTTCTCTGCTCTCGGCCGTTCCCACAGCTTCAGAAACTCGCCACGAAACTAATGCCGGAGAAAGTGACAGCGGTACGGAATGCACATTGAAAGGAGCAAGGGTGACAAGGGTTTTTTGCAGGATAGATTTGTAATCCTTTATCCTGTCACGAGAAAACCAAGGAGAGAGAGAGAGAGAGAGAGAGAGATTGGAGATCTCCAGCTCCAGGAAATAATTAACCTCAGCCTTTCTAGTTTGTGTCTTATTTAACGTTTAATTGTTTTTCCTGCAACCACCATTTTAAAAGCTCTCCGCATATGTTTAGTGGGGTATGAGGTAAAAGAAGCAAAAAGGATCAACGTAGAGATTGAGAGACAAGCAGGATGCGCGCAGAGAGCTCAAACTGCTGCTACTTGGTGAGTCTTGGAGATGAAGCAAAGAGAGTGGTTGATGCACTTTTGAGGTACTGAGAATTGCTGTGATGCCTATTTGTAAATATTGTTTTTATTTCTAATTTTATTACGCATAAAGGGTATATGTGGTGATTTGGATTACTTACTCTTTGATAATTAAAATGTCTTGCCTGCAGTCATCATAACAGACAATTTGCTTTAGACTTTGGACATACAGCATGGAAACAGGGCCACCGAGTCCGATCAGTGATCACCCTGCACAGTAACACTATTCTACACACTACGGACAAATTTCAATTTTTACCAAAGTCTGCAAACCTACAAACCTGTATGTCTTTGGAGTGTGGGAGGTAACCGGAGAACTTGGAGAAAACCCACGCGGTCACAGGGAGAACGTACAAACTCCGTACAGACAGCACCCGCAGTCAGGACAGAACCCGGTCACTGGCACTGTGAGGCAGCAAGTCTAACGCTACACCAATGTGCTGCCCTGTGATATCTTGTAAAGCCCTTATTGGAATCTTTTCAATAAACTCATTTTGTATTGGCAAAGCACTGTAAACGCATTGGGCAATTTTAGCAATCAGGAACCTAGTCCTTCGCGATACTCATCTCAGTAAACCCAGTAGTTACTTTTCATATAAATACAAGTGCTCGTAATTTTGTCCAGATTAAAGGAAGTGCTGGACCATCAGTTGCTGGAAAATCGGTGGTATACCTATATTAAGTTATGATTGTGTAGTTAGTATATTTTTTATCTTCAATTTTTGACAACAATATCCACATTTACGGCCATTCTTTAACTTGAATGCCTGCTGTGAAATATTAGTATAAAATGAATTGATGTTGGCATTTCTTCTGCAGTCAACTTTTGATCAACATTCTCGCTTGGTTTCCACTTTGAATAGAAAGCCACAGTCCTCACTTCATGTCATCTTGAGTAATTAATTACTTACTTGCTGAAGAATCTCTAGGGAAAAGAAGAAAATGCAATCAGTCATACAAAATGGACAGGTACCCCAGGTCAAATATTGACCTATGCACAGAGACAGTTGAGCATTAATAAAAATCAAATGCAAATTATAATTAGATTGCTTCAAAAAGGATGTAAAACAGATAATAGATTAAATATTCCCTCTTATAGTACACTGTAATCAGTAATAATACTCTCCTACTAATAACACCCGCAAACGGTATAACGCATCCAATCCTGAAAACAGTTCTCGTCATCTATTCGACAAATATTTCCATTTTGTGCCTTATCTAGCATTAAAGTCACATGTCTCTGTGGTCGTGAACCCATGGAAAGCAATGTTTTGAGGTACCTGCTATAAGTAGAGCAGGTCCCAGAAGCAAACAATAGGCCAGGAGATGCTGCTAATACCCTTTTTGTCCTTTCGTCAATCCATCATTGGCTGTGCAGGTGCATTGAATACAGTGGTGAATTCCATCTTAATGGTCTGCCTTCACCAAGAGGTGGCTTCTAAAATATGCTTAAAGGTCCACATTTTCCAGAGTCTTGTTGTGAACCTTTATTGAGAGCGCAGTGTGATTCAGCAGTGGTAGCTTGATTGGAGAAATGTGTTAAATCACAAGCATTAACTGCATTTTGCAGCTTGCTTACCGAGGTTTGGTTGGCCTTGGCTATAAAATGTAGTCACAACAGATTGAATAGTTTCCCATGAATTTAGACGTTTGTTGAGGGTGGGATGCAACATTGTGGAAGGACACTTTCCTCAATGACATAGTCTTTCTTGACTCCACTGAAATTGCCTCTGTTAATAACACACACAGGTTAGTTTCATGGTTTGCATTCCATCATGGAGGAAGCAGGAACTGAATCTTTGTAGGCAGCCAAATGCAGGAGTGTATTCCACATTTCCTACTGATTGATGGAGTCAAAAGCTTTGGCAAGTCAAAACAGATCACATATGATGGATGGTGCGCTCCGTACATTTTTCTTTGTGTTTGTGTGGTAAACATCATGTCCATTATGTTTCCAGATAAACAGAGTCCACAATGTGATTTGGAGAGCAGCGCATCAGCCACTGGGAGAAGAGCTTTGCGAAGGACCCAGGTAATACTGTCCCTAGGAGGAGCTTTCCCAGCAGGAGTCCCTAGGAGGAGCTTTCCCAGCAGGAGTCTTCACTATCATTCCCACAGTTGGACTCCTAGAGATCCCATCTATATCCTCCTCTTCCCAGATGTAGACAATGAGATTGTAGATTTGCAACTGAAATCCTTCACTACTGAGGTTTAGGAATTCAACATGCAGGGTATCTGCCCCAAGACTGTTGTTATCTTCTAGTTGGAATGTGATATTTCAACTTCTTGCTGGTCAAATATGATGGCAATTCTGCCCAAATAAGTTCTGAGAAAGGAAGTCAAGAACTAGTCGCAGGAGGTCTTTGAAATGTTTCTTCCAGAGGGCTTAGATTGCCTCTATGCCTTGAGTGTGCTGCATCCTTGGATCTCATTGAGGTGGGGTCTTGAGTGTTTAGGCCATTGATGTTTATTTTTGCATCACCAAAGAACCCATGCTTGTCATGGCAGTCACTGAGTTATACACTTGGTGTGGCCCATCGTAGTCGACAATAGCATGGTTGTGCAGTGTCATGTCTTGTGGGTTCGAATGTGGCTCACGAGTCCGATGCACGAGCCACATACACAGGAGCAGCTTGGGCACATGAAGGCCACTGTGGGAGGATTTAGGGTTGCAGCCTTCCTGATTTAGGGTTGCAGCCTCTCCGACACTAACGTATCAGCTTTGGCGCTTATCTTTGGAACTGCTGACCACCTTCCTAGTGTTTGTATGCCAGCCAGTCCTATCACTGGCACTGGTTTCCAGTTCTTTTTGGGGCTAGGCTTGCGTGCTGGTGGTGATCCTTGATACAGTCTTTGAACCATTTCTTATGGTGGCCTTGGTTCCTTTGACCCTGTGACAGAACTCCATGCAGAACTCCACACATGGCCTGTCCATCGAAGCTGGGCCTTTATGATCATTGCTTCGATGCTTGTGAAGCCAGCACTTCCACGTTGGTCACCCTGTCTTGCCAACGAATACCCATGGTAGACCGCAGAGAGCGCATGTGGAATTTCTTAAGCTGGTGGATGTGTCTCCTGTACAAGGTCCATGTTTCACATCCATACAGCAAGCTGGAGAGTACTACAGCATTGTAGACTTTCAGCCTCATTGGCAGCTTGATGTTGTGATGGTTTAACACTCATGCTCGGAGTCAACCTTGACTGGCCTTGCTGATTCTGGTCTATATTTCCTTGCCCAGTGAGCCATCCGAAGATATCACGCTGCCCAAGTACTTGTAAGCGTCAACTGTTTTCAGCTCTGTGTTGTCAATGTGTATGTTTGGTGGTGGTGCTGAAGAGCCTGGGACTGGTTGGTGGAGGACTTCTGTCTTCCAGAGACTGATATTAAGACCAAACAGCTGAGTCCTTTCTGCAAATCTGGACACGATAAATTGGAGGTCAGATTCCTTGTGTGCCATGAGGGCGTAATCATCCACAAAGAGCGCTTCGGTGATGAGGCGTTCAATAGTTTTGGTCTTGACGTTCAGTTGACTTAGATCAAAAAGAGAGCCGTCGAGTCGGTACTTGATGAAGACCCTGCAATTGAGATCTTGGAGGGCATGATGCAGAACACAGCTGCAAAAGAGGTTGAATAGTACTGGGACGAGAATGCAGCTTTGTTTGACTCCATTGGAGATGTTGAAGGGTGCAGAGAGGTCACCGTTTACCAGTACAGATCCCGTCATGCCATCATGGAAAAGGCGGATGAGATGGGCGAGTTCTCGAGGGCAACCGAGCTTGGCGAGTATGGTCCACAGAGCCGTGTCAAAGGCGTAGAGGTCCATCTTCTGCTCGATGAATTTTTCCTGGAATTGTTTTACCGTGAAGACCATGTTAACAGTGCAGTGACCAGGTCTAAAGCCACAATGTGCCCCAGACAGGCTTTCTTCTGAGACACTGCTGATCAGACGGTTGAGGATTACTCTGGCCTGTATCATCCCAGCAATGGACAGTAGGGAGATGCCTCGGTACTTGCCACAAGCTACTTTGTTGCCTATTTCTTTGAACAATGAGACAATGGTAGCATCCCAAAATTCGCTAGGCATAATTTCAGTCTCCCATATGCTGGTCAGGATGTCGTGAAAGGCATTCAGACTTACACATTTGGTATTCTCACGGCAAAGAACATAGAGGTGCAACTGAGATTTTGAAGGTGTATTAGGACATAATGATGCTGAACAATTTCTTTGGCTTTGGCTTTTGGAAATGGGTTGTCATTTCCCAGACAGAATTTAATAATGTTATGTTTTTAAATAAATCAAATTTCAACTATAAATTAAGATGTGATTTTTTTTAGTTTGACCATAATCCCATGTACATGCCACAATCTTTAAATATGTTACAGAAAGGAAATAGATAAAGCTTATAATTTAGTCTTATTTAGCTTGAATAATTTTTTTGTCCAATTGAGTGCTTGGGTCATTGGATGACATCTGTTACTGGATGTTACTGTAAGAACCGTGACTGAGAGTTTCCAACTAAAAAATGCATTAGGAAAGGGGAAGATTTATTCAAGATCAGCATTGGGCAGTTTTGATCAAGATCAGCATTGTTGGTGACTGCAAAAAGACACAGGAAGCGTAAGACAGGAGGGCAAGAACTTGTGGTTTTATGCACAAGATTATATTGGAATGGCGGTAGTAACCAATAGCTTTACATAGACCTAGACAGTACAAAAAGACAACTGAACAAAATTTACCATCCATGACTGCTTTCCTGAACATCTTAAGTTGATTCAGGAGGTGATTGAGACCCACTGCCACCTAAAAGTGATTCAGAAAAAAAGCACAAAATTAAGTTTTCAATAGTTGGTTATATTTTTTTACAAACTATTATGCACATCATTAAAATTGAATATTATTTGTAAAATAATCAATACTATTTTAATTACTTATTTCGTCTGCATGGGGGGGGGGGGGGGGGGTTATCGGTAAAAAGGGAAGATGATCCAAACCAATCAAATATCCAAACTGAGATCCAAGGGAAGCCTCAAAGGACATCAGATTTCAATGGATATCAAATTTGCAGATGACACAAAGTTGGGTGGCAGTGTGAACTGCGTAGAGGATGCTAGGAAGTTGCAGGGTGACTTGGACAGGTTGAGTGAGTGGGCAGATGCATGGCAGATGCAGTATAATGTAGATAAATGTGAGGTTATCCACTTTGGTGGCAAGAACAAGGAGGCAGATTATTATCTCAATGGTGTCAGATTAGGAAAAAGGGAAGTGAAACAAGACCTGGATGTCCTTGTACACCAGTCACTGAAAGTAAACATGCAGACACAGCAGGCAGTGAAGAAAGCGAATGGATTTGAGATTACTGTAGGAGAAAAGAGTTCCTTCTGCAGTTGTACAGGGCCCTGGTGAGACCACATCTGGAGTATTGTGTGCAGTTTTGGTCTCCTAATTTGAGGAAGGACATCCTTGCTATTGAGGCAGTGCAACATAGGTTCACGAGGTTAATCCCTGGGATGGCGGGACTGTCATATGAGGAAAGATTAGAAAGACTAGGCTTGTATTCACTGGAATTTCAAAGGATGAGAGGGTATCTTATAGAAACATATAAAATTATACAAGGACTGGACAAGCTAGGTGCAGGAAAAATGTTCCCAATGTTTGGGGAGTCCAGAACCAGGGGCCACAGTCTAAGAATAAAGGGGAGGCCATTTAAAACTGAGATGAGAAAAAAAAAATCACCCAGAGAGTTGTGAATTTGTGGAATTCTCTGCCACAGAAGGCAGCAGAGGCCTATTCACTGGATGAATTTAAAAGAGGGTTAGATAGAGCTCTAGGGGCTAGTGGAATCAAGGGATATGGGGAGAAGGCAGGCACAGGTTACTGACTGTGGATGATCAGCCCTGATCAGAATGAATGGCAGAGCTGTCTCGAAGGGCCAAATGGCCTCCTCCTGCACCAATTTTCCATGTTTCTATTTAACATTTTGCTGCAGAACCACTTGAAGGTGGAATATAGCATATCACTCTTCCTCCTTCCTCCCCCACTCCACCACCTTTCCACATTGACATTGCTCTGTTTATGTGAATACTGTCATCCTGGTGTTATGTTGTATACAGCTATTTCCCTGTGCCGTTACCTCAGCTAATAATCTGCTGGAGGATTGCTTGCAGGACCACTGATACCTAGCAACCCATGAACGCTAATTTTGCGTCATAATAATAGCATCTTATGCTTCCACAGCAAATGAGCTCTGAAATAAAAACAGAGTGCTTCCTTGCATTTCTCCAATTCTGATGAAATGTTAACTCTGTTACTTTCTCTACAGAATGCTGCCTAACCTGCTGAGTGCTTCCAGTATTTCCTATTTTTATTTGAACTTACACAACCTCAATCTCAACTTCTGCTGCAGCAAGTAATCTTTTTGGGGAAGCTGATGCATTGCAGTGGAAACAAATTCATCAGCAAAAAATGTAGGAAACATTTAGTAGGTTAGTCAGCTTCTGTGGAAAGAGAAACAGTTGATATTTCAGGTTTTAGTTTTAGAGATATAGCATGGAAACAGGTCCTTTGAGCCTCTGAGTCCACGTTGACCATTCACTAGTTCTATGTTATCCCACTTATCCATCCACTCCCTACACGCTTGGAGCTATTTACAAAGGCCAGTTAACATACAAACTTGCACATCTTTGGAATATTGGAGGAAACTGGAGAATCCAAAGGAAACTCACATGTCACAGGGAAAACATGTAAACCCCACACAGACTGTATCCGAGATCAGAATCAAACCTGTGTCTCTGGCGCTGTGAGGCAGAAGCACTACTAGCAGTGCCACTGTGCCAAGTTCTTTGTCAGAGAGAAAGTTAACTCGTTTTCTGTAGTGGAGAAGGTGGGAGAGGGATAAGTAAAATAAAAGGAATGTTTCTTCGAGGGTGAGACCGAATGAATTGATGTAGCAGATAGAATCAGATTGTACATATTTGTGTGTGTCAATGATAGGACCATGGGTCTTGCTCAGCAGGTCAGGCTAAACAAATGGAATGAGAAAAATTGAATCAAATATCACAAATGGTTGACTGGCAGAATGTGTGAGGAATCCAAAAGCTCAGGGTCATTCCTTGCAGTGGAAGGAGTTCTGCCACTTAAATTTCCATCCCATTCTAACCTTTGTATTTGTGGTCCCCTTACACAAGGTTCTGTGCAAACCTGCAGAACAACACCTCATCTTCTGTCAGCCTCTGGACTCAATATTGAATTCTCCAACTTCAGGTAACTCGGTCAAACTTTCCTTCTGTTTGTATCTGACCAGACCATTTATGTCAGTCACGCACCTTGATCTGGCTTCGTTTTTCATTTTCCATTACTGCAGCCTGATCTGCTGGGCATATCTCACAACCGTACCATTAACAACACATAACACAGAGAGGGAAGCATAACATATGTCATATTAACCGATCGGGTCTCATTCTATCAATCAAAATTATTCTCCCATCCCTCTCAATTCCACTCCTTATCTGCAACTGAAAACTAACTTGTCCTCTCTTTCCCAGTTCTGACCAAGTATCTCAGGACTGAAATATTAAATCTCTTTTTCTCTCCACAGACGTTGCCTGGCCTGCTGAGGGTTTCTAGAATTTTTGTTTTTTATTTCAAATTTACATAATTTGCAGTATTTTGACCTAATTCATCACAAATTGGTTGCTCTTTAATGGCATATTCTGCAAGTGTTTGGATGGAGTTCACAAAGTCATGTTAGGATGGCTTCTAGTTCTGTACAAAGCAAAATACTCAGCTGGTGCCAGACATTAAAAGCAGATTGTCAGTCTCTGAATGGACCAAAGTACTGTATGTAACCAAAGCTGTTTCCATCAAGTCTTCAGCAGTCCTCTGCAGCAGAATTTGGTTGCAATCTGGCCTTCTGATATTCTGTTATCCTCACCCCATGTTTCCCCCTCTCTCTAGCTGCTACATACTTGCGTGCATTTTCTCACCCATGTAGATCTTACCTCCAGTTAAACCCTTAAGATGTGCACAGTATCAGTATATGTGTCAGTGTCTGTGGGTGTGAAATAAAATAACAGACTTTATCATCCTTGTCTTCATGGTGTTGCCCCATTGCCTGATTAGACTGAACTTCCTTAAGTGCCCAAAATTAAGAAGAAAGGAAATTAAGGGTTGATATTTTATGATGTGAAAAAAATACAATCTCTGATTCTGATTAGGAACATGAGAAATTGGCGAAAATAACTTAAGCATGCCACACAGTTCCCCAAACCCACTTCCTTATTTAACAAGGTCAAGGCAGATCTACATCAAATCCACTTTTTCACCAGATCCCCTTATTCCTTAATACTCCTGGACACCAAAAATGTATTAAACTCCACCTTGAACAAACACAATGATTGATCATCCTCACCCTTCTGAGTGGTCAGAGACTTCCAAAGATTCCCAATTCTTGACGTGAAAAAATTTGCTCTGGAACCGTCCTGAATTCAGACCCCTGATCTAGAGACCAAGCCCGAGGCCAGGTCTCTCCAGCCAGAGGAAATATCAACATTTTCAATCCCCTCATAATCTTTTATGCTCCAATTAGATCATTGCTAATTCATTCAAATACCAGAGAATATGGTTAACTTTTCTCAATCTTTCCTCACAGGACAACCCTCATCTCAGATACTCTCCGAAAAGATATCTACTTGTTTGGCACTCTATTTTCCAACCCAAACATTCATTCCTCCATCACCACGTGGCTGCAAAATGTGTCATTTACAAAGTCTGCAGCAGTCATTTCCCTGGATTACTTGCATAGCATCTCCCATACACATAGTTTCTGCCAACAAAGAGAACAAATGAAGTTGGTGAATAGCAACACCACTATGCACAGGACACTTTCCGATTTTTTTATTGTATAAATATAATCTCTGGCCCTTTCTCATCATTGGTCCTATATCCTAGAACTCCTTCAAAAATCAGCACACTGCAGCCTTTCAAGGTGGTCACACTTCACCACCTTCTCAAGAACCATTAAGAATGGTCAATAATTGTTTGCCTTGTTGGCTTTGCCTAAATTCCATAAAAGTGAAGATAGAAAGCACTTGCATGTTAACATTCTGCTGTTCATATACGAGGCTACCTAAATCTCTCTGATGTGTAGCATTTACAGTGCCCTCCATAATGTTTGGGACAAAGAATCATCATTTATTTGCCTCTGTACTCCACAATTTGAGATTTGTAATAGAAAAAAATCACGTGGTTTAAGTGCACATTGCCAGATTTTAATAAAGGCCATTTTTATACGTTTTGGTTTCACCATGTAGAAATTACAGCAGTGTTTATACAGTCCCCCCATTTCAAGGGCACCATAATGTTTGGCACGCATGGCTTCACAGGTTTTTGTAATTGCTCAGGTGTGTTTAAATGCCGCCTTAATGCAGGTATAAGAGAGCTCTCAGTACCTAGTCTTTCCTCCAGTCTTTCCATCACCTTTGGAAACTTTTATTGCTGTTTATCAACATGACCAAAGTTATTCCAATGAAAGTTAAAGAAGCCATTATGAAACTGAGAAACAAGAATAAAACTGTTAAGACATCAACGAAACCTTAGGCTTACCAAAATCAACTGATTGGAACATCATTAAGAAGAAAGAGAGCACTGGTGAGCTCACTAATCACAAAGGGACTGGCAGGCCAAAGAAGACCTCCACAGCTGATGACAGAAGAATTCTCTCTATAATAAAGAAAAATCCCAAACCACCTGTCCGACAGATCAGAAACACTCTTCAGGAGTGAGGTGTGGATTTGTCAATGACCACTGTCTGCAAAAGACTTCATGAACAAAAATGCAAAGGCTACACTGCAAGATGCAAACCACTGGTTAGCTGCAAAAATAGGATGGCCAGGCTACAGTTTGCCAAGTACTTAAAAGAGCAACCACAGTTCTGGAAAAAGATCTTGTGGACAGATGAGACGAAGATTAACTTATGTCAGAGTGATGGCAAGAGCAAAGTATGGAGGAGAAAAGGAACTGCCCAAGATCCAAAGCATATCACCTCATCTGTGAAACACAGTGGTGGGGGTGCATGTATGGCTGCTGAAGGTACTGGCTCACTTATCTTCATTGATGACACAACTGCTGATGGTAGTAGCATAATGAATTCTGAAGTCCGATCTGCTCAAGTTCAAACAAATGCCTCAAAACTCATTGGCCGGCGGTTCATTCTACAGCAAGACAATGATCCCAAACATACTGCTAAAGCAACAAATGACTTTTTCAAAACTAAAAAATGTTAAATTCTTGAGTAACCAAGTCAATCACCCGATCTGAACCCAATTGAGCATGCTTCTTATATGCTGAAGAGAAAACTGAAGAGGACTAGCCCCCAAAACAAGCATAAGCTAAAGATGGCTGCAATACAGGCCTGGCAGAGCATCACCAGAGAAGACACCCAGCAACTGGTAATGTCCATGAATCGCAGACTTCTGTCATTGCATGCAAAGGATATGCAACAAAATACTAAACATGACTACTTCATTTTCATGACATCGCTGTGTCCCAAACATTATGGTGCCCTGAAATGGGGGGGCTTTGTATAAACACTGCTGTAATTTCTACATGGTGAAAGCTTAATGTATTAAAAAATGGCCTTTATTAAAATCTGACAATGTGCACTTTAACCACATGTGATTTTTTTCTATTACAAATCTCAAATTGTGGAGTACACAGGCAAATAATTAAATGATGGGTCTTTGTCCCAAACATTATGGAGGCACTGTAAAACTTGCTCTCTATTTAAAAGATTTAAATTCTCTAGTTTTCTATTCTCAGTGAAATGAATAACTTACAATTACTCACTTTACACTTTTTTCCACATTCTTGCCTGCTCACTTAAATCATCTTTTGCAACCGCTTTGCGAGCTCCTTACACCTCACAATCCGAATTATTAAATGAATAGCATAGCATGTTTGTTGCAAAACATTTTTCCTAATGGTGCCAACTTATTACCAGATCCAATATGCTTGAGGATTTCATTGATCAAATCTTGTGTTCTCCGCATCTCATTGGTCAGTGTCAAAGTTGTACTTTCCTGCTGCTGATAAATATCTGAAACCTTCAACTGTAGCTTTTCAATCTCATCGTGTAGTTCCATACTTGAAATGCTTCTGAAAAGAAAAGAAAAAATGCTATGAGTTTTTTTAAATCCATGTATTTTAAACAAACCTGATTTTCCAGAGTGCACAATAATTTAAATGAGGCATTGTAAGTTAATGATATATTGTAATGTTAGTGAGAGGTTGTAAATTAAATAAGACCACGAAGTATAAAGTTAATGAGTGGGTGAATATAAGATTGCCTTAAAGTGTTGTAACCTAAAAGAGGTACTGAATTGTTAATAGGGTAGTGCCATGCAAATAGGATTGTGCATATGTGTTTGAACAGAAAAATAAAAAATTTCACTGGAAAATTAATTGTAAATACAACTTGCATCCATCTTGCTGATTGTAGCCAAGGTGGAAAAAATTGAGCCTAACTATGCAGTCCTACATCAGGAACTAGGAGATCACCTCCACCTAAGTACTGAAGGAAGTGCTTCATATAAATTTCATGTTAGAATGTGGGCACATTCAGTTAGAGCGTATTCATGATGTATAGAAATCGCTGTCAAAACATGGGGGGGGGGGACACAATTTCTTGGCGGCCAAACGAGCATGCGCACACACGTGAGGTTTCGCCGTGGGCCCTATGGCCGGTAACATCCGCAACTGACCTGGTTGGTGACCGACTCCGACCTCCGGCAACAGCAGCTTCGGGGCAATGTAATCTCTGACCCGCAGCAATGTTGTCCTGAGATAGCCTAGATAGCCATTCAGTTCAAGGCCAACGACAATGCACAGACCTGCCTGCGCAGTGCTGACAGAGGCTGCGCTTCACAATGACCGCTTTGTTACATGTTTGAACCCAGTCTGGAGCCCATCGAGTCCACAGGCAGTGCAGTACACATTCAAGGCCGTTAAGGACCATCGGCACCTTAAGAGCTCACAGTGCCCAGAATGGAGAGGGGGTGGCAGCGAGAAGCGGCCGCAGAGCCTTGCCAGCGGCCGCCGGCAATTACCCTGTTGCTGCCCACTGGAGCAACATAGAAACGATGATGCCCATCGCCTTGCTTCTAGTAATAAACGGGAGCTGGCAGTTCACTACCCACCCCACCCCCTCCTGCCCCAAACCGACCGGTTAGTTATTAAGTTTGAACTTTAAATTTGCTGTTTGCTTGCAAGCTCTTCAGCTTCGTAACATTCGCTTGGTACGAATACATTTAGAGTAGGTATGTTACAATACTTACCTTCAGCGGCGCTGCAATTCTGCCACTGGCCGTGTGCACGATTTTGGCGCTTTTGAGGGGGTCGGGGTTAAAACGCGGGTTTCTCCTACCTTGTCCTGTATTATATTTCGTTGGAGTGCAAGCTTTTGCTGAAGAATCGTTCCGATGGGCGTTCTGTGTATTTTGTTTTAAAATTTCCCGACAAGTTCAGCGCTGGAGATATTTTAAAATCAGCTTCTAAAGCCTGTCAACGCCGAAAACGGGGCCGAATTTCACGCACGGGACAGGTAAACGAAAGCCGTTTATTTTATGTATATAAGTGCTCCCTGAGATGCCTTTAATTCACATTTTAAGTTGCGAAACGGTGATTTTTTTCCCCGAACGAACCGGCAGTATTTTTCATGCCGATACGGGCTAAAATTCATCGCAAATGCAACGTTGCAATCGATCGCGTTCCAGAAAAACCCACTCGCAAGATGATTTAAATGGCCATTAATTTACAGGTATTAAACATTAGATTCCTTCCATTTGGCCTATAAATCCATGACAATGAGATAAAAAAATTATGTTATATTGTGAATTCTTGTGTGAATGTTATTTGGACACTTAGGCTTTTTAAAAATGTTAATCTATTCTTAAGAATTGATAGATGTTTAGATCTAGTAATTGAATTTTGTAATTAGCTACAATTAGGTAACTAACTAATTATATGCTTTAATTTCATGTCGTCTAAGTAAGATTGTTTCATATTTGTTTCAGAATGCTTCAATCTATAATAACTGAAAATTTCTTTCAGTTCTCTTAATTTTTAAGAAAGTTATGGGCTTTTGACTGTCCTCGATCACAGCTTTTGTATTAAGTCAATGAAAAAGCAATAGGGAACAAGATGTTAATTTCCGAGTATAGAAATGGCCATAACTTTTTTAATCTGAAGATATGAAAGTGAATTAGGTGTGAAATTAAACTTCTTTTTATGCTTTATCTGATGGGATAAATTACAGACTTGATTTTTAAAATCTCAAAATTTTGTAACATTGCTACTTAGAGCGGGATAGAAAATAATTGAGAATGTTTCTGAATAATCTTGTTTAATCCACGTACCATCCCTAACCCCAATGTACGAATAGGGACAGAAAGTTTCACAGAAGAAAGTTTAAAACAAACTATGCACAAATGCAGCAGGGATGGCGAGAATTCAGACGGGCATTTCTGAACATTTCCCTGAAAATAGAGGTTTTAGAAACAATCCTCAAGATACTTGAATAACATTGAGGTTATGAGTTACTGATAGAGTGGAACTGATTAAATTAAACCCTGCACTGTGCTGTATTTGTGAGGAAAAGCATTTCTTGGGAGAATGTCTCTGTCCCCAGTCCCAATTTAGACTGCAGACAGAATATTCATTACCTTCGTCCGCCCCGAATCGTGGGGCTTCAATCGGCCTGTTCGTGGGGCTTTTCATCGCCCGGAGGGGGCTTCAACATCGGGAGCCTCGATTGCCTCGACGCAGCATTTGACCGCAGGGCGGTGGAAGATCCCAAGGTCGATTTAAGCTACACTGGGCCGGGGTGATGAAAAGCCCCGCGAACAGGCCAATTCAAGCTCCGCTTTGCTCCACCAGGACGTCTCCCTCTTCCAATCACCGGCGCTCTATCCCCAATCCCCACCTCCCTACTTCTGCCTCTGACCGACACCTCCCACCTCCAATCATCACGCTGAATCATCATGGCCCCCCACACTGCCGAAGACCAACGTCTCTCTTGTCCAATCGGAGCCCTCGATCATCAGCAGAGATTTTAATAGATTTTTTTTTCACGGAGCCTTAAAATCTGGATTACAAAAAATGGGGGGGATCGTCCCCCACTTCTCAAAACAGGAGGGGATGTGTCTCCCCTGTCCCCCCCCCCCCCCCCCCCCCCGGGATTTCCACCCCTGTATTTATGCATGGGATAGGAACATGGCTTGTGGAGGTGGGGAGAAATGCTGTTAAGAGGACAGAGATTTTTTTTAAATTACAAGATACCTTTAAAGGGCCATTGATCAACTCAAAATTGTATTGCTTCTGAAGGTGAGATATGGACACAGCTAAATGAGAGCGGAAATCTCAAGGTACTGCTCTCAGGGTCCTGGTCCAAGAGCTATTGGCCAGAAGGGAACGAGTACATGAAAACAATATCCCACTGTGATGAACAGTACCACCAAGGCATGAATGACAATGACACAACCAATAACATTTATGTAGCAACAAGTCTTCGAGGGATGCTTCACTAGGACTGTAATCAAACAAACGTTGATCATTTAGGACATATGAAGTGGGAGCTTTTAAGGATCATCTTAAAGAGGGAAATAGAAGTAAGGAGTCAAAAATGTAGGGAGAGAGTTTAGCATCTCATCAATGGAGATGGCAGAATTAAGGACAGAGCAAGTAAATCAGGAATTTGAAAGAAGCCAAAATTGGATGAATGCAAATATGTTAAGAATGTGGAGCTGGACAAAGGATCAAGGACCACAAATATATCTAAACGCAAGGGACATATTTTTCAATATATTGGTTAACTGAGTTGCATGCTATTTTACTTGTTCACAGAACATCACCGCAGAGAGATGGAAAATTATAATGTCTCTGCCTCAGAGGGTGGTGGAGGCCGGTTCTCTGGATACTTTCAAGAGAGAGCTAGATAGGCCTCTTAAAGATAGCGGAGTCAAGGGGATATGGGGAGAAGGCAGGAACGAAGTACTGATTGTGGATGATCAGCCATGATCACATTGAATGGCGGTGCTGGCTCGAAGGGCCGAATGGCCTACTCCTGCACCTGTTGTCTATTGTCTATTGTCTATTGTCCCTGCAATGCTCCCAGGCTAATGTTATCAGACAATCACTAATTTTACATAAATGCTGAAAAACTGGTGATATTTGGGTCAGAATAAAGGCAGACAAATGATTTATTCTTTTAGGTCAATGACCTTTCATTCATTTTGAATGCTGCTTGACCTGGTGGATAGTTTCTACATGCTCTATTTTTATTTAAGATTTCCAGCATCTGCAATTTCTTGCTTTTTGTCACCTTACATGATGCTTGGTGATGTATGTTCACAGAATCGCAATGGTGCACTGTAGCCATGATGATGTGATGTGATCTATTTCCCAAATGCAAAGGTATGCTCATTTCAACAGACAATAGACAATAGCAGGAGTAGGCATTCGGCCCTTCGAGCCAGCAACGCCATTCAATGTGATCATGGCTGATCATCCCCAATCAGTACCCCGTTCCTGCCTTCTCCCCATATCCCCTGACTCCGCTATTTTAAGAGCCCTATCTAGCTCTCTCTTGAAAGCATCCAGAGAACCTGCCTCCACCGCCCTCTGAGGCAGAGAATTCCACAGCATCACAACTCTCTGTGAGAAAAAGTGTTTCCTCGTCTCTGTTCTAAATGGCTTACTCCTTATTCTTAAACTGTGGCCCCTGGTTCTAGACTCCCCAACATCGGGAACTGTTTCCTGCCTCTAGCGTGTCCAAACCCTTAACAATCTTATATGTTTCAATGAGATTCCCTCTCATCCTTCTAAACTCCAGAGTGTACAAGCCCAGCTGCTCCATTCTCTCAGCATTTCCTCCCTTTTGCTCCCCACTTTGTTTTGCTGTTGTACCAATGAGGCTATTCTGCAGCTTACAAAAGAGAGATACCTACGACTCTATAGAAGTAATAAAATAAACGTTTAAAAGTCCACAAATATCAGCCATTTATGGAATTATCAGTTTGAAAGTGCTATAATAATATTTGAAATCAAATTGTAAAGGAAACAATACTCCGTGCATTGTAGAACACTGCTAAATTTGGGGATGAGGGAAAATTTAAGTGAACCTACTCTTCATCTTGATTTTCGCTATGGCCTCTGCCAAAAAATATTTTGCCTCGTCTGGGTCCAGGACTCTGTTCAGACATTTCCCATTCTTCTTTGTAACAAACTTGCAAGATTATCAATATCTTCCTGGAGAGAGAAAGGTCAGAATTAGTTGCCATTGAGAATCATGATTCTGAAACCCAGGTTGAGTTTTGTTTTGAAAGAACCAAGATAGGTTAAATGGGCAGTGGAAGAAACTTGTACTTTTACTTGAATCTGTGCTCTCACAGCCAGAGACCAGCTAAGCAATTTAGAAAAAGAGTATCCTTCTCTCTTGTGAGATTAAAGACCAAAGTTGGAACAGGAAGAGGGGAAGAGGGATTCTGGAGGTGTGCGTTTACACAGTCCTTTCAGGTGAAAGGAATAGAAGTGTGAAAACTCACACCTCCAGGTTCAGGGATAGTTTCTTCCAGGCTATTATCAGGCAACTGAATCATTCTACCACAACCAGAGGACAGTGCTGAACTACTATCTACCTCTTTATTGACCATCGGACTATCCTTGATCGGACTTTGCTGGCTTTACCTTGCACTATACGTTATTCCCTTATCATGTATCTACACACTGCAAATGGCACGATTGTAATCATGTATTGTCTTTCTGCTGACTGGATAGCACGCAGCAAAAACGTTTTCCCTGTACCTCGGAATACGTGACAAATAACTAAACTAACTAACTTCACTCTCCATTAAATTATGGAACAATTGTGTGAGCATTCATTGTAACTGAGCACTACATAGAAAATAATTAATTCTGGAGCATCAACATATCTCATGCAGCTGATAATACAAAGGGTAAAATTTGAGTTTGGAAAGGAAAGGTTTAGAGGGATAAGGGCCAAATACAGGCAAATGGGACTAGCTTAGATGGGGCATCTTGGACGGCAGGGATGATTAGGGCTGAAGAGCCTGTTTCCGTGCTATGTGACTCCATGACTTTGGTGACAATACAAAATAGTTAGAAGCAGATGGATAGCTTTCTCTTAGCCTCTCCACTTTCCATCCTCACTAAAGGCAATGCAAAGGATTCTAGGGTAAAGTTCCTATCTTACTGGTTAGTATCAGTACGATTTACTATAGATCATATACAGATCAGATGTTTGTTCCCTCTGCATTGTACCAGTAATGAATATTAAACCCAACATAAGAACATGTCCAATTGGACTAATATGACGTGTTACTTCCTACACAAGCTGTTCTTTCAGTTTTTGGGTAAGATTGCCAATATAGTACCAAATATTAACAATATTGCACTGTGGACCACTGCTTAACATAAACTGGTTTAGTATTAGCATAAGAATTATCACCAACATAAACTAATAATCAATGGTTTCAGCAAGGATTTGTTTTTTGTCACTGATCTCAGACATACTTAGCTACCTTCACATCATATCCCTGAAATATATCACTCTCCAAAAGCATGTTTAGTTGTTCAGGTTATAATCAGGGTAATTGTTTCCCAGAAATGCTGGCACAACTGCATGCAGCTGCTAGCAATTCCAGTATCAGGAATCTCAGGACTTCTGCACAAGTGTTCATTCATGGTGAAGTATCAAACATTTTGACAGCTGCTGTTTGGCCAATTCTCCAGTAAAGTTAACAGTATTAATGATTTAGATGAGAATATAAATGGCATTATTAATAAGTTTGCACATTGGTGGTGTGGACAGTGAAGAGGTTTGTCTCAGGTTGTAACAGATCAACTGGGAAATTGGGCAAAGGAACAACAGATACGATGCAGTTTGGTAAGTTAAACCAGGGCAGGACTTACATAGTATATGACAGCACCCTGGGAAGTTTTTCAGAATAGAAAGATCGAGGGATAGAAGTAGTGCTTTTTTTGTAGTCAAATAAGTGGTGGTGGATACAATTAATAAACACTAGACCAAGTGGGTCCCGTTGGGCCCCGTTCTCCCAACGCAATATTCCACCGCTCACCCATAGCCCCCAACTGCGCAGGTGCAGCTCATTTCCCCTCATCCCCCAACACTCCCTCCCCCTCCTCTTCACCTTCCCTCTTCTCTCCCCGCTCCTCTTCCACTCCCTCCCTCCCTTCAGTCACTCCCTACCCTCAGTCACTCCCTCCCTCCCTCCATAACCTCTCTCCCCTCCTGATCCCCCTTGATGTCATAGTGAGGTGGAAGCTGATGTTTTTTTTTAATGGAAATGTGATCCATTGTGATGCCATTGTGGTGTTGATCACTGCTGACAGGCAGTTTATGTAAATGAGATCCCATTGTTACATCATAGCTGCTAACTGCCACTGCAACCTGAAGTGATTTTTCTCAAAGTGGGGTTATGCAAAGTTAAAAATGTGAATAACGTGTAAAATATAACATCAATCTGAACGGAACTTGATGAAAACACACCACAGGACAATTGTGAGTAAGGTGGTCCAAAATTTGTAGCGCTATCATGTTCCATTTTGGCATAGTTCCGGGAGCACATGGGCACTCAGACAGACACGCACACAGAATCACAAACAAGATGAGAGTTTTAGAAATATATGGTTGCGTGTCATGTTGCCAGAAACCAAAATAATAATATTCAAGTTTTTAGAGGTGCCAGTATGCCGTACCAGTATGTACCATCACAAAATGAGCACTAGATATAAGTACAAATTTGCTGGAGATGGCAAGTTAGGCAAAGTAGTGAAGGAGTATAACATGTCTGCCTTCATTGGACAGGGCATTAATTGCAGGTACAAGAATGGAAACATAATTTTACAGCTGTATGGATGTTGCTGAGACCACTTGGAATATTGTTTATGTTTCTGGTTCCCATACTATGAAAAAGATGTAATTAAGATGGAGAGGGTGTAGAAAAGATTCACAAACATGTTGCCAGGCTGGAGGGTTTGGGTTAAGAGGAAAGAATGGATAAACTGTGTTTTCTTTGGATCAAAGGATGCTGAGGGGTGGTATCATAAGATTTATAAAATTATGAGGGGCATAGATAAGGTAGATAGTCACAGTCTTTTTCCCAGGGTAGTGGAGTCTAAAACTAGAGGATATAGGTTTAAGAAGAGAGGGGAAAGATTTAAAGAAGACTCAAGTGACAAGGGTGGTGGGTATATGGAATGAGCTGCCAAGGAAATTATAGAGGTGGGTCCAATTACAATGTTTAAAAGAGATTTAGAAAGGTACATTGAACTGAAGAGTGATACTGTCCAAATGCATTCAAATGGGACTAACACAAGAAGGCACCTTGGTCAGCATGGACGTTGGGCCAAAGAGCCTGTTTTTGTGTCTTATAATTCTATGACTCCATGAGTTGCATCGTCTACTTGCTGAACCTGTACTTGGCTACATGTAGCCCATGTTCAGCAATCGTTCTTTTCAATGAAGAGGAAAAAATGTGAAGAAGATAGTAAGCTTCAGGAGTAATTTACAATTCTTTTGAACTAATTGAACTATCTTAAACAAAACTAAGCATTTTTAAGTGTTTTCATTTTATTTTAACTACAATTTTAATACAATTTTTTTAAATTAATCTGAAAGTTTGAATACATACAAGAACTATTTTGATTGCTGGTGAAGCCTGGGATCATGGCTTAGCTGACTGTCTACTTTTTTTACAGCAAACTGGGTGATATTGTTTACACCTCGAAGGCCTTGTACTGTATAATGCTCTATCAATCATTTGTCACCAGCTTCATCAAGGAACATGCTGCTTTAAGATCTGTTCGGTTAAAATATGGACTTAACAGATGGTTAGAAGTGTTGCAAGTACAAACCAAAGAACTATGGGCTGGCGAGCCTAACGTCGGTGGTAGGAGTTATTGAAGGGGATTCTGAGAGACAGGATCTATCTGCATTTGGAAAGGCATGAATAGAATAAGTATAAGAATAGTCAGCATAGCTTTGTGTATAGGAAATTGTGTCATAAATTTGATTGAGTTTTTTGGACACCAAAATGAGTGATGAGGGCAGGGTGGTAGATATCGTTTTCATGGGGTTTATCAAGGCTGTTGACAAGGTTCATCTGGTGGGGTTGTCAGAAGGTTAGATCACATGGGATCCAACATGATCTAGCCATCTGGATACAAAATTAGCTCAGTGGTAGATCACAGAGTGGCAGTGATTGGTTGTTTTTAAGATTGAAGGCCTATAATCAGTGGTGTGGCATCGAGATCAGTGCTAGGTCCCCTGTTGTTTGTTATCTATATTGATGATTTGGATGATTATGGTGGTATGATTAGTAAGTTTACAGATTAAAGCAAAATTGGTGGTAAAGTGGACATTAAAGAAAGTAGTCTAAGGTTATAATAGCATTTAGATCTTGGAATAGTGGACAAAGAAATGGCGAATGAAATTTAACTCAGACAATTGCGATGTATTGCATTTTGGGAAGTTAAGCCAAGGCAGGAGATACACAGAAAAAGGCAGAGCCTTGGGTGGGTGTTGTGGAGTGGAGAGATTTGGGGTATCGTATATCATTCCCTGAAAGTGACAAGATGATGAAGAAAGTGTATGGCCTGCATGTTTACATCTGTAGGGCATTGATTACAGAAGTTGGGACATAACGTTACAGCTATATAATAGTGAGAATGCATTAGGACTATTAAGTGTAGTTCTGATTGACATGCTACAATAACAATATGTCTAAGTTAGAGACAGCAGAAAAGATTCACAAGGATGTTGCCAGAACCTGAGGACTTGAGTTATATTAAGAGACATGATAGGCTGGGACTGTTTTCCCTGGAGTGAAGGAGGCTGAGGGGTGACCTTATCAATGTTTATAAAATCATGAGGAGCATAGATGGAATATATTATCACGATCTTTTCACAGGGTACGGAAGTCTAAGACTAGATGGCACAGATTTAAAGTGAAAGGGCAAATTTTAAAGAGGCACACAGTGGTGGAGAAATGGAGCGAGCAGCCAGGAGAAGTAGTTGAAGCAGATACAATAAAAACATTTAAAAGATATTTAGACCAGTACATGGACAGGAAAAATTAGTGAGATTTATCAAACACAAGTAACAGGACTAGCTTAACTGAAAACGTTAGTTGGTATGAATGAGTTGAGCTGAAGGATCTGCCTCAATACTGCTAAACTCTATAAACGAGTAGTGAGCACAGATAACGAGTTGCTTCCAGGAAAGACTGAATGATTGTTTGTTGAAATAAAGACAGCATGAACAAGAGAGACATTATTTGTCATTCCACTGTAGCTTTGATAAACAGTTAGAATGCTTCTTTTTTAGAGTGTATAGTGATTTTATACAACCAAATTATTTTCTGGCCACAATCTGGAACTCTTTAGCTTTGCCCCTTTGATGTAATGATTAGAAGCAGACTGAACCATTCTCTCCCATATCACTCCATCACCTCCCCACCAATTCCCGTATCCCCTCAGCCCAGACTACATCCGTCCTATGAGCTTTCCATTGTATTTCTACAGGTCAGTCATGATTTTAGAATACTTATACCACCTCAGAAGACAGTTAAGAACTACATAAATTGTTCTAGATCTGTAGGACAACAGTAACCAGTGAGATGTTTCCAACTCCTGATAGGTTCATGGTCGCTTCATTAAAGCCTCCTTTCAATTTCAGGACTTAAAACACTGGATTCAAATGTTCATATATCATACTTCATACAAAATGTCTGAAGATAAACCCTCACCTCACCCCTTCAGTTTGGACTTGAGATTGTTGTTTGTTAACAGTACCCAAAAATACTCAATTTTTCTTATTGCATTTTATGGTTCAGGTTATGGTGCATTTGATTTGACAAAATACAGTTACATCAGAAGATTCTTATTACCTTTATCTGAATGGTGACTTTTTTCAGATCATCTTCTTGATCAATTGTAATATCATCATCGAAGAATATCTCTAATGGTGCACATGATGTCTGTATAAACTCTTGAAATGCATTCGTTTTCTTCTTACTGAGATGGTCTTCAACATACAGTACAATACTAGCTTGTTGCATGGCTGCATTAGCATTTGCGTTGTCATACACTCTGAAATAAGAATCATGAACAATTCACAGATGCTCACCCAGAATATCCATGACAAATACAAGAAAGCATTAGACAAAAGTCCTCGTTCTCCCCCTAAGGAAGTATAACATCTATCATGTCCTGAATTCTGCTCCCCTCACCTCACAATACCCACAGTTATTCATTAGAGGCAAAATTCTGCAATAATTCAAAATATCTGTTCATTCTGCCACTTTTCAATCCTATCCTTCAAAGACATGCATTTATAATGTCATCTTGTTGTAAAATCTCCCAAGGTAATTCATAGGAGCATCAGTAAACACAGAAAACCCCCCAACCTCAGAAGAACACACACATGCATGCACAATATATGCCCCCATAATTTAACCATTTACCCTTTTAACCTTCAATTTATTTAAATATAATTTTCCAGATGTTTTTTGAGAAAGTCAATTGACCCAAGGAATGCTTTCATTAAATGCATTGGCAGATATTTGGAAAAAAGTTGATAGCTCTAATATTCCATGATAAATTTGAATCTGTTCCCTAAACTTCCCAATTATTGATGGAATTCAAATATCCATCTAAAATTTCTTTTATATCTTCCCTACCATTTCAAAGTTTTACATTTGTGCCTCCTCATTTTTTTTCAGTCTACTGTAAAGAACTTCATCTCTGACAGACCTTACATAAATTGCCACATCATGATCAGTAGGAAGGAATGGGTGATGTTTTGGGTCGAGACCCTTCTTCTGACTAATGTCAGGGGAGTGGATGGTACATAGATGAGGAAATGCATAGATAAGGAAGTGTAAGGAGTGAAAACAGGACAAAGGGAATGGAGATTAAGAAAAATGTAGAATGGATCATTGTTAGTTGGGAGATGGTAACAACAAATCAAACACAGATAAAATGTATTCGGAGACAGTAAGACTGGTCGGAGAACTGGGAAGGGGAGGGGATGGAGAGAGAGGGTAAGCAAGGGCTACTTGAAGTTAGAGAAGTCAATGTTCATACCGCTGGGGTGTGAGGTGCCCAAGTGAAATACGAGGTGCTGTTCCTCCAATTTGCGCTGGGCCTCACTCTGGCCATGGAGGAGGCCCAGGACAGAGTCAAGTCAAGTCAAGTGAGTTTATTGTCATGTGTCTCTGATAGGACAATGAAATTCTTGCTTTGCTTCAGCACAACAGAACATAGTAGGCATTGACTACAAGGCATTCTATAAATATATACACACATGAATCAATATACTGATAAATTGCAAATAACAGTATTGGCTAATAAAGTTCAGTGTTATGTCCGAGCCAGGTTTAATAGCCTGATGGCTGTGGGGAAGTAGATATTCCTGAACCTGGTCGTTGCAGTCTTCAGGCTCCTGTACCTTCTACCTGAAGGTAGTAGGGAGATGAGTGTGTGGCCAGGATGGTGTGGGTCCTTGATGATACTGCCAGCCTTTTTGAGGCAGCGACTGTGATAGATCCCCTCGATGGAAGGGAGGTCAGAGCCGATGATGGACTGGGCAGTGTTTACTACTTTTTGTAGTCTTTTCCTCTCCAGGGCACTCAAGTTGCCGAACCAAGCCATGATGCAACCGGTCAGCATGCTCTCTACTGTGCACCTGTAGAAGTTAGAGAGAGTCCTCCTTGACAAACCGACTCTCCGTAATCTTCTCAGGAAGTAGAGGCGCTGATGTGCTTTCTTAATAATGGCATCAGTGTTCTCGGACCAGGAAAGATCTTCAGAGATGTCCACGCCCAGGAATTTGAAGCTCTTGACCCTTTCAACCATCGACCCGTTGATATAAACGGGACTGTGGGTCCCCATCCTACTCCTTCCAAAGTCCACAATCAGTTCCTTGGTTTTGCTGGTGTTGAGGGCCAGGTTATTGTGCTGGCACCATATGGACAGTTGCTCGATCTCTCTTCTATACTCTGACATCCCCATCAGTGATACGTCCCACAACAGTGGTGTCGTCAGCGAACTTGATGATGGAGTTCGCACTATGTCCGGCTACGCAGTCATGAGTATAGAGTGAGGTCAGTGAGGACAGAAAGGTCAGTGTGGGAATGGGAGGGGGAATTAAAGTGCTGAGTAACCGGAAGATCAGGTAGGTTTAGGCAGACTGAGCGGAGGTGTTCAGCGAAACAATCGCCGAGCCTGTTCTTGGTCTTGCCGATATATAGGAGAGCACACCTGGAACAGCGGATAGAAACATAGAAACATAGAAAATAGGTGCAGGAGTAGGCCATTCGGCCCTTCGAGCTTGCACCGCCATTTGATATGATCATGGCTGATCATCCAACTCAGTATCCCATCCCTGCCTTCTCTCCATACCCCCTGATCCCTTTAGCCACAAGGGCCACATCTAACTCCCTCTTAAATATAGCCAATGAACTGGCCTCAACTACCTTCTGTGGCAGAGAATTCCACAGATTCACCACTCTCTGTGTAAAAAATGATTTCCTCATCTCGGTTCTAAAAGTCTCCCCTCTTATCCTTAAACTGTGACCCCTAGTTCTGGACTTCCCCAACATCGGGAATAATCTTCCTGCATCTAGCCTGTCCAACCACTTAAGAATTTTGTAAGTTTCTATAAGATCCCCCCTCAGTCTTCTGAATTCCAACGTGTACAAGCCGAGTCTATCCAGTCTCTCCTCATATGAAAGTCCTGCCATCCCAGGAATCAGTCTGGTGAACCTTCTCTGTACTCCCTCTATGGCAAGAATGTCTTTCCTCAGATTAGGAGACCAAAACTGTACGCAATACTCCAGGTGTGGTCTCACCAAGACCCTGTACAACTGCAGTAGAACCTCCCTGCTCTTATACTCCAATCCTTTTGCTATGAATGCTAACATACCATTTGCTTTCTTCACTGCCTGCTGCACCTGCATTCCTACTTTCAATGACTGGTGTACCATGACACCCAGGTCTCGTTGCATCTCCCCTTTTCCTAATCGGCCACCATTCAGATAATAGTCTACTTTCCTGTTTTTGCCACCAAAGTGGATAACCTCACATTTATCCACATTATACTGCATCTGCCATGCCTTTGCCCACTCACCCAACCTATCCAAGTCACCTTGCAGCCTCCTAGCATCCTCCTCACAGCTAACACTGCCCCCCCAGCTTCGTGTCATCCGCAAACTTGGAGATGTTGCATTCAATTCCCTCATCCAGTTCATTAATATATATTGTAAATAGCTGGGATCCCAGCACTGAGCCTTGCGGTACCCCACTAGTCACTGCCTGCCATTCTGAAAAGGACCCGTTTACTCCTACTCTTTGCTTCCTGTCTGCTAGCCAGTTCTCTATCCACATCAATACTGAACCCCCAATACCATGTGCTTTAAGTTTGTATGCTAATCTCTTATGTGGGACCTTGTCGAAAGCCTTCTGAAAGTCCAGATATAACACATCCACTGGTTCTCCCTTATCCACTCTACTAGCTACATCCTCGAAAAATTCTATAAGATTCGTCAGACATGATTTACCTTTCATAAATCCATGCTGACTTTGTCTAATGAACTCACCACTTTCCAAATGTGCTGCTATCCCATCTTTAATAACTGACTCCAGAATTTTCCCCACCACCGATGTTAGACTAACTGGTCTGTAATTCCCCGTTTTCTCTCTCCCTCCCTTTTTAAAAAGGATACAGTAGATGAAGTTGGAGGAGGTGCAAGTGAACCTCTACTTCACCTAAAAAGACTGTCGGGGTCCTTGGAAGGAGTCGAGGGGGGAGGTATAGGGACAGGTGTTGCATCTACTGCGGTTGCAGGGGAAAGTACCTGGGTGACCAGGGAGTTGTGGAGGGAACGGTCTCGGCAGAAAGTGGAAAGGGGTGGAGATGGGAAGATGTGGCTTGTGGTGGGATCCCGTTGGAGGTGGCGAAAATGTCGGAGGATTATGTACTCTATACGACGGCTGATGGGGTGGAAGGTGAGGACAAAGAGGACTGTCCCTGTTATGAATGGTGGGAGTGGGAGCAAGAGCGGAGCTGCGGGATATCGAGGAGACCCTAGTGAGGGCCTCATCTATAATGGAAGAGGGGAACCCCCATTCCCTAAAGAATTAGGACATCTCCGATGCCCTAGTATGGAACACCTCATCTTGGGCGCAGATGCGGCATAGATGGATAAAAAGTGAACTTACTCCCTTCTTTTAATTCACTCTAATGCGTCAATGCTCTCTAAGCTACCACATCCAATTGTTTTCTAAGGCTTCCCAACATGACACCACCATGCAGTCACTAGAACAGAATGGACTGCTCAATTTCACAAGCCTGATTTGTTTGTAACAATTTTTCCAAGATAAGACACCAGGACAACAATAGGCCCGCACCAGTAGTTGGGAAAGATCTGTCCCTGCATCTGATGTGGGTAATTAATGCAAGACCACACAATATTTATCCATTATCTGGTACTTCTTTGGTCCTTTAGGAAGCCTCATGGAAGTGCGAGGATATATCCTGAATGAAGATGCTATTCAACTCCATTCCTGCCATGCGTAAGGATACATTTTATGTAGGCCATCTTCCATGTGATAGTACTCTTCTAATGGATTATCTCCAAACAGAATACCTGACTGTAAAATCTGGCAGTAAATGGTTGACGTGAATAGATCAAAACGGCACCAGTCGTAACATTCAGGAGAAAATTCTCTATTGACACTAACTCCCAACAGCTTTACCCCCTACCTGCCTGCCCTGCAAATAGCTGTGGAAATGCAACTCAATTGACAATGCCCTGTGTAGGAAGGAACTGCAGATGCTTGTTTATACCGAAGATAGACACAAAATGCTGGAGTAACTCAGCAGGACAGGCAGCATCTCTGTATAGAAGGAATGGGTGACGTTTCGGGTCGAGGCACTTCTTGAGACCGAGAGTCACTGGAGAGGGAGACATAGAGATAAGGAAGGGTAAGGTGTGAAAACGAGAGATCAAAAGGGACAAAGTTCAAGGAGAATGTGGAACGGATCATTGTTAGCTGAGGGGAAGCTGACAACGTGGCATACAATCAGTAAAATTTAATCAGGTGGACAGAAAAACCAGTCGGACAACTAGGATGGGTGAATGAAATGTGAGATGGGTGAGGTACTGTTCCTTCAATTTGCGTTGGGGCTCACTCTGACAGGGGAGGGGCCCAGGACAGAAAGGTCAGTGGGAGGGGGAGTTAAAGTGTTTAGCAACCAGATCATGTAGGTCTAGACGGATTGAATGGAGGTGTTCAGCGAAACGATTGCCGAGCCTGCCCTTGGTCTCACCGATATATAGGAGTCCACACCTGGAAAAGCGGATGCAGTAGATGAGGTTGGAAGATGCCCTATTGTTCCATAAGTCTCTCCAATTGGTGCTATGTAACTTTGGCAGTTCACAGTTCCATGATACAACAGCCAATGAGTAAAGTCAAAGAATAAGGTCAGGCCCACTTATTGTACATAATTTTGACATACATTTTAGAGGGATAGAGGCAATACACAGACAGGTGTGATTAGCGTAGGGCATTTTAGTCAGCATGGGTATATTGGGCTGAAGGGCTGTATGATTCTATGACTCTGGAAATTATACATAGCCAGGTTAATCAGATGTTTCTTATTCCTTTTTGGTCAATTCCATTGAGAGTTGTATGTCATCCACTACTTTTTCTCAATTTTTCTCACTGAATTTCCTGGAATTAACTGTAATGAACTGTGTTGATAGTTTGCACACTAGCGATGATCTATTGTGATGTGCTATACCATAACAGGCCCAACTGCTAAGCCTGGTATCCAGTAAACATTCAACAAGACACCATTGATTTGATCAGGAAGACTGCCTCTTCTACCCCAATTTCAGAATCCTATTGTGCTGCTTCTATTGCACCTATGTTCCATATATCTAATAGTACCTCAAGAGCATGCATTTACCCTGTAAATTACCAATAAATTTCAGAATTTTTGTTATGTACCTTTGGAACGTGTCTGAAAGTAATGCGATGAGAAGATTGATACACAGAATGCTCGACACACCGAGAAATGTTCCACAGAGCAAATATGCCATTACTGGATCTATGACATACATCTCATCAAATCCATAATCATCAACCAGTGTTATCCGAAATACAGTAAAAAGCATCTGGGGTATAGTTGCCATATTCGGTACAAGGCCTGTATGCAAGAAAATGTCAGGGAAAAAGATTATGTATCAGAAAATGCTGTCAACAATTATTTATGTCATCTGTGGCTATTCACTTATGGGCTTAGGTTCTCTGGTCCCATTCCACTAACATTGTTTTCAATTCCAAAGTAGAAGCTGCCGACACTGCTACAATTTCTGGTGGGTGGGTCATTGGTATTATTGGAGAGACGTTCTGTTCCAACAAAAGGAACTGAGGTCCACTAAAGCCTTATGGGAACAGAGCTCCAAAGTTCTGAAGGCCCAAAAAGACCTGCAACCCACAATGCAGCCCTAGGATTGGTAGCTGCTCCCCACAGTATATATGCAGGACACATACTCGACCCACTCCTATTCCAAGGGGCAAGTACGAAGGCGAACTGTGATAACGAACTCATGAGCCATGTCCTTTTAATTCAGTAGAGATCAGAAATACATAGAACCATTATTTCCCTCCACATCATTCCTCTCCCACTTCTCACACCCACTTCAACCCCCTCCCCACTTCAGATAAATTCATTGACATCTCTCTTATATCCCTACATTTTGAAATAAGCATAGCTTACAGGTGAGTCATGATTCTATAATGCTTAACAAACATGTAGTTTTCAGTGTAAAAGTGACAGGGTTGAAGTCCCCCTTTAACGTGCAATGAAGAATACATGTTAATAATCCTCTAAGGAATATTCACAGGGAATGTTTGTTTTGAGCCTACACCCTTCTGTAACTTCATCTGTACCTCAAAAAATATTCAGAAACATATATGGTTTGTTAGAAGAGACTTTATTCCTCCCAGGTTCTAATCAAATGATAAAATTCAATATTCATATAATAATCTGCAGGCAAACAAAATACTTACCTCCAAAGATTATCCAAAACGCACATGCGAAAGGAATGTAAAACTCTCCATAAAGAAAAAGGAACTTGAGGAGATCCACAATGATTTTTCCGAGCATCACTATAAAAGGTCCTAGGGCTCTGCGCCAGAAAAGTAATAATGTTACAGGATAAATAAGTATAAATATGTCATAGTTTTGTAGGCCACAAACTACGAATAACGTTGAAGAAGAATAAAGAGATCCAATTTATATATATATATATATATATATAATAAACACACACACCATTAGTGACCATAGCAGCACTAGTGACCATAGTGTAAGGAAGTATTTTTACTTAGGATTGAACAGCGGAGTAACATTAAATACATTAAATAACATTAAATACATTACATTCTATTTGGAACTCACTCGTGCCAGAACTGTCCTAGTATCCAAATATAAATAGGAATATAAAGGCACTGAGAATGGAAGGAACCAAGGGACTGACAAGGATTACATGAAACCTGAAAGGATATAATGCACGGAGAAAGCGGTTCTGTTCTGAATTCATTCAATAGAGATTGATAGTCTTTTGCACATCAAGGGAATCAAAGGGTTTGGGGATAATGCAGAAAAAATTATGTTGATCCATAATCAGACATGAACTGGATGAATAATGGAGCAGATGAACTTTATATTTTTTGCCCCTGACTCCGAGAGAAGCTTTCGAGAAAGTTGTTGCAAAATGAGGGAAAGAGAGGAAAAGTTTAAAAAAATTAATGTTACACAATTCTTTGTACCCATTGCACAACATTTGTCTAATTTTTGCTCCATTTCGTGAACAACACTTAAATGGGTGCTCGTTCACCTGATGAAAGGGGCCTTGTTCACCTTGCTTTCTTCCTCATGCCCTTTCTTCTGACTCAGCCCACCTAGTATTGTGTACATTGGTATAATATCTTTAAATGCCATATTTTAAAATAAATTTTGATTGCATAGAAGCAAATGTGAATGTGTGTCTACATGTGCAGCTGACAGTTGCATAGCAACCTTAGTGCTTGACGGTTCAGATTTTGCTTGGAAAAAATATTTTGCATTAACAAATGTGTTTCATGCATTTTGATTGACTAGTCAACAATGACCAGTGCTATTTTATGTCATTATGCACAAGTACAGTGAACTGGCACTTCTAAAAAATTAAAAACAAAATTTTTATATTTTTAGAAATAAAATTTAGCTGAGGCTTGATACTTAGCTAAGATTTTAATAAGATAAATGGATGCAGTAGAAACCATGGTGGAAAATTCCCCACATTACCTTTTGCATCTTGGAATGAGTGTTGCAAAGTGAGGGGAAGGGAGGAAAAGTCACAGATTTTGGTGTTGCGTCTTTCAAATGAAAATAAGTAATAAGGGAGTTCCATACCTGATTGCTCGTGCATGTTTCATGACTCGTAACCAAAGGAATATGGTTGTTACTGCACAAAGTCGAATATGGGTTGTATGAATAGTATCACTAGACATTGACAGATCAGCTGCATAAGTTCCAATCAAAGCAAAGAGCAACAGGTAGACCAACCAATCAAACAAATTCCTGGGAAAAACAGATAACAGTCATGTCAGTGATGTAAATCATCGTAGATGAACTATAGTCATATTTTGTTTAGATTTAAATTTGTGTTGCCAAGAGTCAACAGTGTTCGATTACCAAACTTGCTGCTGTTTTACAGGCCCATTAATGTAATAACAGAACAATAAATATACAATAATCAATAATACAATTTGCAGCCTTATAGTGCTAGAGACCCGAGTTTGATCCCGACTACAGCTGCTGTCTTACAGAGTTTGTACGGTTTCCCTGTGACAGTGCGGATTTTCTCTAGGTTCTCTGGTTACCTCCCATATTCCCAAGACGTGCAGGTTTGTAGGTTAATTAGCTTCTGTAAATTGTCCCTAGTTTGTAGGATAAAACTAGTGTACGAGTGATCGCTGGTCGGCATGGACACGGTGGACCGAAGGGCCTGTTTCCATACTGTATCTCTAAACATAATTAATACAACAAATCAATACTAATGATGAACCAGTCAATGCCCACCATTTTCTGTAGCCTTATATGCTCCTACGTTTTTGAATTACTGAGTTAGGTTTTGATACAACCAGTCAGTGCTCTGTAGAAGTTCAATAGAGTAGTTGGCAATGTACAAAATCCCCTCAGTCTTTTGTGAAAATAGACGTGTTGTTGAGCTCCCTTCATGATTGCATCATTGTGCTGGACCCAGGACAGTTCTTCAGAAATCTGCAGGCCTAGGAACATGAACTTGTTGACTCTGCCGCCGTTCAATCGATGAAAACAAATTCATGGATCCTCAGCTTTCCCTTCCTGAAGTCAACAATCAGGTTGTTGGTCGTATTAACGTTGAGAGCAAAATGTTGTTCTGGCGCAAATTAATTAAATTATCAAACTTGTTTGTCTATTCTGACATTGTTACATGTTATTCGTCCATCAATGAAGGTATCATGAGCAAATTTAAAGACAGGAATTGTATAGAGTCATATTTTGTTTAGAATTCAATTTAAGTGTAGCCAAGAGTCAACAGTGTTTGATTGCCAAACTTGCTGCAGTTTTACAGGCCCATTAATGCAATAATGGAACAATAAATGTACAATAATTAATAATACAGTGACTCAACATCTGAATCAATGGGGCAGCTTTTATCCTTAACACCAGCACTTATACAGGGTAGATAGGAGATGCACAGGTTGACGAGACCATTCTGTGAGTGCAGCCCACTGCCTGCACTAACACTGCCCCTGTGCCACATGGAGCCATGCTGTAGTGCAGGAGGCTGGGCTCCCATTGGAAGTCTTCCAAAGTGGTTCCTGATACAAAGCATACCAACAGGTGGGCACCCATGATTTAGGGCAATGGAAGATCTGCTCACTTATAATAGCATGAATTGGAGCACTTACCCAAGTTGCCACAAAAGGTATGGGTCGTGCATTCAGGTGTTTTTAACAATGTGATCACTTGTAATTAATTACTTCAGTGTCAATTGTCTGAGCATGTGGAATCTCATTCTTTCCGAATTTAGTGCTGGAGATTTTTATGAGCATTTAAACTGTTTTAATATAACACCTTAATTGCTCTCATAATCTATTTCCCTTTCCATTCCATTACTTCACTGAGTAAATGATCTCAATCCAACTTATATTTCCTGGTTGTCTCAGTGAGGATTCTGCGTTCGGAAGAGCTAGGCTGTTGTCTTTACCGCTCACGGAAGCCATGTAAAGTGAACTGTACTAGATTAGATCAAATTTGTTTAAAATCCTGCACCACTCAACAGCAACTGTTTGCTATAGTAACCAGAAGGCCCTGTTTCTCCTCCACCAACCTCAAACTCTACCCCTTCTGAGGAAACGTGCTAGAAACAATTCTAGGTACTAGGTACATCCTTCGCAAATGCCAAGGTCAATAGGTACAATGTGTTCTTGCAATTGGACATTCAAAAACCATCAATACCAATAAATGCACCTAATAATGCTACAGTAGCAGCATCAACATCATCCCAGGAATAAACAAAAAAAATAATAGCCACCTTTGCCATTTTCTGGTTGCTTTTTCCCCAATTACAACAGGAGTGGGCCCTTACTTTCAGCCCACAAATAAATAGCAACTAACTGAAGACAATATTTAATGACAAACTCATGCATATTGTACAACTAGAAGAAAACTTTGGTCGATACGCTTACCAAAAATCATTGAAATAGTGGGGATGCAGGTCATCTAGTGCACTCAGTTGCTTCTTAAGATATGACTCCTCCTGCCAATAGAGTTTAGTTTAGTTTATTATTGCCACGTGTACCGAGTACAGAAAAACCTTTTTTGTTGCATGCTATCAATAAACAGTTCCATCCTATTCTAGAATTTAGGGCGGCATGGTGGCGCAGCAGTAGAACTGCTGCCTTACAGCGCTTTCAGTGCCAGAGACCAGAGTTCGAACCTGACTACGGGTGCTGTCTGTACAGAGATTGTACATTCTCTCCATTACCGTGTGAGTTTCATCCAAGATCTTCGGTTTTGAACCGCACTCCAAAGACGAACGGGTTTGTAGGTAAATTGACTTGGTATGAATGTAAAATTGTCCCTGGTGTGTAGGGTAGTGTCAATGTGCATGGATCGCTGGTCGGCATGGACTCAGTGGACCGAAGGTCCTGTTTCCGCACTGTAAACTAAACTAAACTAATTAAGGATGAAATTATTAACACATGATGTGTTGAGGGTGAACATAAAATTTTGAGCAGAAAATTAAAAAATGAAAATAATTATTCTGAAGATAAAATACCCGATGACATGCTAGTTAAATGATTTAAATAACTTTTTTGAAACATATTTGTTTATAAATCCAATTCTATAAAGATGATTTCCTGCAATCTGTTGGTTTCACACAAAGATGTATGTGATCAGTGTGCCAGGATGAAACATAGATTGATATCTCCCAGATCTCACTGTTCCTTGGTTGAACTAACGGACCAAGAATTAAACAAATTATTTGGAATTAACCTTACTGCAGCAAATTGTTTAAACGGAATTACTTGTAGCTTTTCAAATGTTTAAGATATCATTTCCTGTAGAAAATCCATGATCTTTTGTACCTCTGGCCATCGTGGGTGGCATAAGTTTAGATCTTTCATTATTTCCTGGGCTCTCCATTCCTTCCAGCGAGAAAACTTTGTATTTGAAGAGTGGATTTCAACGAACTCCTCTGCAATCTGGTACGCAGTGAGCACAATGGCTACAGTAGCAATTAAAACTCTCCACCAGTCCTGTATTCATTCAACACAAGTGAAAATTACTAAATAACTAATAATTATGTTATTCCTCAGCTATGAATTTTCATTCATCATTTTTATGATATCAGCAAACACAGATTAAATGCCATACCCATGCAAAGCTGTATTACTAATGCTTTCTGATAGGCAATGTTACGAAGAGTCAAAGAGACAGACATAGAGCCACAGAAAGGAAATAGGCCATTCAGTCCAATTTGTCCATGCTGACCAATGAGCACCCATCCATATTAATCCCATCTCCCAGCACTTGGTCCATTGCTTTCTATGCTTAAGCAATTCAAAAGCACACCTAGACACGTACGGTCATAGTCATACAACATGGAAACAGGCCCTTCAGCCCACCTTACCCATGTTGACCAAGATGCCCCCATCTACACTAGTCCCAACTGCTCAAGTTTTGCCCATATCCCTCCAAACCTTTCCTATCAATGTACCTGTCCAAATGTCTTTTAAATGGTGTTATATTACCTGCCTCAATTACCTCGTTCCATATACCCACCAACCTCTCGTGTTCCTATTATATCTTTCCCCTCTCACCTTAAACCTTTGTCCTCTGGCTCTTGAGTCCCTGACTCTGGGTAAAAGACTGTGCATTCACCCTATCTATTCCCCTCATGGTTGTATAAGATCACCTCTCAGTCTTCTGTGCTGCAAGGAATAAAGTCCTAGCCTGCCCAACCTATCTCCATAGCTCAGGCCCTCGTCCTGGCACTATCCTTGCCAATCGTCTCTGCATGCTTTCCAGCTTGACAACATTCTTCCTATAGCAGTGTGACCAAAACTGAACACATACTCCAAATGCCGCCTCACCAACAACATGTACAACTGTAACATAACATCCAAATTTCTACACTCGAAACTCTGACTGATGAAGACTAATGTACCAAAAGTCTTCTTGATCATCCTATCTATCTGTGATGCCACTTTCAGGGAATTATATACCTGCACTCCGAGATCCCTCTGCTCTACAACACTCTCCAGAGCCCTACTATTCACTGTGTACATCCTGGCCTGGTTTGACTTCCGAAAATGCTACACCTCACACTTATCAGCATCAAACTCCATTAACCACACCTCAGTCCACTTGCCCAACTGATCAAGATCCTTTAGTAATTTTTGCTAAACCATCTTCACTATCTGTTCACTTTCAGTTCCTTTCATCATCACTTTGATCTATCTGTGCAGCCTGAGACTACCTGCCGCACTATCAACAACCCTGCCAATCCGAGTGCCATCCATGAACTGATCATGCCTCCCACATCCTCATCAGAGTCATTCACATTTATTACAAGCAGCAAGGGTCCCAGCATCGATCCTTGTGGGACAGCACTGGTCATGGACATAGAATTGCAAATCAAATCTCTATTGTCAATCTCTGTCTCTTATTCCCAAGCTAATTTTCAGTGCAGTTTATTAACTTGTCTTAAATTCCACGAGCTCTAAAATGTTGAACTAGTTTCTCATGCGGAACTATGTCAGTGGCTTTACCAAAATCCATGTAAATTACATCAACTGCCTTGCCAACATCAATCCACTTTGTTATCTCTTTAAAGAATACATTCAAATTGGTCAGACACAATCTGCCCTTGACAAAGCTATGTTGGCTGTTTCTGATTAGCCTCTTTCTTTCCAAATGATCAATAATCCCCTCCCTCAGAATATTTCCAGTACCTTCCCTACCACCGATGTTAGGATCACAGGTCTAGAGGTACCAGTTTTACCCAGTTGCCTTTCTTGAAAAGGGGATCAATATTTGCCATCCTCCAGTCATCCAGTATCTCACTTGTGTCCAGTGAAGTCTTTGACTGTCTCAGTCAGAGCCCCAGCAATCTCTTCCCTTGCCTCCCTCACAGCCTGGGATAAATCCCGTCCAGTCCTAGGGTTTAACTATCATTAAGATTACTACAGCATCGAGGATCACTTCTTTAATTATAAAAACCTGCACTAGATGTCACCTACACCTTCACTGAATTCCCCAATGACAAATTCTCTGATGAAAAGTATTAATTCTGGACTCACCTGAACCTGCTGGCTCCAGGCACAGATTGCCTATGTTGTCTTTAATCATCTCTACCCGTTCCCTGATTTTCCTTTTGTCTTTAATATTCTTGCAGAATTAGATTATATTTGGATTTGCCTTAATCCTGTCAGCAAATGATTTATTTATGTGATCCCTCTCAGCTTTCTTAATGTCCTTTTTAAGCACCTCCCTACATTTATTGTACTCTTGCCAGAACTTCCCCACCATTAGTTTCTCACACCTATCAAATACTTCCTTGTTTCCCTTTTGTCGGACCCTCAATATCCCTCACCACCAGGTTCCCTATATTTGTTACACCTGGCTTTCAAGATTCAAGAGAGTTTATTGTCATGTGTCCCAGATAGGACAATGAAATTCTTGCTTTGCTTCAGCACAACAGAATATAGTAGGCATAAATAAATACAGAACAGATCAGTGTGACCATATACTATTGAATATATATATACACACATAAATAATCAGATAAAGTACAATGGGCTATTAATATTCAGAGTTTTGTTTGAGTTGAGTTTAATAGCCTGATGGCTGTGGGGAAGTAGCTATTCCTGAACCTGGATGTTGCAGATTTCAGGCTCCTGTACCTTCTACCTGAAGGCAGAGGGGAAATGAGTGAGTGGCCAGGATGGTGTGGATCCTTGATGATGCTGCCAGCCTTTTTGAGGCAGCGACAGCGATAGTTCCCCTCGATGGTAGGGAGGTCAGAGCCGATGATGGACTGGGCAGTGTTTACTTTTTGCAGTCTTTTCCGCTCCTGGGCGCTCAAGTTGCTGAACCAAGCCACGATGCAACCGGTCAGCATGCTCTCTACTGTGCACCTGTAGAAGTTCGAGAGAGTCCTCCTTGACATATCGACTCTCTGTAATCTTCTCAGGAAGTAGAGGCGCTGATGTGCTTTCTTTATAATTGCATCAGTGTTCTCGGACCAGGAGAGATCTTCAGAGATATGCACGCCCAGGAATTTGAAGCTCTTGACCCTCTCCACCATCGACCCATTGATATAAACGGGACTATGGGTCCCCATCCTACCCCTTCCAAAGTCCACAATCAATTCCTTGTTTTTTCTGGTGTTGAGAGCCAGGTTATTGTGCTGGCACCATTTGGTCAAATGGTCGATCTCACTTCTATACTCTGACTCATCTCCATCAGTGATATGTGCCACAACAGTGGTGTCGTCAGCGTACTTGATGATGGAGTTCGCACTATGACCGGCTACGCAGTCATAAGTATAGAGTGAGTACAGCAGGGGGCTGAGCACGCAGCCTTGCGGTGCTCCCGTGCTGATTGTTATCGAGGCTGACACATTTCTACCAATATGGACAGACTGTGGTCTGTGAATGAGGAAGTCGAGGATCCAATTGCAGATGGATGCGCAGAGACCCAGTTCTGAGAGTTTGGTAACCAGATTGGAGGGGATGATTGTATTAAATGCCGAGCTGTAGTCAATGAATAACAGCATGACATGAGTTTTTGTTGTCCAAATGGTCCAGAGCGGAGTGGAGAGCCAGCGAGATGGCATCCACCGTTAATCTGTTGTGGCGGTAAGCGAACTGCAGAGGGTCCAGGTTTTTGTCGAGGTAGGAGTTGATTTGCGCCATGATCAACCTCTCAAAGCACTTCATCACCACAGACGTTAGTGGCACTGGTCGACAGTCATTGAGGCACGTCATCTTGCTCTTCTTGGGCACCGGTATAATTGATGCCCTTTTAAAGCAGGTGGGAACCTCAGACCTCAGAAGTGAGAGGTTGAAAATGTCCGTAAAAACTCCAGCCAGTTGGTCCGCACAGGTTTTTAGAACACGACCGGATATGACATCAGGTCCAGGCGCTTTCCGAGGGTTCACCCCTCTGAAGGATTTTCTGACGTCGACCTCTGTGACTGTGACCAAAATACCATCACAGCGAATGGGGGCTTGAGAAGGCACATCAGTGTTAACATAGAAACCTAGAAACATAGAAACTAGGTGCAGGAGGAGGCCATTCGGCCTTTCGAGCCAGCACCGCCATTCATTGTGATCATGGCTGATCGTCCCCTATCAATAACCCATGCCTGCCTTCCCCCCATATCCCTTGACTCCACTAGCCCCTAGAGCTCTATCTAACTCTCTCTTAAATCCATCCAGTGATTTGGCCTCCACTGCCCTCTGTGGCAGGGAATTCCATAAATTCACAACTCTGGGTGAAAAAGTTTTTTCTCACCTCAGTCTTAAATGACCTCCCCTTTATTCTAAGTGTGGCCCCTGGTTCTGGACTCGCCCGACATTGGGAACATTTTTCCTGCATCTAGCTTGTCCAGTCCTTTTATAATTTTATATGTTTCTATAAGATCCCCCCTCATCCTTCTAAACTCTAGTGAAACAACCCTAGTCTTTTCGATCTTTCCTCATATGACAGTCCCGCCATCCCAGGGATCAATCTCGTGAACCTACACTGCACTGCCTCAATCACAAGGATGTCCTTCCTCAAATTAGGAGACTAAACTGTACACAATACTCCAGATGTGGTCTCACCAGAGCCCTATACAACTGCAGAAGAACCTCTTTACTCCTATACTGAAATCCTCTTGTTCTGAAGGCCAACATTCCATTAGCTTTCTTCACTGCCTGCTGTACTTGTAAGGCAACTTTCAGTGACCGGTGTACAAGGACGCCCAGGTCTCGCTGCACCTCCCCCTTACCTAACCTAACCCCATTGAGAATAATCTGCCCCTTGCTTTTGCCGCCAAAGTGGATGAGCTCACATTTATCTATATTATACTGCATCTGCCACGCATCTGCCCACTCACTCAACCTGTCCAGATCACCGTGCAACCTCCTAACATCCTCTTCACAGCTCACACTGCCACCCAGCTTTGTGTCATCCGCAAACTTGCTAGTGTTGCTCCTAATTCCATCTTCCAAATCATTAATATATATGGTAAACAGTTGCAGCCCCAACTCCGAGCCTTGCGGCACTCCACTCGCCACTGCCTGCCATTCTGAAACGGACCCGTTCACTCCTACTCTTTGCTTCCGGTCTGCCAACCAATTTTCAATCCATGTCAACACCCTACCCCCAATACCATGTGCTCTAATTTTAGTCACTAGTCTCCCGTGCGGGACCTTATCAAAGGCTTTCTGAAAGTCTAGATACACTACATCCACTGGCACCCCTTCATCCATTTTACTTGTCACATCCTCAAAAAATTCCAGAAGATTAGTCAAGCATGATTTCCCTTTCATAAATCCATGTTGACTTGGACTAATCCTTTTACTGCTATCCAAATGCCCCATTATTACCTCTTTAATAATTGACTCCAACATCTTTCCCACCACCGAAGTCAGGCTAACTGGTCTGTAATTCCACGTTTTCTCTCTTGCTCCTTTCTTGAAAAGTGGGATAACATTAGCTATCCTCCAATCCACAGGAACTGATCCTGAATCTATTGAACATTGGAAAATGATCACCAATACGTCCACTATTTCTAGAGCCACCTCCCTGAGGACCCTGGGATGCAGACCATCAGGTCCAGGGGATTTATCATCCTTCAGTCCCATTAGCCTACCCAATACTATTTCTCTCCTAGTGAACATTTCTTTCAGTTCCTCTATCCCCTTAGATCCTCTGTCGTCCAGTACATCTGGGAGATTGTTTGTGTCTTCCTTAGTGAAGACAGATCCGAAGTACCTATTCAACTCTTCTGCCATTTCCTTGTTGCCCATAATAATTTCACCCGTGTCTGCTTTCAAGGGACCCACATTTGACTTTGCTACTCTTTTTCCCTTAACATATCTAAAGAAGCTTTTACTGTCCTTCTTTATATTCCTGGCCAGCTTCCCTTCGTACTTCATCTTTTCAGCCCGTATTGCCCGTTTTGTTTCCTTCTGTTGTCCTATGAAAGTTTCCCAATCCTCTGGCTTCCAGCTACTCTTTGCTGTGTTATACATCTTTTCTTTTAGTTTTATTCTATCCCTAACTTCTCTTGTCAGCCACGGTTGCCTCCTACTCCCCTTAGAATCTTTCTTCCTTTTTCGAATGAAATGATCCTGCGTCTTCCGGATTATGCCCAGAAATTCCTGCCATTGCTGTTCCACCGTCATTCCTGCTAGGATCCCTTTCCAGTCTACCTTGGCCAGCTCCCCTCTCATGCCTTCATAGTCCCCTTTGTTCAACTGCATCACTGACACTTCCGATTTAACATTCTCCTTCTCAAATTGCAGATTAAAACGAATCATATTATGATCACTACCTCCAAGCGGTTCTCTTATCATATCTGGTTCATTGGACAACACTAAATCCAGAATTGCCTTTTCTCTGGTCGGCTCCATTACAAGCTGCTCTAAGAATCCATCTCGGAGGCATTCTATAAACTCTCTTTCTTGGGGTCCTGAGCCAACCTGATTTTCCCAGTCTACCTGCATATTGAAATCCCCCATCAGAACTTCAGTCCTCCAGTACATCTGGGAGATTGTTTGTGTCTTCCTTAGTGAAGACAAATCCGAAGTACCTATTCAACTCTTCTGCCATTTCCTTGTTGCCCATAATAATTTCACCCGTGTCTGCCTTCAAGGGACCCACATTTGACTTTGTTCTCCCTATCAAAGCGTGCATAAAATGCATTGAGCTCATCAGGGAGTGACGTTTCGCTGACATGTGTGCTGCCTCCTGATTTTGCCTTGTAGATGGTGATTGGATTCAGGCCCCACCACAGCTGCCGAACATCCGTCTCATCCTCCAGCTTGGAGCAGAAGTCCATTTTGGCCTTTTTGATAGCCTTACTAAGGTCGTATCTGGACTTCTTGTAGTCCTCAGTATCTTCAGACATGAATGCCCGGTGTCTGGACTTCAGAAGAGTGCGGATCTCATAGTTCCTCCAAGGCTTCTGATTGGGAAACACTTGGAAGGTTTTTGTTGGGATGCAGTCCTCTACACATTTCTTTATGAAGTCTGTAATGACTGTGGCGTATTCATTCAGGTCCGAGTCCCTGAACATTGCACAGTCTACAGACTCCAAACAGTCCTAGAGTTGTTCCTCTGCCCCCCCCCCCCCCACCTCCCCGACCAGCTCTGTACAGTCCTCACCTCTGGGGGTGCGCTCTGTAATAGCTGCCTGTACTCTTGCAGGAACACATTGGCCTTGACACATGTGTGTTCTTCGTCCATGTTATTTCTGGATTTAGTTAACTCTGATATTTACATCTACTCATCCTTCCTGGCAGTTCAATCATCCTCTCACTTGATCTCCTTTGAAAGCTACGGGCAACTTTCTGAACATTTCAAGAAATAGTGAAACTTACCATTTGAAGGAAGTTCTCACACGTATTAATATGTTTTCTTAAATATTCAGAAACATCTTCTCTGAAGTACACTAAGCTTAAAAATAAATTTACCCATTCAAAATCCACATTTCATTGCATTTAATATAGTTATAGTCAATGAGGAAATAGGCCTTTTGGCCTAACTTGCACACACCGGCCATCATGTCCCAGCAACATTAGTGCCACCTGCCTGCATTTGGTCCATATCCCTCCAAACCTGTCCTATCCATGTACTGGTCTAACTGCTTCTTAAACGTTGGGATAGTCCCAGCCTTAACTACCTCCTCTGGCAGCTTGTTCCATACACCCACCACCCTTTGTGTGAAAAAGTTACCCCTCAGATTCCTATTAAATCTTTTCCCCTTCTCCTTAAACCTATGTCCTCTGGTCCTCAATTCACCTACTCTGGGCAAGAGAATCTGTGTATCTACCCGATCTATTCCTCTCATGATTTTATACACCTCTATAAGATCACCCCTCATCCTCCTGTGCTCCAGGGAATAGAGACCCAGCCTACTCAACCTCTCTCTATAGCTCAGACTCTTTAGTCCTGGCAACATCTTCGTAAATCTTCAATATCATCTAGTTATCAATTATTGCTTGGGTTAAAAGCAGCATTTCAAAATTGAAAACCATCCCTGTTATGGAACGAGTTGATGGGGATGCGGGATGACTCTTGGCATGTCTGAAATTTTATTTATTTGTTCATTGAATGTGGCTACCACTGATAACTCAGGCATTTATTATACCCTATTGCCCATAATAGAACTTTTAAAAGTTAACTATATTGGTAGGTCTCGAGCAATGTATAGCATACATTGGGTAAGTATAGCAAGATTCCCTTCACTGATAGACATTGATAAACCAGACAAATAAATTGGTTTCATGAACAAATGTAGTGGTTTTAGAAAATAAAAGACACAAGGTGCTGGCGTATCTCAGGCAGCATCTCTGAAGAAGATGGTTAAATGATATTTCGAGTTGGGAGCCTTCTTCAGACTGAATGTGGTGGTGGGGGAGAGAAAGCTGGAAGAGAGGTGGGGCAGGACAAAGGCAAGCAAGTGATTGGTGGTCCCAGGTGAGGTAGGGGGAGGGGTTTATTGGCAGATGGTTGGACAAAGGCCAGAGATGAAAAGACAAAAAGTGCGAGATAAGAATATTCGAAGAGGCAGCACAGAATGGAGCGGCAGGGTTGCTGTGTTACAGCGCCAGACCCCCTGGTTCGATCCTGAATCCGGGTGCTGTGTGTACGGAGTTTGTATATTCTCCATGTGACTGTGTGGGTATTCTTCGTGTGCTCTAGTTTCCTCCCACACTCCAAAGATGTACAGGTTTGTAGGTTAACTGGCTTCAGTAAAATTGTAAATTGTCCGTAGTATGTGGAATGATGCTAGTGTACAGGGTGATCGCTGGTCGGCGCAGACTCAGTGGGCCGAAGGTCCTGTTTCCAAGCTGTATCTCTAAAGTAAAGTAAAGGGGTGCGAATTGTGAATCCAGAGGAAGGAATATGGGTCGAAGGATAGTGGAAAGTGGAGAAATGGGTGCAAATCCAGTTCAGGCATAGGGAAGAGTAGGGGGAAACAAAAGTGAGGGGAGGGAGATGTTGGGGGAGGGATGGTGCTTGTATGTTGGTTACCTAAAATCGGACAATTCAATGTTCATGCTGTTAAATTTTAAGCTATCCAAGCAGAATATGAAGTGTTGTTTCTCCAGTTTGCATGTGGCCTCACTCTTTACAATGGAAGAGGCCCACGAAAGAAAGATCAATGTGGGGATGTGTAGGGGAGTTAAGCCACTGTCCCACTGTACGAGGTAATTCACGAGTTCTGCCAAGTTTTCCCTTGATTCAAACTTGGAGAATGTCCGTAGCGGGTCCGTAGGAGTTTGTGGATGTCTCGTAGCGGCCCGTACAAGTAACGGTAGGTATTAAAAAGTTGTTTTTAATTTCATCACGAGTATTTTTTTACTCGTGGACATTTTTTGCAGGGATGAAAAAACATCATGAGTTACCGGATGTCCCGAGTACCCACCGTTAGCATTATGAGCCGCTACGAGACATCCACGAACTCCTACGGACCCGCTATGGACTGAAGGGTCTGTTTGCCTGCTGTATGACTCCTATGACTCTATTAAAAAAAAAAAACTCAGATAATGTATTTAATTACGTGAATTTAAATTCTCCAGTTGCCTTGGTGAGACTAAAACTCATGTCTGGACCAGTTTCCAGGACATGTAGACTGACTTCTTAATTGCATTCTCACACTACACCCTTCCTCAGCCCTTCACTTTAATCATTCTAATTTATCAAACATTTTTAACTGTAGCATCTACATTTGGCATATGATTTTATTTTTAATTCTTTACTTTGATTTGAAAAAGAATGATTGAGGAATATTACCAGAACTCTTTCCACGTGTCCAATGTCTACAAAGGATAATTAATTCTTTACCCTTAAGACCTATAATTAAAATATCCCAGGATGGATGAAGACATAATGCAAATCATCACTGAGGTAAAATAGAAAAAAGAAAATGAGCTATCTCAGGAACAAATGAATTTGAAATTCATAACAATCTTTTAACTTGTGGTCAATTAAATTATCATGAAAATTATGGATTTTTATTATGAAAACCTTCATAATGGCCTTCAGGAAAGTCAATCCAAGTTTCTATGATTTGCTTGGCCACTTTCATATCATTATTGTTGATTTCCAATAGCTTTCAAAAGAAGGAGACACAAGAGACTGCAAATGCTGGAATCTGATGAAGGGTCCTTAGCCAAAATATCGTCTGTCTATTTCCCTTCACAGATGTTGCCTGATCCACTGAGTTTCTCTAGCAGTTTATTTATTGCTTTTTGAAATAATATGCATGACAAGGGCACGCAATTCTAAAACAATTATAGAAGGGGGGGGGGAAAGAAGGGGGGAAAGAAGGGGGGGGAAAGAAGGGGGGGGAAAGAAGGGGGGGGAAAGAAGGGGGGGGAAGAAGGGGGGGGAAGAAGGGGGGGGAAGAAGGGGGGGAAAGAAGGGGGGGGAAAGAAGGGGGGGGAAAGAAGGGGGGGGGAGAAAGAAGGGGGGGGAGAAAGAAGGGGGGGGAGAAAGAAGGGGGGGGGAAAGAAGGGGGGGGGGAAGAAGGGGGGGGGAAAGAAGGGGGGGGGAAGAAGGGGGGGGGGGAAGAAGGGGGGGGTGGGGAAGAAGGGGGGGGGTGGGGAAGAAGGGGGGGGGTGGGGAAGAAGGGGGGGGGGTGGGGAAGAAGGGGGGGGGTGGGGAAGAAGGGGGGGGGGTGGGGAAGAAGGGGGGGGGGTGGGGAAGAAGGGGGGGGGTGGGGAAGAAGGGGGGGGGGTGGGGAAGAAGGGGGGGGTGGGGAAGAGGGGGGGGTGGGGAAGAAGGGGGGGGGAAGAAGGGGGGGGGTGGGGAAGAAGGGGGGGGTGGGGAAGAAGGGGGGGTGGGGAAGAAGGGGGGGGGTGGGGAAGAAGGAGGGGGGGTGGGGAAGAAGGGGGGGGGAAAGAAGGGGGGGGAAGAAGAGGGGGGGAAAGAAGGGGGGGAAAGGAGAAGGGGGGGAAAGGAGAAGGGGGGGGGAAAGGAGAAGGGGGGGAAAGGAGAAGGGGGGGGAAAGGAGAAGGGGGGGGGAAAGGAGAAGGGGGGGGGAAAGGAGAAGGGGGGGGGAAAGGAGAAGGGGGGGGGGGAAAGGAGAAGGGGGGGGAAAAGGAGAAGGGGGGGGGAAGGAGAAGGGGGGGGGAAAGGAGAAGGTGGGGGGGGAAAGGAGAAGGGGGGGGAAAGGAGAAGGGGGGGGAAAGGAGAAGGGGGGGGAAGGAGAAGGGGGGGGGAAGGAGAAGGGGGGGGGGAAGGAGAAGGGGGGGGGAAGGAGAAGGGGGGGGGAAAGGAGAAGGGGGGGGGAAAGGAGAAGGGGGGGGGGAAAGGAGAAGGGGGGGGGAAAGGAGAAGGGGGGGGGAAGGAGAAGGGGGGGGGAAGGAGAAGGGGGGGGGAAGGAGAAGGGGGGGGGAGGAGGGGGGGGAAAGGAGAAGGGGGGGGAAAGGAGAAGGGGGGGGAAAGGAGAAGGGGGGGGAAAGGAGAAGGGGGGGGAAAGGAGAAGGGGGGGGGGGAAGGAGAAGGGGGGGGGGAAGGAGAAGGGGGGGGGGAAAGGAGAAGGGGGGGGAAAGGAGAAGGGGGGGAAAGGAGAAGGGGGGGGGGAAGGAGAAGGGGGGGGGAAAGGAGAAGGGGGGGGGGGAAAGGAGAAGGGGGGGGAAAGGAGAAGGGGGGGGAAAGGAGAAGGGGGGGGAGAAAGGAGAAGGGGGGGGAAGGAGAAGGGGGGGAAGGAGAAGTGGGGGGAAGGAGAAGGGGGGGGGGAAAGGAGAAGGGGGGGAAGGAGAAGGGGGGGGAAAGGAGAAGGGGGGGGAAAGGAGAAGGGGGGGGGAAGGAGAAGGGGGAGGGAAAGGAGAAGGGGGGAAAGGAGAAGGGGGGGAAAGGAGAAGGGGGGGGAGGAGAAGGGGGGGGAAAGGAGAAGGGGGGGGAAAGGAGAAGGGGGGGGAAAGGAGAAGGGGGGGGGAGGAGAAGGGGGGGGGAGGAGAAGGGGGGGGAGGAGAAGGGGGGAGAGGAGAAGGGGGGGGAGAGGAGAAGGGGGGGAAGGAGAAGGGGGGGAAAGGAGAAGGGGGGGGAAGGAGAAGGGGGGGAAGGAGAAGGGGGGGGAGAGGAGAAGGGGGGGGAGAGGAGAAGGGGGGGGGAGGAGAAGGGGGGTGGAGGAGAAGGGGGGTGGAGGAGAAGGGGGGGGAAAGGAGAAGGGGGGGGAGAGGAGAAGGGGGGGGAGAGGAGAAGGGGGGGAAAGGAGAAGGGGGGGAAAGGAGAAGGGGGGGGAAAGGAGAAGGGGGGGGAAAGGAGAAGGGGGGGAAAGGAGAAGGGGGGGAAAGGAGAAGGGGGGGAAGGGGAGAAGGGGGGGAAGGAGAAGGGGGGGGGAAGGGGAAGGGGGGGGAAGGGGAAGGGGGGGAAGTTGAAGGGGGGAGGAGAAGGGGGGGAAGGTCGCGGAAAATTTTTCCGCGACCTGGCTGAGGCCACGAGTATTCGGGAACTTTCCTCGAACATGAAGGAGAGTTCCAGCGACCTCATAGGACCTCCTAGGACCATGTGTCGACCATGCTGCGAGTTTGAAGGTCGAAGACACTCTTCTAAACTCACAGATTAGGTCGCCCAAGTGGGACAGCCCCTTTAGTTTACCATCTGGTTTGACCTTAGGCACCACAAAGTTGAGCGTTACTGTTTTAAGTCTGTTTAATCAATCATCAACATCTCAAAACCCACAGAAACTACAAAAAGGGAACCAAACTTATTTTTCAGCAAAAGAAATGTGAAAGTGTATTTTAGGTGAGAAAAACAAATTAAAATTAATAACAAGAGACATAGTGGCTAAGACAGTATTTTAAAGATGGCAACTGTTACTTAGACTTGTGAAAGATCTTCAAAATTTACATCTTTGAGGAAGAGAGAAGGACAAGATTTCCATTATGTCATCAGAGATATGGCAATTGATTGAATGATCTAACCACTTTGTTGCTGAGAGAAAAATCATTGCTTGCACTGAAAAGATGCAATTTTAAAGCCCTCTAAATTCCTTTATTTTTGATGTCTGAAGAGCCTTAATGTCCCTCCTGACAGCATCCTACAACTGGTCTGCTATGATGGTTTGCTTACATTCCAGAACTATACTAACTACTCAATAAAAATCATGAAATGTGGCCAATTCTTGTATAAACCCATCTAGCAAGGACATTGGGCAAAGCCCCCAAATCGTCATCCCACAATTC
>CM075977.1:31367664-31469066 GCA_038087875.1 Malacoraja senta | reverse complement strand
ACTTTCAGCAAGAAAAACTTCTGATATTGATGTTTAGAGATTGCTGAAATCCTCGGGCTAATTCTCATGGTTAATTATGTCCTTTTATTTGAAAAATATTTGACATTTTCTGCTAAAGATTGTACAATGATTGTTTCAGATACAATCTGGCACTGAGGTACAGTTTGGGCGCTTTGTGCTGTCAAGCATAATTTATCCAAGAAATAATTGTGTTGCTATTAGATAAATTCTGGTTCCTCCATCAGCAGAAGTTTTGAACTCAAAATAATATCTTCTGCCGCTGTAATTTTTTTAAATAAATGATTAATAATTTGTTATAATTTATTAAGTATCAGCCAATGGACAGTTGACACTTCATGAATGCAAGTCTCAAAATACAAAATTGTTACAAAACCATGATAAAATGCAAAGCCTTTCAATTAAATGAAAGTTAATAAAATGTTATTTAAATTAATTAAATGCAACTAAAATAATCAAATGACTGGTTGCACCTATAGATTACAAAACTCCATTCAACCCAGTCAGTAGGGACATAATGGGGGAGAGATGTGTCTTTGGCAACAAGTGCTAAGCAGGTGGCAATTTAACCCTCCTCCCAACACCTGGTTTGATTGCAGTTAGGTTTATGGCAACTATTCAGTGAAGGTCTGCAATGTGACTGTTATTGCAGGAGGTTGGGCAATTGTCTAACATGTTCAGCAACAGATGTCCCTTGATAATTATGGCACCGTAGGATGCAAAATACATTCACATGAGTCCTTGGTATTCAGCTGAGTCTCAGGCTGTTTGTGCGTATCAGGCTATAAATATTATGTTTCCCGAATTGATGAAGAGTCAGCTCACCTGAAGGTAGTGGTACCAGCATGTTTAACATTAAGTACTGCTTTCGATTAGGTCTGTCCTTGATAAGAAATTGATCCAAAGCTGTATATGCCTATGAGATATGGGAAGAAAGTTACTTTATACACTGTATGTTCTGTCATTACATAGAAGTCCTTATTCTCTTTCTCTTATTTCTCTTGGAAGATGATAGTATAAGTCAGTGCAAATCCATGGACAGCCTATTCTATCTTGGTCCCCAAAGATAGTTACCTGTGTACTCTTTAGGCATGGGGTGGTGAATCTATGGAATTAATTGCCTTGGACGGCTGTGGAGGCCAAGTCTTTGGGGTATTTTTAAGGCAGAGACTGATAGGTTATTGATTAGTAAGATTGTCAAATGTACGGGGAAATGGCAAGAGAATGGGGTTGAGAGGGAAAGATAGATCAGCCATGATTGAATGGTGGAGCAGACTTGATGGGTTGAATGAACTAATTCTGCCCCTAAGTCTTATCTATCTATCTATCTATCTATCTATCTATCTATCTATCTATCTATCTATCTATCTATCTATCTATCTATCTATCTATCTATCTATCTATCTATCTATCTATCTATCTATCTATCTATCTATCTATCTATCTTATACTTTTAAAACTCTCTGGCTGTCGTCCGTCTGTACGTCCGACGGCCTGCTTGACTTTGCCGCGCGGCCTTTGATACGGCCCCTGGCCCACACGGCGCGCGGAAAGGCCCACCTTTTTCGCCATTTCCAAAGAGATGACATTTATCTTTACGAATAGCCACTCCTGATTAAATTATGTCCTGTTTATGTACACTTTTTAAAATTAAAATCCATCCCCCCCCCAACCCCAATGTGATTTTCTCCGATTGCCTCCGATTTTCTCCGAAAACGACGCCATCTTTTTTCTCAGATTTTTTGAAAAACGACGCCATCTTTTTTTCACCACATTATCACCCCGGGCTCTGAATCACGTTCGGGGACAACACCCCTGGGTGTCAAGCACTTCCAAACCCCCCCACCCCCACCCCCCATGTGATTTTCTCCAATTTTCAAAGAAAACGCCGCATCTTTTTTTCGCCGATTTCCGCAGAAAAAGACGCCATCTTTTTTTCACACATTTCCTCAGATTTCTTTTTTTCACCAATTTTCACCCCCGGGTCTGAATCACGTTCGGGAACAACACCCCTTGGTGTCAAGCACTTTCGGGGACCAGACCCAACGGGTCTGCACTTGGTCTAGTATACTTTTAAAACTCTGTGTGTGGATGGGTGTACGGCATTTTGCCTTTGATTCGTTACTCCGCGAAAACCAAACGCAAAACGCAGAGATTTTTACCATTTCGCTAGCGATTTTACTTTTACATTCGCACATCCACTCTTGGTCAATTATTTCCCCAGATTTTGAGTAAAATTGATCACAAAACTCAACAAAACTCAATTTTTAAGATCTAAACGGCTCTAACCAGCTGCTGACGTCACAATGCCCACATGCCGACCAATCCAAGCCACTTCTCTCTCTCTCTCTTCATTTGGCAGCCCGGCTCTCCTCCACTCCCCCCCCCCCTCCAAGTATGCTCGCGCCACGCCTCACTCAGGGTCCTGCCCGCCCACCCACTCCACCCTCCCCCCCTCCCCGTACTCGGGGTCTGAAGCGCCGAGGATGCGAGGCCTCACAGTCTCTGATGGAGCCGCTTTCACCGACTTTACCGTGAGCGGCCCCCGCGTTTAACCAGGGCTCTGGGAACTCGGCATCTGATGGGGACGAGGAGGCTTCCAGAGGGAAGGCAGGGACAATATGGAATCCGGCAGCAGAGTGGCTCCGTTAATGGATTCATTCCACAGTGAGTTCAGTTCGGTAACAACCCCCCCCCCCCTCTCTAGAAGCGCCTGCGAGTTGGGGGCTATGCGTCAGTAGATAGGGCCGTTATGGGTTAAAAGGAGCAAATTAATAATATTAATATAATATCAAGGGGGTAGTTAGCGTGTGTGCGGGGGGGAGGTAGTCTGAGGCCGACGGCTGCTGTGCGGCCCTACCCCTCTCCTCCCCCCCTTCTTAATATAATATCAATGGGGGTGGTTAGTGTGTGTGTGTGAGGGGTGGTTAGTGTGTGTGTGTGTGTGAGGGGTGGTTAGTGTGTGTGTGTGAGAGGTTGGTTAGTGTGTGTGTGACGCCTCAGACCCAACGGGTCTGCACTTGGTCTAGTGAACTATAAATCTGTGAACTGCTCATAGACTGTGAACATCAGTTGGCCATTCTAAATGCATACATTTATCAATAAGGGCCACTAGAGATTGCAGGGAGATTAACAGCTAGTGTAGCATTTTCTTGCCCCCTAACTGAGTGCAGAGCAAGATACCAAAGTAGTAGCCATTCTAAACTGTCAATACTAAGTGCCATCCCAAATGATGGATTCCTACAGCTGCAACTTGCATTGTAGAAGAAAAACAGCAGTGGATTGGGAGAAATTAGAAATTAAACAAAGCTGAAAGAACGTGGTTGCATGGGGTGGTACAAAGATTGTAAGGGAAAAAGAAACAGATGCACTCATTGTTAGCTGTTAGCTGGGTGAAAATGAGAAGCTGGTCGCACAGCTAACAATGGCCTGTTTCCTTTATCATCATTACTTTTTTGCATATCTTTCATTCATTGTTCTTAATCCCTCTACATCATCGTCTATATCCCCGTTTCATTTTCCTGTGACTTTCAGTCTGAAGAAGGGTCTCGACCCGAAACATCGACCCATTCCTTCTCTCCAGAGATGCTGCCTGTCTTGCTGAGTTACTCCAGCATTTTGTGTCTATTATTCATCTTGCAATTTTTGACTGATTGTTGTTGGGGACAAAGTTCCATTTGGATATTGAGTGGTTAAAAGAAAATGCCTTGGGAGTCAAAGTGCAGCGAGGGATATGTACAGTAATTTGGTGTTTGAGGAGCAGACTGGAGTGTCCTTGGAGCAGTGAATGCTTCCAGCAGACTGGAGTGTCCTTGGAGCAGTGAATGCTTCCAGCAGACTGGAGTGTCCTTGGAGCAGTGAATGCTTCCAGCAGACTGGAGTGTCCTTGGAGCAGTGAATGCTTCCAGCAGGTCAATGGGACAGTAACATCCTGGCATTGTATTACAATTTTTGGGCAAGCAAATATTAAGCAGATGTTTCAAAGTACTCACAAGTTGAGGCATGTTTGCGGCCATCAATGTTAAACATAATTGACCTGTATTATCATAAGTTCCTGCATCTGCTTCAAACTGCAGTAAGAGTCTAGCTGACTCGGTTCGATCTGAAAGGATGCAGAGAAAAATTTAGTGACTAGAAGCATGTTAGGTGGAAACAGAAAATATTACAATGTATTTATCATTTAAATGTTTTCCCACTTTTGAGTGTTAGCTAATGAAAGTGTGCAGATGTTTTGTGTTGCCAGCACTAACAACTATATTACTCACAAAGACCTGGGAAGCAGGGCTGCTGATAGCACTTTTCGAATTGAATTCATTAGGTATTAAATTGCCTTCTGTATATTCACTTACCGATTCAGAATATGTCAGGTACACTGTTAAATGACACTTTCTTTAACAATTGCATTTCTATGGGCTCTTAATGAGAGCCCTCAGGTTACAAGCATTTGGACCAAACATTTGATTAAATTAAAGGACATGAAAGCTGCATAATTTCTGATCTTTATCTCTATCAGAATGGAGCTGTTACTTGTGCTCATCCACTCTTACAAATTTCACTCGGGTTCTGATCCATTCCCGCAACAAGGAAGAGGCAAGTTGGCTAAATAAGGATAGAGTGATACACGTGAAGAAAGTGGTCTGGGAAGAAAACAGAACAGTTTGAGCTCCTTTAACAACTGACAAATCATTGCAATATTCAATGGGAGAACACCATGAAACTCAATCAAATGAAAGTGTTTAGAAAATAGATACTATCTCCTTGCAGCTAGCAGAGCCAATGGTACATTCAGTTTGTAAGTTTGGGGATCATGCCCAAGAATCATACCAATGTAATAAAAATATGTTGCACATCTTACCAAGGTCTGTTGCCAGTTGCAGAGGTGTTCGTTGTTTATAGTCTCGAGCATTTATGTCAGCACCATGTTTCAACAGACAGTTCAAGGAACTTGCAGCATCATACTTCGCAGAGTAGTGGACTGGTGTCTGAATCATTCCAGTTGTCTTTGCTTCAATGTTCACTGTAAAAAGGGCAATGACAATTGTATGCAAACTCTTCATGTACAAGCCACATTAACTTTGCAGAATATTTTACTCTATGCAGCAGAATAACCAGCATATTGTACCATCACAAGAATTCAGAAATAGTAATCAATTGACTGTGAAACTAATTGATTGTGACTTTAAAGCAGAACATCTGTATAGATTAACATCGATGGAGATGGAGGTCTCCTTGTACTGACCTTGGGCCCCACCGCAGGGCGTGGACTTACATCGGAGTTGATCCCTTGCCTGGGATCGCTCCAACAGCGGCCTGCGGTCTTTACATCGGGAGCTCACAGTCTCAGGAGAGGCCGTGGATGTCGGAAGCTCCAACATCACGGAAGGTTTGACCAGCCCCGATGAGAGGTTCGATCGTCTGGCGCGGGGGAACTGACATCCCCCCGATGCAGGAGTAGATCACCTCGACGCGGAGGGCCCGCCGCCGGATACGGGAGTCAAGATCATCCCGTCAACGGAGGGCTCGAGGCCCCTGTCCGTGGGAGAGCAAAGGGAAGAGATTGAACTTTTTTCGCCTTCCATCACAGAGAGGAATGTGGAGGTGTATCTGTGATGGATGTTTATGTTAAAATGTGTTTTGTGTGTTCTGTTGCTTTTTATTTGTATGACTGACTTGTCAACGAAATTCCTCGTATGTTGCAAAACATACTTGGCTAATAAAGTGTTATTGTGATTGTGATTGGATATAGGACTACTGCACAACTGATAGTCTACAGGGCATGGATGAGCAAGGCATGTTAGGTTTCAGAGGTCTGTTTTTTTCTCATACTATGTGGCCATCCCCGGCATTGCTGGTGTTTTTTGTCTATTGCTCCTGAACTGAGGAGGTAGATGAATTAACTACATCAGTAAGTTTGGAATCAGACCAGGTAAGGATGGCACTGCCGGACATCAATGAACCAGATGAGTGTTAACAATAATGTGGTCGTTTCATGAGTCTGAAGAGGGATCCAGATCCAAAATGTCATCTATCCATTCCATCCACAGATGCTGCCTGACCTGCTGTCAGTCACACCAACACTTGGCTGATAGTTTCATAGTTACTTTTCTGCGGCATTTGATTTCTGAATCAGTGGTCCAAAATCCTTGTGTAGTCACTGAAACACTACTTCTCCATACCACATATAGATATCAGACTATGTGTTCCTCTGATCTGCCATCTTTATTCAAAGGAATGGACAATGCCCATTTTTAGAGGATGGACCCATCAAGGTTTTCTCAGCCAACAATCAGGGAAGGCATCACAAAATGTGAACAGTGCTAAAACCAGGTGTCTCAACAGAATGACTAATGAAACAGTTGGGTCAGCATGCACACATCTTCACCATGGTGTTGATGACATTCTAGAGAAAACAATCTCCCTCTGCTTCCATTAATCATGTACACATTGTAACTATATTATTACCACTTCTCCAGATATAAGTCTTACCATCACAGTCCAGAAGAAAGTCGACCATTTCAGAATAATCAATTGCTGCAGCCACATGCAGTGGGGTTACGCCATAGTTATCAGGCATGTTAACATTGGCATTCTTCTCGATCAAAAACCTGGCCACATCAGGGTGCCATGTTCGGGCTGCCTATTGGCACAGACATGAAGTGCAATGAGGTCATAAAGCAAATGCCGGCTTAAAGCAACAATGAGTGGGTCCTTGCTGAAGTCTAAGAAAAGATTATAATGCTGACAATATGATGAACAAGGCTATCCTTGACATACAAGGTTCAGCTCTCATTCAGTTAATTTCATCTGAAATATTAGCGTGATTTGCTGGAACAATATACTTTAAGATCACAAGGTATTTATGCATTATTGAGGTAATGGTTAATGATCATGTGCCCTTGCCAACTTATAGGAGTGGTTAAGGCTGACATAGTAAATCTAATTGAAATCAAATTGGTATACATGTTTCGTTTACATTGTTTTTTGCTATGTCTGAATGTGCAAAAAGCTTATGTGATGTATTAATACAACTGATAAAAGTAATTAAAATTAATGTAATCCATATAGGATTTTCCAGAATTTTTAAATTGCAAATATCACAATAATTCCAAATTAAAATACTGCAGATGCTAGAAATCTGAAATAAAACAGGAAATGCAGACAATGTTAGGCAGTGTCTATGGAGATAGAAACAGAGTTAACAGTTCAATTCAACAAACTTTCATCCAAAAAGTTGAAGGATTAAAGAAAAAAGTTTTAAGATGCAAATAAAAAGGATGCAGAGGAGGCAATAAAGTGGAAAGTCGGTGGAAAGAGTGGACAGGAGATAGCCAGCAAGAAATTGAATGACAGAGCCAGATATTGCCCTCTCTCTCTGGCTCCATCATCTATTTCCTCACACAATCAAGTCATTTGTTCTCCACAAGACCTACTTTGCTCCTACCCTCCTCCCTTTCTCTGCATTTTAAAATTTGTCATATCATTAACTGTTCCCAGTTCTCATGACAGATCATCAGCTCGCAACATCAACTCTGTTTTTCTCTCTCTATAGACGTTACCTGATGTTGATCTCCTGCATTTTCTGTTTTATTCAGTTATTGTTCATCACGATCATATGATAGGAGCAGAATTAAGCCATTCGGCCCATCAAATCTACACCATTCAATCATGGCTGATCTATCTCTCCCGGGGGTCAAATGAGATGGAGGAACTGAGTGAAATCCAGGTTAGCCGGGAAGTGGTGTTAGGTAAATTGAATGGATTAAAGGCCGATAAATCCCCAGGGCCAGATAGGCTGCATCCCAGAGTACTTAAGGAAGTAGCCCCAGAAATAGTGGATGCATTAGTGATAATTTTTCAAAACTCTTTAGATTCTGGAGTAGTTCCTGAGGATTGGAGGGTAGCTAATGTAACCCCACTTTTTAAAAAGGGAGGGAGAGAGAAAACGGGGAATTACAGACCAGTTAGTCTAACGTCGGTAGTGGGGAAACTGCTAGAATCAGTTATTAAAGATGGGATAGCAGCACATGTGGAAAGTGGTGAAATCATTGGACAAAGTCAGCATGGATTTATGAAAGGTAAATCATGTCTGACGAATCTTATAGAATTTTTCGAGGATGTAACTAGTAGAGTGGATAAGGGAGAACCAGTGGATGTGTTATATCTGGACTTTCAGAAGGCTTTCGACAAGGTCCCACATAAGAGATTAGTTTGCAAACTTAAAGCACACGGTATTGGGGGTTCAGTATTGATGTGGATAGAGAACTGGCTGGCAGACAGGAAGCAAAGAGTAGGAGTAAACGAGTCCTTTTCACAATGGCAGGCAGTGACTAGTGGGGTACCGCAAGGCTCAGTGCTGGGACCCCAGCTATTTACGATATATATTAATGATTTGGACGAGGGAATTGAATGCAACATCTCCAAGTTTGCGGATGACACGAAGCTGGGGGGCAGTGTTAGCTGTGAGGAGGATGCTCGGAGGCTGCAAGGTGACTTGGATAGGCTGGGTGAGTGGGCAAATGCATGGCAGATGCAGTATAATGTGGATAAATGTGAGGTTATCCACTTTGGTGGCAAAAACAGGAAAGTAGACTATTATCTGAATGGTGGCCGATTAGGAAAAGGGGAGATGCAACGAGACCTGGGTGTCATGGTACACCAGTCATTAAAAGTAGGCATGCAGGTGCAGCAGGCAGTGAAGAAGGCGAATGGTATGTTAGCATTCATAGCAAATGGATTTGAGTATAGGAGCAGGGAGGTTCTACTGCGGTTGTACAGGGTCTTGGTGAGACCACACCTGGAGTATTGCGTACAGTTTTGGTCTCCTAATCTGAGGAAAGACATTCTTGCCATAGAGGGAGTACAGAGAAGGTTCACCAGACTGATTCCTGGGATGTCAGGACTTTCAAATGAAGAAAGACTGGATAGACTCGGTTTGTACTCGCTAGAATTTAGAAGATTGAGGGGGGATCTTATAGAAACGTACAAAATTCTTAAGGGGTTGGACAGGCTAGATGCAGGAAGATTGTTCCCGATGTTGGGGAAGTCCAGAACAAGGGGTCACAGTTTAAGGATAAGGGGGAAATCTTTTAGGACCGAGATGAGGAAAACATTTTTCACACAGAGAGTGGTGAATCTCTGGAATTCTCTGCCACAGAAGGTAGTTGAGGCCAGTTCATTGGCTATATTTAAGAGGGAGTTAGATGTGGCCCTTGTGGCTAAAGGGATCAGGGGGTATGGAGAGAAAGCAGGTACAGGATACTGAGTTGGATGATCAGCCATGATCATATCGAATGGCAGTGCAGGCTCGAAGGGCCGAATGGCCTACTGCACCTATTTTCTATGTTTCTATGTTTCTCCCTCCTTACACCATTCTCCTGCCTTCTTCCCGTAACCTCTGACAACCATACTAATCAAAAAAATCCTCCTCATCTCCATCCTAAAAGAACGTCCTTTAATTCTGAGGCTAGACCTCTAGTCCTGGTGGAACCATCCTCTCCACATCTACTCTATCCAAGCCTTTCACTATTCTGCATGTTTCAATGAGGTCCCTCCTCATTCTTCTAAACTCCAGTGAGTACAGGACTAGTGCTGTCAAACACACATCATATGTTAACCTACTCATTTGTGGGTTCATTCTTGTAAACCTCCTCTGGACCATCTCCAGATCTAGCACATCCTTCCTCCGATATGGAGCCCAAAATTGCTCACAATATTCAAAATGTGGCCTGACCAGTGCCTCTAGAGCCTCAGCATCACATCCCTGTTTGTGTACACAAGCCCTCTTGTAATAAATGCTAGCATTGCGTTTGCTTTCTTTATTACTGATTTGACTTGTAGATTAAATTTTGGGGAATCCTGCACCAGCATTCCCAAGTTCCTTTGCACCTCTGATTTCTGGATTCTGAATCTACGCCTTTATTCCTACCACCAAAATGCCTGACTCCACACTTTGCTACACTATATTCCATCTGCCACTTCTCTGCCCACTCTCCCAACCTATCCAAGTCCTTCAGCAGAATCCCGGCTTTCACTGCACTACCTGCCCCTCCACCTATTTTGGTATCATCCGCAAACATGGTCACAAAGCCTTCTATCCCCTCATCCAAATCATTAATATACAACGTGAAGAGCAGCGGTCCAAGCACCGAGCCCTGCAGAACTCCACTAGTCATTGGCAGCCAACTAGAAAAAGCCCCCGATTTATTGCCAATCTTTGCCTTCTGCCATCCAGCCAACCTGATATCCATGCCAATATCTGCCCTTTGATACCATAGGCTCTCATCATCCTTAGCAGCCTCCCTTGTGGGTTCTGAAATTCTAGGTAAACAACATCAACTGATTCTTCTTTGTCTGTCCTGCTATTTACTTCTTCAAAGAATTACTGCAAATTTGTCAGACAAGACCTCCACTTCACAAAGCCATGCTGACTTCGGCCTATTATATTGTGAACTTCTTAGTACTCCGTGATCTCATCCTTTATAATGAACCCTAAAATGTTACCAACCAGCCTATAGTTGTGAAAGCAATTCACAAATGCAAGATGTCATTATATAATGTTAGCGTCATTTAAGAAAAGACAATAGGAGAAATGTATTGTTGATTGCTTGAACTAAACTGTACTACAAGTACTCCACTGTCTCCACATGCAATTGGAACCATGGAATGTCGTGATATGAAGGCAGTCAGTGAAAAAAAATGAAATTGCACTCACAACTAATTAAATCATATTGCAGAACTAAAAGTTGCTATTAAAATTTACTTTAATCTGTTATTTTAAAGACAGGGAAACTCACAAAATGATGGGGTAACGTAATGGGTCAAGCAGCATCCTGGTGAACATGGATAGGTGACATTTCAGATTGAAGAAGGCTGAAGAAGGGTCCTGACCTGAAATGTCACCTGTCCATGTTTTCCAGGAATGCCACCTGACCCATTGAGTTACTCCAGTATTTTGTCTATCCTTAGTAAAGCAGCATCTGCAGTTCCATTTCAAAGACAACGTACGGTTATTAGTAAAATGCGTTTTCTAAAAAAATAAAGCCATTTAGTTCCCTTTACCCCGTGTAAAACACCCTGTCCATATCTGTCAGTGGAATTGATATCTGCTCCATTTTCCAGCAATGTGTTCAAGCGCTCCAGGTCAATCTAAAAAAGGATTACAGACATTTCTTGATTATAAATATTAACATTGCCAAATAAAACTGATGCTCATCAGAAAGTTACAGTACATGCAGAGTAATGAATAAGTAGATAACTTATTGCCTTGTGTTTGGCAGTTTTGAAAATAATATTTTTCTCCATCTTGTTATAAATGCTATAATTTGTATTTATATTATCTTGCATATGAAATTCTGTTAGACCCTTCACAGATCAAAGTGCAATAAACGTTGCTATGGGAGCCATTCACACCCATAAACCTCTCAAACAACGGGCAGAGAGGCCAAATGTCCTCCAACCATCACCACAGCTTAGATGATGTTTTTGATTGGAAAGCTGATTACTAATAATACAACTGTTATATTTTTGTGATACACTTGTCCAATGCCACCTTTCTAACAACAGTCACTGTGCTCATTTCATGTCAAAATGTACTCAAATTGTAACAAAAAGACTCACAACTATATACTTTTAACCTAACAGTCCTATATTGCACATCCAAACTGTTTAATAGAATCAAAGCAATAGTTTAAACAGTCACATAACCTAGTAAAGGAATAATTTAGTTATTTTTTATTATATCAAGAGCCAATGTCTTGGTCTATACTGGATTGTGTTTTACCCATTGCACTATTAGTGGAATACTTTTAAATCAGTGTTGATGAGGTGGCCTCTCCATAATGATATTATTAGCAAACACCAAATGCATTCAGCATTGAAACACTGAAATATTCTGCCATGCACCAGCAACTGAAAACTGCAGAATAAAAAGGGATAGACACAAAATGCTGGCGTACCCAGGCAGCATCTCTGGAGAGAAGGAATGATTGACATATTGTGTCGAGACCCTTCAGAGAAAATGGGATAACCGCCAGCACCCAAGGAGCCAGAAACGTAAAGGCTGTGTGGTGTGGGACCAATGCTGCCTCATACAGCAAGGAGGCAATCAGAGGTCTGCAAGACCCCTAAGGTGTTGAATGAAACTCAGACAGGTTAGCCAATACAAAATAAGCCTTTTGGAAAAATATCTGAAGAATAAATAATTAATATAAATCAAATGGAAGGCAAGTTCTACCTAATCTTAATTAAATAAAACTGTGGCAGATGTTGAAAATCTGAAACAAATGCCAGAAATGCAAGTTCTGACAAAGGTTTCGCTGATCAGAAATGGTGGCTTTGTTTCTCTCTCCACATATGCTGCCTTATCCAATAAGATTTTTGAGAACTTTCTGCTTTTGTAACATGGGTTAAAATTGCCTCCTACAGTATGTTTTTCATGTGACACTTAATCCACTACGTCTGATTCACCAACTAAAAGTACAACCACTTGGATGCAACCACTCGGGTACACTGAAGACATTTTTTACTGCCTTAAAGGACCCAATGTGATTACACCAGATAATAATCCCTCTAACTGTATTCTGCATTCATATGGGACCCATTGTGATCAGGTCCAGATGCATAGGAACTATCTTTTAAGGCCAGGGCTGTGAGCTCTGATTGATGATAGGAGAAATTGATGGTGTTGTGAGAAAGCCTAGCTCTCAAAACTCTGTCGACAGCTACTACCATTCATGAAATCCGTCTCAGCTATTCCCACATTCAGAAACATTTAAAAACTGAAAATGAAGAAAATAATATTTTTTATAATAAAAGGAACAAAAATGCTTCAAAATGATTAAATCTATGCAAATAAATTAAAATAATTTAATAAAGAAGTTTACCTTCCCCTTTTCTTTCATTCCCAGAACCCTACAATCCTCTGAATGGAAATATGGGGAAAATAAATTACACAAAAAATTATTAGGGAATGGAATTGCTATATTTAAGAGGGAGTGCTATATTTAAGAGGGAATGCTATATTTAAGAGGGAGTTAGATGAGGCCCTTGTGGCTAAAGGGATCAGGGGGTATGGAGAGGGCAGGGATGGGATACTGAGTTGGATGATCAGCCATATAACCATATAATAACCATATAACCATAACAGCACGGAAACAGGCCATCTCGGTCCTTCAAGTCCGTGCCGAACATTTAAATTTTTTTTTTTTAAATTAAAAATAAATACTTCCCCCTAGTCCCATCTACCTGCACTCAGACCATAACCCTCCATTCCTTTCCCGTCCATATACCCATCCAATCTATTTTTAAAGGATAACATCGAACCTGCCTCCACCACTTCCACTGGAAGCTCATTCCACACAGCTACCACTCTCTGAGTAAAGAAGTTCCCCCTAATGTTCCCCCTAAACTTCTGTCCCTTAATTCTCAAGTCATGTCCCCTTGTTTGAATCTTCCCTACTCTCAATGGGAAAAGCTTATCCACGTCCACTCTGTCTAACCCGCTCATAATTTTAAAGACCTCTATCAAGTCCCCTCTTAACCTTCTGCGCTCCAAAGAATAAAGACCTAACTTGTTCAACCTTTCTCTGTAACTTAGTTGCTGAAACCCAGGCAACATTCTAGTAAATCTCCTCTGTACTCTCTCTATTTTGTTGACATCCTTCCTATAATTAGGCGACCAAAATTGTACTCCATACTCCAGAATTGGCCTCACCAATGCCTTGTACAATTTTAACATTACATCCCAACTTCTATATTCAATGCTCTGATTTATAAAGGCCAGCACACCAAAAGCTTTCTTTACCACCCTATCTACATGAGATTCCACCTTCAGGGAACTATGCACAGTTATTCCTAGATCCCTCTGTTCAACTGCATTCCTCAATTCGCTACCATTTACCGTGTACGTCCTATTTTGATTTGTCCTGCCGATATGTAGCACCTCACATTTGTCAGCATTAAACTCCATCTGCCATCTTTCAGCCCACTCTTCCAAATGGCCTAAATCTCTCTGTAGACTTTGAAAATCTACTTCATTATCCACAACACCACCTATCTTAGTATCATCTGCATACTTACTAATCCAATTTTCCACACCTTCATCCAGATCATTGATGTACATGACAAACAACAGTGGACCCAACACAGACCCCTGAGGCACCCCACTAGTCACCGGCCTCCAACCTGACAAACAGCCATCCACCATTACTCTCTGGCATCTCCCATTCAGCCACTGTTGAATCCATCTTGCTACTCCACCATTAATACCCAACAATTGAATCTTCTTAACCAACCTTCCATGAGGAACCTTGTCAAAGGCCTTACTGAAGTCCATATAGACAACATCCACTGCTTTACCCTCATCAATTTCCCTGGTAACCTCTTCGAAAAATTCAAGAAGATTAGTCAAGCATGACCTTCCAGGCACAAATCCATGTTGACTGTTCCTAATCAGACCCTGCTTATCCAGATGCTTATATATATTATCTTTAAGTATCCTTTCCATTAATTTGCCCACCACTGACGTCAAACTAACAGGTCTATAATTGCTAGGTTTACTCTTCGAACCCTTTTTAAACAACGGAACAACATGCGCAGTACGCCAATCCTCCGGCACTATCCCCGTTTCTAATGACATTTGAAATATTTCTGTCATAGCCCCTGCTATTTCTACACTAACTTCCCTCAATGTCCTAGGGAATATCCTGTCAGGACCTGGAGACTTATCCGTTTTCATATTTTTCAAAAGTGTCCGCACCTCCTCTTCTTTGAATTTCACAGTTTCCATTGCTACTCTGCTCGTTTCCCTTACCTCACATAATTCCATATCCTTCTCCTTCGTGAATACCGAAGAAAAGAAATTGTTCAATATCTCCCCCATCTCTTTTGGCTCTGCAGATAGCTGTCCACTCTGACTCTCTAATGGACCGATTTTATTCCTTGTTATCCTTTTGCTATTAATATAGCTGTAGACACCCTTTGGATTTACTTTCACCTTACTTGCCAAAGCAACCTCATATCTTCTTTTAGCTTTTCTAATTTCTTTCTTAATATTATTTTTACATTCTTTATACTCCTCAAACACCTCATTTACTCCATGCTGCCTATAATTATTGTAGATCTCTCTCTTTTTCCGAACCAAGTGTCCAATTTCCCTTGAAAACCAAGGCTCTTTCCATTTTTTACTATTTCCTTTCAACCGAACAGGGACATAAAGATTCTGTACTCTTAAAATTTCACCTTTAAATGTCCTCCATTTTTCTTCTACATCCTTCCCATAAAACAACATGTCCCAATTCACTCCTTTTAAATCCTTTCGCATCTCCTCAAAGTTAGCCTTTCTCCAAACAAAAATCTCAACCCTAGGTCCAGTTCTGACTCTCTCCATAATTATATTGAAACTAATGGCATTGTGATCACTGGACCCGAAGTGCTCCCCGACGCATACCTCCGCCACCTGCCCTGTCTCATTTCCTAACAGGAGGTCCAGCACTGCCCCTTCTCTAGTGGGTACCTCTATGTATTGCTGCAAAAAACTATCTTGCACACATTTTACAAACTCCAAACCATCCAGCCCTTTTACAGAATGTGTTTCCCAGTCTATGTGTGGAAAATTGAAATCTCCCACAATCACTACCTTGTGCTTACTACTAATATCTGCTATCTCCTTACATATTTGCTCTTCCAATTCTCGCTCCCCATTTGGCGGTCTATAATACACCCCTATAAGTGTTGCTACACCTTTCCCATTTCTCAGTTCCACCCAAATAGCCTCCCTAGACGAGCCTTCTAATCTATCCTGCCAAAGCACTGCTGTAATATCTTCCTTGACAAGCAATGCAACACCCCCACCTCTTGCCCCTCCAATTCTATCACCCCTGAAGCAACGAAATCCTGGAATATTTATTTGCCAATCACAGCCCTCCTGCAACCATGTTTCACTGATCGCCACAACATCATACTTCCAGGTGTCAATCCAGGCTCTAAGCTCATCCACCTTTCTTACAATGCTCCTAGCATTAAAATATACACATTTAAGAAACCCACCACCACTTATTCTCTGTTTATTATCTTTTTCTTCTTTCTCCCCTACATTTTGGGTCCGAGTGCTTCCCTTCACTGCCTCCTGCCTCCCACATTTTCCACTAGCTTTCTCTATTTGAGTCCCTCCCCCCAACCGTTCTAGTTTAAAGTCTCCCCAGTAGCCTTTGCAAATCTCCCCGCCAGGATATTGGTCCCCCTCGGGTTCAAGTGCAACCCGTCCTTTCTGTACAGGTCACTCCTTCCCCAAAAGAAGTCCCAATGATCCAGAAATTTGAATCCCTGCCCGCTGCACCAGTTCCTCAGCCACGCATTTATCCTCCACCTCACTCCATTCCTACTCTCACCGTCACGTGGCACAGGTAGTAATCCTGAGATTGTTACCTTTGTAGACCTTCTCCTTAACTCTCCTCCCAACTCCTTAAATTCTCCTTTCAAGACCTCTTCTCTTTTTCTACCTATGTCATTGGTACCTATATGTACCACAACCTCAGGCTCCTCTCCCTCCGATTTCAGGATATCTTGGACGCGTTCAGACACATCCCTGACCCTCGCACCAGGGAGGCAAACTACCATTCGGGTCTCCTGACTGCGTCCACAGAATCGCCTATCCGACCCCCTAACCATAGAGTCCCCTATTACTATTGCCCTCCTCTTCTTTTCCCTACCCTTCTGAGCAATAGGGCTGGTCTCTGTGCCGGAGGCCCGGCCGCTGTTGCTACCCGCAGGAAGGCTGTCCCCCTCAACAGTACTCAAACAGGAGTACTTATTTTCAAGGTGTACAGCCACCGGGGTACTCACTAGTCCCTGCCTCTGCCCCTTGACCTTCCTAACCGTGACCCACTTGTCTGCCTCCCGTGGTCTTGGAGTGGCCACCTCCCTATAACTCTTTTCTATGACCTCCTCACTCTCCCTGATCAGACAGTGGTCATCGAGCTGCTGCTCCAGGTTCCTAACACGGTCCCTTAGGAACCCCATCTCTACGCACCTGACACAGATGTGAACGTCTGTAGGGGTATCAGACTCCATGACCTCCCACATCTGACATCCAGAACAGTAAACTGCCCTGGCCCTCATACTCCCCCCTTACCCTGGATACAATACAAAAACTGGTGGAGGAAATCAGCAGGGATCTGACTCCCAATCAGCTGCTTTCTCTTGGTCCTCTTCCACCAATCAGCGGCTTCCTCACTTATAGGAAACTTGAATGGAACGTTGCAGTTTTGGTCGCTGCTCCTCCTTCTGCAACGGTCCCTGGGCGTCTGGAAAGCAAAGCCCCGCGCTGTTTAACTACTCCCTACCCGGACGCTGCTCCTCCTTCTGCAACGGTCCCTGGGCGTCTGGAAAGCAAAGCCCCGCGCGGTTTAACTACTCCCTACCCGGACGCTGTTCCTCCTTCTGCAACGGTCCCTGGGCGTCTGGAAAGCAAAGCCCCACGCTGTTTAACTACTCCCTACCCGGACGCTGCTCCTCCTTCTGCAACGGTCCCTGGGCGTCTGGAAAGCAAAGCCCCGCGCTGTTTAACTACTCCCTACCCGGATGCTGCTCCTCCTTCTGCAACGGTCCCTGGGCGATATAAACCATGATCATATCAAATGGCGGTGCAGGCTCGAAGGGCCGAATGGCCTACTCCTGCACCTATTTTCTATGTTTCTATGTTTCTATTCAGCTAGAACGGCCTCAATGGGCCGAACTGCTGCCTTTCATAATGTAAGAAAAGATGATGATCTCTTATATTGATGGCCTCTAGTTATGCGGTTCCCTTGGAGAAAATATTCTGTCTGGATCCCCTCTATCAAAACATTGCATCATTTTGAAGACCTTTTTATTGGGATTCCTCAACCTTTGTTCAAGAAAAAAGATATTCTTCCTGATTACCTATTCCTGATATGTACACTCTTGCATTTCTGATATCCTCCTCATAACATCTTGCTATTTTCATAAATTAAAATGCCCAGTGAAATACCACAATCTAATCAGGACAGTCAACTCCCATAGAGGGTGGCCTTTAGTGTGCCAGTGGTCATTTTGTCTGTTGTTAATGACCAATACACAAGGAATCAGTCAGGTTGTTAAACATTCTGTCCTTCTCTCATTTTAACTGTAAAGCTAAACGAGCTGGGCTTGATTAAGACAAGAAGAAAGATTGTTAACTTTGGGAAAGAACATATTGCAATCATGTTTAATGGTTCTATTGCACCAAAATCATTTTCCAACATATAACATAAAATACTTTCACAAGTCAATCGTCAAAATACCTGGCTGTTATTGCCCCTCTTTGATATTGTAATGAAATACTGAAGGAAAGCTACAGTGGGTGAAGCACTGGTGCTTTTTTGCTCAGCATTTGCTTCTGCAGGTTGATTCACTGTTGGAATTTGTTGTGTTGCATCTGTATTTCTCTTCAAGCCAATGTATGTGGCAGAATCCGTTGATTCTGGGAATCAAATGAAAAGATTAAACAGTATCTGTTTTCTTCATGATTGTCATAGCAATGTAGTATAACATTTATTTTAACCGGTCTACAAAGCAAGATCAGAGAGGTTTTTTTGTTTATTTGTTCGTGGGATGGGTATATTTATCATCCACATCCAATTGCCCCTCAACTGAGCAGCTTAAGAATCAACCACATTAGTGGGCCTGGAATCGCATGGAGTCCGAATTAGATAAAGTTTGCAGATTTCCTTTCCTGCAGGACAATAGTGAGAAACATACGTTTTTTTCAGCAACAATTTAGTAGTTTCACGGTTAAAGATTGTTAGAGATTATGGAGATTAACGTCTACTTTATATCTAAAAATCTAGATTTTAATTTATTATTTGAATTTAAAGTCCCCAGCTGCCATGGTGATATCTGGGTCAACGGGCCAGAACTCTGGTGCTGATGCAGTAGCTTATGCATTGATATGGAAAGAATTTCATATCCAAAAAATGGTTAAAGTATACTGCGAGTAAAGCAAAATATGGAAGTCTTATAAAAGTCAGTGGAGGACAACTGAATGAAGGCATGAGTGGCAGGGCAATATGTTAAAGACATGGTTGGTCGAGGATCTGAAAATATAGTTATGGTCAAAATTTACTGATGTAGCTTCAACAGCCAGTACATTTTGACTACAGAATTCCCAACTAGTGCAGTTAAAGAGGTATTTGCCTACATTGATACCAAAAATAACAATAAAATTCACCTGTAATTCCCAAAGAAAGGAAAAAATAGAATGTTCATTAATGTTTCAGCTGCTCAACAAATCAGATACCTATTAAAAGTCTGATCTTGGATGTGTGTGTGTTTGTGCGTGTGTATTTGTTTGTTCATCGCGAAGAAATGACACGGTAACGGTAACATTTTTACATATTCCGGTAGAGATTTTTCCTGTGGAGTCCAAATCTACTTATCTGAAAGTTTCAGCCTTTATTTCTCGACTTATTACTGAAAATGTTTTAAAATACTTTGAATTTAAAATGGTTTTTACTATAAAATCATTCCTCACAGCTTCCAACACACTTTGATACAAGGTTGCAAGACAGGAACACTGGCAGCAACACTCTGAACTTTTCAGCTCAATGGCATCTCACAGCAAGTGCACCAGACATTTGCAACAATGTTGCCATCATAGCTCCTGGCAGGACAGTAGGGGGAGGGTCAATTGGTATTGCAATTGGGGATTGAGATTTTATTTTTAACTCCAGTGCTGGGGGAGGCTCACAAGCTATGATCTTAGCTGAGGAGTGCTTGAATCTTAACTTCGGCAACGGGTTAAGTTGGAGGACCACGCCTCCCGTGGGGACCACGGCTAGGGGACGGGCGCATTGAGGGAGCAGACCTAATGGATCTGCACTTGGTCTAGTATAAATATAAAAATTGCATCTGGAATTTGGATTAAGTCCCTACTGAGACATTTAGGTATCCGGCTGATTTTCAGTTGGAAAATAACACAATACTTCCAGCCAGTTAAGGCCTTGAGCACAAGGGTTTGAACCTCTGAACATCTGAGTCTCTTCACATTTCTACCACTCCGCCAAGTTGTTAATAAAAATCAATTCTAAAAAATTGGAGGAGGGAAGCAATGGAGTGACAGAAATGGTTTAGAAGCGAGGGAAGCAGAACGCTAGAGAGTGAGGGGACACCATAGAAAGAGTGAGAGAAAATGAAAGGGCAAGAGAGAGACCAAAATAGAGAAGAGACCCCATTCCAATGTTTAAGCTTGTTTTGGCATTTCCATTTATTTATACTAGTTAATATCTCATTGAATAAGCGCTGAATCGCTTCCTCTGCCTATGCAAGATATGGATACAACCATAAGAAAAGTCCAAGTATACCGGCTGTAGTCCACTAAGGAATCAGAATAGCATTTCAGTTTAATTTTTACATGCAATGCAGTTTGTCTATGTACCAAGTATTCCATTAGCTTTCACTAAAATTATTTCAATTTAGAGATAATGTCTCCTGTACTGAGTGCATCCCTCTCCTGATTACATTCCTTATTCTGGCATCATATTCAGATTTCCATCATTCAAAGCACTTCTTGTATGAAAATATATCATTTTACATTTATTTATCTTTAGTTAGTTTGATTGTTCTAACCAACGTACCTTTCTTGCATCTATTGTCTATGCCTACAACATCAGCATACTCCATAAATGTGGATGCAACTCTCCTTCCAAGTCATTGAGATACATGCTCCACAACGGTCATTTCAGGCCTGCACCCTGTGGGACAGTCCATTTTGAACAACTGAGAATCCTTCAGTCTTTGCTTCCTTCATCATCAGTGTGTTTTAATACAATCTGCTCCCCTTCCTCTAGTTCTACATCTCTTGTATATCCTGTGTGCTAACTGCACAAACATCATAATGGTTACAATTCTCCAACCTTTAAAAAGTCAAAATAACTTTATGAACCAGCATCTGCAATCTGTGTTTAATTCTACTTACTCTCGTTAGATATTTAATAATTAAAAACATGTTTCTATCTCAATTACTGGAGTTAGCTCCCTCTTCTATTTTGAAAACAAATATCTATATACTCTGATCGTTTATTTGTTTGCTTGTGTGTGATTCACAACTTCTCGAAAACCCGACGCGCTAATGGTGAAATTTTTACATATTCCAGTAAAGATTTACCTCATGATGTTGAAAATCGCCTCATCTGAAAATTTGGTTAATTATTTCTTCAGTTATTTCTTCAAATTCTTCACCAATCTGAACCTAAAGCTAACTGAAGCTGAAGCTAACGGGCTGATGACGTCACGATGCCTCTGCTCGTCATGGCGAGCTGCACAGATTTTTCAAGGCGCAGCCTGCTGGCCACTGTGTTCCACCCCCCTAACCCCTCCCCTGTCCCCTGTCCCCTCTCCCTCCCCCTCCCTTCTCCCCCACTCCCCCCACCTCCCCCCCTCTCCCCCCACTGCCCCCTCTCCCCCCCTCCCTCCCCCTCTCACCCCCCCCTCCCTCCCCCTCTCACCCCCCCTCCCCCCCTGTAGGTGTGGGGTGTGGTTAGTGTTTGTGACACCGCAGGCCCCCCCCCCCCCGCAACCACGCGTTGAGGGAACGGGACCCAACGGTTTATTAGAAGTACATTACATTACAACCACATACATTAATACTCGTCATTTATATCTTCTTACAATTAATGTACTCCCTTTATTTATTTTTTTACACTAGAGAAAGAAAAGATTGAAAGAGAGAAGAAAGTGAAGGAAAAAGTGCAAGTGTAGAAAAGTGTAGAAAATGTAACAGCAAAAAAGGACGAAGACCCTATAAGAGCGAAATTAAAAACAAAAAGAAAAAGAGTTAAGAAATAGGCCCTAAGAAAAGAAAAGAGAAAGAGAAAAAAAGAGAAACAAATGTTTTTTTTTTTTTGAGCATCACGTAAATAGGACATACCAACTCTTCAACTATCATCCCCCCTTACCCGACCTCAATTTTTTATTTTTTTAAAGTACTTTTGCACCCTATGTTTGTAATAATTCTATAAATGCAGACCACGTCAGGTGGAAGTGATCTGGTTTACCTGCTAGGAGGAGTCTTATCTCTTCAAGGTGTAATGTTTCAAACATATTTGAAATCCACATATTTATAGTTGGTATTGGAGCCTTCTTCCAAAATTTTAGAATTAGCTTTTTTCCAGTTATTAACCCATAATCCATTAATTTCTTTTGAAACACATTTAGTTCTGGATCATCTTCCGTTATTCCGAAGATACTTTCTAAAATTTCTACCGGTCTTCCCCTCAAACAATTTCCAGCCCCCCAGCAAACATCAGGGGCAAAATTAACTTTTCAACAAGGGCATAAAATAGACAGTAATGGAATAGGCCCACAAAAGACTGCTGGGTTTTTCCAAATGATGTCAATGGATTATAAATCAATGGGACAGTCTCCATAACAACTGACTGACCAGGTACCGCTAATTACATTCCCAACTTAAGTAAATTTCTTCCCCCATTCACTCCCAATGGAAGCTTTCAGTACAAGGGATTGGGGTGGGAGATTGCAACCTTCATGTGGTCCACCCTGTTTCAACGAATGCAATCAACCTGGTGTGCACAAACAAAAGATCAAACAGAACAAGTTGTCTTACGACTTTAGGCTGTGCACGCCATACGCAAGAAGAAGAAGTATAAGGGATGAGGATTTTTATTTGTGATTCTATCCAGTTATCCTGCATTCACATTCGGTCCTGGATCCATTAGCAGTTTCTGTTTGGCCATGTGCCTATAGCAGGAGTGCCGGCTCAATCCTGGCTGATTGCCCGTCCATCTGCCCACGTTAACATGGCACACTCTCTGCACACTCTCCACCCTTGCCCCTCCCCAACCAGGCCAGAGAGAAGATTCTGCTCTGGCAGAACTCCCTTCCAAAGAGAAGACTCCTACAGTTTCTAGACCTGCTGCCATTTCTTTCTCCCTTCGCTTCAGAGTCTTGAGAGGGAATTTTGCATTACATCTGAGCACTACCTGCGTTGCATTGGATTTGTGTCAGTTTATAGCTAAACATAATTTTCATTTCCGCAGATATACATGGGCAATTGGAAACTAATCAATTTACTTGCTTCAAAAATGTTATAAGCCCAGCTATTGCACAAAGTAATTTTGAAAGACCTTAAATAGGCAACATCGTGGACTTCCATGGTCAGACAGCTCAGAAGATCATTGTCTGCACCACAGCCACCAGCCTGGTCAGTTTCCCCCAGCTTTGAAAGACACGGCATGGAAACAGGCCCTTTGGCCCACCGAGTCCATGCTGACCATTGATCACCTGTTCACACTAGTTCCATTTTATCACACTTCCACATCCGGTGTGGAAGAGTGGAAGCTTTGGCTCGAACTTCAGCAAAAATAAAGTTGCACTACCTAGCTCAGCGTCAGTTTTAAATGGTATGTGATGATGCGGGGGCCGTCGTTGTCGGTTATAGTCACTCCACTTGTCTTCCACACAGTCCAAATTCCCTGATCCAGCTGCAACTTCATTCTTTGCTTGTACGTTCTGTGGAGAAATAGTCAGAGTATGTGTTTACTGATCGTTACAATGCAAATTACATGCAAAATTCGTCAGGCACTGAGTCAGCATTACACAAACTTCAGAACTTCAAATTTACTTTCAATAGGTTCAGCGAGAAAATTTAGAGTACATTGCCGTATTTCGCACAACATTAATATTCAGTCTCCCGATTCTTCTCTTTCTTTCAGCTCCCAGCACCTCACCCAAGTTGCCACTGTTACCTGTAGGGTTTTTAATCAAAACTTAGTCTGATTCTCGTCTATACATAGATGTAGTATATGTACTTTGACACACACATAGGGTAAGATTTAGGACCCAAGAGCCTTTTCTCTCTTCCCACCAAATGAGAAGGGGTCGCTTAGGCCACAGAGTAAGTCAGAAATCTTTTAAACATTTTTAAAAATGAATTGACATTCAATCTCACTTCCTCTTATAGTGGCAATAAAGGTTTTTGAATCCATATTACAAAGGTCACTACTCTCAGAGACAGCTCATGATTTGTTTTCTGTCATAATAGCTTGCCCCTCGAAAGGATGAGACTGGATCAGCTCCAGACGTATTTTAGGTATCAGCCGTCTACTCGGGCTTCATGGATTGCTAATCGCCAACAGCAGCAGGCAATGGCATGTGCTAGAGCCCGTAACCCTCCACCAATCTGCCAATAATCATCAAGCACATTAAAGACATTTGCACATATCTGCATTGAGTTCATGTTGTGTCTGTTTTTAGTGGAACCCTCCTGTACGAGTCAAGTATGTATTACTCTACACATCTCCAGAAACCAGGCGGTGGCTGGAATCAAGCCATAGATTCATCGATAGATTAGAGTGAAGCTACTTAGACATGCAGCACATAAGATTAGTGAGTGAATTAGCTTCCCGAGCGCAAAATCTACAAGGCCTGATAACATATGGCCTGCATCCTGTGGACTAGACACAGCTGCTCCCCTCATCCAGCTCCTTAGAGGGGCTGTGACTGTGGCACCAATGTGGGCAATTGTCCAGACATGTGCAATCACAAGAGAAAATCTTTTACCTAATCAGGACAATTCCTGCTTTATCAAAATCTCTTCCCAGTTGCAGGTAAAGCGATGGTAGTCATAATTACTGCCATCATGCAACACCTCATCCCCATAACCTGTTCAATGACTCTGTTTCCTTCTGGATTCAGCTTGGCTTCTGATGTGAACATATACAAGAGAGGAGAGAGTAGCTGCCGTCAACATCAATATAAGCCAAAGTATGTTAAAAATATGCTCAGCGGCTATCATAGGGAGAAGTCGTCAGTGTTTGGCGCCACATGTGAGGGATGACATTGCTTGCCCAGGACACATTACAGGAGTTCCTCGTCTTTAAATGCTTCAGCAATGACTTTCACTCATCACAAGATCAGGCAAGGATGGACTGATGTTTCCAGTGTTTATAACTCCTCTGACACTGAAGTGGTCCAAGCAGTTCAGCATAACGTTCAGGCTTAGACTGATCAATGCCAAATAACATTCATGCCAAGAGTGCCGGGTGATATATACCACAAGCAGACAGGACAGGTCACCTCCATGACTTTAGAGTGGGTAACCTCAAAGCACCTCACATCAACATGTTGTTGTGAAACAGCAGTATAACTGGACTGGCCAAGTCAATACCTTATTCAGAAGAGCAGGCGAGAGTGGAAATACTCTGACAAGTTGCTTACCTTTGATTAGTAGGGGTGGCAGGGGTTATGGGGAGAAGGCAGGAGAATGGGGTTAAGAGGGAAAGATATATCAGCCATGATTGAATGGCAGAGTAAACTTGATGGGCCGAATGGCTTAACTCTGCTCCTATAACTTATGAATTCATGACTACATGATTCATTAACAACATATGAAGCTTATAACTTCACTGGCAGGAGCAGGGCTCAAATGAAGGGCTTAATTGAACAGTCATCATACCTTTGGATGAATACAGCTTAAAGAACCCCTAAAACATCATCCATGATAAATCAGTTTGCTTACATCATGCTCTTTGAAATTAAACAGCATATTCAACCTTTTATCATTTGGGCTACATATGTGCAATCTACTGAACCAATTCACCAGGTTTAGCAGTTCCACCTGGTTTAGGCTCGATGCTGCAGCTTGCAGAGCCACTGCCTCGCAGTGCCAGAGACCCGGGTTCGATCCTGACCCCAGGTTCTATCTGTGTGGGGTTTGTATGTTCTCCCTTTGACCGTGTAGGACTGGTAGGTTAATAGGTAGCTGTAAATTGCTCCTTAGTTGGATTATCCATAGTTGATGATCAGTGTGGACTCGGTGGGCCAAATGGCCAGGCTGGGTCTCTCTATCTCAATGGAATTTCCTTCCTTCATCTCTGCCACCATCACGGAGAATGGAAAATGTAACGATAACGTGGGAAACTTAAACAACCATCCATTGCCTTCCTGATACCCACATCATCAAGGCTTGGATGCATATTAATATTCCATTATCTTGTTAGTATCCAGAGCTTTGCTGCACAGGAACAGTATCAATATCTTGTACAGTGCTCTAGGAAAAAGATGTACACCGAAGGATATGAAGAAACTTTTCTAAATCATCTTTCTAAATCCAAAGCACAAGATCAATGAAAGAACATTGACCTGAACTGTTATCGCTGTCTCTCCCTATCTCACCCCCACAGATGCTGCCTGACCCACTGAACATTTCTCACACGCACTGACTTTACTGAAAAATCAGAACCATCTAATAACTTTGTCTTAATGATCATTTTGCGTTGAAGTCACACTGTATGGAAATAGTGATAAAATGTGTCAATGCCATTTTAACAAGTTAACAGCTTTCTTAAAGTTGCATACACATATATCATATGGACACATTAACACATTAATTGTTGATGTTGTACAGTTTTTTCATTAATATATGTGTGGCATTTAATTTTTCTTTCAATGCCAGTAAAATATGCTGAATATATGCTAAAATATATCTCTCATACGCTGAGAGAATGGAGCGGCTGGACTTGTATACACTGGAATTTAGAAGGATGATAGGGGATCTTATTGAAACATATAAGATTATTAATGGTTTGGACACGCTAGAAGCAGGAAACATGTTCCCAATGTTGGGGGAGTCCAGAACCAGGGGCCACAGTTTAAGAATAAGGGGTAAGCCATTTAGAACGGAGACAAGGAAACACTTTTTCTCACATGAGTTGTGAGTCTGTGGAATTCCCTGCCTCAAAAGGCGGTGGGGGCCGGTTCTCTGGATACTTTCAAGAGCTAGATAGGGCTCTTAAAGACAACGGAGTCAGGGGATATGGGGAGAAGGCAGGAACGGGGTATTGATTGTGGATGATCAGCCATGATCACATTGAATGGCGGTGCTGGCACGAAGGGCCGAATGGCCTCCTCCTGCACCTATTATCTATTGTCTATTGTCTAAAACATTGTTAAAATGAACAGCAGGTGGAAAAGCATATAAACACAATTTAGACCATAAAGAGACTTAAGAACGGCATAGAACCCATTTGGAAAGCAAACCTATGAACTCACGGGATGCTTTCCCACATAAACACATGAATGTACTAAACATCCAAGTTATTATTTATTTGCCTGTCATTTTTTACTTTAATAATATAGCCTTCTTTTCAATCAAACCATGTTTATCAACAATAATCCTAATTGTAGAGATAAATGCTATTAAGTGTAACAATGATGGTAAAACAAGAAAACATATTTATGACGCCTACTCAATTAAACTGTTGGGTGATTAGACCTGGCCTAATTGCACCAGCCCAGTCCCATGTTAACTGCATTAAGTAAGCATATGCTTTTGATGCTAAGCCTCCAAGGTATCTTATGGAAAGTGTACTAAAAGCCTTCAGGAAGTGCTAAGGTTGGCAATACACAGACATAATATAGAACAAAAGAAAACAAAGCACCTTATATATTTGATTCAGGGTAACTGGGTGTTAGCAACAAATTTAACAGTTAGTGCAGTCGTTGCAAAATGGATGCTGATGATAGGTGATCGTTGTGGTTTTTGGGAGACTGTTGATCCAGACTCAGGCTATGGCTGTTGGTGCCCCAGGTGCAATTCACTTGTACATCTCTCTGAGGATCAACGTTGAATACTTTTGCTGGCTGTTAACTGATCAGTAATAGCTACAAAGGTAGACAAAAATGCTGGAGAAACTCAGCGGGTGAGGCAGCAACTATGGAGCGAAGGAAATAGGCAACGTTTCGGGCCGAAACCCTTCTTCAGACTGATGTGAGTTACAAATTGAGTTAAGTGGCCCTGGTCCTCCTTGCTCTCTCATCTTGTCCGAACATGGACCCAAATGATGTCCAATGCTCCCTGCTGGATTCAGCAGGCAAGCCTCTTTTAATGTGGAAATCAGACTCCAATACTGTATTGTTAACAGAAGACAGATTGCTTGTTTTGGTTGGATCTGCGCACAACCTCATAATCTATGAAGGAAGGAGGTGAAGCAGTTTGCCAAATACAAATTGTCAAATTGTGGAACATGTTCACACCACCCTCCCTGTAAATACCCATTCTGCCCTATCTTGTGACCACCCTGGTGAGATTTCCACCCTATGCCTTGAAATGGCTGTGAGCGATAGGCAGTCCAGAGGTACGAAAATCTGGAATGTTTGATCCACAATCTTGTGTCCTGGTGGTGAAAGACCCTTTGCAAGACCACGCTCTTCACATTTTATAGAATTTTACTCTTCAAAACACATCAGGAAGAGCCAAGAATGAGAGGACATTGGTATTGTACGACAGTGTTTGAAAGTATAGATGTAATGAGGTTGCTTTTAGTTGCGGTGAAGTCAAAACAAAGGGTTATAAATATAATACATTAATCACTACTGCTGAAATGCTTGGGGCCAACAGCAAAGGCAATCTCAAATAGTGCATGGGAGAGAATGGAATTACAGGATTTGTGGAAGGGAGTTAAATGAACTATGGTGGGAAGAGGATTGCAGAGCATTGACCAAATGAACCAAATAGCCTACACAATTAATTATGTAGAATTACACAGAATTTGTAATGATGTTGGTAGGGACACAGATATATTTGTACAGTATTGTATTAACAACTGTATTAAGTCCACTTTCTGGTGATTTACTCACAGTTGCATTGACTGAAATTCAAATAATTCTCCCAACGCACACTTCTTACTTGCTGAGAAAGTAGCTTCAATTGAGACAAGCAATGAGAAATGCATATGAACAAATAGATTATATTGATGTAATTCCTATTCAATTTTAAATAGGAAAGATTTTCAACACATTTTCAGAGTTCTTGTTTGCAGCAGTTGCCTGCCTGTTCACTGGAAGCAACTGGTTGTAATTGTTATCTCTCAAAGGACTGATCCCTCATGGTTTAAAAAACAACATGAGCTTACTGGTGCTTTTCAGTCACCCTCATATTCTAAAACCCACTTCCTTCTCATAAATCTTTGGTGTTGCTTCCCAACATACCCTCATCGATCCACTATTCATTTTACTACCTCATGCATATGTGAAGTACCCTGCAATGTTTTGCGACCACACATGTCCTTGGAGGTGCCGATTATGTGCTCCCGCAGACAATAATCTGGGCCGCTGTGCTCCCCAGGACTCTTGTCCTCCATGATCAAGTACATAAGTTATAGGAGCAGAATTAGGCCATTTCGGCCCATCAAGTCTACTCAAAGCTTTACAAGGATGTATTCACTTAGCTTCACTCACCTAGTCTTTACACCTCAATTGTTTCAGGTCCGCTATCACATGTTGAGATCACTGGCCCCAAAAACAAAACAAAAAAAAGTGCTGGAGGAACTAAACAGGTCAAGCAGGTTCTGTGGAGAGAAATGAGCAAACAAGATTTTGGGGGTGGACATTTCTTCAAGACTTATTTCCCTCCACAGATGCTGCCTGGCCAGCTGAGTTCCTCTAGTAGTTTGATATTTTGCTCCAGTTCCAGCATCTGCAGTCTCTAGTGTCTCCATCAGTGACCTCTTCACTGCTGGAGTTGATGGCCTACAAACAGGACCACCAGCTCAGTCTGGGTCCAAAGTTCCATGCTCAAAACTGAGCTCACAAAACAAAAATCGCAATGCATCTATTAAATCTCAGAGGGTTAGGTCTCGGTTCCAGGGACTCAAGAGGATTAGGACATCTGGGTACCATTCGAGAGAATTATTATTGTCTATGCATCTGTCACCGCAAACCCTCCAACTCACGCAGTCTAATGGACAGACTCTCTTTGGGACATTGAACCCCATACCTCTCTATCCCAGTTGCAGGAGGGTTCAGGAGTGTCGCCACAAGGGGAATTAAATCACTCCCAGTGGTGTGGATAGTGAATAAGAGAAACATTGGACTTTTTGGAGAATGAGAGCTCCCGCTGCACAGAGAGAGACAGAGACATACAGAGACAAAGACCGAGATAGAGACACACAGACATAGAAAGACAGAGAGAGAGAGAGAGAGAGAGAGAGAGAGAGAGAGAGAGAGAGAGAGAGAGAAAGACAGAGACAGAGAGAGCAAGAGAGGTTGGTTCAGGACCCCAAGAAAGAGAGTTTGTAGAGTGCCTCCGAGATGGATTCTTAGAGCAGCTTGTAATGGAGCCGACCAGAGAAATTCTGGATTTAGTGTTGTCCAATGAACCAGATTTGATAAAGAGAACTTGAGGTAAAGGAACCGCTAGGAGGTAGTGATCATAATATGATTAGTTTTAATCTGCAATTTGAGAAGGAGAAGTTTAAATCGGAAGTGTCAGTGATGCAGTTGAACAAAGGGGACTATGAAGGCATGAGGGAGAAGCTGGCCAAGGTAGACTGGAAAGGGATCCTAGCAGGAATGACAGTGGAACAGCAATGGCAGGAATTTCTGGGCATAATCCGGAAGACGCAGGATCATTTCATTCCAAAAAGGAAGAAAGATTCTAAGGGGAGTAGGAGGCAACTATCGCTGACAAGAGAAGTTAGAGAGAGAATAAAACTAAAAGAAAAGATGTATAACACAGCAAAGAGTAGCCAGAAGCCAGAGGATTGGGAAACTTTCATAGGACAGCAGAAGGAAACAAAATGGGCAATACGGGCTGAAAAGATGAAGTACGAGGGGAAGCTGGCCAGGAATATAAAGAAGGACAGTAAAAGCTTCTTTAGATATGTTAAGGGAAAAAGAATAGCAAAGTCAAATGTGGGTCCCTTGAAGGCAGACACGGGTGAAATTATTATGGGCAACAAGGAAATGGCAGAAGAGTTGAACAGGTACTTCGGATCTGTCTTCACTAAGGAAGACACAAACAATCTCCCAGAAGTACCATATAACCATATAACCATTACAGCACGGAAACAGGCCATCTCGGCCCTTCAAGCCCACTCTTCCAAATGGCCTAAATCTCTCTGTAGACTTTGAAAATCTACTTCATTATCCACCACACCACCTATCTTAGTATCATCTGCATACTTACTAATCCAATTTTCCACACCATCATCCAGATCATTGATGTACATGACAAACAACAGTGGACCCAACACAGACCCCTGAGGCACCCCACTAGTCACCGGCCTCCAACCTGACAAACAGCCATCCACCATTACTCTCTGGCATCTCCCATTCAGCCACTGTTGAATCCATCTTGCTACTCCACCATTAATACCCAACAATTGAATCTTCTTAACCAACCTTCCATGAGGAAGCTTGTCAAAGGCCTTACTGAAGTCCATATAGACAACATCCACTGCTTTACCCTCATCAATTTCCCTACTGGAGGACAGAGGATCTAAGGGGGTAGAGGAACTGAAAGAAATTTTAATTAGGTGAGAAATAGTATTGGGTAGGCTACTGGGACTGAAGGATGATAAATCCCCTGGGCCTGATGGTCTGCATCCCAGGGTCCTCAGGGAGGTGGCTCTAGAAATAGTGGACACATTGGTGATCATTTTCCAATGTTCCATAGATTCAGGATCAGTTCCTCTGGATTGGAGGATAGCTAATGTTATCCCACTTTTCAAGAAAGGAGCGAGAGAGAAAACGGGGAATTACAGACCAGTTAGCCTGACTTCGGTGGTGGGAAAGATGCTGGAGTCAATTAATAAAGAGATAATAATGGGGCATTTGGATAGCAGTAAAAGGATTAGTCCAAGTCAGCATGGATTTATGAAAGGAAAATCATGTTTGACTAATCTTCTGGAATGTTTTGAGGATGTGACAAGTAAAATGGATGAAGGGGAGCCAGTAGATGTAGTGTATCTATACTTTCAGAAAGCCTTTGATAAGGTCCCGCACGGGAGACTGGTGACTAAAATTAGACCACATGGTAATGGGGGTAGTGTGTTGACGTGGATAGAAAATTGGTTGGCAGACAGGAAGCAAAGAGTAGGAGTGAACGGGTCCTTTTCAGAATGGCAGGCAGTGGCGAGTGGAGTGCCGCAAGGCTCGGTGTTGGGGCCGCAACTGTTTACCATATATATTAATGATTTGGAAGAGGGAATTAGGAGCAACACTAGCAAGTTTGCGGATGACACAAAGCTGGGTGGCAGTGTGAACTATGAAGAGGATGTTAGGACATTGCAGGGTGACCTGGACAGGTTGAGTGAGTGGGCAGATGCAGTATAATATAGATAACTTTGGCGGCAAAAACAAGGGGGTAGATTATTATCTCAATGGGGTTAGGTTAGGTAAGGGGGACGTACAGCGAGACCTGGGTGTCCTTGTACACCAGTCACTGAAAGTTGGTATGCAGGTACAGCAGGCAGTGAAGAAAGCTAATGGAATGTTGGCTTCATAACAAGAGGATTTCAGTATAGGATTAGAGAGGTTCTTCTGCAGTTGTATAGGGCCCTGGTGAGACCACATCTGGATTATTGTGTACAGTTTTGGTCTCCTAATTTGAGGAAGGACATCCTTGTGATTGAGGCAGTGCAGCATAGGTTCACGAGATTGATCCCTGGGATGGCGGGACTGTCATAAGAGGATAGATTGAAAAGACTAGGCTTGTATTAACTGGAGTTTAGAAGGATGAGGGGGATCTTATAGAAACATATAAAATTATAAAAGGACTGGACAAGCTAGATGCAGGAAAAATGTTCCCAATGTTGGGCGAGTCCAGAACCAGGGGCCACAGTCTTAGAATAAAGGGGAGGCCATTTAAGACTGAAGTAAGAAAAAACTTGGTCACCCAGAGAGTTGTGAATTTGTGGAATTCCCTGCCACAGAGGGCAGTGGAGGCCAAATCACTGGATGGATTTAAGAGAGAGTTAGATAGAGCTCTACGGGCTAGTGGAATCAAGGCATATGAGGAGAAGGCAGGCACGGGTTATTGATTGGGGACGATCAACCATGATCACAATGAATGGCGGTGCTGGCTCGAAGGGCCGAATGGCCTCCTCCTGCACCTATTTTCTATTTATCAATGTTTCTTTTTTTTTTCTTTTTTTTTATATAATTTTTTTATTATTGGAGATAAGTACACAATTTATTTACATCATTACAGTCTGACATTTTTAAATTGATAATATTATCAATTATTATTACATTGTCTCCAATACCTTTTGCCTTTTTTTTTTTTAAACTAGATAGAACTAAAGAGATAGATGAAGTAAAGAGAGAAAAGAAAGAGAAGAAGAATAAAAAAAAAAAAAAAAAAAAAGAGAAAATAGTTAAAGAAGAATGGAAAAATTTATTGAAATAAAAAACTTCATTCGAGATATGTTCGTACATTTCAGAGTATAGCATTTCATCCATTCTTTAGACCGAGTGCTAGTCAGGTTCCTGTGCTGAACTATTCTGACCCTTTAAGTAATCAATAAAAGGAGACCATGTTCCTACGAATAATTCCTGTTTGTTCAACAGGGAAAATCTGATTCTTTCCACGTTTAAGGTCTCCGTCATTTCTATAATCCACATTTTGATTGTGGGGGCCGTAGGGCCTTTCCAAAATTTTAGAATTAATTTTTTTCCTGTTATTAAACTATAATCAATAAAGTTTCTTTGTGTTGTTCTAAATGTTTGATTTAATTCTAATATTCTGAGTATTATTAATTTTGGATCTGGGTCCATTTGTGTGCCGGTTACTTTAGATATTATACTGAAAATATTTACCCAGAATTTTTTAATTTTTATACAGTTTGCAAACATATGAGATAATGAAGCTTCTAAATGTTGACATTTATCACATATAGGTGAGATATGTTGAAAAATTTTATGTAGTTTTGTTTTTGAATAATGTAACCTATGTATTACTTTAAATTGTATTAGAGAATGTCTGGCGTTTAGTGAGCACTGATGTATGTGTTGCAAACTTTCTTCCCAAGTATCTTTCGTTATTACTTGATTTAATTCTTCTTCCCATGTTTGTCTGTGTAATTCCGAAACATATAAAATTATAAAAGGACTGGACAAGCTAGATGCAGGAAAAATGTTCCCAATGTTGGGCGAGTCCAGAACCAGGGGCCACAGTCTTAGAATAAAGGGGAGGCCATTTAAGACTGAAGTGAGAAAAAACTTGGTCACCCAGAGAGTTGTGAATTTGTGGAATTCCCTGCCACAGAGGGCAGTGGAGGCCAAATCACTGGATGGATTTAAGAGAGAGTTAGATAGAGCTCTACGGGCTAGTGGAATCAAGGCATATGAGGAGAAGGCAGGCACGGGTTATTGATTGGGGACGATCAACCATGATCACAATGAATGGCGGTGCTGGCTCGAAGGGCCGAATGGCCTCCTCCTGCACCTATTTTCTATTTATCAATGTTTCTATGAGAGAGACCAAAAGGCTTACAGAGAAAGACAGAGAAACTGAAAGAGAGAGACATAGAGATACAGAGAGAGACACGAAAGGACAGGAAGACTGACAGAGAGAGAAAGACAGAGAAACACAGACAGAGTGAGGGAAAGAGATAGACAGCGAGTGAGACAGAGAATGAGAGATTGAGGGAGACATATAAATAAATGTTTTCCTGGATGGGTGGGAAGGCAGTGAGTGCTCTTGATACTCATGTTGTACGGAGGTACGTTGCAGAATCAGCAAGTGCTGCCACCATCATGCCAAGGACTTGACTGTCACTCAATACCAAAAGTGTAATCATGAGCAGAGCAAACTGGTTGTAATATTGAAGTGGTTAATATCTGGAACTTACTGCCAGAGGAGATATTGGAATCAGATACAGATACTATTTTTAAGATGTTTATTGCAATGACCCACCTACAGTGAAGGACAAATATAATCCTTGTTGGATACACCTAACTCATTGCGAAATAATTGGAAACTGGAAAAAGGAAGTATGAACTTGGATGTCCACCTGCAAGACTGGAGGTAAAAGGAAGCCATGCACACAAATAAAAAAGGCCAGTATTTAAAGTATCTTGTTAAAACCAGCCATGAACATAAGCGAACGCACTGCACTGAATTATATACATGCCTCCCTAATCCCGGATACTTGGAACGAGTCTCCCCCTGGTTGAATAAACATGAACAATTAACAGTGACCCCTTATTTGTTCTTTGGGGTCCCGGATTAGGAATAAAACCGAAGGAATCGATTTGAAATGAGAGACACCTCTGAGTCACACTTAACCATAACTACTCGATCTCCAGCAACAGTGAAAGAAGTAGGAAAAATGATAAATGGCTGAAGGACAAACAGACAATTCATGTTTTAAAGTTGCCAATGACACAGAAGGAAAGATCACATGGGTCAGAAAGGAATCGGACACTATGAAAAGCAACAGCTGCATACTGAGGATCTGCCTACTATGGCTCTGGTCCAAGTACCCTATGAACTATGGGCAAAGCATAAGAATCATGTGGGATGAGTGTATTCAGCCCCTGAACATAAACTGACTATAAAAAAGGGGAGCTGCTTTGCCATGAATTAAAACAATATTGGCCCCAGAGGCTGAAGAAGGGATAGCTATAGTCTTTATGCTTGATATGATTGTCTTTATTGCAATGAGCACTATTAGTGAAAATGCAAAGTCTGTGTAATAGATCCCGAAAGTGTGAAGACATAATGATGTATTATTCTGTCATCTATAATGATAGAAGCCGACATCTTTACAGTAATTGAACTATGTTCAGCCTTTTACCCCATATCCCTGCATAAAGACCGATAGCCTATTGTTCCGTGGCTTTGCCAGCAGTGGTGGAATAACATGCCAGCCTGCTTACGCGCTGTAACAGCGAAGGTCTACAATTATAGAATGTTAAGCAGTGAACTACCTGATGTAAGGTAAACAAGCTTCTTTATCTGATTAGGATTTTGGGTTTATGCCATAACCCCTTACGAGCTCAAGGACAGATTCAAAACCAAATTACAATCAGACACACAAAGCTTCTAGTTCGTGGTATCTTGTAACATTGATCTTATGGATGTTAATCTCTTAAAGAAGCTAAAAACTAATCTGCAGATCCCATAGTCATGGATAAATGGCATGAAGCAATTAAAGGGGAAATTTGTATAAGAGTTAACGGTAACAGGCTGAATCGTATGAATTCTAAATATTACTCTTCATTTTTTATATAAGCTCTGCATAAAGATAGTTGACAGCTTTCTCAATTCTTGTTAATCTTTGTATGTAATCATGTTAACTGTTTTACAACTATTGTATATTAAAAATCTTTCTTACTATGAAATAAGTTTGATCATAAAGATCAACAACGAGGAACCTGTATTATAATAAGAAGAGTGTTGTGCCTAGATCCCTGATGAATCCTCTAATATAATGACCTTGCTACCCACATTTCCCAAGAAATTGAGAAAATCCATAAGGTTGACAGTGACATGCATGGGTACAATGAAGTAAAATGGGAGATGCTAGCCATTCAGTTGGCTTGATGGATTTTGGAATACTATATTACACCATGGCTCTATCATTTTATTAATCATCGCTCTAAAATTTTATTGTTAATTGCTTGCGACCATTATGTACCTACCGGGGATTGTGAATGTTATCATAAACTGATTAAGCGGAAGGAATGTGGAAGTTAAAAAAGATTTAAACTTACAAAATGGATTCAGCTGAAAATAAGACAAGCTGTCACCTTCTCCTATTAAATTGCAAAGCCAGCAAAATGCACTAACCTTTGCTTTCAGTACACTAACAAGGCTGACAAACTGTTGATGTTCCTTTTCTAATAACATAAGCGAGCTAACAAGCACAGCTTCATGAATGTCTCCTCTATAATATAAACATTTAGAGATATTCAGATTCTTGGCACTAGCCCTGGCTCTATAAGATTATAATGTGTGTAATAAGCAGAAAAAAACCAAAATGCTTGTTCTGCAGAAATATAACCTTCTCATATAACCATATATGGCTAACCCTTCCTCTGTCAGAACCTGTCAATCTTAAGAAGCAAGAGGCTGTACTATGCTCTGTAGATAAGGTATTGCTGAATCGTTGATTATTGGAGTATATATATTGCCCCTTTGGGTGGGGATGAGACCTCTGTATAGTCTGTAATCTGCATACAGTAAAGAGTTTACCACACCCGCCTGGCGAAATAAAGATTGTACTGCTTGATTACTGATTTTATTTGCATTTTTGTCTGTTTAAGAACATTGAACCACAACCGAATGGCCTCGTTCTGTACTGTACAACTCTTTCACTCTCTGACTTTACTCCCATTGTCCAGCCATAGTGTGCGGCACAGTAATGCAGCTGGTTGTGCTGCTACCTCACAGTGCCAGAGTCCTGGGTTCGATCCCGACATTGGGTGTTGTCTGGGTCGAGTTTGCACCTTCTTCCTGTGACCCCGAGCGTTTCCTCCAGGTGCACTGATTTCCTCCCACATCTCAAGGACGTGTGGGTTTGGAGATTAATTGGCCTTTGTAAATTGTCCCTAGTTTGTATGGAGCCGATAGGAAAGTGGGATAACAATAGACAATAGACAATAGGTGCAGGAGTAGGCCATTCGGCAATTCGATCCAGCACTGCCATTTACTCTGATCATGGCTGATCATCCACAATCAGTACCCCTTTCCTGCCTTCTCCCCATATCCCTTGACTCCGCTATCTTTAAGAGCTCTAAGAATAACATGGATCTAGTGTGAATGGGTGATCAGTAGTCGGTGTGGACTTGGTGGGCCGATGGGGTCTGTTTGTATGCTGTATCTCTAAACAAAGCTATACATACAAGGTACAAGTTAGAATATAACGAAATATTCAGTTTATTGGTGAAAAGCCAAACTATGGATGTTTGCAATTTGATACGAAGAATCCTCCCAATGATAAGCAGAAAGTCATAAAAAAAAACAAATTTCTATCCTGAAGCAAAGCTAATAGCTAGATATGGCAGTGGAAAAATAAACACTGCTGATGTTCTTGCACTGTAATAGCAATTAGGACGACTAAATCTTCAATGTGCAACAACTTACCAGAAGATAAAAATTTGAACTAGGCCATGAGGACAGTATATCAGAAAGAGGCTAAACAGTAGATTATAAGGTGCACGAGAGATGGAGAGAAAAATAGAGTGATGCAGCAGGTAAGAGATATGCAGCTGAACATTACAGCACTTAAAAAAGGCTCAGACAGCAGTACAAAAGTTAAGAAATGCTCAATGTATCCACCTGATGTGCAGTGAATTTCCAGAATGTTGTGTTGTTACTACAGGATTTAAATCAGACCAATGTGAGAAAGCATAACAAGAGGATTTCAGTATAGGATTAAAGAGGATCTTCTGCAGTTGTATAGGGCTCTGGTAAGACCACATCTGGAGTAGTGTGTACAGTTTTGGTCTCCTAATTTGAGGAAGGACATCCTTGTGATTGAGGCAGTGCAGCATAGGTTCACGAGATTGATCCCTGGGATGGCGGGACTGTCATATGAGGAAAGATTGAAAAGACTAGGCTTGTATTCACTGGAGTTTAGAAAAGATGAGGGGGATCTTATAGAAACATATAAAATTATAAAAGGACTGGACAAGCTAGATGCAGGAAAAATGTTCCCAATGTTGGGCGAGTACAGTACCAGGGGCCACAATCTTAGAATAAAGGGGAGGCCATGTAAGACTGAGGTGAGAAAAAACGTTTTCACCCAGAGTTGTGAATTTGTGGAATTCCCTGCCACAGAGGGCAGCGGAGGCCAAGTCACTGGATGGATTTAAGAGAGAGTTAGATAGATCTCTAGGGGCTGGTGGAATCAAGGGATATGGCGAGAAGGCAGGCATGGGTTATTGATTGGGAACGATCAGCCATGATCACAATGAATGGGCGGTGCTGGCGCGAAGGGCCGAATGGCCTCCTCCTGCACCTATTTTTTTTTTTTAAGAAAAAAAAAAGCAGAATTGGGGAACACAGCACACCTGTTTACGGAACTGGAGGAGGTTGTAGAGAGTCATAGAGTCATACAGCGTGGAAACAGGCCCATCAGCCCAACTTGCCCACTCCGACCAACAATTCCCATCTACACTAGTCCCACTTGCCTGTATTTGGCCCATATCCCTCTAAACCTATCCTATCCATGTACCCGTCTAACTTTACGATAGCACCTGCCTCAACTACTTCCTTCGGCAGTTGGTTCCATATACCCACCACCCTCTGTGTAAACAAGTTACCCCTCAGGTTCCTCTTAAATTCTTCCCTCTCACCTTAAACCTATGCCCTCTGGTTCTTGATTCCCCAACTCCAGGCAAGAGACACTGTGCATTTATCCGATCGATCCATTCCTCTCACGAATTTGTACACTGCTTTGCTGAACTCCATATACACAACATCCAGGGCTCTGCCCTCATCTACCTTTTTGGTCACATCATCAAAATACTCAGCTAGATTCATGACATATGACCTCCCATGTACAAAACCATGCTGACTATTTCTTATTAGGCCTTGTCCATCTACTGTAAATGCATGTATATCTTATCTCTCTAGTGATGATGGAAGGATGGAAGGATGGAAGGAAGTTAACAATAGGTTTGAAAATAAAGAAGAGGATTAAAAATGTGACGCTCCTGGACTCGGGAACAACAATGGTGGTGATTAACAGGTCTTTGTTTTCGTAATCCAATGCTGTCACTATTTAACCATTCTGTCCTAATTTACCCGGTTTCATGACTTCATGGATGATCCCTCTATGTTCCATATGCAGAACACAAACAAGCTCTTTGCAAATAGATTTCATTATTTTGTAACATAAACGCACAGCTTTGTTCCAACACCCAATAGCATTGTGCTCAATGCTTTTGTAAAAATGATTTTAATAAATCAGGAGGTTTATTATAGACAATCGACAATAGGTGCAGGAGTAGGCCATTCGGCCCTTTGAGCCAGCACCACCATTCAATGTGATCATGGCTGATCATCCCCAATCAGTACCCCATTCCTGCCTTCTCCCCATATCCCCTGACTCCGCTATCATTAAGAGCCCTATCTAGCTCTCTCTTGAAAGTATCCAGAGAACCGGCCTCCACCGCCTTCTGAGGCAGAGAATTCCACAGACTTACAACTGCGTGAAAAAAATTATTTTGATAGTTCAATGTGAAACACAACTTTACAAATATTTTCAAATATTGACATCAAAGACTTTAAATCATTAAAACCTATAATCCAATGTTGTGGTCGAGACACTAGAAACGGCAGATGCTGGAATCTTGAGCAAAATACACAGTACTGGAGGAACTCAGTGGGTTGGACAGCAACCATGGAGGGAACAGACAGACAACGTTTCAGGTCGGAACTCTTCTTCGGACTGATGGAGTAGGGGAAAGAAGGCTGGAACAGAGAGGTTTAGGGTAGGGTATAGTTTGACAAGTAATAGGTGGATACAGGTGAGAGGGACAAAGGTTGACAAGTGACAAAGATTTGGCATGAAAAGGAGACAAAAGGGAATCAGATAAGAAAAGAAGAGGAGGAGTGAGATGTAAATCCAGAGGGAGGGATATGGGTGGAAGGGGACAGGAGGGAGTGGAAGGAGGGAATAAAGAAAAACATGGGACTAGAGGTAGGGAGAAATGCAGGGTGACTGGTGTGGTGGGAGAAACAGGTGTGCACCAGGAGGGGAGGGAGTTGGGGAAATAGAGAGGAGATATGGGGGAGAACTACATAAAATTGGAGAATTCAGTGTTTATACCGTTGGATTGTAAGCTACCCAAGCAGAATTTGAGATGGTGTTCTTCCTGTTTGTGTGTGGTTTCACTTTGGCAATGGAGGAGGCCAAGGACAAAAAATCAGTGTTGGAATGAGAAGGGGAGTTACAATAGTTAGCAACTGGGAGATCCAACAGACCTTGGCAGATAGAGCGCAAGTTTCGTGAAATTGTTGCCTCTTCTATGTATGGTCTCATCGATATAAAGGGGACCACATCGAGACCACATTTAATGCAGTGGCTGAGATTCTTTTCTCAAAACCTTTCTGAAAGCTGTTTTGTCATAATAAACACATATGATAATTGTGTTCCACAGCATGAAATCTGACCCCACAATTAATGTTTCACAACCTGTGCCACACATGCAAATGAAACCCATTAGTTTGACTTTTAGCAACTCCGCTGTTTTCTGCACAAGAAACAAAACCAACTGTTGGGACTAAAATTTGTTCATAATGTAATAATGCTAGATCATAGATCTTGCAGATGAGGAATACCATCCAGAAGCATTGAGTAACTGTTTCATTCAATTTCCAGCTGGCATACAAATGCTTCACTCATGACAATTCCTATGATAACACTGCACCATAACATTTGTCGCTTATCCATCAATAACTGCTGCCTCTGCACAGGTTAAACACTTTACAATCTCACAGCACAAGGCAAACCAAAAATAATTCAGAAGTAGTCGTGTTGCATTACATGAGTCTTTTGTTTATAATCTGAAACTACAACCCTTCCTCATTCTCATCGTTACTAACAAATTAATCTTCAAATTGAATTCTTATTCAAAGATAGTTTCTCATCCCCTGAGCAAGCAAGCATAATTCTTCAGATAAAATGTTTAATAAGTTTAATAAGAAGAAACAATTAAAACTTAATAGCTCGAATATTCACATCTTTTTACTGATTTTGTGTCATTTTGGATGGAGGTTAAACTTGATTCTATATGCATAAAAGGCAATTTGTGGATTCCCTTTCATAATGCTAACTGCGATTGATTTACTATAAAACCTACATTGCAGATCAACCATGTCACAGCAGTTGCTTGATTTTATTCCCTTCTGTTAGCTATTAATATCATCAAGCTTCTTGGACACAGGATGTAACTTCAAACCTTCAGATGGGTCTAAGTCAGGGAATATTGGAAACAGTGAGAAGAACAGCAGCAGAGTTCAGGTATGGAAAGCCTCATTAGTTGGCAGGCACCAGTATACTGAGGAGTGTGGTCATGTGTTTTGGTTGGAAGAATGGGATATATATATATATATATATAAAGATTATATACCGCAATATACAGTAACGTTACATTGCACGCCTTATTTTGGCAGGTGCAAAATATAATGTAATGGTACAAGGATGCACACGCGAGAGAGGCCTAAAGGGGTATTTACACAAATGAAAGGTGACTGAGAGAATACAACAAAGGGGAACAGAAAAATAACATTAAAATACAATGTTCTGAAGGATCCTAGCGGGTCAGGCTGCATCTGTGGAGGGAATGGATAGACAATGTTTCAGGTGAGAACCCTTCATCAGACTGATAGAAGTCGTAGGGGAAATGCTAGAAAAGAGAAGTTGTGGCGAGACAAAGCCTGGGAAGAGATCGATGGATACAGGCGAGCGGGTTTGATTGGCAGATGGGTGGAGTGTGGCAAAGGCTTGAGATGAAAAGGAGACAAAAGGATCTCAGGGAGAGAGTAGGAGGAGTGAAATATAAAGCTGTTGAGGGATATGGATGGAAAGGAACAGAGGGTAATGCGAATGAGAGAGAATAAAAAAGGAAATAGGGAACTCAGGGTGGTAGATAAGTTTACACCGGAGGGCAAAGAAGTGTGGTGACAGGGGAGGGGTGGAAGAAATGGCTGTACACAGAGCTGGGGGGGGGGGCACGGAAAACAGCAATGTTCATATCGCTGGGTTGTAACCCACCCAAGCGGAACTGTTCCTCCATCAAAAATAGATATATTGTTATCTTGAACAGTTAGAAATCACTGGCCATGCTTTTTCAGGAGCGCAACACTTTGAGTCATGAAGAGAGTAAGCAACATTTACTAGAACAACATCTGAGAAGCAGCTACGCAGACAGTCAATAGACAATAGACAATAGGTGCAAGAGTAGGTCATTCGGCCCTTCGAGCCAGCACCGCCATTCACTGTGATCATGGCCGATCATCTGCAATCAGTACCCCGTTCCTGCCTTCTCCCCATATCCCCTGACTCCGCTATCTTTAAGAGCTCTATCTCTCTTGAAAGCATCCAGTGAATTGGCCTCCACTGCCTTCTGAGGCAGAGAATTCCACAGATTCACTACTCTCTTTGTGAAAAAGTTTTGCCTCAACTCCGTTCTAAATGGCCTTCCCCTTATTCTTAAACTGTGGCCCCTGGTTCTGGACTCCCCCAACATCAGGAACATGTTTCCTGCCTCTAGCGTGTCCAATCCCTTAATAATCTTATGTTTCAATAAGATCCCATCCTTCTAAATTCCAGTGTATACAAGCTCAGTCGCTCCATTCTTTCAACATATGACAGTCCCGCCATCCCAGGAATTAACCTTATGAACCTACACTGCACCCCCTCAAAAGCAAGAATGTCCTTCCTCAAATTTTGAGACCAAAACTGCACACAATACTCCAGGTGTGACCTCACCAGGGCCCTGTACAACTGCGGAAGGACCTCTTTGCTCCTATACTCAACTCCTCTTGTTCTGAAGACCAACAAGTCATTAGCTTTCTTCACTGTTTGCTGTACCTGCATGCTTACTTTCGGTGACTGATGAACAAGGTCACCAAGATCTCGTTGTACTTCCCTTTTTCCTAACTTGACACCATTCAGATAATAATCTGCCGTCCTGTTCTTGCCACCAAAGTGGATAATCTCACATTTATCCACATTATACTGCATCTGCCCACTCACCCAACCTGTCCAAGTCACCCTACATCCTCATAGCTACCTCCTCACAGTTCACACTGCCACACACTTTATGTAATCTGCAAATTTGCTAATGTTACTCTAAATCCATTCATCTAAAGCATTAATGTATATTGTAAATAGTTGCGGTCCCAGCACTGAGCCGTGTGGTACCCCACTAGTCACTGCCTACCATTCTGAAAGGGACCCGTTAATCCCTACTCTTTGTTTCCTGTCTGCCAACCAATTTTCTATCCATGTCAGTACCCTACCCCCAATATCATGTGCTCAAATTTTGCCCACTAATCTCCTATGTGGGACCTTATCAAAGGCTTTCTGAAAGTCCAGGTACACTACATCTACTGGCTCTCCCTTGTCCACTTTCCTAGTTACATCCTCAAAAAATTCCAGAAGATTAGCCAAGCATGATTTTCCCTTTGTATATCCATGCTGACTCGGAGCTATCCTTTTATTGCTATCCAAATGTGCCGCTATTTCATCTTTTATAATTGACTCCAGTATCTTCAGCACCACCAATGTCAGGTTAATTGGTCTATAATTCCCTGTTTTCTCTCTCCCTCCTTTCTTAAAAATTGGGATAACATTAGCTACCCTCCAATCCACAGGAACTGATCTTGAATCTATAGAACATTGGAAAATTATCACTAATGCGTCCACAATTTCTTGAGCCACTTCCTTAAGTACCCTGTGATGCAGACCATCACGTCCTGGGTATTTATCAGCCTTCAGTCCCATCAGTCTACCCAATATCATTTCCTTGCCTAATGTGAATTTCCTTCAGTTCCTCCGTCAACCTAGGTCCTCTGGCCACTAGTACCTGGGAGATTGTTTGTGTCTTCCTTAGTGAAGACAGATCCAAACTACCTGTTCAACTCTTCTGTCATTTCCTTGTTTCATATAATACATTCACCTGTTTCTGTCTTTAAGGGGGCCACATTTGTCTTAACTAAATTTTTCCTCTTCACATACCTAAATAAGCTTTTACTGTCCTCCTTTATATTCTTGGTTAACATATCTTCGTACCTCATCTTTATTCCCCATATCACCTTTTTAGTTATCATCTGTTGATCTTTAAAAGTTTCCCAATCCTCTGGCTTTCCGCCCATCTCGGCTATGTTATACATTCTCTTTTATTTTATACTGTCCTTGACTTCCCTTGTCAGCCACGGTCGCCTCTTACTCCCTTTAGAATCTTTCTTCCTCTTTGGAATGAACTGATCCTGCACCTTCTGTATTATTCCCAGAAATACCTGCCATTGTTGTTCCACTGTCATCCCTGCTTGGGTCTCTTGCCAGTCATCTTTGCCTCCATAGTCCCCTTTGCTCAACTGTGATACTAACATTTCCAATTTTCCTTTCTCCCTCTCAAATTGTAGATGAAAATTTATCAAATTATGGCCACGACCTCCTAATGGCTCCTTTACCTTGAGTTTCCTTATCAAATCCAGTTCATTACACAACACTAAATCCAGAATTGCCTTCTGCCTGGTAGGCTCCAGTACAAGCTGCTCTAAGATTCCATCTCGGAGGCACTCCAAAAACTCCCTTTCTTGGGGTCCAGTACCAATTCGAATTTCCCAGTCTACCTGCATGTTGAAATCACCCATAACCACCGTAGCATTACCTTTACGACATGCTAATTTTAACTCTTGATTCAACTTGCACCGTATATCCAGGCTACTGTTTGGGGGCCTGTAGATAATTCCTCAGTTCTATCCATACTGACTCTACATCTCCTGTTTCAATGTCACCCTTTGCAAGGGACTGATTTTCATTCCTCACCAACAGAGCTACCCCACCCCCTCTGCCCACCTGTCTGTCTTTTCGACAGGATGTATATCCCTGAATATTCAGTTCCCAGCCCTGGTCCTCTTGCAGCCATGTCTCTGTAATTCCCACAACATCATACTTGCCAATTTCTAACTGAGCCTCAAGCTCATCCACTTTATTTCTTATACTTTGCGCATTCATTTACAAAACTTTAACTTTGGGATTCATCTCCCCTCTCACACCGGTCACTATTGACCCGAACCTTACTCTCTTATCCCTTCTCGACTTTTCCTTCCCATTAATTCGGGAGTCTTTTGCAACTGTTCCTATACTCACTTCCCCTTTAACTCCATCTTTATACTCCCAATTTGTCAATCCCTTCCCCCTACTATTTAGTTTAAACCCACACGTGTAGCACTAGCAAACCTGCCTGCCAGAACGTTGGTCCCCCTCCATTTAAGGTGCAACCCGTCCCCCTTGTGTACAGGTCACCCGTACCCCAGAAGAGATCACAGGGGTCTATAAATTTAAATCCCTGCTCCCTGCATCAGTCGAGAGAAGCTGTGGTTGTTCTATTTACTGCAGGAAAAATTCAAGGTTTACATTAACAATTTTGATAGAACAGACAAGAAGAAGGATTGGACAGGATAGTTGGAGCAGATCCCAAAATATTTTTTTTTAATGGGCATTAGAGAAATATATGAAGATAAAAAAATTGCAGGGTTATGGGGCTAATTGGATAACTCTTAAAAAGAGCCTAGATAAGCACAACAATCCTAATCACGATCATCTATAATATAAATGAGCACCTGAGATAGTTTCTACTCTATCTTAATGGGAACAGGAGGTCACTTGCTTTTGCGATACTGCAACATTAATATTGCAATCACTGTTTGAAAGTGTGATGGGAGCAAATGCAGTATACACTTCATAAACTAAATTGGCTTCAGACTTCAAAAAATATGAAAATCGGAATGCTACTCTGATGAATGGGGTATTGGGATTAAGTGGACAGCTTGGGATAGTCTACAAGTGCTGGTGTTTGTGTGGTTATGAATGTTTGTTATGTATATATGCGCAAAGTATTTTTGGTACATCGATAATATTTTGCTACAGTGCTTGTAACAACAGAAGAGACAGTTCGTGATCAGACTTGCCCAGATTAAGACTCTCATCTGCAATTAATAAAGTACATGAGGCAGAAACATGAGAAATAAAAGCTACCAACGGTATGCATCTTCCTTACATGATTTCCCAAGCTGGTTATTTGGAAAGGAAGCTGTTGTTGTTACCTGTTTCCCAGCTACTTACCTTGAGAAACCACTTGAGGAGCGGGACAGCGACCTCAGTCAGTGCATTTAACAATACGGGGCTCAAGGTACTAAAGAATATTACACCTAAATAAGAGAAGTTACCTGGGACTTGGAAACTGCGCGCACATTTTCAAGAACTAGTGGCTGGACTTGATTTGATCTCTTCAGTGACATTACACTTTCCCGCTGAAATGTGAAAATGGAAAAGAGTGAAATAGTACAATGACTGATCAAAGCATACTTATTAAACTCAAAAATATAAAATTCTCGGAGAGATTTCCTTTGGCTTTCCAAGTACTGTTCACCATCGAAACATTACAAGGGATAGATTCACAGCAAACTGCCAAGAAAACTAAAGAGCTAATTTTTGAAGAAGGTAATCATTCAGAAAATAGCAATAAAATACAAAATCTGAGAGAGCCAACTATTGTTAAAATAAATTCCGAATAGTTGTTCCCATTATTTAAACATGCCCCCCCCCCCCCCCCGGCCCATTGTAATAAGTTATTAGCAGATAGTTTTACTAATGTTGCTAGTCACACTCAGCAAGTCTGCGGCGCAGATACCAACCTGTGATGTAGGAATCGACGATGTGGACTGAGCGCTACTCCTGAAGTTACTTTGATACTCCCACATTTCCCGCCCCTGGATGCGTGCATCGTTAAAACAAACGTCGTCTTAGATACAGTAAGTTTGTCTTATGTCCACCTCACTTTCATCACTGGATAGTTCTGTCCTTGTTTATTAATTATAGCTGTTCATTGCCATGATAGCCAGCTTTGATTAAAATATTGGTTTTAAGTTGGATGATGATAACATTTCGAAACATAATTTCTTTCTCAACTGCATGTTTAGAGAATTATTTCATTTTTATGATATTTGGATATTATGTGCATCAAAGTTATATTTATAACTAAAACAAGTACCATAAGTTAAATGTTATATATCAGTTAAAGTTGGAGGACTAAATAATAGTTTAAAATGACCAACATGTTTGTTATTTGGAAGGTCGAACCTTAATTTCATCTGAACAAGCTTTGTTTTATAAACGTAACTAATTTATTCTCTGTTTAGGTTCATGGACAGGTGTAAGAGTTTTTTTCAGTGACGCTCTTGTGGCGTTTTGAACTGATCTTTTATTTATACTTTTTTTTTTATTTATGAGGGGAAAATCAGGCGTGACAGTGGAACGGAACACACACGTTGGGGGCATCAGCTTCCCCGCTGGATGTCACTGCCTTGATTTAAAGGCAGACACGAGAGAGTGCAGATGCTGCAATCTGTAGCAAATAAGCTCCAGATTGCTAGAGGAACTCAGTTGGAAGAGTAGCTTATGTGTGTGTGTGGGCGTGGGGTGGGGGGTTAGGGCAGGAGTTGTCCATGATTTGAGTCAAAACCTTACATCAGACTGGGAGTGGAGGGAGATCCTCAGAATCCTTTCAGATGTTGCTCGATCCACTGAGTTCCCCCAGCAGTTTGCTGGCAGTTACTTGTTTTTCTTAACCAAGGAAGCATTTCTGTCTAATTTATCATCCTGACATAGCCTAATACAAAGCTGTTTCCATAATTAATTGAACAAATGATATCAACACCAGAAGGAGAGTCAGTTTGAAAGGCAGGTAGATGAGAGCATATAGATTATTATAAAATTTCAGTATAAAACTAATGAGGTTGACTATTACTTTTGTTTTTTGGCAAATTAATACTGACCTCAAAATTAGGTTGGGATCATCCCACTGGAAGAGCTGAGCACACTGGGTTGCAAGTATCTGCTAGTCTATGGTAGCAATCCTCATGTTATAGGTGTTGAGAGACGCACTGAAGGTCAACCAACGTAAAGGCAAGGAACTGCAGATGCTGGAAATTTGAGCAAAAAGTGTGAAGTGCTGGAGTAACTGAGCAGGTCAGGCAGCATCTCTGGAAAACAGATAGGTGACGTTTCAGGTCAGGACCCTTCTTCTGAGTCTGACGAAGGGTTACAACCTAATGGGCCTGACTCACTTAGGCGACTTTTTAGGCGACAGCAGGAGACTATGCGGTTGCCACATGGTCCCCACATGTTCGCGGGCGGTTGCCGGGTAGTCGCCTTCATGATCGTGAGGAGTTCCCACATTCTGGGAACTGGTCGCGGCCTCATTATGGTCGCCGTAAATTTTTCAACATGTTGAAAAATTAGTGGCGACCAGAATGAAGCCGCCATGGAGAGTAGCGAGATTTCTCGTGCTGTAGGTGCAGTGGTAGTGGATGGCCAGGAGGTCGAAGGTGGTTGTAGGTTCTCGTAGGTTGTAGCCGGTGCTGACCGGTGAATTTCATTGGATCATTCGGAAAAAAAACATAAGCAGCAGTTTTCAGAACCAAGGATAACAGACCGGTAATGTTAATGTCCGCCGAGCTTCACAGCCGTGTATCTCTGGATTCTTAAAAGTTGTCGCCACTCCTTCTCCCCCCTTCTCCCCCCTCTACCCCCACCCCTCTTTTAAAGGACGTACATGACCCTTCCCGTACACTGTGCTTTCACCATCTTAATTATAGCGCCAACCTTCCTGTTCATCGCGGTGCGTGTCTGTATCACATTGGCTTTGCACCGTGTGAATTTCACTCAGACAGCGCTCCCCCCACTTGCCCTGTCCCCTGCCTGCATAACGGGCTGGTGAAGGAAGTGATGTGTGTGTGTGTTCCACTCTGACAGTCGCCGGCAGTCGCCTGAAAAATCGCCTAAGTGGGACATAAAGTTCGCTTATCTATGTTCTCCAAAGATGCTGCCTGACCCGCTCAGTTACTCCAGCACTTTGTGGGATTCTTTTTGTGTGTGGGCTTTGCGGGGAAAGAACCACCTGCCACTGTTCAGTTTAGTTTAGTTTATTAATGGCATGTATACCCAGGTACAGTGAAAATATTTTTTTGTTGCATGCTATCCAGTCAGCAAAAAGTCAATACATAATTGGAATCAAGCCGATACAGGATTAAGGGAATAACGTTTAGTTCAAGATAAAGTCCAGTGAAGTCTGATTTAAAATAGTCTGAGGGTCTCCAATGAGGCAGATAATAGGTCAGGACCTCTCTCTAGTTGGTGATAGATTGGTTCATTTGCCTGATAACAGCTGGAAGAAACTGTCCCTGAATCTGGAGGTATGTATTTTCACACTTCTGTAACTTTTGCCCGATGGGAGGGTTGAGACACATTCTTGATTATGCTGGTGGCCTTGCCAAGGCAGTGCGATGTGTAGATGGAGTCAGTGGAAGGGAGAAACAAAGAACTGCAGATAGACACAAAATGATGGAATAACAAAATGCAGGAAAAATGTTCCCAATGTTGCAGGAAAAATGTTCCCAATGTGCAGGAAAAATGTTCCCAATGTTGCAGGAAATTTTTTCCCAATGTTGCAGGAAAAATGTTCCCAATGTTGGGCAAGTCCAGAACCAGGGGCCACAGTCTTAGAATAAAGGGGAGGCCATTTAAGACTGAGGTGAGAAAAAACGCTTTCACCCAGAGAGTTGTGAATTTGTGGAATTCCCTGCCACAGAGGGCAGTGGAGGCCAAATCACTGGATGGATTTAAGAGAGAGTTAAGAGAGTTAGATAGAGCTCCAGGGGCTAGTGGAATCAAGGGACATGGGGAGAAGGCAGGCACGGGTAATTGATTGGGGACGATCAGCCATGATCACAATGAATGGCGGTGCTGGCTCGAAGGGCCGGATGGCCTCCTCCTGCACCTATTTTCTATGTAACTCAGTGGGACAGGCAGCATCTCTGGAGGGAAACAATGGGTGACATTTGGGGTCGAGACCCTTCTTCAACGATCAGTCTGAAGAAGGGTCTCGACCCGAAACGTCACTCACTCCTTCCCTCTGCCTGCCCCGGTGAGTTACTCCAGCATTTTGTGTCTATCTTCGATTTAAACCAGCATCTGCAGTTCCTTCCTACACAGAGAACTGCAGATGCTGGTTTATACCAAAAATAGAGACAAAGTGATGGGGTAACTCAGCGGGTTAGGCAGATTCTCTTGAGAAAAAGGATGAGGGACATTCCCGAAGTGTCATAGTCATGGAGTGATACAGTGTGGAGACAGGCCCTTCGGCCCAACTTGCCCACACTGGCCAATATGTCCCAGCTACACCTGCCTGCATTTGGTCCAGATCTCTCCAAACCTGTCCTATCCATGTACCTGTCTAACTGTTTTCAAATGTTGGGATAGTTCCTGCCTCAACTACCTCCTCTGGCAGCTTGATCCATATATCCACCACCTTTTGTGTGAAAACGTTACCCCTTAGATTCCTATTAAATATTTTCCCCTTCACCTTAAACCTATGTTCTCACCCATTCTTTTTCTCCAGAGATGCTGCCTGACCCTCTGAGTTACTCTGACACTTTGTATCTATCAGTAGAAGGAAGGTTAGTTTGTGCGGTCTAGGCTACGTCCACAACTGCAATTTCTTGCGGTCTCGGATGGAGCTGTTCCAGAACCATGCTGTGATGCATCCTGATAAAATTATTTCTACGGTGCATTTTAGAAGTTGGTGAGGGTTGTTGGGGACATGCTGAACTTCCTAAGCATTTTAAGCAAGTAGAGGCATTGGTGTGCTTTCTTTTGTCATTCCATCGATATGGCTGGCCTGGTACACATTGCTGGTGATATTTACACCTAAAAACACACAGCTTTCAAACATCTCTATTTCGGCACTGTCAATGTATACCAGGGTGTGTGTACTCCTCCAAGGGGCTGGTTTCAGAGTAGAAGCCCCTCAAATAACTGAAGTTTATATAATCCCAGGGAGCCCCTTGAGCGCCGATTGTGACATGTACACATGAAAATGTGTGAACACTACTAATGTGCAAAACCAATAACATGTCGACTGTATAGACTGAATGACACTTTGAATGTAATGATCCATGCCCTGCGTGTTTGTTTTTCATGTATTTTTATTATGAATAAATTTTATTTTTAAAATAAAAACCTGATATATAGTTCCCAAAACTGAATTACCACCTAAAATTTGATTGATATGCCAACTCCAACCATTTCCACGGATAATGGCGATGAAGAGGTTTTTAAATGCATGAGTGGTTTGCTGAAGTGGATATGCTTCACCAAGGTCTTCAAAAATATTCTTGTAGTTTAATGACAGAATATACCACAACTGGGGAGCAGGAATGTTCACAGGTTTGAATGAATAATCAATTGCTGGAAGAACACAGCGGATCAGGCAGCATCTGTAGAGAGAAAAGGACAGACGATGTCTCAGGTTGGGACTCTTTGTCAGACTGATGGAATACAGGGGAGAAAGCTGGTAAATAGAGAAGAGAAGGGGTGAGGCAAAAACTGCCAAGGGATAAAATGGTTCAAGTGAGGACTGCTGATTGGCAGATGGGTGGAAATAGTAACAAAGGCTGGAAATGCAATGGAAACAAAAGGGTGCAGATGAGGAATCAGATAAAGAAAGAAGAGGAATGAAATGTAAAACTGGAAGGAGGGATAGTGGGTGGATAGGAATGGGGGGATTTCATCTGAAGGGAAGGGAAAAAGAGTCAGAAGACTTCTCATGCTTAAAAGGACTATATGAGGGAGTGCCTTTTGGGATATATAATGTATCAACCTGGAATATTCTTCAAATTCAATAATAATTGCAAGATATTGGTTGAAAAAAAAAAAGTTTGGAACAGATGTCAGAATTATTTCAGTTGTATTCAAGGAATGTCAGTTGAGACAAAAGTCTTTGGAATTGTTTAAGAGAAGAAGAATCAATAATGGTAATCATCAGTCTCAGGAAAAGGCAACCCAGGTGGCAAATGCCAGACTACATCGGTGTTTTTTTGTCAAATAACATCTCTGTGCATCTAATTAGTGTCAAACCAAAGATTACGTAAAGCACAAATAGACTTTTGGGGCAGTTTATGATTAAAGAATTTAATGAGTCATTCTTTTTTCTCTGGTTACTCTAGAAGGGAAGCACTCGGTGAGCTCCGGGAAGCAATGCAAGAGTGGATCAGGCAGCCGGCTGAGAGCAAGGACGGAGACTGAGAGCAAGGCTGTTGAGAACAACCGGCGGCCAACGAGAGCAAGGACAGACCCGGCGGCCAACAAGAACAAAGACCCAGCAGGCTGCACGCGGCTATATGAGGGGGCTGGCCAGGCGGCTGCCTGCAAGGGAAAGCTTGGAAGCCCCAAAGGCCTGACAGTCAAGGAGGGAGCCATTGGCGATTACAGACACAAGAAATAACTCAGCGGGTCAGGCAGCATCTCTGGAGAACATAGTTCTCTGGTAGGTGAGACACCACTCCAGCACTTTCAAGGTCGGCTGCAGGCACGCCCCGGGACACAGAGGTGGTTGGGCGAGGAGAGGAACATCGGGTCACGGGCCTGCAGCAGTCTGGGGCTTACCTGTGCTTACCTGGACCTGGGGAGCTCCAGTACTCAAATTTCACTGTACCTTAATTGATACATGTGATAATTAAATTGAATCTTGAATCTTGAATCTACTTCCAACCTTTTATTTTTCTTTGTAAACTGCGCCAAAATATGGGTTATGCATTTGTGGGTTGTGCAACAGAATTTTACTAAGCTGCGCATACGTGACATTACAGAACCATTGGAACCATCAAAAGTATATTGACAATTGGCAACCAATGGAGATTGCATGAAAAAATGGCTTTTAAAACTTTGCATAAATATGATTCCAGAATTATTTTCCAATCCTAGTGCATTCTCTCAATTCTTTACCCATTCCAGCCAGGGTCTTTTCTATCAGAGTTGAGTGAATTAATGTTTACATCTGTGTTGCATGTCCAATAGAGGGATATATGGACTGGGGTAATCAGTAGAAGTTACGATCACTGTTGTACTCAGCATTGTAAGGCACCATGCCCGTTGATGTTTTCAACATTGATGATGATGTAATTATAATTGCACAATCTTCAGAACACTCCTTTTATGAATGGAGACAGCTTTAATTACAAACGAGAGATTTGGCAAAAGTGTAATTGTCACCCACTGCAATGGAGCCTGAGCCCATTTCCCTATACTCACTCAGCCTCTGACGGTGGGACTTGAATATTCAGCAACATACTATCTTAATGATTTCCATGCAGAATGCCTTTCAAATGGAAGTCTGTTTGAAAGGCTGATTTGAAAGGCTTATAGAGATGTATAAAGTCATGTGAGGAATAGATCGGGTAAGCGCAGCGCAGCATAGGGAAATCGCGAACCAGAGGACAAGGTTTAAGGTGAAGGGGGAAAGATTTAATAGGAATCTGAGGGGTAACCTTTTCACACAAAGGGTAGTGGATGTATGGAACAAGCTGCCAGGGGAGGTAGTTGAGGCAGGGACTATCCCAACAGTTAAGAAACAGTTGGACAGGTACATGGATAGGACAGATTTGGAGGGATATGGACCAAACGCGGGCAGGTGGGACTAGAGCAGCTAGTGTATCAGGCTCAGACAGGAGCTGAGAAGGGATATAAATTCATGACAAGGCTGGAGAGTTTGTGATGAGACTGAGGAGAAACATTTCAGCCTCCTCCACTACCAGATTAACGGCACACGATAAATGAAGATATACCACCTAAAGTTTCACTTGTTTACCCTACAAATCAACTGCAGGCACATTGAATTCTCCAATTTTACATAAACCCCACCATTCTCCTTCTCACCCACTTATTCACCCCATTTTGTAACCCGTCCATGCACACACTTCTCTTCCACTGTCCCCGTCAACCAGTTCTTTTTCCCTTCTCCTTCTGCTCATCGCCCCCCTCTCCCTACTCGAGTCCCCCAGTTTCTCTTTAGCCCCCCTTTTTTTCTTGAAATGTGGGTTTCTAACATCATGCAAAAACCTTATGTTTCCTTTCTGCACTGCCTTCAGGGACAAAGGGTACAAGAAATGATCTGCTGTCATTCATAACTGAATTAAGCTCTGGCTCTGTTGATGGTAGACAAAAATGCTGGAGAAACTCAGCGGGTGAGGCAGCATCTGTGGAGCAAAGGAAGGAGACGTTTTCGGGTCGAGACCCTTCTTCAGACAGATTTTTCCAGCATCTGCAGTTCTTTCTTAAACACTGGCTATGTTGATAGTACTTTGGCCTCTGAGCCAGAAAGCTGTTGGTTCAAGAGTCATGCTGAAAATTTGAGCATAAAATGCAAGACTGGCCCTTTGGTTTAAAACAGAGGTGGTACTATATTGCAGGAGATGCCTTTAGCTAAGACATTAAACTAAAGGCCACATCTGCTCCCTCAGGTGTATTATCCCCCAAAAAAGATTTCCCTGGTGCCATGGCCAATATTTATCTCTCAATCAACATCACGAGTAGATTAATAATGTTATCCCAGCTACTGGGAGCTTGCTGTGCATAAATTGAAGGCTGCAATTCCTGCATAACAACCGTGACTACATTTCAAAAGTACTGCATTGGTTGTGACATACTGAGGTCACAAGACACCATGGAAAACACACACTTTTATTGATTTATTGGAATAGCATAACCTTTTTAATTTTGTCAACCACTGCTCGATGACAACCAAACATGGTCTAGTTTCAAAAATGCTGTACCTGTGCCAAATTTGCACATAACATTAAATCATAGGGTGGAAAAAACAATAAAATCTGATGAAACAATAAAAGAAGGCTTCTGACAATATTTGCAAGTGAGTAATACCATTAAAATTAATGAGGTCTATCGGATTTTCTTCCCCTAGCGTGTGGCAGTTATTATGTTCTCCACTTTCCTTTCCCAATGTGTAAAGTTTTGCACTTATCTGACTAGAATATAATTTGCCCATTTGCAAATGTTGTCGAGGGCCTTCTGTAATCCTATGGTTGTTGTTTAGAATCTATTACTGCTTCCCCACTTTCAATTTAATATAGAGAGCACCACTTCCCCAGTTACACCATTTCTGAATCTAGATTATTTATATGAATCTAAAGCAATATGAATACAGAAATTATCTCTGGGACACTGCAAATCTCCCCAGACCAACATAATCCCGTTGGTTCTTGCCCCACAGTTACCATAACGTGTAAACAAAAATTCAGGCAGGTTTTGTTGCTTCAGATGGGGGTTGCGTGGATCACTTCATTTCATCTATTGTTCAGGGAAGAGGCATGTAGAAAATTGGTCAGACAGTATCTGGGAGAGAAATGAGCGGACGCGTTTCAGGTGTTAGGCAAAGCTTTTTTCTCAAATCTCATATTCTTACCATATGAGAGCCGACAAAGAATATTAAGAATCAATTGAATTGTGTGTGTTAAAATTAATTGCAATGGAACAAACAGTTGGCAATCTCCCTGCAATTCCGTGGATTTCCCCTTGGAACTCTAATTTCCTCCTACATTCCAAAGATGTTGTGATGGATTAACTGGCTACTGTAAATTACCCCTAGTGCAGTTAGATGGCAGGAGAATAAGGAGCAGTTGATGGGCACTTAAAGTGACAAGGGAATAAGTGGGAGACTAAAACAAATACAGAAAATGCTGGAAATGCTCAGCTGATCAGGTCACAATGGTCGGAAGAGAACCAGAATCAATGTTTGAGGTCAAAGATCAGAACTCAGAAGAAGACAACAGGAGCTTGTTAAACTGCAGGGAGGATGAGGGTGTGGAGATGAATAAACTGTAAACAAGGTTTGCCTGGACAATGTGTGACTGGGAGTAGTTAGAGAGTGAGATAAGTGAGATAGAGTCACAGAGCATGGAAACAGGCCCTTCAACCCAACTTGCTCACACGACCAACTCGTCCCATCTACACTAGTCCTACATGCCTGCGTTTGGCCCATATCTCTCTAAACATGTCCTATTCATGTACCCGTCTAACTGTTTCTTAAATGTTGCAATAGTCCTGCCTCAACTACCTCCTCTGGCATCTTGTTCCATAAACCCACCACCCTTAGTGTGAAAAAATTACCCCTCAGATTTCTATTCAATCTTCCCCCTCACCTTAAACCTATGTCATCTGGTTCTTCGATTCCCCTACTGTGAGCAAGTGACTGTGTGTTCCACCCAATTTATTCCTCTCATGACCTTATACACCTCTAGATGAGCACCCCTCCTCCTCCTCCTCCTGCACTCCAAGGAATAGAGACCCAGCCTGCCTCTCCCTATAGCCCTCGAGTCCTGCAAAATCCTCGTAAAAGATCATAGACAAAAGAATGTAGGAAGTGTGAATTGCAGAAAGCATGCCCGATTAAGATTATGCCAAACTTGTTTTCACGACTAAAATAAATATCAATGGTAAATTTACAGCCAGTAAATCTGGTTGAGTGCCACCTAAATCTTACATTTGAGTACAATCCTGAATAGGTGGGCACAGTAAGGTCTGTGATTAATCCAGACAGTCCAACTCTATGCTAGCATTTATTTCAAGAGGGCTTGTATACGAAAACAGGGATGTGATGTTGAGGCTCTATAAGGCACTGGTAAGGCCACATTTGGAATATTGTGAGCAATTGTGGGCACCATATCTGAGAAAGGATGTGCTGGCTCTGGAAAGGGTCCAGAGGAGGTTTACAAGAATGATCCCAGGAATGTGTTGGTTAACCTATGATTCAATTCAATTCAATTCAATTCAACTTTAATGTCATTGCACAAATACTGAGTATGGGTACAACGAAATGCAGTTTTGCGTCAGTCCGTAGTAGTAGTGCAATATAGAAATTAAAAAAAAAAAGAGGATACAGAATAATCAAAAATACAGAATAATTAACAATGGGGACGGAGGATGATGAGCATTTGTCGACACTGGGCCTGTACTCGCTGGAGATTTAGAAGAAACGTACAGATTAGTGAAAGGCTTGGATAGAGTGGATGTGGAGAAGATGTTTCCACTAGTGGAAGAGTCGTGGACTAGAGGTCATAACCTCAGAATTAAAGGACATTCTTTTAGGAAGGAGATGAAGATAAATGTCTTTAGTCAGAGGGTGGTGAATCTGTGGAATTCTTTGCCACAGAAGGATGTGGAGGCCAAGTAAATGAATATTTTTAAGGCAGAGATAGATAGATTCTTGGTTTGTACAGGTGTAAGATGTTATGGAGAGAAGGCAGGAGAATGGGGTGAGGAGGGAGGTAGCTCAGCCATGATGGAATGGCGGAGTAGACTTGATGGGCCAAATGGCCTAATTCTACTCTTATTCATTCTGACCAAGCAAAATTATTTCTGATGTAAAGCGATCATGGGTTGATAGCATGAAGGCTTTTGCATGTCTAGATCTTCCTCTGTCCTGAGTCCTCCAATCATCTGTACCCTGAACCTTGTTGATTCTTCCAACGTGGTCGATGGCATATTCTTTCACTCGGCAGCTGCCATCCACCTCATCGGCAAGGGACAAACTCACCTCTGATCTTCAGGAGTCAAGTGTGTTTAATTGCCCTGAAAATGATATAATGAAATTCTTACTTGCAGCAGTATAACAGGCCTATAAAAAACAGTATTCATTAATAACATAGCAAACAAACAAACATTCAATAAATTAAAAACCCTATTGTTTGTGCAAAAAGCCTGAAATCCTGAGTGCAAGTCAGATGGTTCATAGTTCATGGTTTAGCTAGGGTTTTGTAGTGTTCAAGACCCTGATTGTTGTTGGGAAAAAGCTGTTCTTGAACCTTTCAGACTCCTATACTCTTTCCCAATAGTAGGAGTGAAACTAGAACATGACCAGAATGGTGCAGGTCTTTGATGATGCTGGCTGCCTTTTTGAGACAGCGCCTCCAAAAGATACCTTCGATGGTGGGGAGGTTCAGCAGTTTAGTTTTGTTTAACGATATAGTGTTGAAACAGGCCTTTCAGCCCACCAGGTCCACCCCTACCAGTGATCATGTGTACACTAGTTCTATCCTATACACTAGGGACAATGTAAACTAACCTACAAACTTGCACATCTTTGGAATATGGGAGGAAACCGGAGCACTCGGAGAAAACTCATACGGTCACAGGAACACATGTGGTGTACAAATCCCATACAGGCAACACAACAACCGTAGTCAGGATTGAACCCTGGCCTCTGGTGCTGTAAGGCAGAATTCTACCAATGCATCACTGCCAAAAATTTGTATTGCATTGGCCGGGAATCGAACCCGGGCCTCCCGCGTGGCAGGCAAGAATTCTACCACTGAACCACCAATGCAAGTGCTAAATATAGTAGCCATGATGAATGCAGTAGCTATGATGATGAATAGAAAATTGGTTGGCAGACAGGAAACAAAGAGTAGGGATTAACAGGTCCCTTTCAGAATGGCAGGCAGTGACTAGTGGGGTACCGCAAGGCTCGATGCTGGGACTGCAGCTATTTACAATATACATCAATGATTTAGATGAAGAGATTCAAAGTAACATTAGCAAATTTGCAGATGACACAAAGCTGGGTGACTTGGACAGGTTGGGTGAGTGGGCAGATGCATGGCAGATGCAGTTTAATGTGGATAAATGTGAGGTTATACACTTTGGTAGTAAAAACAGGAAGGCAGATTATTATCTAAATGGTGTCAAGTTGGGAAAAGGGGAAGTACAACGGGATCTGAGGGTCCTTGTTCATCAGTCAATGAAGGTAAGCATGCAGGTACAGCAGGCAGTGAAGAAAACGAATGGCATGTTGGCCTTCATAACAAGAGGAGTTGAGTATAGGAGCAAAGAGGTCCTTCTGCAGTTGTATAGGGCCCTAGTGAGACCACACCTGGTGTATTGTGTACAGTTTTGGTCCCCCTAATTTGAGGAAGGACATTATTGCTCTTGAGGGAGTGCAGCGTAGGTTTACAAGGTTAATTCCCGGGATGGCAGGACTGTCATATGCTGAGAGAATGGAGCGGCTGGGAAGGATGAGAGGAGACCTTATTGAAACATATAAGATTATTAAGGGTTTGGACACGCTAGAGGCAGGAAACATGTTCCTGATGTTGGGGGAGTCCAGAACCAGGGGCCACAGTTTAAGAATAAGACGTAAGCCATTTAGAACGGAGATGAGGAAACACTTTTTCACACAGAGAGTTGTGAGTCTGTGGAATTCTCTGTCTCAGAGGGCCGTGGAGGCCGGTTCTCTGGATACTTTCAAAAAGAGAGCTAAATAGGGCTCTTAAAGATAGTGGAGTCAGGGGAGAAGGCAGGAACGGGGTACTGATTGGGGATGATCAGCCATGATCACATTGAATGGCCTACTCCTGCACCTATTGTCTATTGTCTATTGAACTGGGCAGTGTCCACCACTTTTTGTATTTTCCTTTGTTCTCAGTCATTCAAAGTGCCTGACCAGGGCATCATGTAACCAGTCAGTGTGCTCTTCACTGTTCACCTGTAGAAGTTCAAGAAAGTATTTGTTAACATACTGAATCTCCTCAATTTTCTGAGGAAGTACAGTCTTGATGGGCTTTCAGATAAAAATGAATGTGAATATCGTTTACCTTTTAAAAACACATTTAAAAATCACAAATTTAAAAAAAAACTATTGAATAAAATAATTGCAACCGACTTGTATTTGCATCAGAGGTTGGTGCTTAGTCTTTTCACATAAGACCTGCTGCCTCATTGATGTTGCTCCTCGCTTTAAACGTGCCACAGATTATTATTCTGTATATCCAAACAAGTCAAATTGGGAAGTATGTTTTAGTGTGCATAATAGACAGCGATGGGAACTTCATTACAAAGTGTTTCACCGCAAAATTCACTTTGGTCTTTGCAGAAAGTGGACTTTATTTTTTGTTTTGGATCTCAAACAGGCTTTACCGTTTTACATTAATATTAACGATAGGTTGCCAAGGAAGAACTCAGCATCCAATTGTGTGCAGCCAGCATTAAAGTTTAAAATTAATCCAGAAAGAGCAATTAAATATTATTTGTACTAATATAGATTTAGTAAATAAAATATTTTATTGCATTGGCCGGGAATCGAACCCGGGCCTCCCGCGTGGCAGGCGAGAATTCTACCACTGAACCACCAATGCAAATCTTGTTTAAACCTCTTCTCTATTCTCCTATATGAAGAATGATACAGGAAGTTTCGCTTCGTCTTTTCATTACAGGGTAATTATTTAAGAGTCTGAATGCCTACATCTTACACTACACCAATATTTTAAAAAGGATTTTTCACAAACTCAAGCGCTCCCAGATGCTGACACTCACTTTAAGTTGTTGCCTGAGTTTGCATTTATCACACCAGTAGCTGAGCTGCATTGAATTCTGCTCCCGATCAAGACGTGGCAGGCTCGTAATCCTCAATTTGCAACGCTCTGTAAATGTACAATGTGAATGCCACTGATCCATCAAACCGTGGGTAGCGAACAGTCAAATAGTCCTTTACCTGTTGGACTCTGCTGATAATACAAATTGGAATCATATCATAGTTCCCTTAGAAACGCACGTTTAAAAAAAAATGTAAACGGCAGAGCAGGTACAATTTATCTAGATATGAATTTATAATCGCTTCTCTGCATACAATGGACTGAGCAATAGTCTGCAGTGAAATAGCTTCTGAGCGTATTAGCAGTAATTTTAATGCTGGCAGGATTAAATTATCCCAATTGCTTTGCACATGGGAATGGTCGGATTTTAACGCGTAGTAAGGAGAGATTGCCAGGGCAACATACATTTTGAAGCATATTTTTTAAATTGCAAAGATGCTCAAAGGTATTAATTTTCCGCTGAGAATGTTATAGTCAGCGTGAACTAAATCAATAATGAGAGTTTCAGAGATTTAAAATAGCATGTATTTGTGAATTTAAACTGTTGTAGTATTAGAACTAGGGAATATTTGTCATAATAAATATTTTTAATTCCTCTGTGATCCCATTGCACTGCCTTTCGGTTTATCATATTACATTTAGCCATAGCGTTGAGCAATCTCGATGTTTGATGGTGTTTAATAAGATTCTGGAAGGTAGTCAGATATTCAAATGAACAACAAGCCTATTTTATTAAGTAACATAAATTGTCAGGTTTCATCTCTTGCTGTGGCTTTCTCCACAGATAGACAGGCGCCCTGAAACTTTCCACATTCGCATCACCACAACAATACCGAGAGCAAACGCATAAAGCCTTCCTTTATGTGGTACAACCTTAAAACAGAACTGAGGCAAACGGCAAAATACTGGAGTTGCGTTTATCACCTGATAAGGAAAAACAAACATCCCCAACAAAGGTCTTTGTGGCACCTTTCAAATAAGGGAAGGGATATCACCCCAGGTGGCCACAAGAGTGGCAAGGGTTCTTGGTTTAAGTATAGAAGCTGGAAATGTCTGAAAAGTTTTTTGCCCTGTTCTTAATTTGCATATATTATTTATTCTGAATAAAGTTTATTCCTGGGGAAAAAAATCACAACAGTCTGAAGAAGGGACCCAACCCAAAATGTTATTTTCCATTTCCAGACCACAGGTGCTGTCTGTACGGAGTTTGTATGTTCTCCCCATGACCTGTGTGGGTTTTCTCCAGGTGCTCCGGTTTCCTCCCATATTCCGAAGACGTAGAGGTTTGTAGGTTAATTGGCTTCGGTAAAATTGTAAATTATCACGTGTAGGAAAGTGTTAGTACAGGGATTGTTGGTCGGCGCGGACTCCGTGGGCCGAAGGGCCTGTTTCCGTGCTGTATCTCTAAACTAAACTAAACCAAAGTAAACTACATTTCCCTCCACAGAGGCTGGTTGGCTTACCGTGTTCCTCCAACAGTTTGTTTTTTTACATCTAACATAGCTGTCCTTTCTGTAAAAGATATAGACACAAAATGCAGGAGTAAGTCAGTGGGTCAGGCAGCATCTCTGGAAAACTTGGATAGGTGACGTTTTGGGCCAGGATCCTTCTTCAGATTGTATATGCTTTACTTTGACACAATTATTTCAGGTAATTGGATCGATAGATTATGCATTCTGATTTAGTCCTAACTGACAGAGGCTCTCGCAGAGCCTGCTCTCAGACTGTGAAGTTCTCACTAGTCAGGGCTGGTGTGCACCCTTCAGTAACTCCACGTCTGCTGTCATTTATTGCCTTCAAGAGGGAGCACATGTTCATCTGATATTGGACACTCTCCTTTGCCATAGCCTGCTGTGCGCCAGGGTGTGGAGAGTCATCACTGCCATCTGCCCCTCGTCTGGTGTCGGCTTTCATTTTCCCTCTGCCTGCAACTCAGGAATGGCAGATCTTTGTACCTGTCAGCTTTCTGCCATGTCTGGTTGTCTTCTTACACATTTTAGCTCATGCCAGTTTCTCTATTCTGAGAATAATAGTTGCAAAGGAAGATAGGGGCGATGAATGTGCGGGGGGCAGGGATTCAGATTTTTAGACCATTGCGATCTCTTCTGGGGCAGAGGCGACCTGTACAAGAGTGGTGAGTTGCACCCTAACTGGAGGGGAACCAGTATCCTGCAGAAGGGTCTTGACCCAAAACGTAGCCCATTCCTTCTCTCCATAGATGCTGCTTCACCCACTGAGTTACTCCAGCATTTTGTGTTAGGCAGGTTCGCTAGAACTACACGGGTGAGTTTAAACTAGATTGGCAGGGAGGGTGGGATCCTATACAGGACCGAGGCAGGTGAGGGCCTAGAAGTTGGTATGGAGGGTGATGAGGGAAATATAGTGCACATAATAGGCAGGAGAAAGGCAGGAAGCAAGGAAGAAATGCTGGTTTAAATTGCACTTATTTTAATGCAAGAGGCCTGATGGATAAGGCAGATGACTTTAGAAAATAAGGCTGGAAAAGAAGTGGCAAGTGATGGGTACATAAGGGTGAGAGGTTTAATTGGCAGATAAGTGAATAAAGGCTAGAGGTGGAAAGGAGAGAAAATGTTATGAGATAAGGAGAGAAGGGAAGTGAAATGTGAAGCTAGAGGATGGGATACAGATGGAATGTTGGTGGGCTATATTCTACATGAAAAGCTATATTAGCCATTCCTTCTCTCCAGAGATGATGCCTGTCCCGCTGAGTTTGCGTCTATCTTCAAAGCACATGACTTGTTGATTTTAATTCATGGACTTATACTACATGGAACCAGGCCTTTCAGCCCAACTCAAGCCGTTGTTTATCTGAGCTAGTTCCTTTTGGCCCATTTAAACCATTTCTGCCTGTCTACATGTCTTTTAAGTGTTGCAATTGCACGGGCCTCTCCAGCTTCTTCTGGCAGTTTGTTTCATATACCCACCACCCTCTGTTCAAAGAAAATTTGTCCCTCATATTCCTTTAAAATGTTGTCTCTCACCTTAAACCTTTTCCCTCCAGTTTTAGACTCTCCTACCCTGATATAAAGACTGTGACCATTCACCTTGTCTGCCCCTCAGCCTCCAGCACTCCAGGGAAAAATAGTCCCAACCTATCCAACATCTCCATGTAACAACCTCTCCAGTCCTGGTAACACCTTCACGAGACTTTTCTACCCGAGACATTTTTGACTTCTAACATTGTACTAAGCCAAATCGTCACTGGTTGTCCTTGCATCTATGGTTTAATTTATTTTAGTTTAGTTTATAGGTACCGCCTGGTAACAGGCCCTTCCACCCACTGAGTCGCTGCTGAACAACAATCAACTGTACCCTAGTTCTATCCTACACACTAGGGACAATTTACAGAAGCCTATTAATCTACAAACCAAAGGGTCTTGACCCAAAATGTCACCTATTCATTTTCTCCACAAATGCTGCCTGACCCGTTATTCCAGCATTTTATGTCTATCTTTGGTGTAAACCAGCATCTGTAGTTACTTCCTACACAACCTACAAACATGTGGGAAGAAACACAGAGAAAACATATGCGGTGAAAATACACATCCGCTGGCTGTTCCACAAAACTGACATTGGTTGACATCAGCAATGTTTTGTGCTTTGAAGATGTCCCAGTACAACTCATCTAGTCCATTTCATGAACCTTCAATGTTCTTTTCATCATGCTCTGTTTGCAGCAATGATTTTTCAACCAACATTTTCCCATACACGGAGTGATTTTTTCACACCACTCCCATTGCTGCGCATGGTTCTTACAACAATTACCTTGACTGCACTTTCCCTTTCCTTACTGTTGTTTCGTGACTTCTTCATAAACAATTCCTGCTGTTCATGTTGATAACACCAGTTTTGTATGCCTGCACACACTTTTCTTCAATTAACTGACTCCCTCAGGCATGACTTCCAGATTTCACAATAAACTTCTCTCTCTACTGACTTCACAATAAACATCTCTCTCTACTAACAATTGTAGCTCCTCATTATGTGTAATGAAGTGGTGTTCCATTTTTAGTTATGTTGTTATCTGATTGTAATCTATCTAATGCCTTTCTCAGAGTTTCAATTGAGGGTTTCTTGGCATGGGTCAATTTTCTTTCCTTGGAACTACTACAAAACAAGAACATCTTTATTTTCATCCGTTGGTTTCTCTTCCATAGCCATCTCAATATACAACGTGAATTCCTTGCGCTGTCTCCACTCTTTGGACAAGTTATTTACCTGGAGGACCAATAGCTTGGGTGTGTTTATTTGTTCCATCGTGTGCCATGTTAGTTGAATTACACAGCTTATCATTCCCAATTCACATTCATATGCTGAGCTGGATCCTTTCACCTATAGAACAGCAGTTACTTTCATGACCATTTGGAAGATGGCTGAATGGTGGAGTCTCTTAGTGATTGCCAAATCAAACTTCCATTCACTGACGACATGGCCCCATGCTGCTGTGAGATTACCCTCCCACTCCACCTGTTAGGTGGCCAACTCCCTACCAGCAATCAAGGTCCTGTCAAGCATTGTGGTGCATCTGGATGACAATTAAGGAATCTAAGTCTAAGTCTAAGTCTAAGTGGAGGGAACCCTCTGACTGAGTGAAATCCCAGTAATGATTCCATTCTGGGTTTTAGGGTTGAGAGAGAGATGCAGGAGAGAGCAGGTCTGGTGAGAAGTATGATGTAATCCTTATTCGGGATGGGCTTGTATGAAGCCCCATCCCATTGCAAGTAAAGGACAATACTGATGAGCAACACTAATGATTTTCCTCACAATCATCCAACGTCACTTCTCATCAGGGACATTGACAAGTGTTTGCGGGTCCATTCACCTGGCTTCCCTGTGAACCGATGAGTCTTGAGGGGCTCAGCAGAAGCCTGGCCTGTTGATAAATCATGAGCACATCACCTCGCTGGTGTAAAATCAATATAAAGCGCAGACGGGAAGTGGTCAAAACTGAATGAGGTAGAGTTAAAAGTAGTTCCTTCTAAAGGCAGCAACTTCAGGAATGGGGTTCAATAGAGGTAGTTGGTTTAGGCGTCGAACAGCAGTGGGCAATTGGAGTCGCCTAAAGGAAGAAAGAAGAATGTAGTTCTCAAGAGTGGAAAACAGATCAAACGCTTGAGACTCTGTGTAAAGGCGAGTAAAGCCGCCCCCAACTCTGCTGCAGCTGACGTTGGCCAGAATCGCGGCCCCGCTTCACCCGGCCCCGCTCCACCCGGTCCCGCTCCACCCGGCCCCGCTCCACCCGGCCCCGCTCTACCCGGCCCCGCTCCACCCGGCCCCGCTCCACCCGGCCCCGCTCCACCCGGCCCCGCTCCACCCGGCCCCGCTCCACCCGGCCCCGCTCCACCCGGCCCCGCTCCACCCGGCGCCGCTTCACCCGGCCCCGCTCCACCCGGCCTCGCTCCACCCGGCCCCGCTTCACCTGGCACCGCTCCACCCAGCCTGGTGTGTGGGCGCTGCCGACCCACAGCCAGTGACAGTGCGGCCCACGGGGGGAGACGGGGCGGAGGGCGGCAGTAGCCGGACAGCACTGACCCCGGGGGGGAGAGTGGGGGCTGTCCCGAGGGATGCGCTCCTTCGGCCACTTACACCTTGGTGCTCGGGTTCAGAGCAAAGATATTAGAGCATTTGGTTTAGAGCGCTTAGTCACCCAAAAAAATAACCCCACAATATTGCAATCAAATTGTTCTGAGTTTGAGTTTGCTTTATATAGCGAAGGCTTATTGAGATGGTGCTGTCTGGACTATTAGTCGTGGATTGTAAAAGACGCTACACCATGAGATAACACCAGTTTAAACCTGATACCTTCCCGCTTGCAATGACAGCACCCGCAATTATTTACAGTGCAAAAATTGAGCATTTTGGCGTTTTTTAACAGGTAAGATTGTACGCGATTTATGTGTTAACAGTGTGTGCCGAGGCAGCCATGTCCTCCACATGGATTGAGCTGCTCCGTGCGTCACGCCCTTTGACCCGATGACCTTACGTGCAACCCCCCTATATGTTTGACTGCAGTGAAATGTCAGGTAAATTGTTATCAAGTGAGGCTTGAACTGGAAAGAATCCATTCCCTGAAAGTTAAATTCAGTTAAAATTGGAGTTGCCTTCCAAATCCTCGTGGAATGGAGGAGATGGAATCAGCTCAGATAATTGTTGCTGATCGCCCTCTAGAGACTCTTGTAGAAAGAGCAGGCATGGCTCGGCTGTTCCCACATCCACACACACACACAATGGGCCTGCTCACACTCTGAGTCAGTAGCTCTATTAACTCATTGTAGCTCTATTAACCCTTCAGAGGTATATGCGCAGGAAGGAACTGCCGATACTGCTTTATATTGAAAATAGACACAAAGTATGGAAGCAACTCAGCAGTATATAATAGGTTTAATTCATTATTGTGACAGCTTTTAGAGAGTTAGACCTTGATGGCTTTGTTATAAAATTGATCTTCAAAATAAAATAATTAAATGGAATCCAAATTATAATGACCTGCAAGCAATACAATAAAATTGAAATAAAATGTACAATAATTCTGGGTTTATTACATGAAAATGAAATGATGGTTTCAACTATCGAATGCTTTCTTTACCAGCTGCCTATATCCTGATTGTCCTATGGATTTTATTTCATCTGGGCTCAAACTGTGTTTTGCCATTACAGACCAAAATTGGGATCTCCAGTTAACATCTTATTGTCCATGTGATTAAATCCCTCCACATGCTTTTTACTCCCTATCTCTACAACGTTCTTTATTTGACATCCTTGATTTTCCTCTGAGCTATACACGGTCTCTTTTTCCTTCATTCCATTGGCAACCACGCCTCACATGGCCAGGATCTGTGCTCTGGAATTCCTTCCCTAAATCCCTCCATTTCTCCAACACCTTCCAGGCTCACCCGACCAATCTGCATTATTTCCATTCTATCATATTTCTTGACTGTGCCAGCTCTCAGTGCCATCTCGTTACTCCATTTGTTTTCTTGTAGCCTATTCTCTCTCATATGCCCAACAATTCCATACTAATTCTCCTGCCTGTCACTTACATTGGAACGCTGCAAGAGTTTGTGATTTGTAATTTACAGCAATACACAGTCACTAATTAACCTACCAGCCAGCACATCTCTGGGATGGGAGGAAATCCCGGGACTGGAATGTTGTGGGGGTGGGGGTGGGGTGAGTGGGGGGTTGGGGGTTGTGCTGGAACCCAAATGGCCACAGGGAGAATGTGCAAATTCCATACAGGCAGAACCAGAGGTCAGGATCAAACTTGGTTGCTGTAGCTGTGAGCTACCATCACTACTTACTGCACCTCTGGGAAATTTGTTGCACAGCGTGATAGATTTACTGTGAATGGCTGTCTGTGTTAAATATGTTACTAAATTGCAAATTGCTGTGGATCCCCTTCGCAAAAAAAAAAGACAATTTAGTCTCCATGGACACATCTTTCCCTCCATAATATCTGAGGGAAATGTTTTATTAATAGTAAAAAAATTAACAGGATCATTTATGTTGTAAATATTGCAAATAAAAATAAAATGGCTGCGTTCAAAATTGTTTAAACTTGTAATGATACAATGCACTCACTCGTCAGAAGTTTTTCTTTAAATAGGCTTTTTCATCTCTGTGGAACTTTGACTGTCAAATTATCAAAATTTTCCCTTTAGTATCAATCCTTACTCTTTTCATTAAAAAGACAATTTTAAATTTCAAATTCTCCTCTGGTAATCTGGTCCGCATGTAAGAAATTGAATTAATTTTGCTTGCCGTGTGGTTTAAATGAGTGTATGAAATATTGTAGAAAATCTGTCAAGTGTATGGTATATTAGGGTTTATATTGACTCAGAGGATGTGACCAACACGCAGGGATTAGTAAAAGATAGTCTGTGGAATTGGCTGGATTATGGTGGAAGATTATCTAGCAATGAGCTCAATCACAGTGGGATCTGCTGAGATTTACACTCTGAATTTCTCAACATTGCTTGAGAATTAATGAATGTATCCGCGTGCATGATAAGATATGCACTGAAATTCCATTTGCAATGGTTTTACTGGAGAAGAGGTGAAAAGAATTTGTTGAGAGAGCAAATCCTTCAATGAATTTAGATGAGGTAGGACAAGAAAAAAAACCCAGATGCTTCCGGAGAAAGGTCACAGAGACACGAGGTTCCGTACCGTAAAACTTTACTTCCAACTAAGCAATGGGTCATAAACTAAAGAATGCTTTAAATACAGTTCAGTGCTGAGAATATCTTACTCTATTAGTTTCTAAGTAGAAATATAACATGAGACATATTGGATTGCCCAAAAATATGCATTTCTATTTTCCTCATTTAAAAAAAAATTAAAACAAACTCGACCCGAAACGTCACCCATTCCTTCTCTCCAGAGATGCTGCCTGTCCCGCTGAGTTACTCCAGCTTTTTGTGTCTATCTTAAAAAAAACTTCATTTTGTGTACAATGCAAAATATAAGTGGAAAGTAAATAGGCACAATCTGTACCAGTGAGCAGCGGAATTGAAGGCTCCTTAGGTCATTATTTCAAGGGTAGTTGGCATTTCACAAACAAGATCAGAGTAGTTATGTCACCAAAGGTGGTTACGTGGCCCTTGGATCATGCCAGGTTGAGCTCAGTTGGTGCTACACTCTGCCCTCTCTCCACAACTCTGCAAATTCTTCCTTTTCAAATACTTAACTTGCTCCATTCTTAATACTACAAATAAAATCTGATTCCACCAGAACCCATGAGCATGCATTCTAGACCCTGTTGCCATGTTTAAAATAATATCCCCATGTCATTTTTGCTTCTTTTGTCATTCACTCCTTGTTCTACCAATGGCAAGAGTTTCTCTCTACCTACGCTGGCCATGCCCTTCATGATTTTAATTATCTTGAACAGCTCTCCTCGCAACCTCTTCCGTCCAATCCCAGTTTCTCCAGACATTCCCCATCGGGTAAGACCTTCATCTCTGAAATTATTTTGGTAAATGGTTCTTACACTCTTTCCAAAGTTTACACATCTGTCATAGAGTGTGCTGCCCAGTATTGGACAGCTGTGCATGAACCAATGTTTATAAAACCATAAGGTACTACTAGCTTGAAAAATAATAAAGGATCCAGCATTTTCTATTTGCAGAGGTTGCAGCATTCAGGTTCACATTTACTGGCAGACATGAGCACAAACAGTTTGTATCCCACTGGTTGCATTTTTGACAAATATTTACATTAAGTGGAAGATAGACACAAAATGCTGGTAATTCAGTGGGATAGGCAGCACCTCTGGAGAGAAGGAATGGGTAATGTTTTAGGTCGAGAATCTTCTTCAGACTCAAGTCTCCAGTCTCACTGTTACTCCAGCATTTTGTGTCTATCTTCGATTTAAACCAGCATCTGCAGTTCTTTCCTTTACATTAAATAGGTTGTATTCAGTTTGTTTTTAGTGGGTGACGGAAGTACCTTAAGTATTCAATGCCGTATATTAATGTTAATTACTTTTGTGTGAGGAAATCATGCTACCTCTATAAAACAAGGTAATAGATACAAGAACACCGATTCACTGTACTTCAATGAGCATTTGGAGGACAATTATGCACTATGCACCTAGTCAGACAAAATGGCAGATCAGGGAGACACAAGAGACTGCAGATTTTCACACAGAGAGTGGTGAATCTCTGGAACTCTCTGCCACAGAGGGTAGTTGAGGCCAGTTCATTGGATATATTTAAGAGGGAGTTAGATGTGGCCCTTGTGGCTAAAGGGATCAGGGGGTATGGAGAGAAGGCAGGTACGGGATACTGAGTTGGATGATCAGCCATGATCATATTGAATGGCGGTGCAGGCTCGAAGGGCCGAATGGCCTACTCCTGCACCTATTTTCTATGTATCTATGTATCTATGTTGGAATCTTGAGCAAAAATAAAAAATGCTGGTCTTGCAGCATCTGTGAAGGGAAACGGATAGATGATGTTTTGAGTTGGGACCCTACTTCAATCTGACCTGTGTGGCTTGCTGAGTTCCTCCAGGAAAATAGCAGATCATCCTTTCCAATTTGAGACCTTAAACTGTGGACCACTTTCTATATCTTAGGATTCTTCCTTCAGCTGATGACATCAACCATTGCCTTCAGTGCACATATTTTGATCAACTGAGGAAAAGGAAACATGAAGATTTAGATCTTAAACCTGATACAAAACTCTTTGTTTACCAAGCAACAGTGATCCCTGACGTCCTTTAAGTTCTGGAACTTGGACTGCAAAATCCTCTTAGTTCATTGACAAGAGAAGCAAACCAATATCACCGTCCTCTTCCAGGTCAACATCTCCTGTACTGATTACAGTCACAGGAAGATATTACCAGGCAGACAAAGGAAACGATTCAAGGATAATCTGAAAGCTGACCTGAAAAAAATGCATCTGTTCCATGGCCCTTCAAAGTGGGGAAAGAGCATTCAGTATGGTGTTGGGTCTCGAGTCATGCATTCGCAGCACGTAGAAGCTCAGTGTAAATGCTGGAGAAAGGAAAAACTATAACCTGCCTGTCTTAACACCTGCCTCAACCACCGGTGCAGCAGGAGTCTGCAGTTCCCACTTTGGCCTCATTGACCACTTCATAATCCACAAAAGGAAGCATCGATCTTGAGTAACTGAGAAGGACAACTTAAATCAAACAACGCGTGATGTGGAAGGCAAACACGAGAAAATCTGTGCCTGTTACTGCAATAAATAAAGTTAAAAGGGGATCTTGACACTAATCCCTAATCCCCTGGAAAGAGGAATCTACTGTAAATAATGTCAACATGGGATTAACACAGGCTTCAAGATTGGGATGGGTGAGTTGAATCAAAGGGCCCATTTCTAGGCTGTAGAGCTCTATGACTCCGTGGGTCTCTATGACTTAACAACCACCTTGTTTTCTGCCCTTGTCAAACTCATACGTGCTGGCAAATACATTTACCTAGCAGTCGCAAATAATGAGAGGGCAGCTGGTCGGGTCAATTCAAAACTAAAGGATTGTTTATGTTTTATTTGTGTCTATTAAACCATGCTTCCTGTTAATGCTGCAACAGAGGTTTATACCTTGCAGACAGTCCGTGTAGAAAGTATCCAAGATACCCACTTTCCCCAGTGGATTTTCTACAAATAGTTCAACTCCATAAGCTCTAGCTTTGAACATAAAACATTGAACATAGAATAGTACAGCATGGGAACTGGCCCTTCAGCTCACAACATCTGTGCTGAACATGATGCCAAGACTAACTCTTATCTGCCCGCACACAATCCATATCCCTTCATTCCTTGCACATCCTTATGCCTATCCAAAAGTCTCTTAAATGCTACTATTGTATCTGCATCAACCAGCACCCCCAGGACCATGTACCAGGCACTCTGTGTAAAAAAACTTTCCACACACATCTTTTAAATTTTGCCGCTCTCACCTTAAAGCTATGCCCTCTTGTATTTGATTTTTTGCATTTGGAGAATGATTCTGACTGTCTACCTTATATATGTCTTTCATAATTCTACATACTTCTATCAGGTCTCCCCACAACCTTCGCCATTCCATGGAAACCAATTCACGTCTGCCCAACCTCTCACTGAGGCTAGTACCCCCTAATCCAGGCATCTGGTAATTCTGGTAAACTCCCTTTCAACCTTTCCTGTAATGGGGCAACTAAAAGTGCACACAATACTCCAAATGTGCTGTAATCAGTCCTATAAAAGTGCATCATGACTTCCTGACTCTTATACTCAATGCCCTGACTTATGAAAGCAAGCATACCTTATGCCTACTTTACCATGCTATTGACGTGTTGCCACTTTTAGTGAGTTATGGACTTGGACCCCAATTTCCCTCTGCACATCAATGCTATTAAGGGACATTCAATTAATTGTATATTTTCCCTTTACATTTGACTTCCCAGAGTGCAACAACTCAAACTGGCTCGAGTTAAACTCTATCTGCCATTTCTCTGCTCTTTTATGTAGCTGATTTATATCCTGATCTATACTTTAACAGCTGTTCTCCTAGTCTGCAACCCAGCAATCAATGTCAGCTGCAAATTTACCAACCAAACTTCCTTCCACCGGCTTCATAATTTGCAACTTTTCTATCCTCAAGCTTCACAATTCGCAACTCTATGCCCTTTTGGGCTCACGCCTGTGTTTTCAACGTTGGTCTTTGTCCAACAATCTTCCAATCAAAAAAACCTTAGCCTGTGTTCACCTATTACCTCCCCTGCTTCTAATTTTCTTTCCCAATTCCCACCCCACCTCATCCCTCACCTCGATTGGGTGGCGCCACCACGGTGGCTGCCTCGCCAACAGTCTGTCTGTCCCTTCTCTGTTTTTATTATTTTAAGTATCTTAAAAGTATGTTTTTAATGAGGAATGTGGATTCCACTGTGGTGGATATTTATGTTACATTTTATTTTATGTGGCTATGTGTATTGTTGCTGTTCACTTAGTATGGCTGTATGGTAACTCAAATTTCACTGTACCTTAATTGGTTCATGTGAACTTAAACTTGAACACCCCGCCCACCCCGCAATCATCCCTGAAGAATTATCCCAACCCAAAACATCACCTATCCATGTTCTCTTAACCCGCCGAGTTACTCCAGCATTTTGTGTCCTTTAAAAAATTCATGGAATTGTGATTACTCTAAACAATGATCTCTACTGAGATCATTCTAAACAAATATTCATAATTCCTTCTTGCTAAAATATATGAGATCTCTGGATCATCTCTGGAGCAGTGCCATACCCATCAGAGCTACATATTGAATATTAAGGGCATTCCCCTGCATTCTCTGATCTTTCACAATGAAAGCATATAGAAAAAATACTGGGAGGAAAGTTTTGAGAGGGATGGAAACAGGAAATGCCCTTAAACAATACAAAAAGTGAAATTAAAACTTTTGCAAATACTTAGTTTATCCTTTTGAAATGGAGAATTATGCTTTTATCATTTGTAGTTAGCACCGTGGGGGGGGGGGGGGCGCGGTGTCACATGGGTGGGCTGATCCCCGAACGCGGCGTCGGCGCTCTCCCCGGAGACAGGCGTCCCCCCCGGAGCCAATTACCCCATCACCCATTCCCGCAACCTAACCCGTTCGCCCAACGCAATATTCCACCACTCACCCATAGCCCCCAACTGCACAAGCGCGGCTTATTTCCCCTCAACCCCAACACTCCCTCCCCCTCCTCTTCACCCACCCTCTTCTCTCCTCACCTCCTCCACTCCCTCCTTCACCTCTCCCTTCCTCTCCTTACCCCTACCTTCAGTCACTCCCTCCTCCCACTCTCCCCTCCCTACCCTCCACTCACGCATAGCCCCCAACTCACAGGCGCGGCTAGAGAGGGATTTGGTAGAGACAGAGAGGTCAGAGGCACAGAGAGGGCAGAGGCACAGAGAGGGAGAGGGGGTAGACAGAGAGGGCAGGGAGAGGGGGCAGGGACTGAGAGGGAGGGGCAGAGACAGAGAGAGAGGGGCAGAGAGAGAGGGACAGAGACAGAGAGAGAGGGGGATAGAGAGTAGGGGGCAGGGAGGGGGGAGAGAGGGGGCAGGGAGGGGGGAGAGGTGGGAGGGAGGGGGGAAGAGAGGTGGGGAAGAGGGGGGTGAGAGGAGAGGGGGAGGGAGAGAGAAAGGCTCTCAGGTACAGGGCCCGACTAGCTCGTTCTTTGTACGTCTTCTGCTCCCGAGAGCTCCCGAGCCGGGGGGGGGGGGGGGGAGGAGGGGAGGGGGGAGAGGAGGGGAGGGGGAGGCCCAAGCCGAGTCGAGGACCAGACCCGGGCCGAGCTGAGGACTGGACCCGGGCCGAGGCGAGGCGAGGCGCGAGCGTCGACCAAAGGATCGCGAGTTGGGCCGCCGCAGCCTTCAGCTATGATCTTTGGTCTTCAGTCGACAGCCCGACTTTTGAATAACTGGGGGAGGAGGGAGCGGTGGGGGTTGACGTCGCTCGCAGCGCAAGGAAGGACACGCAGATCCATTCTGACATCATCAGCCGGTTTTTTCCCTACGTTTTTTCAGATTTTTGAACATTGATTAATAACTGGAGAAATAAAGCATGAATTTTTCAGATGAGGCGATTTCGGAGTCCATGGCATAAATCTCTACCAGAATATGTTAAAATGTTACCGTTACCGTGTTGTTTTTTTCGCGAAGATGTGATTATACACACACACACACAGAGACACATCCAAGATCAGAGTTTCATAGCTATATGGATAGATAGATAAGGCAGTACTGTGGCCACCGCACTAGAGACCCAGGTTCGATCCTGACAACGGGTGCTGCCTATATAGAGTTTATATGTTCTCCCTGTGATCACATGGGTTTCCTCTGGATGGTGCTCCGGTTTCCTCCCACATTCCCAAGACGTGCAGGTTTGTAGGTTAATTGGGTTTCGTTAAATTGTCCCTAGTGTGTTGGATAAAACTAGTGTACGGGTGATCGCTGGTTGGCGTGGACTTGGTGGGCCTGTTTCCACACTGTGTTTCTAAACTAAAATATGATGATTAGGACCCAATGAGGTGACAAGAAGCACAATTCCAATACGGCCTTCAAAAATTAGAAAGATTTTATTAAAATGTTGTACATACCAATATAGAATTAATGGTAGAATTAAACATAACAAACAAATATAGCCTGCTGCTGCTTTTACAATTATATACACTTGTAATAGAATGCACAAATTTCAGACATGGGGGTATGATTAAGTTAGTTATGTTGCCCATTTGGCAAAAGTCAATTTATTTTTAAAGCACAACTGACTGAATTAAACAATGAAAATCTGAGTATTGGTTCCTGTGCACAAGGAACAACAATATTTCTTTGGTCAACCAAAGAAATCAATTGATAAGGGCAGCACAGTGGTGCAGTTCATTGAGCCGCTGCCTCATAGTGCCCGAGACCCTGGTTCAATCCTGACCTCGGGTGCTCTCTGTGTGTTTCCTTGGATTTACTCCTGCATCCCAAAGACATGCCAGTTGGTATGTTAATTGGCCGGTGTAAATTCCACTAGCATAATCGTGGAGAATTGATGAGAATGATGGAAGAATAAAGAAAATGGGATTAATGATGGATTAGTGGAAATGGGTGGTTGGTTCAGATGGTGGGTCGCAGGGCCTGGTACCATGCTGTATTTTTCGTTGACTAGGAACAGTCAGTATGGCTGGTGTGCTTTGCACATTAGTGGCATCTGGTGATTCCAAAACAGTACTGCAAGTAAGTTTCCATTTAAAATATGTATATAAAATTAAGACAAATGTCAGCCCATGAGCAATTATTTTACAGAGGATTTGGAACACCATAACAACAAAATACTTTTCCATTCTTCCCCCTCTAATTCCTAGAAAACTGTCAGCTTCCACCAGAGGTAGGAATCACTATTACACTTAACCTAACAATGCTCCTTACCATTAACAGGAGATAATGGTCTAGTTTTAATGCTCTCCAGAGACAGGAGCACCATTAAATGGTTAAATAAGGAGACATAGTTAGTAAATTAGCTGCAAATTGGTTGAAACCCATCTATAATATTAAGATCAAATGGCATCTGCAAATCAAATTCTGCATCAAACAGGTAGCATTATTATTGACACTCCCAAAAGCGAGAGTTTACATTCCCTTCCATCCTTTTCTGAGATACAATTTGAAGAAGCAATTGTCTGTCAAAATGTTTTCAGTAATAGAATCATTTAAAATCCAAATTTTAATACTTACAAATAACATGACCCAAATGCAGACACAACGAAAATACTTGAATCCGACATTCCATCTTACAAAGAAAAGCATTTAAAAAAATGGTTTGATTTCAATGGAAATCCCAGAGTGTGTGCAATTCTGATGCACAGTGGATCTGAATGATTTGGAGCACACCTACAACCCCCCCCCCCCCCCCCCCCACATGTTTTAGACAGCTCGACTATGGGAATCAACATTGGAAATCTTTTTCTTTTTTGAAAAAATGTAGGATTTAGTTTGGGAATAAGTCAATTTTCAAATGTGTTAAGCAGAAGTTTCAACGATCATAATAGAAGAATGAAGCGCTTCATCAATAGCAGCGAGACTTCACAAAGCCAATGACTCCTGGTATAATCAGCGCCGTTTGTAGTGTGCCCGATGTGCATTGAAGGTTGAGTTACTTCATGGGTGCCGTAAAGAACACAGGTCCAGTTTATTGCACCACAAGTCCACAAAGTGCAAGATGGGCTGGCTCAGTCTTGTTTCACAAATCACCATAAAGAAATCATACATCTTTCAACAGCATTATGCATCCAATATTTAGACTGTAACAAGGTAAATATCCAATTGTTGCCGAGGCTCCATGCTTTTTGAACTTTTATAATCTCCAATTGTTATTCAGTTAACAAGATATTTCATTTCGGAATAAACAAGAGGAAAAATAATTGAGCAGGCACGGTAGATAACAAGCCCACTCCTCAACAGGGCTCGTGGTTTTAGGTACCAAGGCTCTACCTTGAATAAGAAATATACAGCATAGAATGCGACAGCAAAGAAGTGTCCGATCAGAAGCATTGGTTCAGGAGAAAGCCTAAAAGAAAGAGAAATCAATTAGATTGTTGCATGTATTTTAAGGGGCAAAGTCACCACCAGCCTGAAGCCAGGCCAGATGACAAGTTTTTAGTTTAGTTTAGTTTAGAGATACAGCGCGGAAACAGGCCCTTTGGCCCACCGAGTTTGCGCCAACCAGCGATCCCCGCATATTAACACTATCCTACACACACACACAGTAGGGACAATTTTACACATACCAAATATACAAACCCAAGCCAATTAACCTACAAACCTGTACGTCTTTGGAGTGTGGGAGGAAACCAAAGTTCTCAGAGATAACCAATGCAGTCACGGGGAGAACGTACAAACTCCATACAGACGGCACCCGTAGTTGGGATTGAACCCGCATCTCTGCCGCTGTAAGGCAGCAACTCTACCGCTGCACCACTGTGCCGCCCTTAGTTGTAGAATTATATCCCCAGTATTACAGAACTGACTCACTTTTCTTCTAACAAGGTTGCATCACAGATGCCTTGTCTTGGAGAAGAAAAATCACCCTTATTTGCCATGTTACTCATTGTATCTTGATTAATAATTAACTTTGTAATTTGAGTCATAAGGTTTATGTATTTTATGCCCACAGTTCTGCTTTTAAATATTACCCATTCTTAATATTAACAATTACCCAATTACTTGTATTCACAACTCAATTACTCGGCTTGTACTCGCTAGAATTTAGAAGATTGAGGGGGGATCTTATAGAAACTTACAAAATTCTTAAGGGGTTGGACAGGCTAGAAGCAGGAAGATTGTTCCCGATGTTGGGGAAATCCAGGACAAGGGGTCACAGTTTAAGGATTAAGGGGAAATCCTTTAGGACCGAGATGAGAAAAACATTTTTCACAGAGAGTGGTGAATCTCTGGAACTCTCTGCCACAGAAGGTAGTTGAGGCCAGTTCATTGGCTATATTTAAGAGGGAGTTAGATGTGGCCCTTGTGGCTAAAGGGATCCAGGGGTATGGAGAGAAGGCAGGTACAGGATACTGAGTTGGATGATCAGCCATGATCATATTGAATGGCGGTGCAGGCTCGATGGGCCGAATGGCCTACTCCTGCACCTATTTTCTATGTTTCAATGTTTACTTTGAGTGTCTAGAATTCATGAAAATGAAGCGCTGAATGGAGGCCAGGTAAACAAAGAAAATAGATGCAGGAGGAGGCCATTTGGCCCTTCGAGCCAGCACCACCATTCATTGTGATCATGGCTGATCATCCACAATCAGTAACCCATGCCTGCCTTCTCCCCATATCCCTTGATTCCGCTAGCCCCCCAGAGCTCTATCTAACTCTTTTAAATTCATCCAGTGAATTGGCCTCTACTGCCCTCTGTGGCAGAGAATTCCACAAATTCACAACTCTCTGGGTGAAAACGTTTTTTCTCATCTCAGTTTTAAATGGCCTCCCCGTTATTCGTAGACTGTGGCCCCTGGTTCTGGACTCGCCCAATATTGGGAACATTTTTCCTGCATCTAGCTTGCTCTGTCCTTTATAATTTTGTACAATTCTATAAGATCCCCTCTCATCCTTCTACACTTCCAGTGAATACAAGCCCAATCTTTCCTCATATGACAGTCCTGCCATCCCGGGGATTAACCTCGTGAACCTACACAGCACTGCCTCAAGAGCAAGGATGTCCTCAAATTAGGAGACCAAAACAGCACACAATACTCCAGATGTGGTCTCACCAGGGCCCTGTACAACTGCAGAAGAACCTCTTTACTCCTATACTCAAATCCTCCCGTTATAAAGGCCAACATGCCATTAGCTTTATTCACTGCCTGCTGTACCTGCATGTTTACTTTCAGTGACTGATGTACAAGGACACCCAGGTCTCATTGCACTACCTTTTTTCCTAATCTGACACCATTGAGATAATAAGTTGCCTCCTTGTTCTTGCCGCCAAAGTAGATTCACATTTATCTGCGTATACTGCATCTGCCATGCATCTGCCCACTCACTCAACCTGTCCAAGTCACCCTGCAACCTCCTAGCATCCTCTTCGCAGTTCACACTGCTACCCAGCTTTGAGTCATCCGTAAATTTGCTAGTGTTACTTTTAATCCCATCATCTAAATCATTAATATATATTGGAAATAGTTGCGGCCCCAGCACCGAGCCTTGCGGCACTTCACTCGCCACTGCCTGCCATTCTGACAGTGACCCGTTTATTCCTACTCTTTGTTTCCTGTCTGCCAACCAATTCTCTATCCATGTCAATACCCTACCTCTAATTTTGCCTACTAATCTCCTGTGTGGGACGTTATCAAAGGCTTTCTGCAAGTCCGGATACACTACATCCACTGGCTCTCCTTCATCCACTTTACTTGTCACATCCTCAAAAAATTCCAGAAGATTAGTCAAGCAGATTTCCCCTACATAAATCCATGCTGTCTTGGACCAATCCTTTTACTGCTATCCAAATGTGCCATTATTACTTCTTTATTAATTGACTCCAGCATCTTCCCCACCACTGATGTCAGGCTAACTGGTCTATAATTCCCAGTTTTCTCTCTTGCTCCTTTCTTGAAAAATGGGATAACATTAGCTACCCTCCAATCCACAGGAACTGATCCTGAATCTATAGAACATTGAAAAATGATCACCAATGCGTCTGGGACCATCAAACCCTGGGGATTTATCAGCTTTCAGTCCCATCAGTCTACCCAATACTATTTCTCGCCTAACACAAATTTCTTCCAATTCCTCTGTCTTCCTAGATCCTCTGTCCTCTAGTACATCTGGGAAATTGTTTGTGTCTTCTTTAGTGAAGACAGAACCAAGTACCTGTTCAACTCTTCTGCCATTTCCTTGTTCCCCATAATAATTCCCAGTTTCTGCCTTCAAGGGACCCACATTTGTCTTTACTAATCTTTTTCTCTTAACATACCTAAAGAAGCTTTTACAATCCTTCTATATATTCTTGACCAGCTTATCTTTGTACTTCATCTTTTCACCCCGAATTGCCCTTTTTGTTACCTTCTGTTTGTCCTTTGAAAGTTTCCCAATCCTCTGGCTTCTCACTACTCTTTGCTATGTTATACACCTTTGCTTTTAGTTTTATCCCATCCCTAACTTCCCTCGTCAGCCACGGTTGCCTCTTACTGCCTTTAGAATATTTTTTCCTCTTTGGAATGAAATCTTCCTGCATCTTCTGGATTATGCCCAGAAATTCCTGTCATTGCCGTTCCACCGTCATTCCTGCTAGGATCTAGTATTTTGAGGAGCATAACGAAAAACCCTATCTTTAAGGTAAAGAGCAAACTAAGAAAGCAACATTTTGTGGATGCTGGAAATTTGTGGAAAATAAAATAGAGGTACCTCTGCAGAATGGGAATCAGTGTCTAATTACCAGAGTATTGGGTTACTCAACCACTTCATATGGAGTGCAGAGGAGATGTTAAATTAAAAATCCTACTGCTGCAGAACAGCTCCCCCCTCTGGTTTTACTCTCAAGCTGCAGACCCATAGCATGAGCAGCTTCAGTATGCTTATCAAGTGAATTCTGCCTTTGAGCTTAATACAGATACGTGCGAGGTGTTGCATTTTGGAAACTCAAACCAGGACAGGACCTTCACAGTGAATGCCAGGGCCCTGAGGAGTGTCATAGACCAGGGGGATCTAGGAGTGCAGGTACAGAGTTCCTTGAAAGTGGTGTCACAGGGAGATAGGGTGGTCAAGAAGGTTTTTGGTACATTGGCCTACATCAGTAAGGGTATCAAGTACAGATGTTGGGCTGTTATGTTATTGTTGTACAAAATGTTGGCAAGGCCATGTTTGTAGCATTGTGTTCAGTTTTGGTCATGCTCCTATAGGAAGGATAGAATCATAGTGATAGTGTGGAAACAGGCCCTTCGGCCCAACACCCACATCGGCCAACATGTCCCAGCTACATTAGTCCTACCTGCCTGCATTTAGTCCATATCCCTCCAATCCTGTCCTAGCCATGTACCTGTATAACTCTTAAATGTTGGGATAGTTCCTGCCTCAACTACCTACTCTGGCAGCTTGGTCTATACACCCACCACCTTTTGTGTGAAAACATTACCCCTCAGATTCCTATTAAATCTTTTTCCCTTCACCTTAAACCTATGTTCTCTGGGCCTCGATTCATTTACTCTGGGCAAGAGACTCTGCATCTACCCGATCTATTCCTCTCATGATTTTATACACCTCAATAAGATCACCCCTCATCCTCCTGCGCTCCAAGGAATAGAGTCCCAGCCTATTCAACCTCTTACTATAGCTCAGACCCTCTAGCCCTGGCAACATCCTTGTAAATCTTCTCTGTACCCTTCCCAGCTTGACAACATCTTTCCTATAACATGGTGCCCAGAACTGAACACAATACTCTAAATGCACTCATCAACATCTTATACAACAGCAACATGACCTCCGAACTATACTCAATACTCTGACTGATGTTAAGCTAGAAACAGTGCAAAGATGATTTACAAGGGATGTTGCCAGGACTTGCGGGCCTGAGCTTTAGAGAGGCTGGGCAGGCTAGGACTTAATTCCTTTGAGCACAGTAGGATGAGGGGTGATCTTATAGAGGTGTATAGGATATAGATAGCGGAATAGATAGGGTAAAGGCAAAGTCTTTTATCTAGAGTAGGGGAATCAAGAACAAGGAGACATAGGTTTAAGGCGAGAGGAGAAAGATACACATAATAGGAACCCGAGGGGCACATTTTTTCACACACACAGGGCGGTGGTTCCATGGAACGAGCTGCCAGAGGAGGTAGTACGGTCAGGTACTATAGCGACATTTAACAGACATTTGGACAGGTACTTAGATAGGAGAGATTTGGAGTGATATGGGCCAAATATGGACTAATGTGGGTGGCGTATCCTGGTCAGCATGGGCAGGTTGGGCCGAAGGACCTGTTTCCATGCAGTATAACTCTATGAGATAGCAAGATTTTCACCAAGATATTCATGGTGGATTCTTTAGGTTAGAGGATCCCATTACAAAGTAGGAATGACCGAATGGTAAAGATATTTGTGATCTTTGAACTACCTGAACTATTTAGGCATGCTGATGAAAATTATTGCATGCACATTGCCTCAAGAAAGTGGAGTTGCCTTCCTTTTTATACAGATGAGGCAAATCTCATCACAGTAATAAGAACAGTGACCTCCATTATTCCCTCCTTTATCCTTGAGTGGTCCTACCTTCTCCCTGGTTACCCTCTTGTTTTTAACATAGCTTTGGGATTTTATCTAATCCAGTTTACCAAATCCTTTTTGTGGTCCCTTTTGGCCCGAATAATTGCCTGCTTGAGTTCCTTCCTCCTTTCTTTATAATATTTAAAGGCCCTGTCTGATTCCATCCTCTTAAACCCCATTCCCCCACCTGCCACTGCCTTTCAGTCACAATTCAGAAAATAGTCTCCAAAAGGTTTTCCCAGTCTATTAACAACATTAGAACTTACACAGACAGAAGACCTACTGGCCCCGACACACATTGGCCTCCCAATTTGAAGTAATGAAAACAAGCCCTCCGGAGCTGGTGCAACGAATCTGAAATAAAATAATGATATTTAATGTGTTTAATATATTGTTGAAGTATAGCATTCTATGTAGGCATCCACTACAAGGATATGAATAAACTTTACATGAAGAATACATTCAAAATTTTAGGGCACAAATAATTTAAATAAAAAGCACATCCACTGAAATCATGACAGCAATTCCTTAATACAGTTAAATCTTTTCAACATTTGTTCAATGATAAAGTTAACGCGATTTAAAACCAATTCTTGTTCCTATTGAAAAGCAGAATGCACCGGGAATGAATACCAGAGTAAAATCAAATGCTGATCCGTAAAGGAGAATGTACAATACAAGGGTGGGTATGAAAATGTTTCCTTTGCGGGAAAATATGAAACAAGGAGTCACAGTTTATTAAAAAAGAGTACGGTTTAAGGAGATGAGGCATTTTTTTAATTCTCAGAGGCTCATAGGTCTTTGGATTTTTGTTTCCTCTTGGCGTCCGAGCTTACATGCTTATTTGGCATGGAAGATCCCATTCATGCCAGTGGTCCAGATGGAGGAACTCCATCACCCCTGCAACTTCTCTGTCATTAGGGGAGTTAATGATAGGGAGCATTCTATCATTAGATCAAATGATAACTTTATATCTAATCATAGAATGCTGTCATCAGCATTCTAATGTCAACTACAATGCTAATCGATGTCATTGTTAGCATTATAACAAGGATACTAAACTAGAGCTTAACATCTGTAGTTGGAATGTTACTAGAGAGTATTCTAAGGGATAGGTTTTCAGGCATTTGGACGGACAAGGGCTAATTAGGGATAGTCAGCATGGTTTTGTACGTGGGAGGTCGTGTCTCACAAATCTGATTGATTTTTTTGAAGATGCGACCAAAATGGTTGATGAGGGCAGAGCTGTAGATGTTGTATACATGGATTTCAGTAAGGCATTTGACAAGGTCCCACATGGTAGGCTGCTCCGGAAGGTTAGATTGCATGGAATCCAAGGAGAGATAGCTGAATGGATAGCAAATTGGCACCATGGAAGGAAGCAGAGGGTGATGGTGGAAGGTTGCTTCTCAGACTGGAGGCCTGTGACTAGTGGTGTGCCTCAGGGATCGGTGCTGGGCCACTTACTGTTTGTCATCGACATCAATGATTTGGATGAGAACATACAGGGCAAGATTAGCAAGTTTGCTGATGATACAAAAGTGGGTGGTTTTGCAGATAGTGAAGATGGTTGTGAAAAATTGCAGCAGGATCTAGATCAATTGTCCAGGTGGGCTGAAGAATGGTTGATGGAATTTAATACAGAGAAGTGTGAGGTGCTGCATTTTTGGACATCTAATAAGGGCAGGACCTACACAGTGAATGCTAGGCCTCTGGGGAGTGTTGTAGAGCAGAGGAATCTAGGAGTACAGGTGCATGGTTCCTTGCAGGTAGAGTCACAGGTAGATAAGGTGGTCAAAAAGGCTTTTGGCACATTGGCCTTCAGCAGTCAGAGTATTGAGTATAGAAGTTGGAAGGGCATGTTGCAGTTGTATAAGACGTTGGTGAGACCGCATTTAGAATATTGTGTTCAGTTCTGGGCACCATGTTATAGGAAAGATATTGTCAAGCTTGAAAGGGTTCAGAGAAGATTTACGAGGATGTTGCCAGGACTAGAGGGTGTGAGCTATAGGGAGAGGTTGAGTAGGCTGGGACTCTATTCTTTGGAGCGCAGGAGGATGAAGGGTGATCTCAGAGTTGTATAAAATCATGAGAGGAATAGCTAGGGTAGATGCACAGTCTCTTCCTAGAGGAGGGAAATCGAGGACCAGAGAACATAGGTTCAAGGTGAAGGGGAAAAGATTTAATAGGAATCTGAGGGGTAACTTTTTCACACAAAGGGTGATGGGTGTATGGAACAAGCTGCCAGATGAGGTAGTTGAGGCTGGGACTATCCCAACGTTTAAGAAACAGTTAGACAGGTACATGGATAGGAGAGGTTTGGAGGTATATGGACCAAGTCCAGGTAGGTGGGGCTAATGTAGCTAGGACATGTTGGCCGATGTGGAAAAATTGGGCCGAAGGGCCTGTTTCCACACTGTATCACTCTGTGAGTAATGCAATTGTGTTATTGCTAACATTATCATGATAGTATTATCATCCATGCTGCCATTAATGCTAACTCCCCTTTGCATCTAACCTCCCTTTGGTTCTTTTGCCACTTGCCTACGCTGAGGGATAAATTTACAGTTCCCAATTCACCTACAAACATCTCTTTGGGATCTAGGAGAAAAATCAGAGCACAAGGATGACATGCAAACTCCACACAGGCAACATCTGTGGTCAGTGTGAATGCAGGTCCTAAAGACTATGCAGGAGCATCACTAAGTGCTGTGTCATTCTTACCATCTGTAGCAGCAAAAAGTTCATAAAGAGCTTGAGCCAGAATATTCACCACAAAGGAATGGGATTTCTTCCTTGTCCAGTGAAATTTGTTCTTGGCCTGTAAAAGAAAAATACAACTTCTTGCATAAAATTTATTTCCGTTAATGTTTCACCAAGGCAAACTTGCTATCCAAACACTATGCTCAGTTTGTTTGTCAATTATTCACCTGCTAAGTTCACCTGTCCCTTCTCTCTCCTAGCTTTACTCCCCCCCCCCCCCCCCCCCACACCACCTACAGTCTGAAGAAGGATCCTGACCCAAAACATACACTATCCATGTTCTCCAGGGATGCTGCTTGACCTGTGGAGTTATTTCAGAACTTTGGCTTTTTCAGTGCTTGAATTCATTGGTTTTTACCAAAGAGAAATTGGCAAATGCTTTCTTAAGGCCAGACAGGAAAATGTTTTTTTCTTATTGTTTCTCTTATAAAACCATAAGATAATAATAAACATAAACTGGGCACAATTTATATTTTAATTTATCTGGTTTAAGAATGTAAGAGGGGTCTGATTTTTATCCCTGGCTTTTGACCTGCCATTAAAACCCGCCCCCTCACCTGCATTCACCAATTACCTGCCGAACTTTGTCCTGCCCCTCTTCTCTTCCAGCTTTCTTCCCCCCACCCCTGAAATCAGTCTGTAGAAGGGTCCTAACCCGAAACTTCTACGTTCTCCAGGGATGCCGCCTGATCCACTGTTACTCCAGCATTTTGTGTCCTTCTTTGTAAACCAGCATCTGCAGTTCATCATTTCCAAATTATGGAAGGTTCTTATTTGCAGTGGCCTGAATTTTCACACGATTGTGCAAATTTGTTACGATTTCAGTGGGCAATGCGGGGAATCCATATTCCCCGCATTGGACGAATTTTCAGCCATTGGCAATTGAACAAATTTTCAGCCATTGCTGGTGAGTTCTGCCAATCTCCTACAACAGTCTTCCTTAACTGTAAAAATCATAAACTGGTTCCATCTTGCAGAATTACAAAAGGGAAGAAGGTGCAGGAGCAGAGAACAGTTACCTCCAAGTTTAAGAGCAGCTTATTTCCATCACCATCAGGTCCCTTTGCTGTTTGTGGTTTAGATCAACAATTTGGATGAGAATGGACAAGGCATGATTAGTAAGTTCGCAGATGACACTAAAGTGGGTGGTATCCTAGATAGCAAAGATGGTTAGCAAAAATTACAGCGGGATCTTGATCAGTTGGTCAAGTGGGCTAAAGAATGGTTGATGCAGATAAGAGCAGGGTGTTGCATTTTGGGAAGTCAAACCAGGGTAGGACCTTCTCAATGAAGAATAGGCCTCTGAGGAGTGGTGTAGAGCAGAGGGATGCAAGAGTTCAGATACATAATTCCTTGAAAGTGGTGTCACAGGTAGATAGGGTGATCAAGAAGGCTTTCGGCACATTAGCCTTCATCAGTCTGGGTACTGAGTATAGACGTTTGGATGGTAGACAAAAGATGCTGGAGAAACTCAGCAGGTGAGGCAGCATCTATGGAGAAAAGGAATTGCCGACGTTTCGGGTCGAGATCCTTCTTCAGATTTTTCCAGCATCTGCAGTTCTTTCTCAAACATATACGTTTGGATGTTATGTCACAGTTGTGCAAGATATTGGTGAGTATTGTTTTCAGTTTTGGTCATCGCGCTATAGGAAATATTTTGTTAAGCTGGAAAGAGTGCAGAGAAGATTTGTGAGGATGTTGCCTGGACTTGAGGGCCTTGCTGTAGGCAGAGGGTGGGCTGGCTAGGACATTACTCCTTAGAGCGCAGGAGGATGAGAGGGTGATCTTATGGAGGTGTACAAGACCATAAGGGGAATAGATAGGGTGGATGCACAGAGCCTTTTACCCAGTAGAGGTCCTAGGTTTAAATTGAGAGGGCGAAAGACTCAATAGGAATCTGAGGGGCAAACTTTCCACACAGAATGTGGTGGGTATATGGAATGAGCTATCAGAGGAGGAAGCCGAGGCAGCTACTATAACAACATTTAAAAGACGTTTGGACAGATACATGGTTTGGAGATGGATATGAGCCAAACACAGGCTAGTGGGACGTAGATGGGACTTCTTGGGCCGCAGGGTCTGTTTCCATGCTATATAACTCTATGACAAACCTAACCACAAACCTCTCTCAGTTACAAACTACTGTGGATTTTGTACAAGGTTGCTCCACACAGTTTGGCTGCACTGTTATGATCTGGTTACCTAGAATAACATAATTAACTGTATTATTTATTTGTGGTGTTGTTGCATTAATGTACCTATAAACATACCTATGTATGTTATAATGTCATTGCTCCAGTCCTGGTGCAAATGACATTTAAGCACTCGTGACCCACCTGCAGCAGTGCATCATTATCATGGAGGTCCGGAATGCTCAACAGCAGACCTTTCCATATCCTCACGTCATTTAGTACAACGCTCATCCCACCTCCTGTCAGAGGGTGACGCATGTTATACGCATCACCTAAAAGCAGCACACCTGGGTAGAAAAGATATTACAATGTCTACATTATATTCACCAATAATAATCTTACTTCACCAGAAAGTGTACTAGGACATTAGGAAATGGTCACAATTTTGGTCAAATCGTGGTTTCATTAATTGGATTTAGCAAATGATAGTTAGCCATATATCACAAATATCAAATTCAAGGCCTTTTAAGAACCCAATAAATAATTAACCAATGTGATCCATTCATAGGTTTGTTCTGTCCAACTAGAACTGAAAATGCATGGTCCATGAGGAGAGTATCGTGATGGAACAAGTCCTTTTCATTCTTCAGTAAATTCTGAATGGAAAAATAGATTGACTTTGAACCAAGGACGAGTTTTTTTACAATAACTGTGAATGTTTTACAGAAGTAATATTGTGATAGATTCACATAAATGTGCAGCCCAGTGGAACAGCGGTAGAGTTGCTCCCTTACAACACTAGAGACCCGGGTTCAATCCTGACTACAGTTGCTATCTGTATGGAGTTTGTACGTTCTCCCTGTGACCAAGACTAAGAGATGCTGCCCGTCTTGCTGAGTTACTCCAGCATTTTGTGTCTATCTCCCTGTGACCACGTGGGTTTCCTCCAGGTGCTTCCACATTCCTCCCAGAATTCTCCCACATTCCAAAGACATGCAGGTGGGTAGGTTAATTGGCTACTGTAAATGTCCCGAGTGTGCATGATAGAACTAGAGTAGGGGGGATGACGGTCATCGTGGACTGGTTGGGCTGAAGGACTTGTTGCCGTGCTGTATCTCTAAACTAAAACTAAGTTTAAGGAAAAGATACCTTTATCAGAGTTAATGCATTTGTAATCACATTTAGTCATAATCTTGGACAAAATATATAATTTCACATTTAAAGTTCATCAGGAATTCCAGGCAGTTCTGTTTATTGAACAAACATCAAAGGACAAAGATAGCAAGCAAGAGCAAAAATACTTTACCATATGTTGAAGCATACATTTTGCATATAAAGTCTCTGAAAAAAAAATTCAAATCACAACTAATTTACCTGCAATATTACCTGCACTGATTTTAAAATAGGAAAAGCCACAGAGTGCTTTCAGACACCTGATTTTTCTTCTGTTTAAATGAATGAAAGCAAACCCATGCAACTTTTTAATCAGTTATTTGCAGCTGTACCTGATTTATTCACTGGAGACGGAGGGAGAAAGCTCGCAGGCATTGTCCTTAGACGATCATTCTGAATTGCAAGCAGGAATGGTTGTTTTATGTGGTCTGTTAAAGAGAAATAAGGATCTAGTTTAAAGCTTACAGACCCAGCATTAAGCACACATTCGAAAGCCTTGATTATGTTCCAGTTCAATAAAATTGTGTGTGTCACATGCTGCCACTTGCAGAACATTGGTTTAATTGAGACAGAACAAGGGTGGCACGGTGGCATAGCAGTAGAGTTGCTGCCACACAGCGCCCAAATTTGATCTTGACTACGGGAGCTGTCTGTATAGAGTTTGTATGTTCTCCCTATTTTTATGGGTGCTCCGGTTTCATCCCACAAGACGTACAGGTTTGCAGGTTAATAGTCTTCCGTAAGTTGTAAAATTGTCCCTAGTATGTAGGGTTGTGTTAGTGTACGGGGTGATTGCTGGTTGGCGTGGCCTTGGTCTAAAGTCTAAAGAATCACACCAGATTGTAATATATCCTATGTGCAAATTTGGGAGTTACTTGCTACTTGGGATTTAAATTGTACATACATTTATTTTGAAAATATAATTGTGATGAGTGTCTGCCCAGTTTCCCTGCTTTGTTTTCCCCATAGCTACCTTTGCTGTGGTGAGAGTTTATAAAATGACCCTATTCTGATTTCACAGGTGAAAATTAACCCCACGAAATATAAACAGCAAGGTCAAAAGTGTGTTGACAAAAATTGTGGGGGGAGTCATTGGTTCATTCAATAAATGGGAGACATGTGGGCTAACCAGGCCAAGGATAACAAAGGGAAAAATAGGCCTAACAATTTTAAAACAATCATCCACCATTTTACCTGGAAGCTGTGGATGGATCTTCTCAATCATGTAACTTTTAAGATGTCTTGGCATTTCCCCTCTGATGTCCACTAATACCCTTGTTTCAGTGGATGAAATTTGGTAGATAAGAATAGGGCTAGGATCGGCAAGGATAAGTTCTGCATAGTTAGGTTTGAATTGTGGCACGTCCTATAACCATAAACACAAACAGTAAGCATTAATGCCATACTTTGTTCTACGTTAGGGTGCAAAACTATTCCATGAAACTATTTGATTTTTAAAATTATGGTATTGATAGATAGCAGTACACCAGGCAACCATTCAGCTTAATGCATTGATTTAAGAGTGTAAATATTTGCTAACTATTTTTAAAGTCCAAGATTCTAGGAAACTCGCAGAGAAAGCACAATGCTGTTTTGGAATAAAATTAACATTAGATCAGAAAACAATGTTCAAAGTCACGAATCTAAAGACAACGAAATGTCCATTTTTCAGGGCTTTATGACTCGGTTCATCTTGATATCGTCTTGGTGGGAGGATGGCAAAAATATTTCTGACGCTTTCTCCAGCATTTTGTCTTATCTTCCACTGAGGTTACATAGATACATAGAAAATAGGTGCAGGAGTAGGCCATTCGGCCCTTCGAGCCTGCACCGCCATTCAATATGATCATGGCTGATCATCCAACTCAGTATCCCGTACCTGCCTTCTCTCCATACCCCCTGATCCCCTTAGCCACAAGGGCCACATCTAACTCCCTCTTAAATATAGCCAATGAACTGGCCTCAACTACCCTCTGTGGCAGAGAGTTCCAGAGATTCGCCACTCTCTGTGTGAAAAGGTTTTTCCTCATCTCGGTCTTAAAGGATTTCCCCCTTATCCTTAAGCTGTGACCCCTTGTCCTGGACTTCCCCAACATCGGGAACAATCTTCCTGCATCTAGCCTGTCCAACCCCATAAGAATTTTGTACGTTTCTATAAGATCCCCTCTCAATCTCCTAAATTCTAGCGAGTATAAGCCAAGTCTATCCAGTCTTTCTTCATATGAAAGTCCTGACATCCCAGGAATCAGTCTGGTGAACCTTCTCTGCACTCCCTCTATGGCTATAATGTCCTTCCTCAGATTTGGAGACCAAAACTGTACGCAATACTCCAGGTGTGGTCTCACCAAGACCCTGTACAACTGCAGTAGAACCTCCCTGCTCCTATACTCAAATCCTTTTGCTATGAAAGCTAACATACCATTCGCTTTCTTCACTGCCTGCTGCACCTGCATGCCTACTTTCAATGACTGGTGTACCATGACACCCAGGTCTCGCTGCATCTCCCCATTTCCTAATCGGCCACCATTTAGATAATAGTCTGCTTTCCTGTTTTTGCCACCAAAGTGGATAACCTCACATTTATCCACATTATACTGCATCTGCCAAACATTACAATGGTCATTGGGGAGCAACCTTGAAGCCTATTTTTTGTATTAAACCACTTTCAATCATGGGGATAGTGCCCACCCCTCTCAATTTGCATCACCACAGATTATCTTATCAAGCAAATGGTACAATCACAAATTCCACGTGTATGGACTGATGCTATAGATGGACAGTAGAGGATGCAGGGTGATGGGAGAGTTTATTATTCCCTACTCACCAATGTCACTGATTTTAAAGCCCTAGATTCACATCCATTTCTACTCATATTCATAACTACTATGTATACACGTATCCAGATAGCATTCTGGTACTTTAATTAGATGAGGTGTAAAAACATTGCGAAGCACGTTTGAACAATCTTACCTTCATTATGAAACCAACAAAATGAGATGAGACACTGACTTTGGTCTTCACCAGATTTTTCCTGAATTTAGAGAAGTGTCCATCAGCAACCACAGTCAATGGACTGGACAGTTCCTGGAATTAGAAAGACTTTTGATTATGTTTTAATGTTTTATGTTTAATTTAATTTATGTTTAATTATGTTTTAATATGTGAATCACTCAATGTATTGAGGTGCCATGTTTCAATTATGACAAAGTAGCCTGAATAAGTTTTTATATCTGACGAATCCCTAGAAATAAGTGCCAGGACAACACGCTTTGTATCATTATCACATACCACTGATGCGATGTTGAGTTCAGGACATATCAGGGATCAACTCTGGAACCTCATTGGCCTGACGAACCATCAAATTAATATGTCTATTTATTGTGAAAGTTTATCAAAGCATTCAGCTCAGTAGGATTTTTTGAAATGTTATGCTTTCATAAGAAAATACATACGTAGTCTGATCCCTACCAAATCTAACTTTATACTGAATTGCAAATAATATATAGCATATAGAATATTAATGAAGGGATGTTTTTGCTATCCTTTGAGATACTTAAAAATGATATTTTCAAAGGCCAGAGCACACACAGAGGATGATTCATTGATACGTTGTCCACATTACTACATTTTTAGGCAATAAAACAAGAACAAATATCACTGAATTCAACACAGGAACTGTTAAGCTTTAGAAATGGGATAGGATTTTTATGCGTGCATTATTTTTGCCATCACATGCTACTGCACATCCAGACTGCAGGGTTAACTATTCAGATGAAAAATGTACAAACCTTTATAGCTCCACTTTCTTTTTCTCTGTATTGGACTCCTGTAACTCTACCATCTTCTTCCAATAAATGTGTCACTGTTCCTTCAATGAACTTCACACTGGAACACAATCATTGAGAAGTTAGACAATTTCAATTTAAGACAAGCATAATATAAAAATGATTACATTAGCAACTACCCAGATTCCAACAGTGTCTCATGTCAACAAACTTTTTGTAGTGTATCAATTCTTCATCAGGATTTTTCAGCTGCTGCCAAATATTGTATTGATTATAGAATTTGCAATGCAATTTGCAATTTGTAATGACACGTTCAAAGATCAGCAAATGTCTTGAAACTTGCACCTTTGCTTTCTCACATTTTTGTGACTGATTGGCAGAATAATTATACCCAATACATGTGGGTACACCTGAATTGGAAGGGGAACCAACATCCTTGCTGACAGCCTTGTGAGTGCTGTGCGGGTGGGTTTAAGCTTGAGTTGCAGGGGTATCGGAGCCAGAGCAGCAGGTTTGTAAGTGGAGGGACTGATGGGAAGATAAAGATAATGAGCAAGTTTCAGAGGAAGGAAAAACAGAAACAGATTAATGAACACGATAAGACTGGTGGGTTGAACGCGTTTATTTCAATGCAAGGAATATTATAGGTAACGCGGATAAGCTCTGAGTCTTGGTCAGTGCATGGAACTATGATGTTGTGGCCATTACAGAGACTGGCAGCTCAACGTTCCATGGTTTCAAACATAATAGAGAGGGGATAAAATAGATGGAGCAGTTGCAATGCTGTTCAGGGAGACTAACCCAGCTGGATTCAGAGAGATCATACTGGAGGGATCATCCACCAAAGCAAAATGGATACAACTGGGTAATATGAAAGGTACAATCACTCTGATGGATTATACAATAGGCCTCCTATAACCAAATGTGAGAGAAGCAAAGGATTGTCATTATGGGTATCTTTCCTAATATTGACTGGGACTTCCTTAGAACAAGCATCTTGACAGATTTTATTAGGTGCATCCAAGAGGGTTCCAGAAATAGCATGGCTAGTCCAACTGGACGAGAGACCATACTGGACCTGGTATTGGGAAATGAGCTTGGCCAGGTGATTGGAGAGCATTATGGTAACAGTGTTCACAACATAAGTCTCAAGATAGTCTCAAGAAAGTTAAGACTGGACCTCGGGAAAAATATCAAATTGAGGTAGGACAAATAGAATAGCGGTGCTTAAGAAACTTTTACATAGTCACATGAATACGCAGGCAATGGAGGGACAATGGAGTATGTGCAAGCAGGAAGCATTATTTTAAGTAGGCATCGTTCAGCAATGACACTGTGGGCTAAATGCCATGTTCTTGTGCTGCATTGTTCTATGTTCTATGGAAATTCTGAACCAATAATGAGTCTCTAAGGAATGCTTACTTTGGCTCAGCCATTGCAGTATTTCTCAGGCCCATTATGAAATGCCCGTGGTGAAATGCTGTCCCACATTGCACCTGACCATCTTCATTCAGAGGATAAGGGATTTCCACCTGTGTCTTGCTCTCCATGTCATGGATGACGTAACCTTTGACGCTGCAACCATCATGACCTTCAACTGCACCTGGACAAGGAGAAAGCAGAGAAGAGTATGGAGGAATATGTAAAGCTTTTAGGGAACAACTTGATGATTAAAAACCCTCAATTGTAAGGTGAGCTGGAAAAGAAAATCATCCTCCAGAGACAAGTGCATTAGATACATGATTCAGGCCATGAAATGATCTACGAAAATATTCATTTTCCCCAGAGGTTGTCTTCTGAGAACTGAATAAAAAGGTTAACATGATCATACTTCAAGAATTTTATAGATTTTTCAGTGAACCTTAAAAGCTAGAACACAGGGTTTCTCAACAAAGACATCTGTAGGAATAAACGGTATTGCCAGGCATATATTTAGATGTGGAAGAGCTTTTTTTCTTCTCAAATCAGTTTCTTCCTAAATTCTGGATTGAGTTGATTTGAAAGTTATAGCAACATCTTGCAGCTTGGGGCAAAGGAAGGTAAATGGGATGATTGTATTTTCCTCTTTCACATTTGTATGTTTGAGCTACTCTTGCAATTGTAAGTCTTTGCATTGTGTGCAATAACAAAAAGTGCTCATTTACTTCAAAATAAAAATAGCTACATTTGGCAGAACAGCGATGTGAAGGGCCATATAACCATAACAGCACGGAAACAGGCCATCTCGGCCCTTCAAGTCCGTGCCGAACATTTTTTTATTTTTATTTTTATTTATTTTTTTATTTTATTTTTAATTTTTTTAATAAATACTTCCCCCTAGTCCCATCTACCTGCACTCAGACCATAACCCTCCATTCCTTTCCCGTCCATATACCCATCCAATCTATTTTTAAAGGATAAAATCGAACCAGCCTCCACCACTTCCACTGGAAGCTCATTCCACACAGCTACCACTCTCTGAGTAAAGAAGTTCCCCCTAATGTTACCCCTAAACTTATGTCCCTTAATTCTCAAGTCATGTCCTCTTGTTTGAATCTTCCCTACTCTCAATGGAAAAAGCTTATCCACGTCAACTCTGTCTAACCCGCTCATAATTTTAAAGACCTCTATCAAGTCCCCTCTTAATCTTCTGCGCTCCAAAGAATAAAGACCTAACTTGTTCAATCTTTCTCTGTAACTTAGTTGCTGAAACCCAGGCAACATTCTAGTAAATCTCCTCTGTACTCTCTCTATTTTGTTGACATCCTTCCTATAATTAGGCGACCAAAATTGTACTCCATACTCCAGAATTGGCCTCACCAATGCCTTGTACAATTTTAACATTACATCCCAACTTCTATATTCAATGCTCTGATTTATAAAGGCCAGCACACCAAAAGCTTTCTTTACCACCCTATCTACATGAGATTCCACCTTCAGGGAACTATGCAGTTATTCCTAGATCCCTCTGTTCAACTGCATTCCTCAATTCTCTACCATTTACCATGTACGTCCTATTTTGATTTGTCCTGCCGAGATGTAGTACCTCACATTTATCAGCATTAAACTCCATCTGCCATCTTTCAGCCCACTTCCAAATGGCCTAAATCTCTCTGTAGACTTTGAAAATCTACTTCATCCACCACACCACCTATCTCAGTATCATCTGCATACTTACTAATCCAATTTTCCACACCATCATCCAGATCATTGATGTACATGACAAACAACAGTGGACCCAACACAGACCCCTGAGGCACCCCACTAGTCACCGGCCTCCAACCTGACAAACAGCCATCCACCATTACTCTCTGGCATCTCCCATTCAGCCACTGTTGAATCCATCTTACTACTACACCATTAATTCCCAACAATTTAATCTTCTTAACCAACCTTCCATGAGGAACCTTGTCAAAGGCCTTACTGAAGTCCATATAGACAACATCCACTGCTTTACCCTCATCAATTTCCCCAGTAACCTCTTCGAAAAATTCTAGAAGATTAGTCAAACATGACCTTCCAGGCACAAATCCATGTTGACTGTTCCTAATCAGACCCTGCTTATCCAGATGCTTATATATATTATCTTTAAGTATCCTTTCCATTAATTTGCCCACCACTGATGTCAAACTAACAGGTCTATAATTGCTAGTACTCTTAGAACCCTTTTTAAACAACGGAACAACATGCGCAGTATGCCAATCCTCCGGCACTATTCCCGTTTCTAATGACATTTGAAATATTTCTGTCATAGCCCCTGCTATTTCTACACTAACTTCCCTCAATGTCCTCGGGAATATCCTGTCAGGAGCTGGAGACTTATCCGTTTTCATATTTTTCAAAAGTGTCCGCACCTCCTCTTCTTTGAATCTCATAGTTTCCATTGCTACTCTGCTTGTTTCCCTTACCTCACATAATTCCATATCCTTCTCCTTGGTGAATACCGAAGAAAAGAAATTGTTCAATATCTCCCCCATCTCTTTTGGCTCTGCAGATAGCTGTCCACTCTGACTTTCTAATGGACCAATTTTATTCCTTGTTATCCTTTTGCTATTAATATAGCTGTAGAAACCCTTTGGATTTACTTTCACCTTACTTGCCAAAGCAACCTCATATCTTTTAGCTTTTCTAATTTCTTTCTTAATATTTTTTTTACATTCTTTATACTCCTCAAGCACCTCATTTACTCCATGCTGCCTATAATTATTGTAGATCTCTCTCTTTTTCCGAACCGTGTCCAATTTCCCTTGAAAACCATGGCTCTTTCCAATTTTTACTATTTCCTTTCAACCGAACAGGGACATAAAGATTCTGTACTCTTAAAATTTCACCTTTAAATGTCCTCCATTTCTCTTCTACATCCTTCCCATAAAACAACATGTCCCAATTCACTCCTTTTAAATCCTTTCGCATCTCCTCAAAGTTAGCCTTTCTCCAATAAAAAATCTCAACCCTAGGTCCAGTTCTGACCCTCTCCATAATTATATTGAAATTAATGGTATTGTGATCACTGGACCCGAAGTGCTCCCCAACGCTTACCTCCGCCACCTGCCCTGTCTCATTTCCTAACAGGAGGTCCAGCACTGCCCCTTCTCTAGTAGGTACCTCTATGTATTGCTGCAAAAAACTATCCTGCACACATTTTACAAACTCCAACCCATCCAGCCCTTTTACAGAATGTGTTTCCCAGTCTATGTGTGGAAAATTGAAATCTCCCACAATCACTACCTTGTGCTTACTACTAATATCTGCTATCTCCTTACATATTTGCTCTTCCAATTCTCGCTCCCCATTTGGCGGTCTATAATAATTAGTTTTAGGCCAACATAGTTTTATTAAAATGGTCCCATTAGCAGGTCTTAGCAACTTGATCATTCTCAAAAAATATTATGAATTTATATACCTATAGAGTGCACATTATGGCTGAAGTGCCTAAGCTCCCCCATCCAGGTTGAGCCCAAGGTTTGTGGGGTCAGGATAAATACTTTCATTTGAATTGTGCACCACAAGGAATACGTTCTGGAGTCACTGCCCATCAAAGAGGTGAAGAATGATGGTGTGTGGAAGAAAATACTCCCAATTGTATTTAATGTAATTATGCTTGCAATTGTAAATCATATAACCACAACCTGGGTAATCCAAAAAAAACCCTAAATAGTTTATTTCTGACTGCAGTTATTTGTTCGGAATGGTCTGAAGTTATCAATTCCCCAAGTGTTATAATTTGGAGGGGGGGGTGACAAGTCTGTCAGAAATATTGGTAATGTACATTAATAGTCCAGCCACATCTTTCTGCAACCCTCTTCTATTGCAATATATTTAGTTAGGGGAAAGGTTTAAACTATACTTCTGGCTGTTGAGTGGATTTCAATTGTTCAACTGAAAACCAAACCTTTGGTATAATTTGCGGTAATCTTATTAAATTAAATAAGCAATAGAATGATCAATTCTATACACTATTTAATTGTGCATGAAGGAGAATTCATTCATTAAAATCAGGTAAAATGCTTTTCTGATGTATTCTCAAAGCATTGAGAATCAGAAGACAATGTTAGGTCAAGCCATTCTTTCGCCACATTTCAATGGCTGCAAGCGATTTATTTATTATGAAGGATGCAGAATGAGGCTTGTCAATTTATTCCTAAACTTTCTCCACTCCCTCCAAGGAAGTAAAGGAAGAACCTACATGCCATATTAAGCAGAATATTAATAGAATGGTTATATTATCAAACCCATGCAGAAACCAAGATGTTAACATCTAAGATCCAAGTACTTTGGTTCTGTCATATTCATTGCTACAAGGAATAGTTTATTCCTTTTTAGGGTAGAGAACAAAGGGATACACAAAGGAACATCTAAAATTATAAAAGGAGAAGTTTGTGTTTGAGTGCACTGGTTAGTTGAGCTGGATGAAAACTAATCCACAGCGAATCATTCACATCCCTTTCACAATACTATTGTAAGCGATGAAATGCTTTTGAACCATCAATCCTCTTTTTGTGTGGGAAACATGCAGTCAATTTTTGCACAGCAAACAGACAGATAACTTTAATTTTTTTAGAAAAAGCACACAGTGCTAGAGGTCGGCAGGTCAGGCAGCATCTCTGGAGAACGTGGAAAGGTAATGCTTCGGGTCAGGATCTTTCTTCACTCAATTTCGGAAATGCTGATTGAAACTTACGGCAGACAGGAGACAAGGGATAATGCCCTTCGATTAAATAGCAAAACGGTATCTTTGGCATCCAGCAGAGAGTGGTTGATGTATCAGTCTAAAAGCTCACATCTCTAAGGTTGCAGCCTTCTCTCAGTGCTGCATTGCAGCATCAGCCTTGCACACAAATTTCTGGAATAGGTTTGGAAAAATCGAGGCTTCTGGCTTAGAGGGAAGCGTACAAGCGTGCATGGCAGGGAAAACTAAAGGCAAGAGGAATCAATCCAAATTTAAATTGAAAGTGAGCAAGTCTCCCCCAAGGATTTTCATTTTGCAGCGAGTCATTGCCAGAATATGCAATTAGTAGAGATTTGCTTCTTGCCTGAAAGGAAACTAGAATTGTTTCTGTATCTAGAAACAATATTGGAGGAAGTAGGTTAGGACCATAGATTTAATGTGATCTGTGAATGAGGTCTCTTGCAGGTACATACACTGTGCAATTATTTCTTACCCCCCCCCCCCCAGACTGATGTTTTTTTTTTTTTCCCCACGTTTGTTGGGCCTGGGATGTTGGTTGTTGGTGCTCATACAGGCTAGATGGAACACAAACAATGAATTGCTTTTGCTGCCTTTCTTCATAAACTTTCAAAGTAAAACATCAAAGTTAGACAGGAACAGATTAATGTTTTGCTTCAAACCTTTCAGTTATGTTAAACCCCTATTTCCTCCACATGCTGATGTACAGCACTTTATATTACTTTTTACATCTGTCAAGTTATGTTTTTTAAATAAATAAAGCACTCAAAGTTGTAGGTGAAATGTTCTAATGTCTATTGTTATGGTTTATTATTTACATTTCTTGCAAATATTTAAAGCCCTTAAGAGCCAATCTTATAGTACCTCCAAGACCCGAGTGCCTTCAATGCCTGATATCCGCCAGGCTGCAACAACTCCCCAACAATCCTGTCTGGTTCTTTCAGGTTTCTCTCAATCACTGTCACGTTCCTCCCATCCCTCGCAAGAACAAACGGCCATAGCGGAACCAAGGACCCCAGAGCCCACAATGATGATCTCTGGATCATCTTGGGACGATGTTCTGGTGCTTGACGAGTATTCCGAGAAGGTGACAGTTCTTTTCTTTTGCTATATTCAAGAGAGAAGGAAAGGAAATCTTCAGTTTTCTTATTTACTGACATAAATATATTTATGTTTGCCTGCTATACATTCTATTGGCTGAAACTCAAAGCAAGCATAACTGGAAGCAACCTCGTTTTCTCATTACCACATGTCCCCATGAGCTCTGCTGGTGATATAGCAAGAAACCAAAAAAGCCCAGTGAAATATAAGGAGATAACACATCTTTTATTTGGCATTTTAAATGCAAGAAAGCATCCTGTAAAATTATCTTCCCCAGTATGATCATCAAAGTCATGACAAAGGTTAGAGACAGTCTTCTGAAAAATTATTATTGATTATATGTTGGCAAAACAGTCTCTTGCAATATCCCTCTCAGTGGTCCCATTTATCATCTATTCTCAATTAGTGGCATCAGATATGGTTGTAATTATGGAGTCAGAGTCTTACAACACAAAAACAGGACTTTGGCCCACAATATCCAGACTGACAATCACATAATCATTTACCAGCACTTTACCATAATCATCTTAATAATTCAAGTGTTTGACCAGAGTCTCTGCTTCTTCACCTTCACCAGACAGATCATTCCAAACTTCAATTACCCTCTCCTGCGAGATGTTTCCTCAAATTTCCTGCAGACCTCTTACTCCCTACCCTAAACCTATGTCTTCCCTTATCAACATCTCAGACAATCTACTATTTTTTTGGAAATCCCAATAATTCGGCAACTGATTAGGTTTCCTGCCCTCCCTTTAAAACTCACAGGGACATAGTTTCCCGTGATTCCTTTAAAACTCAGATGGTTCACGGGAAAAATTATTATCCAACTGTACAAATCTAAGGAATTGATTTTATAAAAGCATTTTGCTGGGTTAATTTGAGTAATAGCCAGTTGTCCAGTAAGTCTGCCAGATTCCCAATGGTGATGGATTACTGTATCCCAAAATTAATGGAATTCATTCAGCAACTCAGAGTATAGATCAGCTGTAGTGTAGAGCTGAAGTCTAAAGAGCAGGAAGGTCCAAACAGAAAATATAGTCTCCATTAAATTAGCTTTCAGCTAAAGTGACAGCAATGCCCTAGGCACTGCAGAGGGATCTTTATTTTCCAATCATGATCTGGAGACTTAAGTGCATGAGTGAGTATGAATAAACAGAGGTCAAGATTTGGTTACACTGCATTTTCTCCCCATCATCATGTAGCCTGCGTGTAATAACTTTTTGTGCTCCGACTTTGAAGAATGGCGGTCACGGTGGTGCAGCGCTAGAGCTGCTGCCTTACAGCAAATGCAGCGCCGGAGACCCGGGTTCGATCCCGACTATGGGTGCTGTCTGTACGGAGTTTGTACGCTCTCCCCGTGACCTGCGTGGGTTTTCTCAGAGATCTTCGGTTTCTTCCCACACTCCAAAGATGTACAGGTTCCTCCCACACTCTAATGACGTACTGGTAGGTGCGAACCCGGTGGCCAGAGGGCCTGTTTCCGCGTTGTTATTCTAAACTAAACTAAACGCCAATAAATTTGCAGGCAGGTAGCACTGGAAACAAGACAATAGGGACGTTAGAAAAAGTGATAAAATGATAGGGCTTTAAGAGTGTTCTATTGTCATATTTCCTAAAAGGGAACAATTAAATTCTTACTTACAGTAACACAACAGACATGCAAACATAGACTCTGTAAACACCACGATAAACAACAAAAATAATTGAGTATATATTTTTTATATATATATACTAGACTAAGTGGGA